>JABFTP020000062.1:2400000-3047163 GCA_013387265.2 Cryptolaemus montrouzieri | reverse complement strand
TTTAGAGCATGTGATATTGAAAGTGATTCACGTAGGCCATACTTGTTTTTAAAAGATGGAAGAAAATTCATAATCACGAATTCAGTAATATATGCTACCGGGATTTGATCACACACACCAAGAAAAAACGTCGATGTTTCACACAAACACTCGTTATAAACGTTTATGTAATATTAAAAGAAAAAACGTTGTTTGTATAAAAAGTTTGGCAATATGGCGGATAGAGTGGGTTGTCTGTAGAGTCTACCTGTGCTGCAGACGATCTACGGAGGTGAAGTGACCTCAATAAATTGAAACAGTAACTGGTTATTCAAAAGTTTATAATTTATTAACTTGTGTATTAAGATCTTTTCTTATTCGTATCATTCAAGAATAATATCAGGTCTATACATGGTCCTTTTGAAACGTTACATGTTAAACTAAAAAATCATATATTAATTTGCGTCAATTTTTTTGGAAAAGAAGATATAACTACAATTCCGAAAATTCTGAAAAAAAAATCATGACCCAATGGTGGTAAATTTCAGATAGTACAAACCTCAATAAAATATGCTAGAACAAGGATGTCCTTTGATATATACTTCGAATCGGCCCTTTAATGCGGACACCATGTAGATTCTTCTGAAAATGGAATATTTCATTCCTAACTTTGTTCTGATCTCATTGCCGGCAATACGGTATGATTCGACGAAAAATACATTTTCCGCGAAGTTTCTAACCCTTCTATATCCGAATCCTTTGTCGGCTTCATACCCGCGGGCTTTTTTTAGATCGGCCAATCTCAATCGGGGTAGCGTAAAAATCTGTTGGCGAAATTGAATAAATACGGAGTCTGGCACTTCAACCTCGAAATGTCATGTTTGATAGCGTTAGGAAACGGAGGAAGAACGTCTAACGGGTAATGCAATCTGACTGAGTCGCCTCTGGCAACCGTTTCGGCTCGTTCCAGTTCACTGCCCGTCCAAGGTTTACCTACTCTATGCACACAAACACACAGAGCATAGCTCGATGTTGGGACTTGCGGAACGAGAACCTGCCACTTGATGAAATCAACCTTGCTGGATGTTTCGTCAAACTGAACGGTATTCCTTGTACAGTTTCAAAGGATAGCGCCTAATTTAATTCGGTATCAGAGAAAAAAGTTTCAGCGCTGATACAATGTTGACAGAGAACATAAAATTTCAGGAATTTCGTATGCGAAATTCGAACGAAAATTTGGGAAATTATGTTTCGCGCAAAGAAAGCGACTGTAACTAATGTTATTCGGGTAACTGATTTCCTGATTCTCAAAGCTTTTGCTTTCTTGTTGGGAACACTCATCGAATTGACTGTAATTTAACAATCATGCGAAAGATGTTCTAGAGGTAGTCCCGAAATTTATATGCCTTACTTAATCTGATTCTAACCTACCAACTCATTGCATATTCAAGAATACCTCACAAGTACTCTTGTGGTGAAAATATTGAGAAGCACGTGACTCTTGTTCGTTTTTTGCCGGTTCCGTTTTATGAAAGGAAAAATGGATTTCTTATAATATCAAGGGAATCAGAAGCTAAAGCGTGTTTCTCGATTACTTTGAATGATGGAATTTGGCAAGAAGCGATATAATAATAACTGGAAAATTATAAAGATCGAGTGAAAAAACCTAAGGAAAAAACTCGTTTCCCTGTCGCTATTGCACTAGCAATAGCTTGTCTGTTTATGTTGTGTAAGTGCCGTGTGTACATAAAAAAAATACCAAAGATTTTTCTGCTCAGCCGCTTCTTTCTCTCTTGCATTTCATGATTTCCAAACGAAGACAAGGGTGAAAGGAAGGGGGTTTGGGACAGGAATCTGTGACAATGGAAAAAGAAAACCAGCAGAAAAATATTTCAACAATAATACTTCTTATATGTCTAAAAAACTAAGAAAAGATTTTACATAGCAAGCGAGGTCATGAAAAGGACTAAGGAGAAAATAAAAAATACATAACCTGCGAGTTTTCCTCAAATTCCCTCTCTATTTGACCAAGAGAGTCCTGATGGTCAGGTTCAGTCTTCCAAGCGATTATGATCTATAGATTTGAATTTGGGAGGCTTTTACTTGGTAAAATTCCATTATCAATAATAAAAAACAAGTAATGTGTTTTAAGGAATTTTACTTCATAATTGCGATTCGTAACGCGTTTCACTACACCGTAGCTCCTTCAGACGAATGAATATACAGAAAAATATAAATGAGAATATAACTATAAATGTTCTTGAGTAATTAAAAGCTTATTGGGTTGCTTCTTCTTAAGTGGTTATTTATGACTGGTATATCCAATAAAATTAAAATTAATAGATTGCTCCCCGAAAAGATTCAATAGAGGTGGAGGCTTAAATCGACTTGTTCATTTGAAATTTCTAAATTTTCCAAGTCTACCTGAGGTATTGTATTTAGATCTTTGGGAAACTTTAGAAATCAATAAATACAAACACTCTGGTAGACTCTCAATGAACAAGTATTTAAGCTTCATCTATTGAATCTTTTCAAACTTAGCAATTTTCTGGGAGCAATCTATTCCTTAATTTTATTGGATATACCTGTCATAAATAACCACTTAAGAAGAAGCAACCCAATAAGCTTTTATTACTCAGGAACATATAACATATAATGTTTTTCACTATGTGTAGCATCGACTTCCAAAGTTGTAATTTAATTGTCGTGTTTGCTTGATGGATGACTGAAATATTATAATTGTTCTTTATCGTGGACTTATGCATTATCTCAGTTGTTAGCTGGATATAATTTACCTTTCCAGAATTCAGCAATCAAAGGAATAGGCTTGATAACAATATACTTGACATAAATTTCCTAACTATCCTTCATGTATTAAGAATTACAGCTTTTCGCATTTCTATATAGGTATTGGTTTTCTTCTTCCATTGTTACAGATTCCTGTCCCAAACTCCTTCCTTTCACCCTTGTCTTTGGAAATCATGGAATGCAAGAGAGAAAAAGCGGCTAAGAAGAGAAATCTTTGGTACTCTTTATGTACACACGACACTAACACAACGTTAACAGACAAGCTATTGCTAAAGCAATAGCGACAGGAAAACGAGTTTTTCCTCAGGTTTTTCACTCGTTTATTGAATTATATACTAGATAGTATGGTTCCCCTGTTACAAATTATAGATATAAGAATTTATTGTAAATCCTCTCTTTTCAAAAGAACATATATATATATATATATATATATATATATATATATATATATATATATATATATATATATATATATATATCAAAACTGTTGAGAGATTTAATTATTTTTGATATAAACTCCATTTTTAATAAAATTGTAGCTCGTAGATCTTTTGCACTACAGACACAATTTTTGCTTGGCTGGATAGAAGAAGAATCAAGGAATTTTTTAAGCAATCTACACATGTCAAACGTTCATTGCGTTGTATTGTATGATTTTTTCAATTTGGCCTTTTTCAAACAGCAATAACTCAATTTTTTTAAATTGCACGTGCCAATTTTTATATCGCCATCAGATATAGCGTCAAATTTCGGATGGAATTGTATAAACATGTACTATACCCATCTCTTATAGTTCCGAAATAATTTGGGAATATATTGAATTCTGATGATTTTGCAAGAACTAACAGAGAATGCTTTGAAATATTTGAATCAAGTAGCTGAACTGGCTACGCTCACCTGACCGGTGCCTAAAATTAATGTGCTTGTCACTTCGTTCATTCGAATTTGATGTTTCAACAAGAATTGTCGTTATTTCAGATCGAAAATATCCAAAAATTCAACACAGTTGGAATAGAACCACTGGTTATTCGAACGAAAATATATTTAATCTTTTTTAATTCATTTTGGAATGTCAAAATTAGTGGGTACAAATTGCAAGCAATTCAGTAACCCATTTCCAAATGTACCGACTATGAGTAAAATAAAGTTTCGAAGCATTAGAAGCAATTTTCTACAATTCGGATGAATAAAAATTGTAGGAACTAAGCGAAAACTAATCATCGAAGATAATTACATTAATACGAATAAATGATGACAAACATTGTAGGAGAAAACTAATTTACGATCTGAACAAATGTTCAATATGGGCCCCATTTTGCTCGATACACTTGACAGCTCGTATAAGAACATGATGAGTTGCCCTCCTAGTTTCTTCAGGATCAATATTACGAAAAGTATTATGAATGCGCTCTAGTAACTCTTCTTTACTTCTTACAGGAATGAGATACACTTCACTCTCGATTTTGCCCCATAAATGAAAATCAAGGGGCGTCAGGTCCAGAGAACGTGGAGGCCATAAATTTGGGCCTTGATTACCCCATCATCTAAGCTCGAACATTTCTGTTAGCTGCCGATCTACAGTTCGTGTTTTATGTGCAGGTGCACCATCCATTTGGTAATAGCAATCCCTCAGAATGTTAAGGGGTAATCCATCTAAAAAATTTGCTAATGTTCCTCTCAGAGTTTCCAGGTTTCTTTGTCCATTAAGATTTTTCTTATTAATGTGATAAGCCATCAAATCATTCATTAAAATTGCAAAAACGTTCACGCTGAATTTATTTTTGAAATCAATAACCTCAATGAAATGTGGATGTTCTGTGGCCCAAAAATGTTGATTTCTCCTGTTGGTTATTCCTGTTTCATTGAACTTGGCTTCATCAGACCATATAATTTTTTGCAGAATCGTCTCATTTTCTTGAAGCCGTCCTAATAAATTTTCAGAGAAATTGAGCTGCTTGGGAAGGTCAGTTTGTTTCAATTCTTGTAGTCTGATAAAAGAATACGGGTGCATGTTATGTTTCTTAAGGATCCTTTGAATGGAAGTATAACTCAATCCAATATCCATTGATGCTGACTTAATAAACGCATGTGGATTGGCACGAAAATATGCTAACGTATTAATTTGTCGTTGTCCTCGAGAATTGGTTTTCTTCTAGTTTCTATGAATTTTGTTCCTCCATATTGCAGAAAATTGCTTCTAATCCTTCGAAATTTTGTTTAACTCATAGGCGCCAATTGACATGTGTGGACTGCTCAAAAAATTCCTTGATCCTTCTTCTACCCACCCAAGCAAAAATTATGTCTGTAGTGCGAAAGATCTACGAGCTACAATTTTTTTAAATGTTCCTCAAAAATCGAGTTTATAAAAAATAATTAAACCTGTCAAAAGTTTTGACAGATAAGTGCCAACAACTTGGGTATTTTATGCCTTGATCAAATGTTGGTTCTAGATGTATAATAGAAAGGGTAGATTGCCATTTGAAATAACAAAGTGATGACCTTCTTCCGGTATAACCGGAAATCGTATAAAATTTCAGCTTGATATTGTAATTGGAACTTAAAAACTTTTTAATGGACGGTGCCGGTGGATATCCTGTATATATATATATATATATATATATATATATATATATATATATATATATATATATATATATATATATATATCTATAAATATATATAAATATTTTGGCGCGATTCCAGATGCAAATTTCTAAATCCCCGACATATTAACTGTACAGTTCAAAATTCCCTAAAATCCTCCAGCAAAATCGAAGTAAATCACGTAAAAGTATCTTCTCAGTTCTTAGTTTCATTAATTTACTCTTCGCTGCAACCTAATTTTTGCGAAAACAAGGCAGAAAACATACTGAGAAGTTTATTGAATTAAGTGTAACAGCGGAAACGACCGCAACACAAATTAGAGGCGACATCGTTGGCAGAATCGACTTAGCGCTTGTTTCCGGTTTGGAAGGACCGAAACAGTGGCGGATTTAACGAACTGAAGTGATTTGGAAAACAACCGCCGGTCGAATTGTTCGCCGAAAGACTTTTCATTCGGAGCATGTGATATCTCGGTTGTCGATGGGTGAATTACATAGAATTTATTTTCCATTCGAATTGTTTGTATTTAATTATGATTTGCTCATAAAATCAGTGATGAATCATTGCTTTAAGATTAACTCAATACCAGGATATAAGTTCAACATCACGAATCATTGAAATTGCTTAACCAAGCTCTGCAGAAATCAACAAAGTCAATCCTACTATGCACTCATCTTTCAGAAATATGTAACAAAATTATTTCATTTTTAAAGACGAAACTTACCTGAAAAACCGCGACTTGATTCCGGGTAATCCTTCCAGTCTTTGATCGACAAGATTTATTAATAATACATTCTGTCCAAAAAGTACCAGAATGTGAACACAAAATAGTCATTTTCCATCCGAATTTACTGTTTCGCCTTCAAAAAATAATAAATTTAAGCATTGTGAGATGGTGCATTACCGTTGTTCAGAATTCAAGTTTTTATCCACAAATCTGGTCTTTTCGACAAATTTGCTCCCTCAAACGCTGCACAACGCTCAGGAAGTTTTCCTTGTTTACCGTTTGACCTTCTGAAAAAGAATTCCGAGTGCACAACACCGCGATAATCGAAGAAAACAGTCATTACCTTGAGTTTGGAACGACTTTGACTGGGTTTTTTTCGGTTTCGGTTGAAGATGTTGATGGTCAACCAGAGCGAAGCCAATCTTCCAGCATATCTCGGTCGCTATTGTAAAAAACGCAAAACACACTTGTGAAAACTGAAAAAATCGAGCACTGTAAGCAAACCAAATGACAGATCGCGTTCAAACTTCGCGTCAGCATAGAAAACAGTTGTGACAATTTAGCACCAATAAAAACTTTCAAAATCGTTACAAACAGACTTTTTAATAGAGAATTTCCGGTACTTTTTCATTACAGTTTAATTCATAATCGTCCGCTGTTAAACCTGTATTTATTGGTTTAGACATGTAGGCGATCTCCTTTTTTTTAGAATTAGTCGAGATTATAACAGATTAGACTCTGAAAACAAGAGGCTGTATGTTGTACCGATCAGTGTACTCTGCAGACATGATTCGCCAGATTTGTTTACCCAATACTGAAACAATCTGTATTCGAAATCTGTCGAACATACTATTACGATTCTTGACGAAAATATCTTTTTCGAAATGTAAAGTTCATAGGATGATCCATTCAATAAACATGCCGGATGCTTGAAATGAAAGTGAATCACTAACTAGAATGAAACAATGTCTTCGCAGTTTTTTCAGGTTGCTTTACGATGTGAATCATTTAATCCAAGTATAAGCATATTTGTGGAAAAGTCAGTACTTACTGTTGTTTTCCTTTACATTCATTAGAGTGTTTTATTTGTGGCTGGTAATCCTGATTTCTTTCTGCAATCGGGTGCCAGTCATAAATATGGCACAAGAGGAAAACATAACTTAGAAATCCCTAAACTGCACTTCACCTACCTTCAGTAGAATGCTCAGAATATGATGGTTAAAATATTCAATAAAATACCAGAAGAAATAAAATACCTTTCGTAGACGAAACTGAAAAGCAGACTCTTCGGTTATTTAAAAGAAACAACACTTTATACATTGGAGGAATTCTTTGAAGACTCATAGACATAATATCAGATGTATATATATTTTTAATGTGTTTTCGGTTTAATATCCAATTTACTCTTTACATCTTTGTTGTTTGTTGATGCAAGTGATGTAATTTATCCTTATTGTTCATCAATCCGTCAATTTTATTTTTACTAGTAAGTATCATTGACTTCATTAAAATTAGAATTATATTGAAAATTTCAATACCCTACTGGGGTCAATATTGATCTAATAAAGAATATTATTATAACTATATGCCCATTTTTAAGATCAGGAGGACACTTTATTTGAGGTATAAACATCCTTGCGAAGTCAACTATGGAGAGTTGGCTTAGGGTTGCTAGATATGCTGAAAAAATTTTATAGCAGGTTCAACAATATGGACCTCCTACAACTGAATGCAGAATGATTTAGGAGGTGCACTTGGATTATCGACGTTACCAAATTATGATCCTTGGTGTTTGTTCACTGAGGTATTCAGAAGTACAAATTGAGTAACCTCATTCTCAATCCGACTCAAATAGAACTTTTAACTCTCAGCAATTAAGATACTGGAACTGTAATCAGAAGAAGTTCCTGATGGCTGATTATTCATTGACTTACTTCAAATTTGGAGTCCTAAGATTTATACCGAAAAACTCTGTCCAAAATGCCGTTCGAATACTTCAACTCAGGAACTGAGGAGTCAGAATCAGCGTTCCATAGAAAATCAATACTCTGACTATAATGTACATGATGTATCGAGACATAAGAGGTTGATAATTATGAATTATGTACTTTCACACGCCGAGGGAGACAAATGATCCCACTTAAAACTTGATGTTTTGGGGCAGAAGATGATTGGACTTCTAGATTCCGAAGGTGGTGCTTCTCTTGTAAGAGAGAGTGGATACAGAAATCTTCGTCATCTGGGTTTGCAGCTGGACAAGACACTCTGTACTCTCGTTAACGGAGATACGTTCGAAGTTATTGGCTTGATGAAAACACCTATCGAGTTGATGAACAAGGTTCACATAGTAGATGTTTTGGTAATCATCAATCAATTAATTTTAGGAACAGATTTCTGGCTAGCCATGAATATTCTGTCAAATATGTTTTCAGACGTAATACATGTGAAAAGAGTTTCGATAGAGGATGCTTCAACAGATCATCAACTTCGCAGATTGAATGATCATCCAATATTTTGAGAAAATGGGAACCGGTCTTGGTTTGACAACGATTACAGAATATGATATGATGCTAGAGTAGAATGCGAAATATGTGAAACAAAGCAATTATCCCGTTTCGCTCCAAAAGCAATAATTGATTGATAGAGAGATACAAAGTATATTTGAAACGGGCGTAATCGAGCCATCAAAAAGTGCTTGGTCATCTTCTATTTAAATGATACCCAAAAACGGCGGCTTTAAATAAACTAACTAAGAAGGCTGCATATCCAATCCTTACTTATCGAACAAGTTCACTTAGGGGAGATCGTTAGATGCTCGACGTTTTGAATAATATTTCTTGTCTAGACTCACATCATAGTTCTAATAGCATGATTCATCCAATTGGATGTTATCCTCCTTTCCAGATGAATAAATAGAACTCGTATTTAACCAGAATTGAAACACATTCACCCAATCTTGCACAGTAAATCGTATTAACACAAACTCTTAGCAAATTCAAGAAATTATTGTGATACAACCCTGTGGTAGAGTTTGTCCGTTCAATTAATAACACTCAGCTACACCCAGAATAATGGACAATTCATGGCGATGCAATTGTTTGGCTGACCTCAACCAACTACAACAGATATACTAACAGTTGGTGGTTCTACAGACTATAGTTTAGTTCGATTAGAACATGACTCATACAACTTCCCACTATTTGCCACAGGATAACGTCTATTTTTGATCTGCATTGTTATATCTAATTTTAATTACTGAAATGGATAAGAGTTATTATAATTCTAATAAGAGAATTTGCGTCTGTGCCCTTTAATTCAATGTTTACTGCTATTATTTCTGTATAATTCATGTGTGAGGAAGTTTATATATTATTAAAATGAAAAACATGATTCACAAACACGTGGGTGTATGTACAGTATATTTTTCAATGATTTATTAATGACGCTAGTTAATTCAATAACAGGGTAATTTCCAATGATATTCATTATATCGGATCAACCAATAAGTACGCTGGGATTTCGAAATACAATAACAATGAAACGCTTAGAGATTTTCAGCTATTTTTTCTTATTTCATGAATAATTATATAACAATAATTATGGAGTTAGGTTAGATTGATAGTACTCTCAATATTGGTTTAAAGTTGATTCAAAGTTGTCGGTTTATTGAAGTGATCCATTGACTTTATGATACCTCACAGAAAAAAGTCCGGCGGCGTGAGATCAGGGGATAGAAATGGCCAATCGACTGAGCCATTTTTTTGAGATAACTCTCTCATCGAACTTGCTCTTCAGAAAATTGATTGTTTCGGTCAAGGTATGGCATGTGGCTCCGTTCTGCTGGAACCACATGTCATCTAAGTTCAGTTGATCAATTCGTTCGAGGAAGTCACTTCTTCCTCGATATCGCACTCCATTTATGGTGTATATATTTCCAACATCATCACGGAAGAAATCTGACAGCAAGAATTTAGCACCAGACTGTCAGTTTTTGTGCATGAAAAGATTTTTCCAATATCTCTTTTGGGGTTGATTCACCAAAATCGATAATTTTGCTTATTGACGAAGCCATTATTACAAAAATGAGCTGCGTTAGTCTATATGATTTTCTTATGAAAGTTATCTGCGTCAAGATGCCTAAACGACCCAAACACACGGCGCTTTTGGGGGTCATCCGTCAATAGTAATTGAGTCAGAAGGATCTTGTATGAATCCAGTTCCAAGTCCTCACCCAAAGTATGCCACACAGTCATTTATAAGAGTCCCACCTCTTGCGAACGACGCGGAATCGTCTGTTTCCTATTGTCATAAACACTGGTCTCAACAGCTGCAAAATTTTCTTTACTGAACGCACTATAGCTAACTCAGAAGGGTGGTTTCTAGCAACGAATTATTTACTAAGTGCACGAAAACACTGTTTTACAGATCCCTTATTTTTGTGACGAGTTCTTATTATTTTAAGACGGTGTTCATTTGTTTCGTTCGGAACCATGAAGTGTTGATGTTTTCTGTGAAATAAAAAGCTTGACGAATGACGTTTACTCAAAGAGGAGAGCTTTTATGACGTTTTCAGATCACAGCGTCACAATAAGTAAATCCATAACTTTCCGGAATCAGGAATAAATAGAAAATGAATCTGAATAACCACCGAATCCGTGTCTGTATACAACTGTCCTTTATGTGGAAAAAATGTATCTTTAACTTCTGCACAGTAAGATAATCAAAGGTTCATCAACAAGAGTCGAACATTTTTCCATTTTAATTTTCCTTGATCACAAATCCTATGGTATATTTGACAACAGAGATTATTCTGAAACTGTGCTGCAAACCTGTATGTAGATTGGCTTATAAATTCTGATTTGGTCTATCTCATTTTTCCTGTCTCGCACTTTATCATTCATACTTTTATCTGTTGATGAAATATGAAATGTAGAGCCGCTTTCTTGAACTCAGCTCGCGATCAACATATTTCAAGAAACCAGCATTCATGTCTTGCATAGACAAAGTTTTAGTCATCTACCGCAATAGATCGGCAGTCATATTGTGGTCCTGCTCTTTTCGGAAACTGTAGCTTAACATAGGTAAGAACATGATCATAGAGCTCAGTCCCACGATGTTTTGCAAAACGGTTGATTTGTGAAAGAATTCAGTTTGTAACTGTTCAAATTCATAGTTATGTTGTTTTCACATTTGCTAATGTGCTTAACATTACTCAACACCAAGAAATCCTAAGATTTGTGTACTTTATAGACAAAACACTATAAGTGAAGAAATTGTTAGAAAGTTGGGAGCATTCAAAAGAGGCCCTACAAATGCGCATGATGAACAACGAAGTGGGTCAATAATGTGGTTTCGGTTCCGAAATTGGACAATAGGGTGACAGAAAACCGACGCTTCACGATTTCCTCCTTGTATTTTGACTTTCTTAATATTTCTCATAGTGTTTTGTATAGCATTGTGACCAAGCACTTGATTTACCGAAAACTGTGCTTACTTTGGGTACTGAAAATGTTGACGGATGTGCACTAAACCAAACGTATAGGCCAGTGCATTGACTTTCTTCAAACGATACCAGAACGACGGTGATGATTTCTTGAGCAGAATTATGGGCAATGACAAATGGGTGGCCTACGTCACACCAGAATCAAAGCAACACTCCATGAAATTACGGCATCAATATTCACTTGGGAAAGTTGAATTTTTCTGGGAAAGTCATGTTGGGCCAGAGAAGAAGTATTGCATTTGCAATTTTTTTTAATGAGACAATTAATGCAGCAGGTTATTGTGAGAGATTGAACAATCTGCGCCGTTCGATCCCGAACAAAAGACGTGACGAGTTGAGGAAGGGCATCGTACTGAAGCATGAAAATGTCCGTCCGCATTTGACTAATCAGACCAAAGATCTCATCACATCTTTTCAATGGGAAGCTCTAGATCAACCTCCGTACAGCCCTGATCTGGCGCCCAGTTTTTACCATCTGTGCAAAAAACACCTGGTCAGCGTCAGATGGCAGATTCTTATAAGAGGAGTATTTCAAAACTGGTACAACGTTATAACAAGTGTCTCAATATTGAAGAAAATTATTCAGACAAGTAGATTAAGATACAGGCTTTCATGTTAAAATAAAATTATAGAGATGTCTTTGCACTTTTTCTAATTTAGAAACGGTACTTACTTCGAATACACGCCTCGTACTTTTCGATGAACTCTTCTCTTCAGTTGAATTCTTAAATCGATATTGAATATATAAATTATATTTCGCCAGAAAACACGATTAAAATTTCATAAAAGATCGGAAAAATATTCGAGCCTTTCCTGGGGTAACTCGGGACTTTGAGAATGTTGCAGTCGTTAAAGCAAAGCTTCTGAATAAAAAATGTTACTTGAATAAGGAGCTTCTATCATGCTGAAGTAAGGAAATATCAACTCATTTGGCAAGAATGTTCTTTATGAAAGTTCACGGTAAAGAGGACAGTTTTTCTTAGCATTATGATGCCTCACGTTGTTTCTTTTTGACAGAAATGCTTTCTAACTTCGAGAGTTTGAGAACTTTTTACCTCCGAGAAATACCCTGAAAAGGGAACTTGTTCGTAGATAATTTACATTGAACACGAGGTAATTAACCGCTGGGGAATTCAGAACTTAGACTCATCCAGTTGATGCTGGATATTGGTTAGATCTGGATTTGAAAAGTGTGTTCCATTTCAGTCGATAAACAGCTCAATTGGAGCGTTAGCTTCATCTCATTGGCATTCACCCTTAGAGTTTGGTGAGAAATTTGACAGGAGAAATGGAAATTAGTTGAGTAATTGTACTTCGCAAAAATATCGTCCTTCAAATTTACCTCTGAAAATTCCTCAATGATAATTCTTTAACCTTAATTCTCAACTCTCGATATATATATATATATATATATATATATATATATATATATATATATATATATATATATATATATATATATATATATATATATATATAAAATTTAATTTCCATGTCACAATGTTAGTTACCGTACTCCTGCGAAACGGCTTTGCGTTGTTCACCCTCAAATTTTTTTTTTAATTTTGGACGAAATTTTTGTTTTTATTTTTTAGAATGTGGCATTAGAAAATACATACAACCCTGAATTTCTACTTTTATCACCAACCCCTATTTTTTATAGCCATTTTAGTAATTTAATCATTTTTCATCCCACTGGATAACTGATCAATTATAATGTTTTCAACTGTACTTTGATTTAAATTTTCCTAAGCTTATGGCAAATCTGAAATTTTTTTAATGAAAATAAACATTTATTTTTATCATTAAAGTTTAATCCTGATATATGCTTAGTGTTACCAATCTTAGATTCTTAAAATTTGCCGCGCCTTTACCGCTAAGTGAAATGCCACACTATACTGGTGTCACTTCTAAGTAAACAGCGCGGAGTAGGAATGAGACTGAATCCGAACTCCTGTTTCACTCACTCAACAAGACTTTTCTTACTCCCTACACAGTTTTCGGCCATAATTATTGTTTATGTATCAAGTGTAGTAGTAACGTTTACAATTATCATATTGCTATCTCAGTGTAACTCTCCTATTAACTATTAATCATTATCATTTTATTCATAATAATGAAATTATTAATTTTAGGTGTATTTAGTACGATTAGTTCAGTTAATCAAGTTTTAGTTGAACATGTGATTTACATAACCTTAAAAGTAACACGTGTCACGAGCTCCAACCAACAGCTTTTGTGTTGTAAGTTTACTTTTTTATATAATTATTTGATATAAATATAACAAAATTATTTTTTACTAGATTTCAATATTTTACAACTTTTGTTTTAAATTTTTTCATGAATTCAATCCAGCAACAAAATGCTGATGCACGTCTGGAAGATACACGAGCTGAGCGCAATGAAGTTACACGTTTAGAACAACGACAATCACGCCGTTTCACGGTTAACAGACGCAGAACAATAAACCAACAACGCCAACAGGTACATCGTGCATTTACATCTGATTCATTTTTGCGTCTAGCATTCCAGTATGAACCCGATATTGAATATTATGCTCATAAAAGTGGTTATTGGTGCTATGGTCAAGGAATGCGCAAAAACAACGTTTGCCGGGTCAGCTAGTATATTAATATATATATATATATATATATATATATATATATATATATATATATATATATATATATATATATATATATATGATGAGACAAATATCTTCCTTGACAAACTTCATGAAGAGTCTACATATGTAAACAAAGAGGCAAAGAGAATTATTCGAAAATTCGTAGATCAATGAATAATCCTTCCTGACAAGAGCTAGTTCCCAAATCTGTCCGCCATGCACGCAGCCCCCAAGAGCCACAATAGTGCAACTAAGCAGAATGCCGACAAACAAAGCGATAGACTGCAGTTTCGCCCTTATTAGGAGCTCATTAGTGTCGCATATCGCTTCTCAGCTTCCTATCAAGCTACATCGGGGTACCCCATCGATTCCAGAAAGGACGCACCTCGTACATACGTACGAGAGTCGCCCTCTATGGATCGAGACGGTGAACCCGCCAACGGACTTCGGGAAAGATACGAACAATAACGAAACAGATGTGAGAACGTTAGAAACTCCAACACTCCGTGAATCACATCAACGGTACAAAACGAGCGAAATAATCCCGTTGAATTGGTGCTCTGGACCTCTGTTATATTCACAATATTTACCGACAGGAGGTTTAATCTCGGAAACAGAGGCCCAGAGCACCATTTACGAGGTGCGTCCTTTCTGGAATCGATGGGGTACCTCGATGTAGCTTGATAGGATGCAGAGTGATATGCGACTGAAGAGCTCGTGATAAAGGCGGAATTGCAGTCTGCCGCTTTGTTTCTCGGCATCCTGCTTAGTTGCACTATTGTGGCTCTTGAGGGCTGCGTGCATGGCGGGCAGATTTGGGAACTAGCTCTTGTCAGGAAGGATTATTCATTGATCTAAGGATTCTTGAATAATTCTTTTTGTCCCAAGTTTACATATATAAATAGGTTAGAATTTTGGTGTAGTGGTGATATAGTCTTCATTGTTCATACGCCTAAGGTTCCAAAATCACAACATAATTTCTTTTGGAGCAATGGAAGGTAATTCAGCCGAAACGACTGAATAGAAAGGTGACTCGTTCAAAAAAATATTAAATATCCCTCCCTGAAGGGGCTGGTTTCCAATCGAATCTTCAAAATAATCGTCAATAAGAGTCACATGGTAATGATAAAGTCCGATGGATGTTATAAATAGGAAAAAATAGCAGTTTTGCCCTCGTTTTATCTCATCAGTTCTGCATACTGATTCACAACACAAGAGAGACTGCCACCTACTCATCTATATGTGTTGGAGCGCATCAAGTACATGTATTCATATTCAATCGGCGCCCTCTAACGAACTAACATAGATACTACTACTAGTGCCAGCAAGAAACTATGAAAACAAAAAGTAGTTCGAACAGAAAACATCAAGAAGCCATACGACATACTAGTTCGACTATCTACCGCAATGCTGCACACTGTGTCTGCAAGATGCGGTCTGTTGAAAATCTAATGCTCCAATACTTGTCTGGCTGTTAACTAGGCGTACATCATATCTCAATGACACGCGGAATTTATCACCATATGAGTAAATACATCCAAAACTGTTATTCAGGAAACAATATGCAATCTTCATTTCTACAGAAGGTTAAATATTTTCCAACGAAGTTGAAGTAAAATATATTTTATACTTCTACAATTCTATTTTCACCAATATGATGACGCTTTCGACCGTCAGGTCATTTTTAATTTGTTGTTTAATAATGTGCAATAACAAATTTCACAACGACTGAATCAGAATTCTGAGATACCCGAAATGTGATTGGCTCACAGAGCTTTTTTCCGAAAATCGTAAGACACACAACATTTTTATTGTCAGTCCCCTGTCATATCAGTGATTCAGGCGAATTACCTTTTGGGTTAACAGCCCTCCCGCGTCGCTCCAAAAGCGCCCCGAGTGTATTTTCCTGTTCCGCGAACAATGGAAACAGAACTTTACCGAACAATCGCGGAAACATTCCGAACCAACTATAAAAAGACGAAGCAGGACGCGGCGCAGGTTTGAAGAAGTTCATTTACTAACTAATCAAAAGTCAATTATCCCTTCGGGCTCCGGCAGTCCAAATACAAGCAAGAAGTAAGAATCGATAAATTTCATGGTCTCTACGACTTTCCGCTTGGGAACAGCGAAGCACGAAAAAGACGGAAAAAAGAAAGACGCGTAGGTACGAGTATATATGAAAGGATACCTCACACAGTACGGGCCAAATTAAGAGGTTCTTTCAGTGGCTTCTCACAATGTCAGCTGGGTAAAATACGGCGGCGGATATCTACGAGAGAGAGCAAAAACAATACCTCATTTCAACGCTTGCAAGAAACGGAGTTATACACCGAAATTGTATTGTTCTCTATTTATTCATGAACGACATCGAATTTGCAGTGTGTTGTGAAACTATCTTCTACAGAGTCGAGTGTGTTGAATCTTGTAACAACCTTTAACTGGTATTTGTTTGATTCGCACACACAAAACAATAATATAAGCTCGGTTTTCCTGCTTCTCACGAAAAAATTCTTCAATGTGGAATGTATTAATTTTCAATTTGCTTCAATAACACTGGGCAACAAATCATGCAACCAGAATTCTAATATTGAATATTACTTCAGCAATTAACCGACACCAATAAACTGCGATATTTTTTCTCTTATTTTCCCAAGATTTCTTGTGATATATTGACGAGAGTATAACCAGTACAACGACAATAAACGTAAAAAAAATCTCTAAGAATTCGATGAATTTTGTATAAATATATTGTTATCTACAAAAGTTATTGCGTTCTGAAAATTCGTCAAAAATCCATAAAACAGCGTGTAATATCGAAAACTAATTGTGGTTCTTTGTGTTCCAAGTGCCGATAGACAGCGAAGATGAACTCCTACCAACCCGTTGAACAGGCTGGCTTTCGAAAGCAGTATAGTACAGCTGATCACCTCCTTACTGTGAGAACTTTGATAGAGAAAGCAAACGAATACCATCTGACTCTATACATGTCGTTCGTGGACTATGAAAGGGCGTTCGATATGACTGAGATGTGGTCCGCAGAACAAGCTATGAACAACAGCAGAATTGATTCCAAGTGAAGACAACCAATCTACAACCTCAATCAAAAATCCTCAATGATAGTAAGACTAGAACACGAGACCTAACCTATAAAAATCCAGAGAGATGTAAAACAGGGAGACATTAGAAGATGTATTAAATCATTGAGTTGGGAAGGAAGGGGGATGAACATGAACGGAAAAAACTGAATCATCTTAGGGACACCGATGATATTGTCCTGATTTCCGCCACTCTCGAAGAGTTGCAAGAAATGGCTACAGAATACGCAGAAGATAACAGAAGGCTTACACTCTCTGGACATGGTGGATGAATATGTTTACCAAGGTCAAATACTCAAAGTTAAAAGAGTGAATCAAACAGCAGAAATTGCAAGAAGGGATCGGCTTGCTTGGCCTGGATTTGGAAAATTGAAATGGGTTCTTCTAAGTCGTAAGATACCACAATACCTTAGAACTAAAGTCTACAACCAGTGTATTTTGCATGTAATCACTTACGGCTGCCAAACATGGATACCAACTGAAGCCATTATGGCCAAAATGTGCAAAACACAAAGAGCAATGAAACGCGAGATGCTTTGGATAAGACTAACAGACAGGAAAATAAACAGATGGATAAGGAAAGTCACTAAAGTTCACGATATCAGAGAACAAATTGCCAGACTCAAATCGGCTCCGCAGGTCATAATGCAAGATGAGGAGATTGCAGATGGAATGCCGAAATACAAAAATGGAGACTATATTTGGGAAAAAGAGGAATAGGTCGCCCTCCAATGAGATGGATAGATGACCTGAAACGCATTGGAGGACTCAACTGGTATCAGGTAGCACAGAACAGAGACCGTTGGAGAGAACTGGGGGAGGCCTATGTCTAGAGTTGGATGACATATGGCTGAAGACGAAGACGTAAGTATACTCTACTACAGTTAAGCTCCAACAATCACCATGTATAGTTTAATAAATGAAAAATCTATTGTCTATCAACTAAATCCATACAAAGAAAAGACTGATGCTCTTCTAAGTTCACTAAGTTCTGGTAGAAATAATAAATGGAGAAATGAATGTACCTTTCGATTCTGTGCGGGAAATGCTAGTTTGGCAATGCCAAACGCACCAATTTTTTTACTACCCTTTATTTCTGGAGACCATTGATAACGATACTTTTAATTTTAAAACTACTTTATTTGCAAACAAAATTTCAGAGAAATCAAAAAATCTACTGGCTGGTTCAGATAGGCATTAATTTCTACAATAGATTCCACCTCCTAAAACAATAGCGTTCTAGAGATGCAGGTCGTCGAATTTTTCTTCACGTTTCAGTTAAAAAATTCATCAGTTACTAATAGAAACGTAAAAAAAAATATCTTCGATATCAATCCAAACGGAGCACTTTCGGAAATATGATCGTGGGCATTTTTATCCTGTTTTCAGATGGGAAATTCCTTGTAGAAATGAATGAAACACCTTGTATTTCTTTCATAAAATTGAGAATATCTGCCGTTTTCTAAAAATTGTAGCAATTGAAAAGAATACCTCGATACTAAAACTCTCGATTCATATTCCTAAATCTCATTTTCCATGTAAAGTTCATCCAATCTTATGTTTTCTATTCCATATCACAGAAAAAATACCGCAAAGATCTAATAAAAGATTCTTTCCTTACGGAAAATCTGATTAATGTCGTTTCTCGAATATCAAAATCCTTCGAGCCTACTTTTACGTTCGGAAATTCCCCATTGACAAGACCGACTTTTGAATTTCCCTGAAGGGCGATTCGATGTTTTTTCCTCAAATGTTGGTTTTGCTCGCATCGTTGTCGCAGAGAATCTTGGTGCTGGCCAAACTGTTTATTTAATGATGGAATAACAGAACGGTTGATTTAGATACAATTTCTATTGGACCTCGGGGGTTTACTTTCGACAACCATACATTAAACATCGTCTGCTTATTTATATAATCCCATAAGATGACAATAAACGAATTTAAGCAAATAGATACAGGTGTTTCTATAAGGTGGATCAACTGGCAATTTATATTTTTAATTGAGAACGGTATTTTACTTGTTTGTATTATAGTCACTACTTCAAAGATTATTTCACACGAAGAAGTCGGACAGCGTCAAATTGCGAAATCTTGATGAACAAGTGATCTTTTTAACAAACTGAGGCCTTTCAACCTTTAGAGCAATGAATGCATCTTTTTCTGACCAGAAAAAAAATCTGTTTTAAGCATCATAAGTCTAGAAAATACCTACAAATATCTATAAATCCTGAGTTGAATTGTTTATGTTCAATAAAAGTTGTTGGTGGATTTGAAAGAAATATTTGGAGAATAACAAATTTAATTATGTCCTTCAGTAAGTTCGTTTGCGGACATAACCTTTCTTATACCCTCCATCCAGGATTTTTTTGGTCTACCTCTGTTCCTCCTTGCAGCAGGTGTCCACACCATTACTTGTTTTGACACTCTGTAATTGTCCATCTTTTGATATACCTCTCATACCATATGAGCTGTCTTCGATCAATTTCATTCGTCAGTGTGTCTTTCAGTCCTATTCGTTTTCGTATCTCCTCATTTCGTAATCTGTCTCTTCTTGATATTCTCATTGATCTTCTGATTACATCCATTTCGGTTGCCTCTACTTCTTACGGTTGCTCTTCACCATTGTGTCGTAAATAGTGAACTTTCTATCCTTACTAATTGTGTTACTCCAAAAGACTCCATTCAAGCAATTTATTGCTTTTCGTGCTTCTGTGTTCGTCTGTTTCTTCCTTGTTAAATATACATTCCAGATATTTATATTCGTCACAACTATCGATTTCTTGTCTATTATCGAGCATCAGTTTTCCTGCATCTCCACCAACGCACAAGTGTTGGGTATTTCCAGTGTTTACTGTGAGGTTCCATTTCTTATATTCTACTAACTTTAAAATCATGTACTCCATGTCGTCTTAGTCATCTGCTAAAACGACTTGGTTTTCGGCGAATGAGATAGTGTAAAAGGTTCTATTTCTATACCATGACACTTACGTTTCAATAATTGAAGAGTTTTCAATATATAGATTAGATTCTGAACAATGTTGGAGAGATGCAGCATCCCTGTCGCAGTTCCTTTCGAGACGATGAACGTTGGTGACATTGAGTTACCTATTTTCACTCAGAATTTCGAGCCACTGTGAAGATTTTGAACGGCCTTTATGAGTGTATGATTGAAGTTAGATTCACACAAAACTTTCTAAGCTTTGTAACTGGTACTGAGTCATACGCTTTTTGTAGGTCTATGAACGTGATGTGCATTTCCTGATTAATTGCATTATTTTTTTCCATAATCAACTTGAGGAATAATATGTTATCTGTGCAGGACCTACCGGATCTAAATCCGCTGTGTTCTTCTTTTTCGAAAGGGCTGTACTCTTGTTCAATTAGGACTCGAAGGATCCTCCAATAAACTCTACTCGTTGTACTGGTCACCGAGATACCACGATAGTTGTTTGGATCTTTTTTGCTACCCTTCTGATGAATAGAAGAGATGTGTGCTATTTTCCATTGCTCAGGAGGAACGTGTCCATTGAGGCATTCATTCATCACCTTTGTTAGCATACGGTAAAGATTTTCGGTACAGATATTAAGTGACAGTGGAAATGCAAAATATTAACAGAATGCAGGATTTTAAGTCGTGTTTTCCAGGGTTCGGTTTTGGGCCCAATCATATTTGTGTTTTACATTGATGATTCTCTAGATAGTGTGGCATTCGACAGCATAGTCTTGTTTGCTGACGATATAATCTTTAAAAACCGGTCGAAATGCGCCAAAGAATAGAATATGAAGTATAGATGAGCGCTGATTGATGCAGAATTATGATTGGAGGCAAGCAACTTACGTCTCAATGTTGAAAAGACAAAAATACAACTAGATATCATCTGCGAAAGATTCGACCCTGCAATGCTGCAGTTGATCATATACATCTGCAGTGTATATCAGAGATAACCCCGGCCCAGTACGGACCCTTCAGGAACCCCAGATGTCACTGGTACTGGTAGCAGATAACTTTTCGTCTATCGACATGGTAGTCACTTGAGCATTTCGTTGAATACCTTCACTAACAGCTTTGTGTTTGGCACTTCATAGACTGAACGACGGAATATATCATCATTCCTTGCAGACAGCAACCTATTACTCTTAATTGGCTCCTTGACGCATCGAGAACTACCACAGTGTATACCTTTGGAGAATTGATAGACAATTGTCCGTTTATATTGAAAACCAAGCGTCGTAATTTCAAGCGAGAAAATTTTTCGCCACTAACCACTTTGATCAGGAAATTGTGGAAAATTCTTACAGACAGCCAAGTACCATTGAATGCACAGACATCCAGTAACTGCAATTCGATTATGGTGTGCAAGAATGCCGTTCTACTCTCGTCAGATCGGGGAAGGTTGGAAGTTATCACCTTATATAGATCCAGGGCCACTTAAGCAATGAAAAGGCGGTTTCGTTGGTTGCCCTAAGTATTACCTCTGGGTTGATTAAGTCGGGGTGTTAGCTCAGCCTACTTCGGAGACTACAGGGATTAAGGAAAAGCAGCGAATCGATTCGAAATTACAGAAACACTGGCTGAATCTCAGTCACTGTGGGATTGTCATCTGCTGCGAGAGCCAAGGCTCATTTCCTGAGGAAAGACCTAAGAGAATTAGCTACCATATTAGCGAGGTGTTGTAGTCTCAGAAATTACCCTGATGGGTTAGAATTGATCGGGGACTTTCCATGCAGACTATTCAAAGAGAATGAAAAATTAATAGAACATGTCACGTGCGAATGACCAGCTTGGAACTGGATCTGGCCTTACGAATCTGAATCCCACAAACTAGAACTGAGGCTCATTATGCATTCATCCATTAGGCTACTAACATTCATAAAAATAATGGCGCTTGTATCCACCAAAATAGATCGATGTGGCGGTACTACCACTAAGTAAGAAAAGAATCACTATTCTATCTCAACATTTGAGCTATTTTCGATCTATATTCGTATCGCTGAGATACTATTGCAGAAATGTCGCGACCAGAGAAAAGACGTATTCGCATGCTTTGTCGACTATAAAAAAGCATCGGACGGAGAAAGGCATCAAGATCTCATTGAAATGTTACAGAGAACTGGAGCTGATACCAAGGACATCAGAATAATAAAAATTTATATTAGAACCAAAAAGCCAATATTAGAATAGGAGATGGACTTTCGAGGGATATGAACATTAACAGTGGAGTACGACAGGGGTGTGTACTATCACCCTTACTTTTCAATCTATATGCAGACCAGATTTTCAAGGAAGCCATAGAAAGAACTGAAATAGGAGTGAAAGTAAACGGAACACTAATCAACACCATAAAATATGCAGACGATACGGTTTTACTAACTGAAAATATAGAGGACCCCCAAGAACCACTGAACAAGATCAACAGCATCAGCCAGAAAATGGGTAAAAATATAAATATTAATATGACCAAACTTATAATATTCAGCAGACAAAGTCATAATGAAGCAGAATTAGAACTGAACGGCAAACAGATTGATCGCGTGAGGCAATTTAAATACCTGGGAGCTTATATAACAGAAGAGGTGAATCCAGACATAGAAATAAAGTGCAGAATTGATAAAGCTCGCACCAACTTTTTTAAAATGAGAACTTTGTTTTGAAACGACAATTTGAATCTTAAACTAAGACAACGAATGCTTAGATGCTATGTCTGGTCGGTACTGTTATATGGAGTAGAAGCTTCGACTCTAAAGGTCAACACATTGAATAAATTGGAGGCTCTTGAAATGCGGGCTCATAGAAGAATGCTCAGAATTCCGTGGACAGGTAGAAAAACCAATACAGAAGTCCGTAGAAGAGCAGGATGTGACCGTAAGCTGTTAACAAATATCAAATATAGGAAGATTAGCTATGGTGGACACATATTACGTGGATCTAAGTATAAACTACAGCCGATAATGAAAGGAAAAATAGAGGGACGTAGAGGAGTCGGCAGAAAACAGATATCCTGGCTTAAGAATATCCGAGATTGGACGGGAATACGACGGGCGGAATCGCTGAGATGCTTGAAGCTTATATCGGAAACTACTCATATCTCTCCTTTACTCAATTGTCGTCTTTCAATTATAATGTTATTATATCAAAATGTTTTTCTTGTATTTGCAACAAAATAGAGGATAATCAAAATGAACTTAAAATCAAATAATTGTCAAGTATCGTTCGACCTAGAACATTTTCTCTTTTTCATGGAAACCCAGAATAGGGTTCTACATGTGACGTTATTTGGGTAATTGTGGGTAATATTTGTTTTATATTTGTAAATGTACATTACATATCCATCAAAAAAGACGCAATATTCTACGTCTCATATTAAAACCATATATATATATATATATATATATATATATAGTATATATATATATATATATATATATATATATATATATATATATATATATATATATATATATATATATATATATTATATATCTCACCTCGTCTTGAGCAAATCCTCCATCCTTCCAATCAATTCAATCTCCCCATCAAAACTGCAATAAAAAAAATAAATATGAATACTCTTCATCGTGGCAGAGCTACAATGTTTTTCGAAATTTCACATCGTTTTCATTTCCCTCAGCATTGAGGCAATTTAATATCTATCAAATTTAAAATTGCCGGAAATGTACTAATTTTAAGCCGGGATGCTTGTCTGAATTAGTGGCAGGGTTGAAGGGTGAAATAACTGTCTAGTTGAAACGCTTTCATGGCACCCTTGCATAAATTACTTGAATTATCGGGCCACGCAGAACGTGTAATACACTGTCCTTCAGAATAGGGGAGATTCCACTAAGGCAGGACTGTACTTGACGATTGAAGACACACACAGGCTCAAGCTAATCGAATTCTAAGGTAACCAATCTTAATCTAACTTTATCATAAGTTTTTGAACTTGCAAATGAATTAAGAATACATGATGAACTGTATCAATTTTTAATGGCTTCAATTTATAGACCATAATTGTTATAAATGAGCCAAGTGACCCAAGCTGTACATGTTTGTAGTACTGAAGATATAGGAAGCCCATTTTACATCCTCCAATGAACAACGTTCCTTTGAACATCTACCATCTCACATGTTTGATGTAGTTAACCATATGACGTCGTCAACAGGCGTTTCTCTCCTCTTCTCACTTATTTGTTACTGTGTCTTCTTCTTGTTGACAGCGTCTATTTGCAGAATTATTTGTCGCATATCATCAATGATAACCTGCGAAATTATCGCTATATTTGTAGACGCATTGAAGAATTTTATTCAAGGAACAATATTCAACTTTCCGTAAAATGTCGAATATCCTTCCCTGAAGAAGCTGGTGTACCGATCCACCCTTCATAATCACCGTCTACATTCCACGGAAGGTTGAATATTGTTCCTTGAATAAAATTTGTCAATGTATCTAGACATATAGCGATTATATCGCAGGTTATCATTGATGAGATGTGAGGTATATCTGGTTGACAACCAGACATGAATAAGGAGATTTAGTCTTTTGACAGATGGCTTTCTTTCAACCACTGTATGTAGCGTTCGGTAAATAATCGAACTAGTCTGACTTCTTGAGGCTTTCTGTTAATCCACCCTTTGTTTTTGTGGTTTCCCGGTGGCAATGGTGAACGTCCTCTGTGTCAGTTCTTTGGAATAATATATACATGTTTTGTTGTACTCCAACGGATTGACATGATTTGGTGGCTGTCTGGCTTGATACTGTGAATGGGTATGAAATACTGGCGAGGTCGAATGAGACCAAAACTGCAGTCTTTCGCTCCCCCTATTCATGACATCTGACCAAGCTGTAGCACTTCTGAGTGGATCTAGTTGAAGGGTAGACAGGAAAACCAGCTCCTTCATGGAGGAATATTTAACATTCTACGAAAGGTTGAATATTCTTTCTTGAATAAAATTCTTCAAAGAGTTTTTTGTAGTTTTTATCTGAGGTTAGTAGGAGTAGTTCGTAATTTTTGTTGTTGTATGAGAATAGCCATACGTTTGTTAGGTTTCGTTTCATTTAATGTTTTTTTGAACCATATATGAATAGGTATGCATTTCAATTAGATTTGATAGTCAGAAATGGAAGTTTGACCAAAGAAATTTTAATCTGCAGCATCTTTTGTTAACTAGTAAACACTGTGATTGCATTTTTATATACTGTGCCCAGTGTCCTATAACTCTTCTTATTCATGATTTTGGATGACGACGCTTCTGGGTTCAATGATATTTTAATAATAATAATGATGGTAATAGTATTTGTTGTCGCCAAAACATACATAACTTGTCCAGAATTGAGAATTGTACAATAACAATATCATAAAATCAAATGCAATAAAAGATGAAGACTCATACAATCAACAAAGATGAAACAACACACCAGTTGATGTTGCCATAGGTGCATGCACTGTGAAAGTAGCATTATAAGTGCAGTTTGTTCATTAATAATGTGTCTAATTCTCCTTATAGTGAGGCAAGACGTGGACAATCTTTTACTCAGTGAATAAATGTACGGAGTCCAGGTTAAAGAGCCATCGAGAGTAAATCCAAGCAGTTGAAGTCTGTCTGCATTTTGAGCTGATAAGTCTTAAGTTTGGAGTCTTATTTAAGTTTAGATTTCGACTTACATACCTCGAACAATTTTTGTTCTATATTTCAGGTTTAGACTCTAAACTTTTCTTGTTATCTGCCTTATTTATTAGCGTTGTGTCCTCAGAAACCACTTTAGCAGTATATGATTTCACAATAACCAGCAAGACGTTGATATATATTATAAATAAGAATGGTCCCAGAATTGAGACCTAGGGTACTCCCCGCTCTCCAACTTGAAAAGATTCAATGCTGTTGCACCAAATTGCAGTTGCGATTGGTATTTCATGGAACACACAATCAAACGCTTTATTGAAGTCTACATAAGCTATAATTACCTCCTCCATGTCATCGAATGCTTCTAAAATGAATTCGACAATTTCTATGAGTGCTGATGTAGTTCATCTTCCTTCTCTGAACCCATATTGATTTTCATTCAAGATATTCGGGGTCTCTCCCACTACAGATAGGTACTACTTTGGTTAATTTCAGCTGTTGTGGAAAAATACCCTGCTTGAAAGAAAGATTTATTGGGTGACTCTGTGGTTCTGCTAGGTAGTTTGCCACTTTTTCCAATAGGCCAAATGAGAGTCCATAGAAGTCCTAGGATGATTTATTCTTCATTTCCATATGAAAAAACAAATCCAAAATATGATGGGAAGTAATAATTTATAGCTCAGGAGGAACAGAACAAGAGAGATAATGAATTTTTTCATTGATAACGAATACTCAGGTTTACAGTATCTTGGTCCTGTGTTACTCAATATACACAAAAATATGGCTATTTATGTCTGCTTGTCTCGAGAAAGAATCGTAAAAACATGAAAATGAGCGAAAAGCAATGTATTTTACCCACGAGTTCATGAAAATATCCGAAAATTGTTGATCTTGTAGATTCATCACAAAAAAACTTATTTTTCAACTCGCCCCGTGTGAAATACCAAAAACCCGAAACAACCAAATCCGAATGTAAAAATTAGAACATGACCGATACTCAAATCGTAACAACCGACCCTGTACACGAATTCAGCCAAAAAGACCCGTTTCACCTCTTTTTTAGCGCGCTGTCACGCGTTTGTCACGTATTCTGCTCCACAAACATTAATATTGAAGAATAAAACTGACGGTAAATATCACGCCCTATATATTCGGTATTCTGGATGTGCGATCTTGCACAAACTGAACAACATTCACTCCAAACCTGGCGTGTTTTACTGAAATTAGCACAATCATTCCTCCCTATACTATTCGTCTCTTTTTCAATTTCCCCAGTTTTTTCATTATCCGAAGTTTATCATGGAGCATTGATCTATCCCACTCAGGAAAAATGCAACCAAATAATACTAAACACAGGAAAGTGGTTTGAAATCTCAATGATAATCTCATAAAATCCTTGACGATGGAATCTATGTATCTATGTTCAATTTGTTTCTGTTATCAAATATAGGAGTGCGTTCCGAAAGTTTTATTTTACTTCAGTTTATTAAACAGATTCGCGTACATATAGGCGTAGCCATCGAGGAAGTGTGGCAGCCGCTTCCTCTTTGAGGAGCGATGAGCATTAGGTTAGGTTAGGTTAGAGTAAGTATATGGTTGAGTGCAAAGGTAATATCAAATAGAGAAGTTGGATCGAAACAATAATTAAGAATTTGAATTGTGGAGGCCGTTACTTGATGTAGATTCATGATATAAATGAGATAAAAAACATAAGGTTTAACTTTAATCTACACTTTATTTGAAAAAATTCGACGACGTTTCGCTGACACAGCAGCTTTATCAAGAATGACAAACAGATTGAAGAGTATGGTATCATAAACAAATCGTAGAACAAGTTGGATGAATAACAGGAAAATCCACTTCGAGCCATTGTACAGTTAGTATGGAAGGTAATAAAAACTAATTTAACAAGTTAAGTAGGGGTGAATAATTTACATCTACCTGCTCATTCAAAAGCTTGTTCGAATGTTTGTATCTATTTATTTCTAATGCTTCTAGGAGACCTAATTTTAAACTTTTTGATTCTATATGTAATATATGTCAAAGTTTTTATTGAATGAATGTTTTTCTTTTATTAAGTGGTTTGAATAATCTGAATCAGATTTATTTTTATCGAAGCTACGTTTATGTTCAGATGTTCTTGTGCCAAAACTCCTACAGGTCCTACCGATATAAATTTTATCACAAGAACCGCAATTGAGTTTAAAGATTCCTGATTTTCTTGAGTTTTCAACACGAGATTTATCATTTTTAATATGTTTACCTAAGTTATTAGAAGTTTTGAAAGTTATATTAAGATTTTGTTTGACAAGAAAGGATTTAATATTTGTACTTGCAGAACCGCAGAATGTTAAACTGTTGAATATTTTATAGTCTTTATGAATAGGATATACTTCATGTATTGCTTTCTGATACAGTTTTTATGAATGATTAGATCTATCATATCCGGATTATATGAATTATTAATGGCTATCTGTTTGATGATATTTAACTCTTTATTATAATCTTCTACTGATAAAGGTAAATTGAGTAACCGATGTACCATGCTGTTTAAAGCTGCAACTTTGTGTTGAATTGGATGTAATGAGTAGTTATTTCCTGTTATTCATCCAACTTGTTCTACGATTTGTTTATAATACCATACTCTTCATTCTGTTTTTCATTCTTGATAAAGCTGCTGTGTCAGCGAAACTTCGTCGAATTTTTTCAAATAAAGGGTAGATTAAAGTTGAACCTTGTGTTTTTTATCTCATTTATAATAATTAAGGAATTCACCAGGAGTGCTAGTTGACGTTTGCCGGTTTTACCAGTAGATGTCGTTAACAATATGCATAAATTTCTATGATTTTTCATGTATGTCATTTTCTTCTATCGACATTAATCTTAAAAAATACGCAAGTCACATTCCACCGAAATAATAGCACCATATTTGTTTACCTCAGTGAATATGTCGAATTTCGTTCCACATAAATCACATTTACGGCATTCGGTGCTTTTCTTATTTCATTAAAAGAAAAAAGCCTGTGAAGCTCACCAGTAGATGGTAAAAGGTTATGGTGAACATGCTCCAGTGATTAAAATATGTGAGACATGTTCAATTGCAGGCGTTATTAGATGTTGATCCGACCAATCGCAACAAAAATTAGCAGAAACACTAAGTGTGACTCAAGGAGCAATTTTCCAACGTTTAAAGAGCATGGGAAAGATCCAGAAGTATGGAAAATAGGTGCCACACCAGCTGAACGATAGACAAATGGAAAATCGAAAAACCGTTTGTGAAATGCTGCTTCAACGATGCAGAAGAAAATCTCTTCTGCATCGAATTGTCACGGGCAATGAAAAGTGGATTTGTTTTGAGAACCCAAAGCGAAGAAAATCATGACTTTCGCTTGGTGAAGCCAAATCGCTTTGGCCGTAAGACAATGCTCTGTGTTCGGTGGGACCAGTGTGGTGTGGTGTATTACTAATTGTTGAAACCTGGTGAAACGGTGAACACGGATCGCTTCCGACAACAAATTATCAATTTGAATTATGCGTTGATCAGAAAACATGACAACGTACCATCCCTTACCAATAAACTGGTGACACACATTAAAAACACTTAATTGAGTGATATTTTTGCACCCGCCGTACTCTCCAGACCTCGCTCCATCAGACTGTCGCGTTTTCGCATCAATGGAACACTGTCTTACAGAGCACTGCTTCGTTCAATTTGAAGAAGTCAGAAAATGGATCGTCGAATGGTTTGAATAGAAAGAGAAAAAGTTTTTTGGGATGGTGTCCATAATTTGCCTGAGAGGTGGGCAAAATGTGTAAAATCCAAATTTGAATAAAAAATTTTGAGATTCCTCTGAAAATTATGTGTTTTCTTTATCGAAAAAATGGTAAATTTTGGCAAAAATATTAACACTCGGAGCGCCATGGTCAGAATGCTGTTGAATTCTTGACAGGCCACGAGGGACGCCGGCGGACCGTGTATGATAGTCTTGCTATCCAGTTTATATTGGATAAATGTTATAATCTTGGATTCAGAGACGTGTTCTTGAACTGGATTCGTAGTTATCTGGAGGACAGAACTGCCTCAATCAGGGTTCACGACTCGTTCTCAAATGAACAGTACTGTAAATAAGGAGTACCCCAGGGTTCTGTCTTGGGGCCACTTCTATTTCTGTTATTCACAAAGATCTGCCACCAAATTTGAAAGAAATATTCCACAAAAATCTAATATTCGCAATTTATTATCAAAATAATCTGGTTGATACTGTTCGCTGATGACTCTTCCATAGCTATTACTGCTGAGACTCTTGAGGAGCTTCAAAAGTTATGCGAGCTGCTGGTGGAGAGTTTCGTAGAATGGTGCCATTTTAATGCTATTATGATCAATGTCAACAAGACGGAATGCATTCACTTCACTCTGTCGTCTTGTGATCAGGGTAGCATAACAATAAGGTATTTAGATACAGTCATCTCTTCGAAGGACACCACTAAATTCCTCGGCGTTCACATCGATAGGAATCTGAAGTGGAGTGCACATATCGATGCGATTCTTAAGAGGCTGAATAGTTCCTATTATGCCCTAAATAGAATCAAGAGTTCACTACCTCTAAGTTCCCTTGTGAACGTTTATTACAGTTTGGTATATAGTCACCTGTCCTATAATATCTTACTGTGGGAAATTCCTCAGACGTAGGTAGAGTTTTCATCATCCAGAAAAGAATTCTGCGAATGATGTTCGATACAGCTCCACAATCTTCATGTAGACCGTTGTTCCTGAAGAATGGTATCCTCACATTGGCGTCTATTTTCATTTTGAGATGCCTCGTTTATATTAAAGAGAATGAAAGTAACATGACTAAACTTTCTAACTTTCATTCCCACAATACTAGAAATAAGGAAACATTATGTATCCCTAAACACAGAACTTCTAGATTTGAAATGTCGCCCTGTACCAGGGTATCAGATTGTTCAATCATCTTCCACGGCATATACAGGGTCTAAGTGTAAATAGATTTAAGGTAGTAGTTAAGAATTTACTTTTAGCAAAATGTTTTTATACCGTGAATGAGTTTCTATGTGTTGATTTAAATAATGTCTAAATGTCTTTTCTATTGACCTGTCCTATACATACTTGTGATGTCTTAAGGGATCAATAAATTATTATTTATTATTTATTATTTATTTATTTATTTATTATATAAATAAAAATTTCAGGATAAATGTATTTCTAGCTTGGTTGAAACGTAACCTTCCTTTGTTGTTGAACTGCTGGGAATCTTCAGTTTTAAAAAAATTGTTCAAATATCTCAATGTTTCAACGAGTCGTTTGAATTTTTATAGATTCTCATTTTTTATTTTATATCAGAACAAAAATTAGGTACAAGATCCGTGAATAGTTAACTTTGTATAAAGAAAAACTAACAAATAAATGAACATACATAAACGGAAATCTTTATAATTGTTTTCACACTTTTCTTAAATTTTTACTTCTTGCCAGATGAATTTCAGAAAAACACTCCAAGCATACACTCGACTTATCTTCACATTTTGAACAGCTTGTGTTAACTTTTTGGCTTTGTTGCTTGCAGTTTGAGCAGTTCAGTTTATTGCTCCCAAGTTTTCATAACAATGAATATATCTTTTCCTTATTTTTCAGTTTCGCTCATCTGTGTCACTGCGGTGAACGAGTTTGTGTTTTCGAGTATGTTTTTTTGAGGAATTATGTCCATCAACTCACTGCTCAATATTTTCCAAAATACTGTTATTGTTATTTGTGATTAATTTTTTTTCATAAAGTAGCTATGCATTTGCCACGTTAGTTCCTTGAAGAAGCTTAGTAGCGACTTTTTGATACCTACGAATTGGTTTTCTAATTGCAGAAGAGTAGCTTGATAATTAGTCGGATACATCTATGCCACCCTTTACACTGTAACTACACTATACACTACTATAAATTGATGCTGAATAATTTCTTCTTGTTTTCTCTTTCTCTCTCCAATTGGTCAATTGGTATAAGATCTGAATTATGACACGTACTCAAACCGAAAACATCGCGTTTATCTTTCCATTTTATAAATACTACTGCATTACTATTTTCTTTTCCAATAGCTTTTGAACTGTCGGTTAATATTTGATGAAACAAATATTTTCGCCAGGAGTCTACATATGTTAACTAGAAACAGAAAGAATCATTGAAGAATCCATAGATCAATGAATAATCCTTAGTGACAAGAACTAGTTTGCAAATCTACCTGCCATGCACGCAACCTTCAAGAGCCACAATAGTGCAATTGTACAGGATGATGCGGAACTAAGTGGCAGATTGCAGATTCGTCCTTATTAGTAACTCATCAGTGTCGTATATCACTTATCAGCATCCTAACCAACCACATCGAAATACTCTAGCGATTCCAGAAAAGATGCATCTCGTTCATACAAGTACGTACAAGTACAAGAGTAATTAACCTACATGAGGTTTTTCCTGAAAACAAGGTCTAGAGCATCGATACCAGTGGAACAATTTCTTTGTTTTGAACAATGATGTGATTCACGGACCGATAAAAGATGGTCTACAAGTGTTGGAATGTTGGAAGCCGATGTGGCTGACTAGGATGCTGAGAAGCGATATGTGACACTTGTAAGTTCCTAATAACAACGAAACTGCATTGGGGGCTGCGTGCATGGCAGGCAGATTCAAGAACTAGCTTTTACCAAGAAGGATTATTCATTGATCTAAGGATTTTGAATGATTCTAGTGTCAAGAATACACACACACACACATATATATATATATATATATATATATATATATATATATATATATATATATATATATATATATATATATATATCCAGTGTACGGACCTTAGTCAAGTAACACTGAATGTTACTCATTAATAGTTTCCTTTGTGTGAAGTGGTGAACGATCGAATAGAATACTGCTCTGAATATAAATATGACAAAATTGTCAGTCAATTATATTACATTTATATAAACAAATAAATAAAATATGAAATGAGATTATGAGCAGTATAAACTAAAGAGAAAACCTATGACTCTACCTATTATTATTTTCGGAAAGAAACCTACGAAGAATATTACAAGATTTGATGACTGTTATCTTTGTAACTGTTCAAACAAATTTTTCTTCAGACCCAAAATCTCAATACTTTTGTGAAGATTTCTAGGAATAACACCTGTTGTGAAATAATAATCGGTAGAATAAATATTTTCTTCATTTTCCACATTTTTTAATCTCGTCGCCAAGCATCATATATTTAGAAATTTTTCATTGTATTTATTTTGTATATTATGTGTGTCGGGTATAGCAATATCAATTATATATGTTATTTGATTCTATTTATCATTAAGAACGATATCTGGTCTATTGTGTTTTACAGCTCTGTTGCACAGAATTGTTTTATCAAAATAAAGTTTATATTTGTCATTTTCACAAATAATCTCAGGTTCATATTTTTGAAATTTTTTCTTTTGGGAATTAGGTCATGTTTAATTCCTAGATTGAAGTGAATAATATTAGCGACGGCATTATGTCTTTCTAAATAATCTGTTGAAGCAAGGACTGAGCAAGATGATAATATATGAAAAACTGTTTCTGAAGAACAGAAACATCTACGGCAAGAATCATCTATATTTTGTTTGATGATATGTTTTCTATAATTCCTTGTGAAAACAACCTGATCCTGGATCGCAATTGCCAAGCCTTCTGTTTCAGCAAACAATTCTCCAGAAACTAACCATTTATTCGATGCAATTTCATCAATATAATCATTTTTCAATCCTTTTGGGTGCTTTCCGTGTAATTCCTTCTGCATCCAACTTTCTCTTTTAGAATTATCATCAAATATATCAAAATCGACCTTTTGCATTGTCAAGTTCAGAGGTGTAAGATTATGTTATATCTGAAGCAACAACAATATCATGTAATTTAGACGTTCTCTGTTTATCATGAAAATGGGAATGTAGATGAAAAATCTGTTTACTATGAAGATTATTCAAATCAATTAATCCACGACCTCCAAGATGTCTAGGTAGTGTAACTCTCTGAACAGCTGACTTTGGGTGATGCTTATGATATTTACAGAGCATTTTCCTCGTTTGACATTGTAATTCATTTAGATCAGTTTTAGACCATTTAATAATTCCAAAAGAAGATGTAAGAATAGGAACAGCATAGGAGTTGATAGCTCTGAAAAGTTTTTACTAGTTAAATAACTCTTGATGATAATTCTAAGTCTTTTGTAATATGAACTTCTAATATTTTCTTTAGTGCTGCTATGGTTAATTGTCTTCTTGACAAAATCCAAGATATTTATATGTATCTCCTTGATGCATTGGCTCGATTTCGATATTGGAAATCTTTATATAATCAGAGGTGATCTTTCCTTTTTAATAGAAAGATTTTTACATTTTGGAAGCACAAATTTCATATGAATATCATTGGAATAGTTGAAAGTAATCTCAAGTAGACTTTTTAAATGAGATCTGGTTCCGGCATATAATTTAATATCATATAAATAAATTAAGTGACTTAATTTGAATTCAGTTAATAAACTCTTTATTTTGAAGCCGAAACTAGTAGCATTTAATTCATGAGATAATGGATTGAGGCAAAGACAAAACCAAAGAGCACTTAAAGAATCACCTTGAAAATGCCTCTTTGATTGGAATTACTTCGGATTTAAACGATTGTTTTGAAATATTTAAATGAAGATTGGTTCTCCAATTTTTCATTACAAATTCGAGAAAATGACGAAGTGTCTTATCAATTTTATAAATTTCCAACATTTCTTGAAGCCATGAATGGGGAGAACTATCAAAAGCCTTTTGGTAACCAATGAAGGCTGTATGAATATTTCTTCTTAGTTTGAGCTTGATTCAAAGCAACAGAATCAATTACAAGTTGCTCTTTAGTACCAAGGTGTTTTTTCTACATCCTTTTGATGTTCGGAAAGAACATTATAATTCTCCAAATGTGCATAAATATTTTGGGTAATACATGCAGTTAGAATTTCATATATTGTTGGAAGGCAAGTAATTGGTCTATATTGAGACGGATCAATAGTATTATCACTTTTCGGTTTTAAATAAGTAATTCCTTGTGTGAAAAATAAAGGAGTAGCTGAGGGTTCTTTATTATAAATGAAAAATATTCAGCCAATTTTTCATGAACGCAAGAGAATTTCTTGAACCAAAAGGTATGAATACCATCAACACCTGGAGATTTCCAATTTTTGTGTGTTTAATAACTGATGTTATATCTTCGTTTGAAAATTTTTCAAATTGCATGCATTCTATTTTAGAAAATCGAGACCTTTCATTTAAAATCCAACTTGCATTGGAATTGTGTTGCCTTGGCACTGCCCAAATTGAAGACCAATACTCAGTTAAAATATCAATTTTAGGAACTTCATTTCCAGAAATATTTTCATTTGACCCTGAAATAAATTTGTAAAAATGTTTTTCATATATATATATATATATATATATATATATATATATATATATATATATATATATATATATATATATATATATATATATATATATATATATATATATATATATATATATATATATATATATATATATATATATATATATATATATATATATATATATATATATATATATATGTTAGTTAATTGTCTTCTCTTGAATATCTAAGAAATTTATATGTTATATATATATATATATATATATATATATATATATATATATATATATATATATATATATATATATATATATATATATATATATATATATATATATATATATATATATATATATATATATATATATATATATATATATATATATATATATATATATATATATATATATATATATATATATATATATATATATCAAGGAGAGACATATAAATATCTTGGATTTATTCAAGAGAAGACAATTAACCATAGCAGCACTAATGGAAATATTGAAAGTTTATATTACAACAGACTGAAAATTATCATCAAGAGTCATTTAACCTTTTCGGAGCTATCAACTCCTATGAAGTTCTTATTCTTACATCTTCTAGGGGAATTAATAAATGGTCTAAAACTAATCTAAATGAATTACAATGTCAAACGAGGAAAATGCTTTGTGAATATCATAGGCAACACCCTAAGTCAGCTATTCAGAGTTATACTTCCTAGACATCTTGGAGGTCATGGATTAACTGATTTGAACAATCTTTATAGTATACAGATTTTTCATCTACGTTCCCATTTTCATGATAAACAGAGAACGTCTAAATTACATGATATTGTTGTTGCTTCATATCTTACACCTCTTAACTAAACAACGCAAAAGGTATATTTTGATATATTTGATAGTAATTCTTGAAGAGAAAGTTGGATGTAGAAGGAATTACACGAAAAGCACCCAAAAGAATTGAAGAATGACTATATTATCATCAAGCAAAATATAGATTATTCTTGCTATAGATGTTTTTGTTCTTCAGAAACAGTTTTTATATATTATCATCTTGCTCAGTCCTTGCTTCAACAGATTATTTAGAAAGACATAATGTCGTCGCTAATTTTATTCATTTTAATCTAGGAATAAAACATGACCTACTTCCGAAAAGAGAAAAATGTTACAAATATAAACCTGAGATTATTTGTGAAAACTACAAATATAAACTTCATTTTGTTACAACAATTCTATGCAACAGAGCTGTAAAACACAATAGGCCAGATATCATTCTTATTGATAAACATAATCGAATAACATATATAATTGATATTGCTATATCCGACACACATAACATACAAAATAAATACAATGAAAAAATTTCTAAAAATATGATGCTGTACGCCGAGATTAGAAAAATTTGGAAAATGAAAAAAATATTTATTCTACCGATTATTATTTCTAAAACAGGTGTTATTTCTAGGAATCTTCACAAAAATATTGAGATCATAGGTCTGAAGAAAAATTTATTTGAACAGTTACAGAAGATAACCTCATCAAATCTTGTAATATTCTTCGTAGGTTTCTTTCGAAAAAAACAATGAGGTAGAGCCATAGGTTTTCTCTTAGTTTATACTGCTCAGAATCTCATTTCATATTTTATTTATTTGTATATATAAATGTTATATAATTAGCTGACAATTTCATCATATTTTTATTCAAAGCAGTATTCTATTCGATCGTTAATCACTTCACACAAAGAAAACTATGAATGAATGACATTCAGTGTTACTTGACTAAGGTCCGTACACTGGATTTTTCCGGAGAGAAAGCCTCTGACACTACTCGTTGGTACATTGATATCATTGTCTGATGATGCTATAGTTTGTATATATTCTAGTAGGTTGATATATTCTCATAACGTGTTTTGATTATAATCATTGCCTGGCAATGGTATTAATTAACAGGGGGTCGATTTATATTTTTTGATGAAATCAGTTTGATTGCATGAGCGGATATATGGACAACTCGTCGGGGTCAATCCCCTTCTTTTTTTCGTTCTCATAATATCGAACATTATTTTCAGATTTCAAAATTTCAAAATAAACACCTCAATCTCAAGAGATTCCTATTATGAAACATGCAAAACAGAAAACAGATAAACTAAAACAATTTGGTATTTACAAAAATCGAACATGTTTTTCAAACATGTCATGTGGCATACCATCTATTTAGAGACCTTGTCCGTTTTTCTTCTCCTTGGAACATGGAAATATAAATATAAAAATATATTGCTATAATGAACTTAATACTTGATTCTCTCATCGAACCCTTTATATTCATGCAAGCTAATGACATCCGATCATAAAAACATAAAATGAAAGAAAACCCAATCATAAAAAAATAAAAACAAAAAGCCTAGAAATAACCGAATGCGATTTTCATATCCTATAAAAAACGTATCGGAAATATTCAGCATTAAGAAATAAAATTTTTATAAAGTGGTAATATTTTCTTCGCCGTTAACCTTTTAATGTAGGAACGTAAAATATGGCCATATAATTCTCGACGTTTAAGCGTTACATCGCCTATAAACGATCTGGTTATAAATCTCACCCATTATACTTCTTCCGCTAAATATTTCTTTTACTATTATGATTTAATGCGACGATATAGACGTTGCTATGGAAAATCAGAAATTTTGTTAAGGAAAGTTGATATTGTTAAATCGGAATAGAAATTGTGGCTATTCTGAAGAAAGATTTGAATTAATTCAAGACGTTTTAATGGAAGGAGAATCATAAATTTCAACAAAGCTTTCCGCTTTGTTATATTAAGGATTGTTCCATTAAGTCGAACAGATGTTCACCTCACAAAAAAAATGTTTTTTAGAGAAATTTCTGATTTCTTCTCAGAAATCTCGGTACCTTACAATTATGTGTGGAAAATATTACAGTGTGCCGATTTTCAACAGTAAATATTCAGTAGAACTTCAGGCAATATTATTCATGAATTTTCACAGGAATTATGGTTTTAGGTCAGATTATAAATGTTGAATTCCATTTCTTTGAAAAGGGTAGCAGAGGTATCTATGATTTTTTATGTCAGCATATATATTTCATCCTTTGACACCAGTTGATTTCTTTTTTTTCACTTGATGTAGAACGAATCATAATAATTTTTTCACAACACTGAAACTGTAGGGAATGGGCGTAAACTTATCAGAGAAGTCAGTGGGGGAAAGCTAGGGAGATCGGGAGATGATTTTTTGTCAGTTGAGATAATTCATGAGTCAGTTTTAATATTGTTCATGTCTGATGAAGACGCAGTGTCGTCGAAACGCGTTACAAATATAATAAATAAGTGAAAATCAAATTGTTCTTTCATCATTTCAATTTTTGCCCTGAATTTGAATAACCAATTATCTACTACAACATTTCTGATTATTTTGGAAAAACCCTTCATCATTTTGCGTGAAGTGACTCTATTATGAGGTTATGGTTCTCTATTCATTATAACTAAATTATTTAGCATCGAAGGTTCTTGATCCCGAATACGAAATTCAAAACGTTATTTTTGCGAGAATCTGTTTTCCCGATCGAGAATGATTCTCGTTTCCTTCCAAACTTAACTGAAAGAAAAATAAAGGGATCAATAGATGTGGAATAATGGAATCAGAGGGTCGTTCTATCCAATAAGGGAATTATTGAAAACAGCATTTCTAATCCTATGCATCCGCGTAAAATGCCAAACCAATCGTGACTTCTACTCGTTCTCGCTGAAAATTGAGGTCGTCGGAGTTTCTTCAGTCGAACGCCGGAATAATGAGGTGCACTGAATGCATTTTCATTCTCTGTTTTTACCCTGTTTATAAGGAAAGTTATACGGTGCACTTCGGGATTCCATTTCGGTTTATACAGATGAACGTTTGGATTTGGAGAATCTGTTGGGTTCATGAAATATTAACGAAATATATTCGGAAGATAATAGAGTAATGATAGGTATTTATTATACTCATTAATAAAAAGATGTGAAATCATTCAGTTAATAGCGAACATCACACACTCGCGGAAGGACGAAGCACAGATGAGAAATTGTACGACTGACTTGTATATATAGATAACGTCACCCACAAATTGTTTCAGACAAACTTTTGACAGAATAAAGAGAGAAACCCTTATCCGATTGGTTGAAAACTTCGCAGAGATATCTGTATTCGTCGACATGTTTACAAGCTGTTGAAAGTGGATATGTCATAGTGCTTTTGAATTTATGAAATTGAATATAATGCCGTAATAAAATTCTGTAACATAAGGTGTTAAGGTAAAAATTTGTGTTACTATTGAAAAAGACTCTGGAAATGATTGATTGTAAACATGATTCCGTTATGTATAGGCGATTGGCGAAGCATAAAATTGCTGTTGACAATAAGAAATTGAAATAGGTATTAAACTATTACAAGAGCTATATTGAGAATCGGGATTGCAATTTCTGCAATACTGAACTAAAGTTGAAATACATACATGCACAAGTAAATACAAAATTAATCAGGGTGCAAACCAGAGGTGTTGAACGAATTATGTTAATATCCAGTATGAATAAATTAGGTATGGAAAAGCTATTGGCAATAAGAGTTCCTTTTTTTTACCTTTAAGTAGACCGTTTGCTCAGCTACAAAGCAAGTGGAGGGGCCAAAATGGTCAAAAAACGTTGAAACGTTAATGTTTTGTTGATTGACCACCTTCAAATTAGTGAAACAATAACAGGAGAATATTTTAAAAGTGTTCTGGATCAGACAAATGCAAACTTTCGCGTAGAAAGTTCTGTTATTCAGAACAAAAAATTCTCGGTCAAAAGGAAAATCGACTTTTCATAGCAACGATATTGCAAAAGCGAATTTGCTAGAATCAAGATACGGAAGTTTCAGATACTCACCCTATTATCAAGATCTGGACCCTTCCGACATCCATCTGTACTAAAACTTCAAAAAATGTCTAAGTGGAAAGTATTTTTCATTAAATGAAGAATTCATTGCAGCCGCTGACGAGTATTTGGGAGGATGGAATATATCGTTTGAAGAATCATTCGAAAGAATGTATCGAGCATCTGAGAGATCACGATTATACTTGACAATGAAGTTAGGTTTTTCTACCCTGCACTTGTTTTTCCTTTTGTGCCTGCGAATTTTTCTACTAACGTCGAATATGCAATATATTTCCTCTTTCAAGTGATCAGACAAATGTGGTGACGTAGAGTAGTTGCTTAGGCAGGTTTATATTTACACACCTTCTCCACACGAGCTTAGCTGCTCACACATATTTAGTTCATTTGGTTTATTTTACTTGAATTAAGCCCACGCAGTAGTCCTGTTATATAATCTTCAATCTTCTTTTGGAGAAATGGCGCATATATTTCGTCGATCAAGTTTTTTTCATTTTCAACTCTTGGGAGAAGGCAGTGCCTATAATGCCACAGCTGTGGCTGCTCATGATGATTTCAAGCTTGTGTTACTCGCTTCTTGAAGAGGGCCGAATATAATAGTAGTAAAATGGCGAATGCGCCAGGTATCTATGAAACATTTATGTCAATCTCTACATCTAAACGTATGATTTTCAAAGTAATTTTCGTGCAAGATACCATTCGACTCGAGTAGGATTTTGATGCCCTATTAACTATACCTTCAAATTTTAGAGGTAGTTTGTCAAACAAGGTTATAGCGTTAATGTTTTGTTGATTGACTACCTTCATATCAGTGAATTAATAACAGAAGAATATTATAACAGTCCTCTGGATTAGACGAATGCAAACATTCACGTCAAAAGTTCTGTTAATCGAAACAAAAAATCTTCAATCAAAAGGAAAATTGACTTTTCATGGCAACGATATTGCAATAGCGAAATTGCTAAAATCAAAACACGAAAGCTTGAAATATTCACAAGATATGGACCCCTCCGGCTTCCATCTGAACCAAAACTTCAAAAAATTTCTACGTGGAAAGTATTTTTCATCAAATGAAGAATTTATTGCAGCCGCTGAGTATTTATGAGGACAGAACAAAGTACAGCTATTCCCTCTCTACTGCAATTCTCTCCTAGTTTCCGTCAGAAATTCACTTCGAGTTGACGGATGAAATGAATAAAAAATCGAATTCTTTTTGTTTAAGAAAGCAATAAAAAAGATGAGTTTTATTGAGGAAGCATTCTTCCGTTTTTCATATCATCTAGAAGCCTTGTAATATCCTTCAGAAATGTCAAGAACTTGTGATTACAATATTTCAAAGTATGAAAGGATCTTTAGTTTTCAATTTACCGATTCCCGTTTCATTCCTAGCGAAATATTTCCATTTATTTTTCGTTAATTTTCACACTTTTGTACTAGAATTTTCATAACAAATGTGTTGCGTCCGAATTTGAAGTATTTTTGAAGAATGTTGGTGAAAACAACTGTTTGTATTTTGTGATACTATGGCGTTCCTTTTCGCGTTATAGGAAACAGGATACAATTGACAGAATACTTTGAATGAAGCAAAATTCCAGGAATGAGCAGTATATACGGGAGAATGCAGCTACCTGAAATAAGCGGGAAACAAGAAAGAATTACGATACATCAAGTAAGTAGGTTATCAATAGAAGCAGCATTTCATATATTCCATGTAGGTTCAGATTTCAAAATTTGTTTTAGCAATACGTACAGCATACTTATTACTTATTACCTTCTTCAATTGACATATTAATTTCGCAGTTAATTTTATATGCCAATTTCCTCGTGTTACAAATGCATAGAATCAGATTTTAACTCATTAATCATTTATTAAAGTACGCACCTGCATGTAGATCATTGTTTTCAAGGAAGTAAATCAATATTGAATCAATTTATCTTCAAAACTACGAGCGTCACCAGAAGCGTTATGATATATCCTCTTTTGAGTGGTCGGACAAATAAGGAGACGTAGAATAAATACTTAGGGAGGTTAAAATTCCCACACCTTCTCCACGCGAGCTTATCTGGTCACACATATTCAATTCATCAGGTCTATTTCACTTGAATTAAGCCCACGCAGTAATCCTGTTATATAATTTTCAATCTTCTGTTTTTTTTAATTCTTAATCGTGAGAAGAGGCGATGCTCATTATGCCATAGCTGTGGCCGCCCAAGAAGATTTGATGCATGTATGACTCGCTTCTGGAAAAGCCATATATAATATCTGCAAAATGGCGAATGCGCCGGGTATCAATATGAAATTAAAGTCAATTTCTACATTTAAACTTATGATTTTCTAGGCTGCTGCTGCTTTTTTGTTTCAAGAAAAAAATGTTTGGTCTCCCAGCATCAGATTTTCTGTGATTCTTCTGTCGCCTCAGATATGAACATAGCAAATACTGATCTTCATGTTATTTGTTTTGTATTCTAGACTCTGGGTAGGAGGAGATGCCTGTCATACCACAGGCCAACCCAAATAATTCAATGTGTTTGTACACTCGCTTTTTGGAGAGACCGTCAAAAGTTATCGGAAAGATGTTTGGTGGAAGCGAGTTGCACAACACATTAGCCTTGAACAAAAAATTTTTCAGAGAGAGGTACGTAGCGTAGCTACTTGGACCGTTCTCCGTCTGATGGTGAGAGTTTTTTCCAGTTCTTCAAGAGCATTTACCATGAAAGTACCTGTGAAAAAGGAAATATCAGCAATCTGCCGCCTTTGAAAAGGTTGCGATCACGATCTTCGGTGGTCGATGAGGTGTATTCTAGACACTATTCAATGGATGTAATGAATGTTTGGAAGCGTAGCTCTACCCATGGGAATAGTATTCTAGACTAAGCCACACCAGTGCTTTGAATGAAAGCATTAACTGAGATGGCGTGAAGTACTGCTTAGATCTGAACATTAACCTGAGTTTAACCTAAGCAGATTTAGCAGTGGCTGACAGATGGTTCTGCCAGTAAACTAAGGTGTTGACTGTGGTACCGAGTAAAGGCAGGAAGATATCAAGTAGTGAATTTCCTGGAGAATGTGGATAATTGTGTTCCGCTAGCGTTGAAATTCACCAAGATTAACAGATCTCAATGTGATATCACACTCAGTATTCTATATGTACCATATGAGAGCTGATTCTGACAGGCGTTTTGTCCAAACATTGTGGTCACCAGGACAAATAAGATAGTTTTTTCAACTTATTACCTTTCTGATTGACATTTTGATTTCATACTTTGAGATCACATAATCCCATTTCTTTTGGTGTTGAAGATATTATTATTTATTATAAGTAGGCACCTGCCTGTTGACCATTTTTTCGAGTTAATAAATTTATATTGAATCAATTTATTTTCGATTTTACGAGCGTCACCAACAGCGTGACGATATTTTTTCTTCGAATCGTCAGACAAATGTGGTGACGTCGAAGAATAGTAGCTTGGGTAGTTATAAATTCCCACACGTCCCCCACATGAGCTCAGCTGCTTGAATTTAGTTGATTCATCTTGTTTATTTTACTTTAATTGACTGAAACCCACGGAGTTATCACGTTATCTAGATCGATCTACCGAAGGTAAAGCTAATAATCCAATCGCGAAATTTTTCGGGAAGTCCATATGCGATTAGTTTATTCAACAAGGCTGAGTACCAAACCTAACCTTTCAGATATCAAGAGCTTTGGTTCTTGATTCGTGATGCTTTTCCATTATCGATGTCCATGAAATATTTTTGCAAACAGTTCCCCTTTGTTTTAGGTGATGATGAGATAGAACATTAATCTCTAATGAAAGGTGAGAAGGATGACTTGCAAAAGTTGCTGACTGCCATTAACTAGAACTGGCGAGTACCACTTGACGGTTTCAATTTTTCCTTGAAATAGAATTCGATTTATTAATTGCTGAATTACAAATGTTCCTGAAAACCACAGTTTTTCCGCCATAATTTTCATTCAAAATGATAGTGATCTACGCCTTAAACATAATGCTATATACTGGGTAGGGCAACTAAAACGAAAAGGCTCAATAACAGCTAAACTATTCGTTTCTGGACAGAAAGTAGAAACAGGTCAATTTTTGTCTGAAGGGTGACATATTTTAACATAGGGTGATTTTATTTTACATCAACCCCCTAAGCAGGGGTGCACCAAACTGAATTTTTTGAATGGGGAAGATAGGTCGAGTGATACCTCATTGGATAGCTCTTTTGATTCCCAATACAAATGTGTAATAATTTTTGAGTTTGACATATTCGGAAGAAGATACAGGCTGGTGCCTCAAATGACGAGTTATTTTCAGTTATTGCAAAATCTGTCGATCTGTCAATCCCTCAAATCGCTTTGATCAGTTAGTTCGAGTTATAGCTCATTGGATAGGTATTCAGAATTATCTGATTACAGTGAACGAATTTTCAAATCCGATTACATTTCAATGAGGATACAGGGTGGATCAAGGAGAAATTTATACACAGTATAAGAAGAGCCTCTTCACAAAGAAGCGATGATCGTACAGTGTCATCAGTTGAATCGCAAAAAATGTTCCCCATCGGTGGACTGATGAACGCAGACATGTGAAGACAACCACTATGGTAATGGCCCGTACGTCTCACGACCGCATACGCAACCGATCGTCGTATGTGAAAAGCCGCTAACAGCATGGTATCTAAGGTTGAAATGAAACGAACTCAAGTACGGAATTATAGCATCATCTCCGGAAGAGAAAGACGATCTCTTTGCCCTCTGGTTCTCAAAGAACTCTTTGCTAGATTCATCTAACGTAATACCACCGAACATTCCACCTACAAATTCTCTTAGGGTAGAAATCGAGTTTAGAGTCCACACTGTGAGACGGGCTCTCGAGCAGCTGAACTGCAAGAAGGTAGTTGTGCTAGACGAAACACCGCCAATCGTTCTGAAAAAGTATGCTCCCGAACTGGCACCCATTCTTAACCGGCTGTTCCAGATTTCTTATGAAAGCCAAACTTTTCCGAGCTGCTAGGAAATAGCGAGAATTCAACCGATCCCGAAGAAAGGCAGAAGTCCTTATCCCAAAACTACCTCCCTGTTGCACTTCTTCCCCATTGATGGAGAGGGTCATAAATGATGAACTAATCGAATATCTTGAGTTGCAGGAATTTTAACGACCGTCTCACACGCAAAAATCGACAAGAGATCTGCTCGCCTACGTCACTCATGTTTGTACATCAACGATAGAAAAGCATGAGGAATCTAGAGAAATAGCCCTTGACATCTCAAAAGCCTTCAATAGGGTTTGGCATGCAGCCTTGTTGAATAAACTTGCTGCATATAGGCTTCCTAAAAACTTGCGGGGTTGGATGAGTAGCTTTCTTTCTGATAGGTCGATACAAGTTGTGGTCGACGGTATAACATCTGATTGTTTCCAGTTGCAAACAGGGATCCATTCTTTCGCCAACCTTGTTGCTGGTACAGATGAACAATCTTCTGTCATCTAAAGAGAACAAGATCTTCGGTTTCGCAGGCGATGGTACACTGGTTTTGTCTTTCAGTAGTCTGTGACCGATTACAGCCACGGAATCTCAGCGTCAGAGATGTCAATCAATTAATAATCTAAACTTTGACTTACAGAGGATGTCTGGGTGGGGTCAGTTGAACCTGGTGAGCTTCAAAGCGAGTAAGACGCAAGCAACTACGTCTTCTAGAAAGGTCCCCACTGGACTGTCTCTAATGATGCAAGGCCAACAAATTGCATCAAAAGATGCGATACACCTTATCGGAATAACGGTCAACTCCGGGTTGTGCTGGAAGGAATATGTATCGGCAATAGCTATGTAAGCATCAGGTAAACTTAGTTTTCTTTTGCGAGCCAAGCGATATTTCACGTCTTCTCAGCTGTTGCTTCAATATAAGACGCATAATCGACCTGCTTTGGAATATTGTTCGCATGTATGGGGATCTGCACCCAAATATTCGTTGCAGATGTTGGATGGTGTGCGAAAACGGACTGTGCGCCTCATCACCCTTGATCTAAAACCGCTGGCTCTCAGAAGATAAGTTGCTGACCTTTTCTGGTTTACAGATACTTTCACAGAAGATGCTCCAACCACCTGAAAGATCTTGTTCCGGGAAAATTTATGTTTTGATGCAACACTAAGCTGGCAAGGAGTTCTAATCATATGGCGGTATATTTAACGATCCCTTGAACCTCTCTTTATAAGAATTCCTTCGTTTACAAGGCCGGTGAGCTGTGGAACTCGCTTTCTTCCAACATCTTCCCATCATTCAATACAATTTGGCCCTCTTCAAGAAGCGCGCATAAAAAAAACTTTGATGATGGATTTCGAGTTTTAAGGCTGCAATCGATTCGATTGGCTGCATATATGTATGCGATTCAGAAATGTGATTTGTAAAAAAATCATTATTTTGAGGTCGTGTGCCTTGTGACACCGCCTTGTTGAAACGACTTGTCAATGATATCCTTTACATCAATAATAGGCCAAAATTAAAATGTCAACATCCTTTCACAGCGTAATTCATTGATCGTGCAATATTTCCAAACCAATATGTCAAAGAAAAACGACCTAATCACGCCTCCTGGCCATATAGCGCACCGTTCTGCATGCAGTCTCTTATCAAGCCGTCTTTCGTTTTCAGAAGTAGAAACTCAATAATTTCCAGACAAATGAAAACTATTTTCAGAAAAACCAGTAGGTTGTTTTTGAATGAATTGAGCGAATTGACAATAATGTAAATAGAAGGCTGACTTTGATTATTGCAGCAGTTGCATCTTGCACAGCTAAATTTCTTCGCAAAATTAACCATCAGATCGTTGTGGATAACCATAGTGGTTGAGAACGTCGAGAAATTGACAAATTCGGATTTTTTCAACTCTGTATTTCACGGTTGCTACATTTTCATTTGAGATATTGTTGTTATAAGCACAACCACTCTGTCGACTCAAATTCAATGACAAAATTCCCAAGACCAATCACAAGAGAACGATTACGTTTATGAAAAATAATGAAAATTTCACGATATGTACATATTCACAACTCATAGTAAATTTTTATTATTTAAGTGTGATTTTCAGGCGGAATTGAATTCATTGAAGCAATTGCTAAAAATTGTACTAGTGGTATGCATAAAACGAAATGTTTTTATTTGTTTCGATTTGCTGTTGATTGAAAACAAAGCTCTTATCAAAAACCTTTTATAAAATGATTAATAATAATTCACGAGAATCCTAAATCAACCAGAAATGAGTCGTGATAGAGATAAATAACGTTTACAGTAATTGCTTGCCAAACCAGATATTGCATAATAGACACATTTTCCATCTTATATTGCCCACTTCCTACTGGCTGGTTTCCAGTTTAGAGTAGTTGCAATTCGGGATAATGGGAATATGTTCTGTCTTTATTACACAAATAAATATCGTGGAATGTACTGAACATATGTGGATTATCGAAGTTATCAGAATTTATCTGGAAATTTCGCTTAATGTAGATAATACGTGAAACGTTAAGGAATTGCGGATTATTTCAATCTGTAAACGTCTTCTTCAAATTCAGAATGAAACAGTTAAAAATGCCTAGGGAATGCCTACGAATATCTATCAATGCAGATTTGAATATTCTACACTCGGAGGCAAAATCAGCGAAACACTCGAAAATTTAACCGTCCGATATTTTTCCTAATTCTCAACCGATTTAGATGATTTTTTCGGCAAGTTATAGATCAACTCTTCTGCTTTGTAGAAATTGTTGAAGAAAACAAAAAAAATTTGAAAAAAATTTTATACGGGGGTAAAACTAAAAGTTTTTTTTGTCAAAAATTCGTAACACCCTGTGAAATTTCGTGGTCCGAGTTGAAACGTACAATATCATGGTCTGTCAAGACACATCTTCCTACAGTAACGCCTTTCTTGTTTTATGTATTTATCTCTATTTTTACAAGAGATATCCAATTTGAAGCGAAAAGTCACAAATTTCAAGAATTTATTTTAAATCTTGCGTAGGTGCATAACATCGCAGGTTAGCCAAAAAATAAAATCAAGATTAGAGAAGCGGAAATCTAACGGAATGAATATTTTCGAAATTCACTGACTGTCCTCACACTGACGTTAATATTATCCACTTCTTGTGAAAGGTTAGGTGCCTGAACAGCAGTAAGACAAGGATTTCTTATGGTTTGCGTAGGTGCATAACATCGCAGGTTAGCCAAAAAATAAAATCAAGATTAGAGAAGCGGAAATCTAACGAAATGAAAATTTTGGAAATTCACTGGCCAATTTCACGCTCCAGGAGAACTCGAAATACACTGGAAAAATCGTTGATTTTGCACATTTTTTTTCGAATTTTTTTGTGTGACACTCTATAATAATTATCATTCCTGACTGTCCTCACACTGACGTTAATGTTATCCACTGCTTGTGAAAGGTTAGGTGCCTGAACAGCAGTAAGACAAGGATTTCTTATGGTTTGATTGACGATGAAACGGTCATGTATAGCGCGGGTTGCCCGATTTCTTCCTTGTCCTCGCCTCCTCACGTACAATCCAGTTTCTTTGTTACGTCGGTAGATTCGATGGATAACCGACGTCGAGACCCTCAACATGGTACCGACTGAGCGGTAGGTGCGCCCTTCCTCGATCAATGTAACTGCCCTTGCTACTGAGGTTGGTGGTAAATCTCTCATTCTGAATGAAAAATACCATTTCGAATCGTAAACAGTAAAAGAATTACAAAACACCGCAACCGATCGAATTTGTATCAAATCAAAGAATAGAAAACTCTCATTCTTTAAACAAGTGCAAATGTGGTCATATACAAAAAAACGTGTACTGTATTTCATATTTGATAAAAGAAGGTGTGCACATGTGTAAATGAAAAGTTTAATCAATGGTCCCAGAATTCGGTTGTGTATTTTAATACTTACCGACTGTTATCTCTTATGAATTCCTAATTTTCACCAAATTAAACAAATTGTCATCAATAACTAATGCAATTCGAACATAAAAATCGCAAACGACAATTTCGACACGCCTGAGTAATAAGAAAATTCCAAATTGATAGAAGAATTTTAATGACAATTTCTTGATTCAATGGAATTTCTCCAAAATGGTGATTTTCCACATGAAATTAAATATATTTTGCAAAAATAGAGATAAGCGGATGAAACAAGAAGGGCGTTACTGTAGGAATATGTGTCTTGACAAACCATGATATTTTACGTTTCAACTCGGACCAAAAAATTCCGCAGGGTGTTACGAATTTTTGACAAAAAAAACACTTTTCGTTTTGCCCCCGTATGAAATTTTTTTCGAATTTTTTTTGGTTTCTCTTACAATTTCTACAAAGCGGAAGAGTTGATCTATGACCTGCCGAACAAATCATCTAAATCGGTTGAGAATTAGGAAAAATATCGAACTTCGAATTTGGTTAAATTTTGAGTGTTTCGCTAATTTTGCCTCCGAGTGTAGTTCGAGGAAACATATTCATCACTTATCAATATTAAAAACAAAATTGATACAATAACAAAATTCGTTCAATGGAGTAGTTAGCTAATAAAGATTGAGGTGGTGAGATAAGTATACTATAATATGGAATGGTTATTTATATGGGATTATTGGGGATGAAAAACTCCATTTCATTGAAGTTTTTGACGATAATAATTAATTATTATTTTGAGGCTTATGTAATGGCTCAATGAATATTGTAGTTTTTTCTGTCTTGTTAGTTTCGAAAGCTCCTTCTATTCAGACTGATATTGGCATTGGCGATTTGTCTCTTAAAATTGAGACTTCTAGCTATAAACGGAATAATTTCATGAACAAATCACAATGCTAATTGGCCATTCTTAAACCCTCATTAAGATTTTTCAAATTGAATATCACGTTCCCAGTGCTTACTGAAGCATCGTCTTTAATATGATGGTAATAAGAAATTAAACTATGTATTATACTATCACATGAGTGAACTGATATTTAGGATTGCAATTGCGTTCTCTTGAGCATTTTCAGCTCAAGTACTGAACTTAATTTGAAATACATACATACATGAAGAGGTAGATAAGAAATTAATGAGTGTGCAAACAAGAGGTAATGAACGAATTATGTTAAAAACAGTTATTATTAAAAAATATAAGATATGGACGACATTAGATATTCTGTGAATGATTTTAAGCTGATCTGTGGTTGTAAAATGATGGCCATTTTCGATACAATGTGAAGCGGAAGTAGATTCCTCGATTCTCTGGTTATTGTAATTTGATTGATGCCCTATGTATCTAGTTTTGAATGAACGACCCTCTGACCTTCATAAACGCTTTCACAATCCATACAGGACAACTTGGAAACTCCAGTATTATCTAATCTATCAGTTTTATTCTTACTATCGAAAAACTCTTGAGAGTTTCATGTGAGTTCTGAAAGATATTTTTCTATGTTGTTTCGAAGCGACATTTGCAATCTTTTCGCTTATAGGGCCAAATCATGGTAATGAATGTTTTTATCTGTATTTGTTGATTCTAGACGTGGGTGGATATTGAGAAAAGCTATTTGTGTTTGTTTAAATTTTGATTCCGTTTATAATATTTGAGGGATATATTATTGATTGTATTGATGATTTATTTATTTTATGGAAATTCATTTTTAAAGTAAAACAGAATGAGACACTTTTGTCACTTTTCCACAATTTATTCAATAATCACGACCGGTTTCGAACCTACGGTCATTTTCAAGTGAATAACAATATAATACATGAGTACGTAAGTACAAGTACAGAATGAAATTTATCCAAAATATTGAGTAGTGGGAATCCATTATGCTCTAGTTAGCTGTTGAGGATAATAAATTGTGGGTTTTTACATAGTTCGTTAATCTCCAAACTTTCCAACAAATTCATCTCTCTCACTTTGTTACATTTATGAAGGATTTAAAGATTGTTTAATGATATCGAGTGGTTAGTTGATTTTGTGTTCAAATATTGGCGAATTTTTATCTGAGGAAATATGTTTTTGAATCTACCTTCAAAACTTCTCCTTGTTTGTCCGACATAGGCTACCTGACATTCATTGCATTTGATCTGATAAATTCCTGATTGCTTGAATTTATTGTTCTTTTGTTCGGCATAAATGTTACAAAGGGAGAGAGATGAATTTGTTGGAAAGTTTGGAGATTAACAAAGTGTGTAAAATTCCACAATTTTTTACCCTCAACAGCCAACTAGAGCATAATGGATCCCCAATACTGATCATTTAGGATAAATTTCATTCTGTACTTGTACTTGCCTAGTCATGTATTATATTGTTATTCACTTGAAAAAGACCGTAGGGTCGAAACCGGTCGTGATTATTGAATAAATTGTGGAAAAGTGACAAAAGTGTCTCATTTCGTTTTCCTTTATTACCATTATTCTTAGCTATTTCTTTAACATGTGAAATATTCAACTGATTTCCAATCGATACAATTCAAAACTGCTTCTTCAATATCTGGAGTTCTCATAGTTTGAGTTGCACCTTTTAATTAATTATTTGCAGTAAAAGTACCAGTTTCCTGCAACCTTCTGTGGATATTTAAAAATGTCTGGTGTTACTCGATTTGGAAAGGGCACCTGATATAATCTCCTAGCTTCTGTTGTGTTTCCGTCAGCCAAACCGTACATGTATATAATTGATATCCATTATGTGCCAATTCAGCGTTAGTAAAATTAGCCAGTTTTTCTTACAGCAATAACTCAAAATTCTTAAAACTAATCGTTAATTTGATGAACAATTCGAGCAGACACTGGTTCCACTTCAGCAACTATCAAAATATATAAATAAATGAAAAGAATCAAAACCTACTAGCCATTTTTTCAATTAGAATAATTTTTTGATCGAGAACGATTGGAGTTACAAACAAATTGCGGGTATCAAAAAGTTTTTGAATTGAACGACGATGACGAAAATTTATTGTACGCTGATCAGTGGCGTACTGCAAAAAATTAGAAAGGGCAAAAGAAGACATGGCTCAGGAAAAGAAAATATTATGTAGATTCTAGTTAAAACTTAGGACGTGTAATGATAAAGGCTGCAAAAAATAGCTGGCATGTCAAATTTGGGCAGAATATCCCAAAAACTGCAGGAGTTTCGAAGAAAAAAACAATTTTTTCCGGAAATTTGAACACCCTGTAGCTCCGTAACGAAGCTTTTGCGGACCTATATTTATATGAACTTTTTTCTTGAAATTGCATGTACATTTAACCTCTCAAGTTGTGACATACTATTATGTAACACCCTGTATGTATGTATATGCTATTGTATATTTTTGGAAAATTGAGGACAAGTCGGTTGCTACAGCATTCAAGATCTTCTGGATGATCTTCGAACCTATCCTTCTTGGAGTTACAGAAACACAAATCGAAATAAACGAGTTGAAACCAGAAGACGTTTACTAGTGCATAGGTATTTTAATACTGGGTATTTTGGTTAGGATTTTCGGAACAATACTCATAGGCGTTGTCTGCAAATTGAACATGAAAGAAAAACTATTTGTATCACTGTCCTGGAGGTCTAAAACCACCGTACAGGCTGCTCTTGGTCCTGTAGTTCCTGGCATAGTGAAAGAAAGCACAAACCCAGATGAAAATAACTTTGCATATGCTAGGTTAGTACTTATAGTATGCGCATTGTCAATTTCACTCACAGCGCCAATTGGTGCCATCTTGATTTCACTTAGTGGTCCTAGGCTTCTAACGAAAACTAAGTTCCCTGATGTACCTGAAGGATGGCGAAGAAGTCATAAACCATCAATAAGAGATATGAGTATAATAGATGAAGAAGACATTGAAACACCAAACATGGAAAATTTAATAAGCTATAAAGAGAAAAGCGAAAATGAAAATACTTGATCTGAAATAATCTGTACATTTGTAAAAATCAATGCTTATTCGGTCTTCCGTACTTTAAAGAATTACCATCACACAGAGAGTATTGATCAGACTATATTTAAAATTTATTCTTCTTTCGCTTCTAGTTCTAAGTACAACCTTGTACAGCACGCTAAGCCGCTTGTGAATCATAAGATTTTTCTATGGTTTTCAATCTGCACATATTCCTTTAAATATTATAGAAAAATAGTCTGTTACTATAACGGTACTACCCTGCATAAAGCAGCAGATGTGTTCTTCGGGTTATTACTATAACCATTAAACCAGCGGGGTATAACCTCATTACAAATCCAATCCCTTTTATCCATGTATTTGTCACGTTTTGGTACTATTTCCTGACCCTTCTCAGGAGCTATCAAATTGAAGGATGTTACATATACGCCATGACCTGTTTGGGTTGTTATCTAAACACCTCAAAAAATCTAGGAACACTTACCAATATCTTTAAAATATGAATTTGATGATTCGAATTTATAGAAATCTTTCGGAAAATTTTGTTAGGTTGTATTGTATATATTGTATTCTCAAGAAAACAAAATAATGTTTGACGTCTCCAAAGCACCTATTATAAAAAAAATTGAAATGGGAAAATGACGAAATTTGGTCCACCTCTGTTATTAATGACACTTTGGCATCGTCGTGGCATGCTCAATATTAAATTGTCTATTACATTTTGGCCTAAGTCATTCCAAGCCTCCTGAACTGCTAATCGAAGCTCCTGTTCATGATGAAAGACGTTTTGACGCTGGAGATTTTTTTAGGGTGTCCCAAACATGCTCGATGGGATTCAGATCTGGGGAGCAGGATGTTCACAGTAGAAGATCGATATAACTATTCAAGATTCTCTTCAAGAACGTTCAAGACAACTCTCGCACGATGAGGAGGGCAATATCTTGTTAGAAGAGTGGATTTTGACCCATTGTTTAGAGATACAGTACCACTACTGGTGAAACTATCTCTAATAATTTCCCAAAATATCATTGATCCGCCTCCTGTCTAACAACTTCTCGAGTATGCAGGAGACGGTTTTGCTTTCCAGGTTCCTCCATATTCGAATTATTTCCGTCTGGAGTGGAGTTGACCTTCGTGCAGTCGATTTCTCACAGTTTGGTCGGAAATTTGTATTATTTATTATTGTATTATTCGTGATAGGTCTTGAGCTAATTCGGTATTTGGCGACTGTAGTAATCCTGAAACGACCTGTATGGCGTTCTTCTACGCTACCTGTTTCATTGAAACGCGACCATAAACGGTTTATGACCTGGGCTACTTCCCAGAACCCTGGATACTTCCCGTTGTGAGCTCCCAGTTTGGAGCATGCCAACGGCTCGTAACATCTCTTCTCTAGTCAAATGTCTTCCCATGGTCGAATCACAAAACCTGAATCTTTCATTTGTGCTTCACAACAGAAACAAAGTTCCAACTAACTGATTTCAAACACTGAATACATGAAATGATTACATCTGCTGCATTTTTAGTTTTTATAAAAAAAGATGAAATCTGTTGCGGATGTTGGATTAACTAAAGTTGTATGATACTGTTAATACACAATTAATAAACTATACTGGTCCTTCGATCTTACCAATCCTACTTTTGTGTTGAGATTCACCCAACAGTTCTTCATACCTTGTTGTTTCTTAGTTTGGGTAACACCTCAATTTTTGACTCTCTTGGATTAGTAGTACCGATCTTCAAGCCGTTGTACAATCGGGAATAAAAATTTAAACAGTCTGCTGACAATGCTATGAGAAAGAAGAAGGTTTGAAGATATACAAGCGTTTGAAATCTGAAAAACGATGTTTCGATGTACCGATTAGATCTGCGGGTATAGAAATTGGGACTTATCTTTCTTATCCACGAAAACGAATATAGAAAGGGTGAATAAGGAGCTTACTATATACAAGTTATAACAAGTTTGGACAATGAAATCTTCTCAAAGTGCAAATATGAAATTTCATACGGATATGTCATGTTGCTTCTTCAGCTCCAAACTAATTAGTTGACATTTTCAAACTGTTTTTCATTAAAAAACTAATATCTGTAAAACTATCCCAGAATCGATATTCGGCGGTTTGAAATATCAACAGAAACTAATTCCTGATATCTGTCAAATATACAACGTAAATCCCATTTGAGTAACCAATTTAGGCCGTCCGTTTCGAAATTATTACACATTATTGCTGAGCTATAACGAACTAAATCATTCTGAAATGTTCCGATATATGCGGGGGCTTAGTAGATAATGCAGCGCTGGCAGAACAGAATGCAAGGAGATAATTATTATTATTATTATTGCAGTTCCTGCTTTACAATTATTCGATTTCAATTATTCGTCCCAATAGCGTTTGCTAATCTGATAATACGATAGAGAAAAAGGAATTAGTGGAACATATTTTCCGAATACAACATAATGGGCTCAATTTAACTGAATCAATACGGATTGAATGAAATAATTTGTGTGTGGTTTAGCATGTTCCTGGGTTTGCGCGGTTTCTTGGTTATTAGTAGAGAAAGGCAGTACTGCTGTAGCTATGTAACGAGAAATGAGCCACTTCTCGTTATCATTCATTTATTTCCTATGACTATCATAGTTCATTTACGTTTCTCGTTAATATTCACGTAGTTCATGTAACTGTTTTCCAGTTAATGTTTCCTATTCTCATTCCACTCCTCAAACGCAAGAGGCCACTGAATTTGTAATTCGGCGATATTCGTAATGACGCGAGAATAACTGACGATAGATAGCCACCGTGAGATTTATTATGAAGACTTTCTTTTCCTTCCGGACCTTCAGGCGTAGATGTGGAATTGTAATTTATCCGATAAAGTATAGATATCTTTTGATATTGTTAGAGTACCGTTTGTGTATTTAGTGTCCTTTCTCTCTTCAAAGTTTTCCATACTCGGTAGGAGCAACTTATAGAATATTACATATTCTTCGTGTACTTACTCCTGGATAACCTGCCGACTTCGTGGAAATTCTGCTGCCAATTCCTCTGTGGCTTAAAGGCAGAAGGAAGGAAATTAAAAACAAGTACTGTGTTTTAAGGAATTTCACTTAATAATTGCGATTCGTAACGCGTTTCACTACACCGTAGCTTCTTCAGACGAATGAATGTACAGAAAATATAAATATAAATGTTCTTGAGTAATTAAAAGCTTATTGGGTTGTTCTTCTTAAGTGGTTATTTATGACAGGTATATCCAATAATTTTAAGGAATAGATTGCTCCCCGAAAAGATTCAATAGAGGTCAAGGGCTTAAATCGACTTGTTCATTGATTAGTCTACCTGAGTGTTTGTATTTATTGATTTCTAAAGTTTCCCAAAGATCTACCTTCCAATATTCAATATCTGTATGCAAAATTTCAAACTGTGGGTCGAAAGAGTGATTATTTTCTAAGAGATGATTCGCGTAATTTGAATCTGGTTTTTATTTGAAAAACTGCGTTTATGTTCCGATATTCTAATATCAAAATTTCTATGAGTTCTACCAATGTAGAAATTATCACAGTCATTGCAATTCAATCTATAAACACCTCATTTATTGTTTTTACCTGGTTTGGTTTAATTATTTTTATATATTTGCCTAAATTATTATTAGTTTGGAAAGCTGAGTTAAAATTATTGCTACTCAAGAATGATTTCAGTTTCTCACTTGTAATGCCAACGTAGGTTAAGGTGTTGAATTTTTGTTTCAATTTATCGACGAGGTAAACTTCATTCAATGCGATTTTATTTTGTTTTTATTTAAAATATTATTTATTAGTTTGGGATGGTAACCATTATTTTTGGCTATTTATTTAATCAAATTTAATTCTTTGTTGAAATTTTCTGGTGATAACCGGATGTTAATCAATCTAGAAATAAAACTATTGAATGCTGACATTTTATGTTGATATGGATGACACGACGAGTTATGTATTATAATATCTGTATGTAACGGCTTATGATTAATTGCGAAAACATGTTTTCCATTTTCATTCGAAATTTTACGTCTAAGAAATTTATCGAATTATTGCTTTCTATTTTGGTTGTGAATCCAATTTTTGGATAAAATGAATTTATATGATTTTCTAAAATTTTAACTGTCTATCTGTTCCTGTGAAGCAAATAATGATATCGTCTACATAGCGATAACAGTATAAACAATATATACTGAGTGGATGATTATGAATTAATTTCTCTAAGTTATTCATGAACATTTCTGCTAATAATTTGCATAATCTTGGTAGAACTCATGAAAATTTTAATATTAGAATATCGGAACATAAATGCAGTTTTTCAAATAAAAATCAGATTCAAATTACGTGAATCATCTCTTAGAAAATAATCACTCTTTCGACCCACAGTTTTAAATTTTGCATACAGATAATAAATATTGGAAGATAGATCTTTGGAAAACTTTAGAAATCAATAAATACAAACACTCAGGTAGACTCATCAATGAACAAGTCCATTTAAGCCCTTCACCTCTATTGAATCTCTTCGGGGAGCAATCTATTCCTTAATTTTATTGGATATACCTGTCATAAATAACCACTTAAGAACAAGCAACCCAGTAAGCTTTCAATTACTCAAAAACATTCATATTTATATTTTCTGTACATTCATTCGTCTGAAGAAGCTACGGTGTAGTGAAACGCGTTACGAATCGCAATTATTAAGTAAAATTCCTTAAAACACAGTACCTGTTCTTTCTTATTGATAATGGAATTTTACCAAGTAAAAGCCTCTCAAATTCAAAAGGAAAGAAATTGTTGCCTCGAATATTGAGAAAGAAGAGAAAGCTACTGATCCAACCACGTAATTTTTGAGAAAGTCCATATGCGATTAGTTTATTTATCAATGTTGCGTTCGTAACCCTGTTGAAGGCCTTTGAGATATCAAGAGCTGTGGCTCTTAATTCTCATGCTTTTCACAATTGGTTCCACAATTGCGTAAAGTATGCAAGAAAGTCTTCAATCAATCATTGCCTACCGAAACCGCATTGTTGATCACTGCTAATACCATGTAAGGTTGATTTATTCAATAATTTTCTCTTAAAGATATTCAATGTTCATGCATTGGTCAAGACTAGTAGAGTTTCGAGACCCAAGGCAACGTGGATGAATAATGAATTACGAAATCTTATGAAGCTGCGAAAGGCATCCTTGTCCCGGTTCATTCGGTCTGGATCTGAGGCTGATTGGATTGAGTAAAAACGTCTTAGGAATAGTCTTCTTTCTTCTATGAGAAGGCCTAAGAGGAATTTCTTCTATGAGTCGGCCCGGGAAGGATAGTCCTCAGCGTGGGGGGCCCTGAGGAGTCTTCATGTCAATACCTCTGGTTCTTCCATCGGGCATGTCGGATCCAGATGCTCTGAATAAACATTTCTCTCAGTTTTATAAGGCAAATAATAATAACTGTGGGGAGCTGATTGATTTCTACAGTAACCCGCAATTCAGGGAGTCTAATTCTTTCGCTTTCTACATCGTGCAGTTGGAGGAAGTTCAGAGTGTTTTTGCAGGTATACACGCAAAATCTTATGGGCTTGACGGTATATCTGTTAGTATGTTAAGATATGCTTTTCGTGTGGTTAGTGGTTACATACTTCACCTGGTGGATGGTTGTATATTAGCGAACTGTTTCCCTTACGAGTGGAAGCGTTCCGTGGGTTGTTCGATTCCAAAAAATGACAATATAAAGGATTTCTCAGATGTTCGGGTGGTAAGCATGCTTCCAGTGATGTCGAAGATATTGAAAAGAGTGCTTCACACTCAGATCTACAATTGTTTTATAGAAATTGATACCTGACTTTCAGGCGGGGTTAGGAAATTTTTCAGCACTGGAACCGGTTTGTCAACTGTCTCTGACGATATTTTCCGTTCTCTAGATGAGAAGCTCATGGTAGTTATGATTCTTCTAAATTTTTTCTAAGGATTTCGATACGATTTATCATCGTCTTATGATTGCCAAGGTTGAATACTTTGGTTTCTCTGCTTGCTCGCTCTTGAAGTCTTATCTTACAGGACACAGATCATGAGAGTTGGAGGAGCCACATCTCAAAGTAGCCCTGTTGAAGCTGGTGTCCCCCAGAGTTCATTTCTCGGACCACTTTTATTTATCATTTACATGGCCGATATACTGTCGAAAGTGCGTTTTCGCTTCAAACAGGCATACGTCGATGATGTCCAGCTGTTACATAGATTTTCCTTGAGCAGTTTATCTCTTGTACAGGATCAAATCAATCAGGATCTCCAGAATATCTACGGGGTGACCTCTTCATACAATCTTGAATTGAATGCTTCTAAGACTAAAGCTTCAATTTTCTGTAACAGTCGAGATCATTGAAGGATTATTGAGGACTCTCTAAGGCTACGAATCAGAAATGAAAGTTTTGTTCTTTTTGAGTCGGCTAGAAATCTGAGCGTAACGTTCGATAGAGATCTTCGATTTTCCCAACATGTGTCAGGCATAATTAGGACCGCTTTCTTTAGACTGAAGATGTTTACAGATCTAGAACATTTCTTTCGTTTGTCACTAAAAACAATTTATTTAAATACTGTGATTTCGTATACGGGCCTTGCCTCGATTGATCTAAGATGCTTTGTATTCAAGTTAATTGAATTTCCTTCATCAGTTGACTATCGAGAAAGGCTTGTTCCTAGGTCCAGGGCACACTCTAGAGACATAAGGAATAGAAACACTCCAACTATTCCATCTCACACGACCGCTATATTTCAGTTAGTGTATTGGTTCAACTTGCTCAATTTAGAATTTAGTGTTTCATTCATTCATAAGGCATAGGTAGAAGTTATTCCTCATTTTGTACAGGTGCTAATGTATTTTCTCAATATGAATCCGAGCTTTCTCGAAATTTTAGGAATACCTAACTGGGGTTGAGTGTAAGAATAGTCCAAGGACTAAACTTCGCTTCAGTTTTTGTGTTCCTCCTTACCATCACTGTAAATACCGCTTGCGGTAACATATCCTGAATAAAGGCCATATTCACGTAATTCGAGATATCTTATGAGCCCATCGTTTATCACTCTCTTCATGACTTTCGACATGATAGGCATCAGTGAGATATTTTTGAGGTAAGTATTTCTATCCCTCTCTTAGGCATCACTTGTACTTTAGCAATTCTCCAACACTCTGGAAACGTTGGGTTGTCAGCTCATCGACAAGTCGAGTCAAATAACGGTAGGTAGTAAATGCCTTTGCTTGCCTTCCGGATTGTCGGTCCTATTGAAGTGTTGGAGGCAGTTGATGTTATGACCGTTGAAGTTTCCACTTATGATAACCTCAGCTGACGGATGTTGAATTTGGATCGTGTCTACCTTGTCGCCTAGATACTTAAGTAATCTAGGGTAGTTTTTATTGTTACGGGATCGATACAAACAAGAAAAAGACATGGTTCTGTTATATTTTGAACCATGCCAGGTCTGAAGTGTCAATGTATTCTCTCTTCGGAATGCAACATCCGACCTGGGAAAAACATAAGACCCTCATTCAAATCGAGGCCTTGATTGCCACTCATATCCATTGAAACAAAGATATATGGTGTCTGTTGTTGAGATTATTTGAGTAACCGTTAGAGCAATGACATGAGGTTGCGTGTATTGTAGGTAGTGATGTAGTACACTCACATTCATGTTGGTGTGTCCCTTGTCCGCTTATGTTGCAAAACGAAATAACGAATTGCCTTCTCTCATCAGATTCTATGGAACTCTATGCGTCCGCCAGAGGACCATTGTTAGTCGTATAATCATCATGAGGACCTAAGCCAGTTTTTCCGAAGATCCAAATGGGAAACGAGATTACCACAGGATAGTTTGTACCAAAGGAACTCATTATGTTCCTTCTCCTGCTAGATACCAGACAATCTGCCCAGAATTTGGAACACAGTCATAAATGACCAATTCACGGAGACTACAGCATGATGTACTGGTATTACACCGGGCGACCTTATTTGGACCGTTTTCTACCTCATTTCTTTACTCATAGTTGAAAAACCTCTCAAAGCAGCATATTTCAGATATTACATTTAATTCACATCATAAACTTTCAAGAAAAACTACCATTGAAAAATTTAATTCTCCTAGGACTGAAAAACGCCTCAGGAATTGGAATATTCATTTTTCATCTTATTGTCTCCTACGACCTTCTCATAAAGACGCCCAGAGAATGTATTCCTGTGTCTCACACACTTAGATGTATTCTCCGAAAAGATATCACTATCTTCGCGATATATCTCGACGTAGTCCTAGAAACCGGTTTCTTCTTATTCAATTCCTTCGATATTGATGTGAAAATACGAATAGCTTTCCGATTTTCTGATTATAGAAATTCGGGACCGAGGGAAAGCTAATAGAAATTTCATCAGTATAAGCCGTAGATATCGGTCCCTATTTATGAAACGGTGACATTGCAATTTCGATATGTTGCAACTGACGTATCGAGACATATGGAGACAATCTAGATGTAAAGAATTACGTGTGTTTAACTGCTCTAGACCCTGTTAAGTATAGATTTGAGTTCACAATAAAGTAAACAATCTAAGTTCTAGTAATTATTATTCTCTTCTTTGATTCTGAATAAGTTATGACACTTTTGTACAGAGAAAGCAGTATATTCACCAAAAGTTAACTTTATTTTATTTTAATTCAACTTTATATATACCGTCATTACAGTAAATCAGAAAACCATATTTTAAGGTGAAATACCACCAATCAAAGAAAAGATATAAATTTCTCAAGCATGAAAGATTAGCTCGAACCATATATTCAAAAAGACAAATTTATGTACCCTATAAATTATTCAGAAGTCTGAATATCATTTCGAACTAGCATCGCGTAAAATAACTCGCTATGCTGTCTAGTTTCTTCCAATAATATCAAGGAAATATATTCAAGACCCCAAATAAGAAATCCATATGGAAACCTCGTTGATCTCATAACAATTTACGCAATCAACACATGCTATAAATTAAGTATGACACTGTATGCGTTTACAAGTTAACCGCAGACAGATGTAGAGAAATTCCTGTTGAATATCTCCTTAATCATCCGTTTGACTGATTGCACATTCCGTGGAGGCGATGCTTTAATTAATTCGACCACAGATAATCTATTTGTCCAGCTAGTCCATCGAGTCGATTTGAATCAAATCGGCCATACATACAAGAACGTACAGTAACCATTAGTACCTTATCGGCAAATATTACGTGATCATTGTTGGAGGTTGCGCTGATCGTGGATTGCAGTAATCGCATTTGTACACTATCCAATCAATCCACTTCGCAAGAGTGGAATCCTTTCTAATCCTCACGATTACGGTGTCGTTATTACAACAGCTAATTCTATGGCCTTAGTGGATAACGTGTTTTCTACTTATTATCACGACATCCAGACCGCTAGGATTGGATTGTGAACATTTCGTTTTACACTGATACAGACAGCTTCGTGTATGGGTTCTGATAATTGATTTCATTTATTACTGGATGTGAGAAAATCTTAGATAAATGTGTTCTTGGTTGATAATTTCTTTTATTGACAAACGTTAGAATATGTCTCAAATTGAGATTGAAATATCATGCTCCAGGCGCATCATTTGTTTTTTCCAAAAGCATAGTTTTGGAAAAACTGGATTCGTTTATTTTTTGTTGTACCATCTTGTACATAGCTTTGTAACGACGCTGAAAACCTTCATAATAATAAAAAAATAACTTCTTCTCTCAACGCCTACATTCCAATGCCTCCTGGATTCCTCTATGCACCGTGATTATTTTGAAGGTGCTAGACATTACCCAAATTTTCATCCGAATTCGAGATCGAGATGATAACTAAAAATCTCGGCATTCTATTCCCGACTTCACTTCGTTCCATTTCCTTCTTTCATTTATTTGTCACCCTATCTTTTCAACGAACAATAATGTCTTCTCTATTAAAAAATAATGAACCGTGCTTTGGCAGGGTTCGAATAATAAAAAAATAATAAGTTGCCATGACAACGGGAGGCTGGCGGCAGAATTTTCATAAGAACTCTGCAATCTCCGTCCTGGTAATGCACAGTAGACGCAATTTTAATATTTCAGAGCGACAGGAAAAGGCGCCCTTTTGTTTGCACCGTCAATTGATATTGTACAAGCGGCAACATGCCATTTGTTTTTGGATGTTGCGATTTTCTATTCTTGTATGTTGGTGCTTGCATGGACACCATGGAGAATTTTCTAGCATGATAGATTGATGATAGAAATTTTATTTCATCCTGAAAAGTAGTATAAATATGAATAGTATCGACATAAAGCATAATTAAACACGAATAGAATTTTACAATAAAATAATATATCAGTGTTACCGCGGTTTTGAACGCGAATATGTCTTTATTATATCTGGAAAAACTAAATAGTGGGTAAACAGATCATAAGAAACTATTGAAGAGAAAATCATAATATCTGTGAGTTGGCAATAAGAAATGATCTGAAATCTTTAACTTAGGCTGTATTAGATGAGACTTTTCGAGACAATGTGCTGCATTTTCACAATTTCAAAACCGAAAAAGCGTGACCATTTTGGATGTAGTTGTCTAATGTAAAATCTTATTCACATTCAATGAAGGAAGTTTCATTTTATATATAGTTCGATCATAAACTCCTGGCTTATATTATAAAGTTATTTAAAAATTTGTGAATGCAAATGTATTTTTGGTTTTCAATTTGCTATTGTTGCACTTACTTGTCAAAACTATGATAGATGATGTGTCGTTCTGTTCAAAAGGAAGAGATGTTTCTTTCATGCATGGATTCATTGGATGACTGTTATGAGGATTGTGAATATTATTACGTTAAGAAAATCCATGTTTAAGATGTCCAATCGAAAAGTTCATTCAATCGTTATAGCTTTTTCTGAGTTTTCGCTCATCAACAGAAAAGTTTGAGTTTTATTTCTCACTTATGCAAAATTCAAACAACCCATCTTTCTCTCCCACATCGATACTCTAAATACAAAGTTAGCAATTTTCTTGTGAATGAATACAAACCAGAAATAGGTTAACACAACAGGTAAAATACATATTAATGAGATTCTGCGATCACATGAGCACGAAATGTATACAAGTAATTGAAAACTACTTGAAAATCTCTAATATTCACTAGATAATATGTACGCAAAAGACCCCTAACATGAACTAGTCAGATCGTTATACCCTCACACATCGTATATACTTAATTATTGTCTGTTTTGTGTTTGGCTTTGAATATTTCTGTTGATTCGTGGAAATATAACTTACCCTTGCGTAAGGACCAAGTTGAAGATAATTTAGTTATATACAATTTTGTGCTTGGTAGTTTTCAAATTGGCAATCTGTAAATTGTCATTTTGATGGAAAAACTCAATTTAGCTTCAAATTTATGTTGTTCATGGTTTCATTCAATGTTGTAGCTTTTCTGAGTTTTCGCTCATCATCAGAAAAATTTGAGTTGAAAATGATACTACAAAGTAAGCAATTTTCTTGGGAATGAATACAAAGATATAGGTTAGCAGAACAGGTAAAATACATATTAGAGATTAACATTGGGTACTAATTCATAATTGAAAACTACTTGATTCAAATATTAGGAAATAACATGAACCAGTCAGGTCGTTAAGTAATACTTAATTATTGTCTGTTTTGTGTTTGGCTTTGAAGATTTCTGAGGTTTGAAGATAATTGAGTTATATACAATTTTCGGCTTGGTAGAGGATCTGTAGATTGTCTTTTGATGGCAAGAAAATGGTTGTTTTCTATGAAATATTGTGCCAGAGTGTAATCTTTTTGTTTTCACATTAAGCTGATGTTCCTCATATCTAATTCTGACCAACCTGCCTCTTTGAGCAATATAATTAACGTTATATTGAAACATATTATATTACATATATGAATTATATAATATTCAGTTTTATCTATGGCATTGATAAATATATTTGGTTGTTTGCAAATTTGTTAGCTAATTTAACATTGGGGTTTTGGATGCTATTCGTGATTTTTCAGAGAACAGACCGAAATAGGTTAATTAGTAATATATGGATGACTGTTAGAACTATTTTGAAGATGAATACTGTTAAGGCTTTTCGCAAACATTATTTAGACATAAGTTTGTCTATTATTGACGAAGAATAGCCGTTATTTCGAGATAGTTTTAACTAATGAAAATTCTCTATTGAGATTTGTAATGAAGAAAGGTAATATTGAAGCTCTGTGTATCAAAGTGTTGCAGGCGTCTAATTTATGTTGAACAGGATAAGAGTAATCAGTAGTAATTCAAATATCTGTATAGGCTTAGATTTTCAGTTTATGATAAATAGCGAAGCTAAGAAGATTATTCCATCTGAAAACAGTTACATCTGGAAAAATTAATTTGTTTGTTGAGTTCTTCTTCTAGGTTGAATATAATTTTGGAAGAATATTATTAACCCATTTAAGCCAACTGTCCTTTTAAGAGGACTGAGATTGTGAACCTCACTCGTTTTGGGTGAAGTACTCGATTCTAGATGGCGCCACATGTATAGTATAACAAGTGATCAATGTAAACGAGTGAAAACGCAGACGTACAATTTACTTGTGATTAACCAGTTTAATTTATCGATCGAGATGTCCAAGAGGTGATAAGTCATTTAAGTCATTTTTGTAGAGTATGATTTCATTTCATCTAATATTTGAGTTCAACAGATTTCGCCGAATATTTCCATTTGCATAACCTTACATTTTTTTCATACTCCGCTGTATGCGAGATAACATAAACAGCTGTCCTTTTAAGAGGACAGTAGCTTTATCGACTACGGTTGACTCAACTAGAATATTTTTGTTTCGGGTATAAAGATGATCGTTTTAGACCTTTAACGTTAGCTGAAATAATGGCAGAGATTGAACAAACTGAGCGGAGGTTCCAGGAGAAATAGCAATTTTTCCTCCCGAGAACGCTAATGATGACTGCTATACAGATGAAGACTCCGGAGATGAAAATACCGTCTTATTAGACCATTTACCGGGATCTCAACTTAGAACTCCTGCTGAAGTACGGATGCAAATATGACTGGGAAAGCGATGATGATAAACCTCCCTCAGCGTTTGTAGAACGAAGACCAAATCTTCTGAAAACTTTCGATTACAAAGAAAGTGATTTGGATTTGGAAAAGTTGCATCTGCCACAATGGACACCAATATCATAGGAGAATAACAATCTTTCACCAGGTGCTACATTTCAGTTATTCTTCGATGAGGAAGTAATCGATATTATTCTTCAAATCTCAACAACCTTCGCCCAGCAGAAGAAACATGCTGGGATATTACAAGAAATGAGCTACTTTGTTTTATTGGAATTCTATTGTTTACTGGCTATGTACATCTGCACGAAAGAAGATGTTCTGGCAGAATACTGATGAAACCAACAATAAAATGGCATATGGAGCTATATCGCGTGATAGATTCTAGCATATTATGAGCACCATTCACTGCAATGATAATACAAACCAGGATTTGAGGGACAAATATTCGAAAATGCGACCACTTTCTGTCATTTTGAACTCAAAATTTTTTGAGCATGCCCCTATCGAAGAAAATTATAGTATAGACGAATCAATGATACCATATTTTGAACGTCACAGTGAAAAGCAATTCATACTTGGGAAACTTATGAGATGGGAATATAGGTTTTGGATTGGTGCTCTCCGACTAGGTTATATAGTTCATTTTGAGCCATACCAAGGTTCTTCGAGTACATTGCCAGATGAGTACAAACATATGGGTGTTGGCGCATCTCTAGTCTTAAAATATGCAGATATATTGAAAAATATGTCATTTGAAGGATTTCATTTTTACTTTGATGATAACCTCACATTAATTTCGTTGCTCGAAGAACGTCGAGGTTATTTTGAGCATACTTTAGCGGATGACGAAATCATCATCACCAAATGGTATGACAACAATGTTGTGAATATAGCATTGACTGCTTCGACAGAGTTTTCTGTAAATAGAGTAGACAGGTTTTCCCAATCTGAGAGAAAATATATTCATATAGAACCAGGCTTGATGAAATCTTACAATAAAAATATGGGAAGGGTGGACCGTGGCGATCAGAATCTCGGTGACACTTAAGTTACCATCAGAGGAAAAAATGGTATTTTCCTTTATTTGCTTATTGCATAGACATGGCTGTGCAAAACTCGAACAACTAGAATTCATTAGATCTGTAGTAACTGAATTATGAGCATCGAACAAGAGAATGAAGGTGAGAGGACCTTTCAAAGCTCCTAGAAATTTATACGAACAACCAAACTATCAAATATATTTTTCGATGCCAAAGATTAAACTCAAAAATTAGATAATTCAGGAGTGTATAAACGAACATGTTCCAATTGTAATGGAATTTATAATGGTCACACAGGCAGGTCGTCTAAAATTAGATACAAGGAACATCATTCACATTTTTGTAGTAACAAATTTCACTATGACATGACATTGCATAGAAAATAACCATATTTTTTCATCAATAGACAATCAAAATATCTTATAGCAAGCACAAAACGGTGTGAAACTCAATTTTCTTTAATCCTCAGAAATAGTCGAAACCAAACACGATACAGACAATGATATTACTTAAAGACCTGGCTGATTTATATTTTTCCCTAATATTTGGAACTTTTGAGTAGTTCTCAATTATGTACTAGTACTTAACGTTAATCTCTAATATGTATTTCACCTGATCTGTAAACCCATTTCTCTGTACCAATATACAGGGTGTTACATAATAGTATGTCACAACTTTAGGAGGTGAATTTACGTGTAATTTAGAAAAAAGGTTTATATAAACATAGTTCCGCGATAGCTTCGTTACGGAGCTACAAGGTGTTAAAATTTCCGGAAAAATTGGTTTTTTCTTCAAAACTCCTGCAGTTTTTGAGATATTCAGCCCAAATTTGGAATGCAAGCTATTTTTACAGCCTCCATTATTAGAAATTATAATTAGAATCTATAAGGTGTTTTCTTTTCCGAAGCCATGTCTTCTTTTGCCCTTTCAAACTTTTTTGCAGTACGGCACAGTTCAGCGTACAATCAATTTTCGTCATCTTCGTTCAATTTAGAAACTTTTTTGACGATTGTAATTTTTTCGTATCTCCGACCGTTCTGGAGCAAAAAAATCAATAAACAATTGTATGCATCCGCTGAATTGAAAGCACTCCTAATTAAAAAAATTACTAGTAGGCTTCGATATTTTTCATTTATTTATTTATTTTATCAGCTGCTACAGTTGAACCAGTGTCTGCTCGAATTGTTTATTAAATTAACGATTAGGTTTAAGACTTCTAAAGTTATTGCTGTAAGAAAAAATGGCTAACTTTACTAACGCCGAATTGGCTGATATCCATAAATCGAGTAACAGACAGGCGAACAATTTCAAATATCCACAGAATGTTGAAGGAAACTGGTACTTTTACTGCAAATAATTATTTAAAAGGTGCAACTCAAACTATGAGAACTCCAGATATTGAAGAATCAGTTTTGAATTGTATTGATTTGAATCCTCATGTGAGTACAAGAAAATTGGAAATCAGTTGAATATTTCACATGTTCTAGTTTGGAGGATTCTCCACGACTTTTTATTGTACCTGTTTCATATTCAACGCGTCCAAACTCTACTTCCTCGAGATTTTCCTTCAAGATTGATATCCTGCCGATGGTTCTCAAATGAAATTAGAGGAAATGCTCATTTTGATAGTGAAATAATATTCACAGACGAAGCTAACTTTTCCAGAACTGCTATCACAAATTTTCACAATAATCATTATTGGGCTGAGGAAAACACCCATTTGATTGAAGAATCTCATCATCAAGAACAATTCTCACTGAATGTCTAGGTCGGAATAATTGGAAATTATTCGATTGGGCCATTTTTTTCTCAACAGACTAAACGGTCTCACTTATTGGCAATTTCTTGAGGAGGAGTTCCCTTTATTGCTCGAGGATGTGCCACTTTTGGTGAGAAACATAATGTGGTTCATGCATGACGGGGCACCAGCACATTTTAGTGGAGAAGCTAGGTTAGGTTAGATAATATATTCAACAACCGATGGATAGGTCGGGGTAGGCCAGAACCATGGCCTCCTAGGTCCCCAGACTCAAATATTTTAGACTTTTTCTTATGGAGGTACCATAAAAGTTTAGTTTGTACCACTGCAATGAACACTGTAGAATGATTCAGAAATAGAATAATAACCTCTTGTGACACGATAAGAAATACCCCAGGAATATTTCGAAGAGTGCGTGATAATATGCAAAGAAGGACAGAGGCCGGTATTTTTGCAGGTGGAGGACACTGCCAGATATTTATTCAGTTCCTAATTGTCCTTTTTCTTAATTTGATATTGAATTAGTATAAGTTGAGTCACAGAAGACGACCTATAAAAATAAAGCAAATTTTGGGCATACCTATTGAGTATTTCTATTTTTTCCATTTAGTGAATAACATACAATTCAAATAATTCAAATTCAATATTTTTCATTTCAATTTAGGACGTGTAATGATGGAGGCTGTGAAAAATAGCTTGATTCCAAATTTAGACTGCTTATCTCAACTGCAGGAGTTTTGGAGAAAATTTCAACACCCTGTAGCTCCGTCATGAAGCTTTCGCGGACGTGTGTTTATATAAACTTTTTTTCTTAGGATAGCACGTAAATTTACTCCCTCCAGTTGTGACATACTATTATGTAACAACCCGTATAAGAAAATTGCTAATTTTTATTCCACTTTTAAACTCATACTTGTCTGACGATGATAGAAAGCTCGAAATAGCTATAACGTTGTGTAAACTTTTCCTTCTTGCACAGTGATATTTTTTACGTAGTAATATTTACAATACTAATAATATCAATTACATATCACATAGTAACGATCCAATCTATTTCATTTATTGGAGTTTAATATGAGATATGTTTGGTTTGACAGTTTCTGTTTGTCTATTTCGTTAATTAAGTTATCATCAGTTATTGTTGAATGCACTGTACCACTTATATTCACGTATTCTTGATAATATCGATTCACCGCAAGCCTTCTGTAACATTCTCAGCGAGGCGGCACACGGAATTCCATTTGCAATACAAAATTTGAAACATATTTCTTGTTCGAAATTTCATCGAATGTGAAAATCGCAGAACACACTTGTGAGAACTGACAAAATCAAGATCTGTAAACAAACTAAACATTAGATCGCTTTCAAGCTCTGCATCAGTATAGAAAACAGTTTTGCCAACTAAGCAACAACAAAAATTAAAGCAGGTTTTTTGAATAATCAAAGTGACTGAACATTCAGTTGCATAAAAGTCATCTTAAGTCGATCTTCTATAGTTAAAGATAAGTTCCTGTATGCAACAGATTTTTAATACCTTCTGAATGAAAAGATTCCAGCCATATTAGCAATGAAACTTTTCCTGTTGAATGAATATTACAGGTGATACCTAACAACATCAGTGCTGCCAGCTTTCGGATACATAAATAACCATAACACCTCAAACTGCATGCGGAATATTTTCCGATAAAGAGCTATTTGCCAGTAGTCTTGTTAGTCCTAAGCGATTTTCAATATCTGGAAAATACGAATATAGAAAATCTTCGAGACGCTTCCTATAAAACAACCACGAAAACATTCACGTGCTCGGCAAGTAAAAAAGGAAGCAAAACACGTCTTTCGCACTGCCAATCCCCCATTACCCATCGGATAAATATGTATGTCGGTCGAGCAAATAACCACAGCTTCATCTGGCTCATAAATTATTCAAACGTATGAAAACGTTGAATTTCGATCGGAATATTGAAATTGCCTAATAAAATACAATGTTTAATAGAGGAAAGTTATATGAAGTTATCGAAATCTTTGCAGCAGAGACTGTGAGGCTCACACCAATATCGACAGGGTACTTTCGCGATATTGGTATGAAATGAAACGATTGAAAACTGATTTGATGTTCTCGGTCATTACAAAAATGCTCAGAGTTGCATTCTATGGCCAGACATTCGATTCCATTTGAAACTGCTGATAAAGACCTTCATTTCATCTAGATCGAGATGACATGAAACTTCAAAGGCTTCTATTATTTCAAATTGGATTATGAAAGCTGTTGGGAAAGCTTAACAAAATTGTGTAGAAAGATATATCTTGAATGTTTTGGTATAACTCTTGTCATAAAATCGAAAATGATCAATCTACAACTCACATTTCAAAAGTAACCGAACTTTTCGAATGAATAATAAAATAAACAAGTTACTATGTTTTTGAATTGTAGAGGCAGTTACTTGATGTAGATCCATGATATAAATGAGATAAAAAACACAAGGTTTAACTTTAATCTACACTTTATTTGAAAAAATTCGACGACGTTTCGCTGACACAGCAGCTTTATCAAGAATGAAAAACAGAATGAAGAGTATGGTATTATAAACAAATCGTAAAACAAGTTGGATGAATAACAGGAAAATCCACACCGAGCCATTGTACAGTTAGTATGAAAGGTAATAAAAACTAATTAAACAAGTTGAGTAGGGGTGAGTTCATTCAAAAGCTTGTCCGAATGTTTGTATCTATTTATTTCTAATGCTTCTAGGAGATCTAATTTTGAACTTTTTGATTTTATATGTAATATGTCAAAGTTTTTATGGAATGAATGGTTTTCTTTTATTAGGTGGTTTCAATAATTTGAATCAGATTTATTTTTATCGAAGCTACGTTTATGTTCAGATGTTCTTATGCCAAAACTCCTATAGGTCCTACCGATATGAATTTTATCACAAGAACCGCAATTGAGTTTAAGAAATAAGTCTAATTGACGAGTAGTTCTGAAACATACTAAGATGTCGTCAACATATCTATCCCATGATCATGATCGTGAAAAATGGTTTGATCATGGGAAAATTTTTGAGTCCACTTTTAGCAGAGATTTTCTGAATAATATTGAACAGAAAATTCATGCACATCCACTCATTTCCAATTTTTTTATTGGTATAGATATGTTGACGACATCTTAGTATGTTTCATTGAAACTACTCGTCAATTAGACTTATTTCTTAATTTCATTAATTCCATCCATTTGAACATTAAATTCACGATAGAAATAGAACAGAACGATTCCATTAATTTTTTGACTTAAAATCACTAAACAAAATAATAATCATGTTTTTCGGTCTTTCGTAAACCAACACATACTGATACAATTATACATAACTACTCATTACATCCAATTCAACACAAAGTTGCAGCTTCAAACAGCATGGTACATCGGTTACTCAATTTACCTTTATCAGTAGAAGATTATAATAAAGAGTTAAACATCATCAAACAGATAGCCATTAATAATTCATATAATCCGAATATGATAGATCTAATCATTCGTAAAAACTGTATCAGAAAGCAATAAATGAAGTGTATCTTATTCATAAAGACTATAAAATATTCAACAGTTTAACATTCTGCGGTTCTGCAAGTACAAATATTAAATCCTTTCTCGTCAAACAAAATCTTAATATAACTTTCAAAACTTCTAATAACTTAGGTAAAAATAATAAATCTCGTGTTGAAAAATCAAGTAAATCAGGAATCTATAAACTCAATTGCGGTTCTTGTGATAAAATTTATATCGGTAGGACCTATAGGAGTTTTGGCATAAGAACATCTGAACATAAACGTAGCTTCGATAAAAATAAATCTGATTCAAATTATTCAAACCACCTAATAAAAGAAAACCACTCATTCAATGAAAACTTTGACATAATATATATAAAATCAAAAGTTCAAAATTAGATCTCCTAGAAGCATTAGAAATAAATAGATACAAACATTCGGACAAGCTTTTGAATGAACAGGTAGATGTGAATTACTCACCCCTACTTAACTTGTTTAATTAGTTTTTATTACCTTTCATACTAACTGTACAATGGCTCGGTGTGGATTTTCCTGTTATTCATCCAACTTGTTCTACGATTTGTTTATAATACCATACTCTTCATTCTGTTTTTCATTCTTGATAAAGCTGCTGTGTCAGCGAAACATCGTCGAATTTTTTCAAATAAAGTGTAGATTAAAGTTGAACCTTGTGTTTTTTATTTCATTTACTATGTTTTAACTATCACTAATTTATTGATATGAAGAATGACAAAATTTTACATTGGTTGGACTGGTTTCGGACATACGTCCATTATCAACAACAAGCTAATAAAAACTGAATACTCATGTACAATACAGAAACTAACATCAAGATAATGATAGTAGGTGTCACAGCATCTTGAATAATGGAGATTGGTAATTAAGTCTACCTGGTCGTTGAGGAGCTTATCCCTTTCTAATCTAGATGCTTTGGAAATTTCCATCGATTCAAAGAAATTGAATTTAGAAGATTTATCACAAGCATGAAGAATTTTTAACTTTTGCAGTTCTGAAAAAGGATTAAATTCATTTAGACAATGTGCAGCTAAAGCTGAATCATATTCCTGATGTAGGAATGATCGGAAATGTTCTTTGTATCTAGCCTCGAAAAAACGTCCTCTTTGATAATGGCATATGTCCAAAACTGGTCCAACCAATGTAATTTTTTATCTTTACATCAAGAAATTAGTGATAGTTGAAACAATGTAACTTGTTTTATTTCATAATTCATTATAACTCTATTGCAACATCACTTTCGTGAACGTGTGATTTGTCGCGAATCAGCTCCTTAGATCATTCAATTGGACATCATTAGACTTTTTTCTTTGGGGCTACGTTGAAGATAAGGTCGGAGCATTGGCGTTGACCTTAACTCTCTGGGTATGTCAATGAACAAAACTGCCGCATTTGGGGATCCGAAAACCAAGAAAAAAAAATACTCAAACAGCCTCTTCATCTAAAGCGAGTGACTGTTTGAAGCGGTTTTTTGTCGAGAGGAGTCTTCGAGCTACATTTTTTCGAAAATGAGGATGACTCAACAGTTGCACTGAATGGAAACCATTACAGAGCGATGTTGAATGACTCTTTATGGCCCGAAATGGATGCTCTTGGCTTGCAGGGTATTTATTTTCAACAGGATGGCGCTACGTGCCCTTAGCTGGTGAAACAATCCCCCTATTGCAACAACAATTTCTGAGCATGTGATTTCTCGCAATGGAAATGTGAATTGGCCTCCTAGATCATGTGATTTAACACCATTAGACATTAAGACCTACGCCAATGCTCCAGCAACGATTGAGGCTCTCAGAGATAGTATTCGAGCTTTTATAAGCGAAATTCTATCGCAACTATGCGGAAATGTATGAAAAAATTTCCTACATGACAAGTTGTAAAAAGGATCAAGTTTAGACACTTGCCAGATATCGTGTTTCATTATTATCCTCAGAGTTTGTATTTTGCATAAAAATAAAAATATCAACATTTCTCTCAGTAAATGGCGTTCTATTAGGAATTGAAAATGGAACCTGCCGATGGAAGACCCTTTACAAATGTCATGAAATTTTAAACAGCTGTCAATGAAGTACCAAGGTATTGTAGATACAATATTACGACAGTTGGCACTAGTATCATTGTTTTTTTAAACAGTTCGGTTACTAGTGAAATAGAGGGTATAGTTATTTGTGCAACTAATTGGTGTAATTAAATTAAATTATATACTCTGGTTAAGCCCAGAGAAAAATGAGCAATGAGACTCTAATTCAATATTCTGAAATCTTAGAAGAAAAGTCAAGAATGTTTTGCTTAGATATTTAATCAATTACATAAATTATGATAATGACACATAGTGTCACAAATACAAATACAATAAGACTTATCTTGGTGGTTCTTGGCCTTTGGGGAAAACCTCTATTTCAGCTGTTGAACTCCACGTACAAGTTTCTATTTAGGAATTTCAGTCTAGGATTCTCCACCTACGAATTTCTGTCTAGGGTTCCCCACCTAGGACTATCTGTCTATGACTCCTCACCTAGAAATTTCTATCTAGGGCTCCTCACCTAGGAATTTCTATCTAGGCCTCCTCATTTAGAAATTTCTATTCAGAGCTCCTCACCTAGGACTTTCTATCTAGAGCTCCTCACCTAGGAATGTCTAGCTATGAGTCTTCACCTACGAATCTCTAGCTACGGGTCTCCACCTAGGAATTGGTCTAGGGTTCGTCACCTAGGAATGTTTGTCTAGGGCTCCTCTCCTAGGACTTTCTAACTATGGGTTTCCACCTAGGAATTTGTCTAGGGCTCCTCACCTAGGAATTTCTGTCTAAGGCTCCCATCTAGGACTGAATTTCACAAATTAGACATGTATCACCAAGATATTCTATGCTCTAACGTAACAGTCAGCTACACAAGGGAAATGAAAGTAAAGAAATAACGTGGATCTTACATTATTTAAAGACAAAAATTAATATGAAAATTTACAGAGATTCTGAAAAAGTGAACTCGTCTAGCTGTTCACGTGGGTCATAGAATTAAAAGATAAATTTTATAAAAAGCGAGAAGGAATCTACAAAAATACTATTTACAATTAAAAGAGAAGCTACATAGAAAGCAAAGAAATATCTATAAAAACTATGTACAAAAATTACGAATGTTTAGCAATCATCTTGAAAATTCGATAGAAATTCATGATTTACTTGACAATTTCAAGAAAATCACTTAAAAATGAAGGAAATAATGATTGAATATAAGAGTTTGAGTTGCTTTTGTCGTTTTCTACTCAGGAAAATTATTTTGATCGAGTTTATAAACGGCAAATCTATCAAGCTCATAATAAAAACTGTAGAAATTACAGGAATACGATTATGAAATCCATTGTGAGAAAGACAAATTATATAGAGCAGAATTTGAATTTTTAATAACTACTATAAGGCATTCAAGCAGTTAATAAAAAATTCTGTAAGGAAAAATTATGAATCAGATTTTCAAGGTTAAGTGCGGCATTTTGCTAAATGAACTTTTAACTTACCCAATATTTTGATATGGGTCACTACACTGTTTACAAGATAAAGATATGAATTTGAATACAATTTAATTATTTAAACTGCAATTTAGGAGGATTTTCAAGTTCAGCTAATTCGCTTGAAGGTCTGCAAAGAGAAGAACGCCTAAAATGAAGAATGTTCCTACTTATCATATGCGGATTATGCGCATCAGATTATTAACCAGTGGCGTGGCATATAGAGGGATAACTCAATTTGTTGTGACGTGATTTTAGCACGTTACTTTGATAGATGATTTACGAACATTTTTTTTTTGGTAGAAAAATGTTGAATGATTCAAAATTCATGAAGAAATTTTGTTAAACAAAAACGTGAAAATTATGTTTGCAAGAATAATGAAAGATTCCTAAAATTTCTTTTCCATTTCCATGGAAACAAGTTACCTTCCCTGAAAAGCAAACACAAAGAACCCTTCACGAACATAAACTCAGCAGGTGAATCACTATTCTAGTCGTTGTGTATATGCATCAAATTCTATCAGATCGAATGTAATCTACAAACAACCCCTCTTGAGTTTATACCTGCAAATAAACTTTTTACGGCGTAACTATTCGCGATTGACCCAGATAAGAGCAACTCCCGATGTCAGCTTTCATAATCCTTTACCTCGAAGGAAGACACTTCAATCCAAGAACTGCAAACGCTGGAAATTACGAAAGTCCTCTACTCCCGTCTTCTCAGCAACGGCGGAGAATAATTTACAAACCAACCTGACCCGAGAACAAAAAGGGGCGCGTGACGTACATTTTAGAACAGATTGCTGAAAATATCAACCCCCACGAGGACCGACAGGGAAGGTCGGCGATGCAGACAAATGAACGGTACTACAAAACACTACGATTCATTGCTCTAACTGGATAGAGTGAGGTGTTCGAAGGTGTGGCTGTACACAAATCAACCTGAAAATCACAGAACTAGTTTACAGGGTGACCAAAATTCCATATTTTTTAAAAAAATTAATAACAATAACAATAACAATGAAAAATATTTCATTAGCAACTGCTGGCATAAATGGAAAATGCAAACTAACATAGCAGTGTTTTTTTGTATATTTCATTCGATGATTATACAGGGTGAGTGATGTGTTATAGGACAGTATCATTCTACTCGACAATACACTTCAAGTTGTTTAGTTTGAACCTATGTTGTTTATGACGAACCTCGATTCAAAATTGTTTTAATCTATAGAGTGCGCCAGAAAAAACCGGACAATTTTTGTTCCGTTATAACTTTCGCAATATTGGTGATAGATCATTCGTTCTTGCTTCGTTGAAAAGCCAAAAGACTAGGTTATTTAAAACTGTATCGAAATTCCACTTTCGGTGAAATTTAATATGGCTGACTCATTCGAAAATGGGCAATATTTGAAGATCGCTGAAACGTTTTCTTTTCACTAAAAAATTCGAATGGGCTATTCAGTCGATGATTTTCTGAATAATTTGACATATCGATCTAAAGAATACTTCAAGAATTGGTGAAAAAGTAACGTGAAGAATTTTTTTCATTCTGATTTTCGGCTGAAATTGAAATATTTCTTTCATCTCATAGCGTTGGCACTCCTGACGTTGTTGTATTTTTCATGGATGTTCTAAGAAGACAAAGAACCATATTTTACTAAAACCAACCTGAAATTTGATTTCCGTTTGAATTCAAAATGGCCGACTTCCTCAAATATTAATAATTTTCTCCGCGCATTAAATAATTTTTCGCGCTCGTAATGAATCAACTGCGCAATTCAATCACTAGATTGAATCTTTCCCATCATTTTGAAGAGTTGAACTCGAATATTGATTTATAATTGAGCAAATTGTGGTTAATAATGTTTCTCTCGTCTACCATCATATGTACCTCCCGTTGTGATACCTGAACATAGATTGCATGCATTAACTCTATGATAAACAAGAAATGATGAAATGTCATCGAGTTTTAGACGACATCTGGTTTGAATTCGAATTTTATCTTGATGTTGCTTGTTTTTGACGTATGAAATTGTTAACAATGATTTTAATAAATGGGGATGAGCTTTTCATTGAATGTTTATTTATGCGTGACTATACTGTCAGCCAAATATTACGTTAAATTCCAGCCTCTAGTTACAAAAGAAGTACAATGATCTTGAGGAAAAATTTCGGACAATAGGGTCATTAGGAAGAAGACCAGGTACTTGTGAAGCTAGAACTGTTAGAACACAGGTACTCGCATTTTTCATAATCTTTTTCAAGCATCAACAATTTCAGAATAACATTCAGCGAATTTCTGCATGAGCAGTCAGCCCTATCACTTCAAGAACCAGCTTGACTGTTTCCAGAATGTCACAGAGATGCCAAATCTCAAAAACCTCTGTGATAAGAATAATGAGACACGATTTCGGCCTCAAGTATTTCCGGACGCACTATAATTTTCGATTGACTCAAGATGTCAAAAAGCGCAGATTCGAGTGATGCAGAAATTTATTAAATAGATTTAGAACACGTAGACAAATTGAAAATATCTGGTTCACAGAGGAAAAAAATTCAGTGTTTCCCCATCAAAAAACAACCAGAATGACAGAATTTGTGTTCCGATGAATAAAATCAAGATGAATGTGCCTTTAATTCGTTTGCAGAGGGAAAGACAAAAATTTCCAGGCACGTAATGGTCTCTGCTGGTATTTCGAGGAACTTTAAATCAAATATCAATTTTATAGAACAAGGCATAAGATTAGATTCGGAAAACTATTGTCACATAATTCTCGTTCATATGTTACCAACTTTTGCGGCGTCACCTAATCAGTTCATTTTCATGCAGGTTAATGATTGCTGTTTTTTGTATGACATGAATTAGTACAGTTGCCACCAGCTGAAAATGAACGGTTGCGTAATTGAGTAGCTTTTTGGATGGTTTCTATTGGTTCAAATCTTCTTTGGAATTCTACAATTTTTTCCATATTCTTCTGACAATGTCTGTCAAAGAAATGATTAACCAGTATTATATCAGAAAGAAAAGCTTACTCCCAAATTAGATGTATCTAAAAGAAGTCTGTTTCAATTGATTTTAGGATGGAGCCAGATGTCATAACAGTCACTATACTATGGATTATATAAGACAATGCGTAGACGGTAACATTGAACCAGAACAATGGCCCCAAATAATCTCTATCCGAATCCGTGCGACTATTTTCTGTGGGGTCATTTGGAGGAAATGGTTATAAAAATGGTATTATTTTCTATGATTGTGAGGAGCTGAGGCGAAAAATTCAAGAATGTTGGAACAACCTTGATCAAGAAGTGATTTCGAGATTCTTAGAGAACTGGGGAAGTCGGGTGCAGATAGTATATATATATATATATATATATATATATATATATATATATATATATATATATATATATATATATATATATATATATATATATATATATATATATATATATATATATATATATATATATATATATATATATATATATATATATATATATATATATATATATATATATATATTCTTTTGAAAAGAAAGGATTTACAAAAATTTGAATAATTGTATTTAAAATAAATGCTTATATATTTATATATTTAATATTGTGTGTGTCAGAAAAACACAAGTGTGAGCTCAGGAAATGTAACATAGGAACAATACTATCTTGTATATAATTAAATAAACGAGTGAAAAAAACTGAGGAAAAAACTCGTTTACCTGTCGCTATTGCACTAGCAATAGCTTGTCCGTTTATGTTGAGTTAGGGTTGTGTGTACATAAAGAGTACCAAAGATTTTTCTGCTTAGCCGCTTCATTCTCTCTTGCATTCTATGATTTCCAAACGAAGACAAGGGTGAAAGGAAGGGGGTTTGGGACAGGAATCTGCAATAATGGAAAAAGAAAACCAGCAGAAAAATATTTCAACAATCATACTCCTTGTATGTCTAAACAAATCTAAGAAAAGATTTCACATATCAAGCACGGTCATGAAAAAGGACTGAAGAGATAATAAAAAATACATAACCTGCGATATTTCCTCAATTTCCCGCTCTGTTTGACCGATAGAGGTTCAGTCTTCCAAGTGATGCTGATTATGATCTATAGATGTTTTAGAATCATTATGGACCCAATAATCTGGGTTGACATTGCCCATATATAATTTCTTCGTGGAACTTGTTTAATTTAGAGAAATAATTTGTGAAAAAATTTTGACAGATAGTTGTTTATGCCAATGGAGGACATAATCCATTCTGAGTACTTGATTCTTTCTGTTGAATGTTTTTACTCATGTAATTTGTTAAACAAAATCATATCGTGTTATTATTCCCGCAGATGTTTTTCACAGTTGGCAACCTCACTCTTTTGTCCGAAATTTTTTTTAAACATTATTTCACAGTTTCTACTCAAAAACAGATTAATTCGTTGCAAAAACCTGAGGGTGAAATTTTCTAAAACTGCAGATTAGTTACAGACTAGTTCCATTAGTAAAATTCCATTATCAATAATAAAAAACAAGTACTGTGTTGTAAGAATTTTACTTAATAATTGCGATTCGTAACGCGTTTCACTACACCGTAGCTTCTTCAGACGAATGAATATACAGAAAATATAAATGAGAATATAACTATAAATGTTCTTGCATAATTAAAAGCTTATTGGGTTGCTTCTTCTTAAGTGGTTATTTATGATTATTTTCTAAGATGATTCGCGTAATTTGAATCTGATTTTTATTTGAAAACTGCGTTTATGTTCGGAATAAAAATCAGATTCAAATTACGCGAATCATCTCTTAGAAAAAATCATTCTTTCGACCCACAGTTTGAAATTTTGCATACAGATAATAAATATTGGAAGGTAGATCTTTGGGAAACTTTAGAAATCAATAAATACAAACACTCAGGTAGACTCATCAATGAACAAGTCGATTTAAGCCCTTCACCTCTATTTAATCTTTTCGGGAGCAATCTATTCCTTAATTTTATTGGATATACCTGTCATAAATAACTACTTAAGGATAAGCAACCCAATAAGCTTCTAATTACTCAAGAACATTTATAGTTATATTCTCATTTATATTTTTCGGTATATTCATTCGTCTGAAGAAGCTACAGTGTAGTGAAACGCGTTACGAATTGCAATTATTAAGTAATATTCCTCAAAACACAGTACTTGTTTTTTATTATTCATTCAATTTAACTTTCATTGAGATATTTTTGTCTATAACTGTCATTATTCAATGATAAACAAAAACAGATATATTAAAAAATCAGGAGTTAACAAAATTGCTTGCAAAGAGTGTACGCTAGCTTATTTTGGGTAGACATGAAGGAATTTCGAAACCAGATTCAAAGAACATTTATCCTTCGATAATAATTCTCCAATACTTTTAACATATAAAAACCACAAAATATTCAATATAATTAGATAATATCACAATTCTTCATAATTGCGACAAAGGAAAAAAATAAATCCCTTGGAATGTTCGAAAATCAATAAACTTTATCGAAAAAACGTGAAATCACCCTTCAAAGCTAGCTAGACATCAATACCTCTCCACTGCTTAATATCAAATTAAGCTAGTATCTATATAAGTAAGTTTATTTCTTGCAGTTGACCACTTGAAAATGATCTGACGGTCGAAACCAGTAGTGTTTGTAAAAATAAAATTGTGGAAAGTGTAAAATATATTTTACTCCATCTGCGTTGATTGATAACTTCCTCTGTAATTGATATAATTTCCTGTGAAACTAATCGCTGCAGAATTCTGAATTATAAAACATCTCCTGAAAAACACCTATCAGCTAATCGAAATATTTCACCCATTCAATTCAATCAATTGTCTCGAATCGATAGATGTTTTTGAGCAAGTTCCAGCAAAGTTTCAAGACGTTTGTGGCTGAACACGAATGCCTCATCCATTTTACTTTCAACTACTTCGCCGGAAAAATTGCTTCGAAGATAAAAACTGATTAATTTTGCAAAGAGCTTCGTGTTAGGCGAAAATCACGTTGTAGTCATCAGTAACTTGGCTGATTCCTCTATGGTCTGATATAAATACTGTGATGTTAACTTTGATCAGTGATCCGGACCGTACTCCAAATATTTATCTTGTTTCGACTATTTCATAAATTTTAAAGATATCTATTTGGAACAAATAAAAGGTGAATAGTAGTGAGAAATTGATGCAGATTGTTTCTACTAGATCTACTGAAAAACAAATGGTTCAAAAATCAGATTATGCCGCTTACAAATTACAATTATTCAGCATTACCTGATCGGTTATTCAAAACAGTCTCTACACAGAATACCGTTTCATTTCTGGAGAAAAACCTAAACTGGATTCATCTCTAAAGAACACAGAGATGTAATGTTCAAGAGCTCTAAAACTCCCTCACTATTTCCCAATGACGCATTGAAACCCAAGGGAAGTTGAAATTTTAATATCTCTTAAACGCAGTGTTATATCGGTCCAGTATGTTTCTTATAAGAACACTTACAAAAGCATAAATTGTTTGTTTAAAATGTGCTAATGAACAACTTGAACTCTAGAATTCGCTATGCAAGTTGCATTTGGAAACACATGTATCAGTACACAAAACAAAAACCGCCAACTTTTCTCCACGGGAAAATCGTTCCTACGCTCATACAAATTATTTCAACATTCCCGTTTTCCAGGTCAGATATTTCCAGATGCATTTCCGGCCACTCAAAGTCCACAAACATTTCACGTCATGTGTAATTGTAAAATCACAAAACGCGGAAACCACCACCAACTGATTAAATGGGTTGACGGAAAAAATCCGGGAATAAATTTCGGAGCAGTACGAACCAGACTGAATAATGCAATAAGGAGGATAAAGAATGACGTATGAAACCATCGCGGGCCCGAACAAATTGTGGCAGAGGCCATTACACATTCATGAAAAGCGTTGCTTTTTCCGCTTCTCTCTTGGCAACCAAAGACTGATATAATCGGTATGATTATCGTATTCTTTATTTGTACATAATTGGATTTGGTCGAATTAGAAATGATACCCTAATGCGTTTAGAGCAAATATAGAGAAAGATGTTTCAGATATTTAGAATCAAGTTAACAATCTAGACACGGGAACTGGAAATTTATGTTTGGTCATGTGGGTTTCAGTGGACGATCATGCAAAAGCGGTTTTTGGAATTTCTTCTCCATTTCTGAAGTTACTTTATCTGGTCGATCATTGTGATACGACGTAGATTAAACTCTGCTTCCCAATATACTGTTGCAAATGAAGAAGCAAACATCCCCAAACTACAAACTAGTTCAGCTTTTATATTGGTTGGGCTTTTCGAATAAAATATTGTATGACAACGATAATCCATCTTTCTAAATTCACAAATTCACTTCAAACGTTCACTTCTGATGGTTGGCAAATAAATACTGAACGATGAAGCATCTTCAAAATTAAATCATATGCTTGGATTAGTATTCTTTTCAGTAGATCAATACAGGTGGTAGTTGACCCACGCGTTACACTGAGTGGGTCCTTTCAGGTTAATTCAGGAGTACCCAAGGGCTCCATACTTGCTCCATTTCTTTTTCTGTTGCGAGTTAATGATCAGCTCAACTCCACCAAACACAGACTATTTGCGTTTGAGGACAACTATACTCTGTGGTAATTTTTCTAGATAGCATCCTGCTGAGGAGTTGCATCAACAAAGGTACCAACAAAGCAGGTCCCTGAAATTAGACTTGGAGAAGATATCAGAGTGGTCAATTTTAACGTGATTGGCATAATCAACAACGTTCTCCAGAAAAGTCACTGCTGGAGATCCTTGGCATTATCTTGTGTCAGCCATTACCGAATAAGTTTCTGCTGAACTTGCTTTTCTTTTCAATCACATACGATATCCAGCCACTCTCTCAAAGACAGCAGGTTGCTGATCTTTCTTTTTGCAGATACCATGGTAAATAATAGAAAAACCATGCTCGAGTAAAACTTAATAGATGTTCCAAATAGCAACGCCACAAACCTTTTCTATAAAAATTCTTATGTTTATGAGACAAGTTTCTCTATTTTTCCGATAATGCATTTCGGCATAGCAATCCTGTTGGTCTACAGATCACCTCTTGGGAATCGGCCGACTTTTATTAGTAAAATTAACAGTGCACTGGAAACATTGATAATATTAGAAAATACGGAGAAGTATTAATATGTGGCGATTATAATATCCATTTCTGAAAGAAAACAGATAAAAAAGCATTTTACCGATCTTCTGGATGAATATAACGAGAAACATGTTCTGGATGAACCCTTCAGATGAAGTAAACGCATTTCCACCTGCATAAATCATATTTTCGCTTTCAAAACCAACGAAAACTTATCATGTACTGTGAATCTTTATCTGGGATATCCCTACGGAGGCACATACTGAGCATAACAAGAAGAATTGGTAAAAAACTATAAAACTCAGAAATATATCAAATGTGGCAATTTCAAATCTTTTATAGGGAATGAATGAAAACAAATGGAACTTGATACTGGCAATTCTTTCAATAAATATTCTGAGATACTCAATCAGTAGCTCCAACGCCACTGTTCCAAAAGATACTTCTAATTGGTGAATGGATACAGCAAAAAAACTTCTGTCAGACAAGAAGCAAAGTGTCTCAAAGAGAACCGTGTTAATGGTACGACGGGATAATGCGTCTCTCAGAGCCTATAATAACTTGAAGATATTCTACCAGCAATACTTGGAATATGATAGAAAATTATAGAAAACCGAATAAACAGAAACCTCAAGAGACAAAAACAAGGCAATTTAGAAGGTGATTGAAAAACCAAATGAGGAGTGAACCATATAGTAGCTCGAGGAACTTAATTGGAGGTAAAACTATTAATAATTTTTTTTGCAATTATAGGGAAAGAAATGAATTAATCTTTCAGTGGATATAACGAAGTTGTCATAGACAAGTTAAGACCTTTGAAAATTGCTTGCAGATCGTCTAGTTTTTCTGCCCCAACTACTGATGAAAAAATTTCGAACATCATCAAGTTCTTAAAGATTTAAGACTCCCCAAATATCTTTTTCATGACAAAAACTCTTCTCGAAAGTATTCAGTCAGAAATTACCCACCCATTAACTGAGGTAATAAATAAATTTTTCTCTAGGCCAGCTGAAAAGGACAGGAAACAAATAAGACCCCAGCAATTATAGAACAATTGCAATTCTATCTGCATTATAGAAAATCCTCGAGTCATTCATGAAATTGAGATTCTTTTGAGAAGTGTAGTCTTTTAAACGAAAACAAACATGACTATCGGAACAACAGATAGACAATTTCTGCATTACTGGGCATAACTAATGATGTACTAAAAGGCCAAGAAAATAATCTTAATATGGAGTTCGTGGCAAGAGACCCAAGGCTTTTGATTCCATGAGCAAGGACATTTTTCAGTGAAACTTGAAGTATATGAAGTGTTTGGTTCGCCGTCCCTCATTATACGGTCCCCTTATGGAAAATAGAAAGGAGCAGATCTGCTGGTATAATTTTCTGTCAACAGAAGAAATAGTAAATGTTGGAGCTCCGCATGGATCTATTCTGGGACCGTTGCTGTTCATCTCATTTTTAGGTGATATGGAGAGATACAACCAACACTATAGGACCTATCTCTATGTGGATGATGCAACATACAAATTGAGAACTACGTCCGAAGAAGACCTTCAACAGAAAAAGGATATTATGCTCAAAGATTCAGATGACTGGTTTGAAAAGAACAAGCTCCGTTTCAATAGAGAAGACCCAATATGTCCAAATTTCTAGTAATATCAGACGTAGAGCAAGCATTAAGCTTCTCGGATTAAGTCTAACTTGGCAAATTCATACCCAAGAATTATTAACTTAACTATCTCCAGCGATCCATATACTAAGAACTGAATCAGTTCGTACAAAGCAGCCGGAACTTCTTACTTCCCATACTGCCACAACATTCTCTCATATGCGTTCTCATTTGGAGCACATCGTCATCAGCCGAAGCAGTTATGATCAAACAGAAGTGGAGTATGAGGGTGCTGTGTGGTATGAGATTCGGAGAAAGTTGCAGATTAGCAGACAGAGATACTCATTCTGTCGACAATTATGTCTTTGAATGTGTCAAATATGTTCGAAAACACCCGGCAAAAATTTAAAACTAACGTAAAATGTCATGATACAAATACTGGAATGCGTGACAACTTGAATATTTTTCTACACAAAATGAAAAGAACACAACAGGGGTTGATAAATGGAGTCCGAAAATTTATAGCAAGAGTCCAATTGAACTGAAGAAATAATATGAGAAAGATTTTACAAGTTCCGTCAAAAAGAGCTCCTAGAAACTCTAATTTACACAATTACAAGATTTTTTTGGAACATGAATTTTGATGTGTGTTATGTAAATTTGTAATAAAAAACAAGTACTGTGTTTTAAGGAATTTTACCTAATAATTGCGATTCGTAACGCGTTTCACTACACCGTAGCTTCTTCAGACGAATGAATGTACAGAAAATATAAATGAGAATATAAATATAAATGTTCTTGAGTAATTAAAAGCTTATTGGGTTGCTTCTTCTTAAGTGGTTATTTCTGACAGGTATATCCAATACAATTAAGGAATAGATTGCTCCCCGAAGAGATTCAATAGAGGTGAAGGGCTTAAATCGACTTGTTCATTGATGAGTCTACCTGAGTGTTTTTATTTATTGATTTCTAAAGTTTCCCAAAGATCTACCTTCCAATATTTATTATCTGTATGCAAGATGCATAAATATTGTTTATACTGGTATCTCTATGTAGACGATATCATTATTTGCTTCACAGGAACAGATAGACAGTTGAAAATTTTCGAAAATCATATAAATTCATTACATCCAAGAATTGGATTCACAATTGAAATAGAAAGCAATAATTCGATAAATTTCTTAGACGTAACAATTTCGAATGAAAATGGAAAATATGTTTTTGCAATTTACCATAAGCCGTCACATACAGATATTATAATACATAACTCGTAGTGTCATCCATATCAACATAAAATGTCAGCATTCAATAGTTTCATATAGATTGATTAACATCCCGTTATCACTAGAAAATTTCAACAAAGAACTAAATTTGATTAAACAAATAGCCAAAATAATGGTTACAATCCCAAAGTAATGAATAATATTTTAAATAAAAACAAAGTAGAATCATTGAATGGAGTTTACCCTGTCGATAAATTGAAACAAAAATTCAACACCTTAACCTACGTTGGCATTACAAGTGACAAACTGAAATCATTCTTGAGTAGCAATAATTTCAACATAGCTTTCCAAACTAATAATAATTTAGGCAAATATATAAAAATAATAAAACCAAACCAGGTAAAAACATTAAATCAGGTGTTTATAGATTGAATTGCAATGACTGTGATAATTTCTATATTGATAGAACACATAGAAATTTTAATATTAGAATATCGGAACATAAACGCAGTTTTTCAAATAGAAAATCAGATTCAAATTACGCGAATCATCTCTTAGAAAATAATCACTCTTTCGACCCACAGTTTAAAATTTTGCATACAGATAATAAATATTGGAAGGTATATCTTTTGGAAACTTTAGAAATCAATAAATACAAACACTTAGGTAGACTCATCAATGAACAAGTCGTTTTAAGCCCCTCACCTCTATTGAATCTCTTCGGGGAGCAATCTATTCCTTAATTTTATTGGATATACCTGTCATAAATAACCACTTAAGAATAAGCAACTCAATAAGCTTTCAATTACTCAAGAACATTTATATTCATATTCTCATTTATATTTTCTGTACATTCATTCGTCTGAAGAAGCTGTAGTGTAGTGAAACGCGAATTACGAATCGCAATTATTAAGTAAAATATGTAAATTTGTATTATGATTTGTATTACTTCATTTCATTTTTTACTGATATCTCTTGTAGAAAATGCCATAAATTCTATTCTATTCTATAACTAACCATATCAATTCGGCCCTCTTCGAGAAGCGAGTGAATAAACACATTGAATCAACTTGAATAGACACAACTGTGGCATGATGAGCATCGTCTTCTTCCATGAGACGAGAATAAAAAAAGTACTAATTTTCTGTAAAAACATGAATAATGCCAAACTGAATGAACTACATCATACAATCAAAACTAATCGCAATAAATTGTAAAGTTGCGTCCATTCTGTTTTCAAATGCTAATTTCGGAATTCATTGTTTATCAGAGAATCAAGTTATTTAATCAAAAGGTGTGAAATAAGTTCTACTGCCTGAATTAAATTCATCAGAAGTAATTTCTCCCTCGGGACAAACAGGTACAAACTGGGAACAAGTAATAAAGTTATTGCTGTTCTGCGTTTCTAGAGTGTGAAATGGGTTTTAGGTGCGTATTGAAACTGCTATATTTCGTTCCCATTTCCTAAGAAAGTTTATTTATGCTTTTTAGTTTCAAATGTGAAATGTTTTGAAGGTAATTCCACGAATTTGTCGATAAGAAAAGGAATAGTTATTTATGATCCAAGTGGGAAAAGTATTAGATTTATCCTCCAAGAGGTACAAAAAGCCTAAAGCTAAAATGAAATATTTTTTCCTTAAATAATACATAATTTCTTTGTCACCGAAAAAATTACGATTTCATATTGAAAAATATATTTTTACGAATAGCTGTACTTAGAGTACACCTTGGGACTTCGGGTGAACTTGAGTTTTCCCGGAACAAGGTCTTTCAGCTCCTTGGAGCATCTTCCGGGGAAGTATCTGTAAAACAAAGAAAGGTAAGCAACCTGTCTTTTGAGAGCCAGCGGTTGGAGATCGTGCGTGATCTCCGTGTGGTCGATGAGGCGCACAGCTCGTATTTGCACACTATTCAACATCCGCAACGAATATTTGGGCACAGATCCTCATACATGCGAACAAAGCAGGTCAAATATGCGTCTTATATAAAAACAACAGCTGAGATGACGTAAGGTATCGCTTGGCTCTGAAAAAAAACCAATTTTAGCTGATGCTGACTTAGCTATTGCTGATACATGTTCATGCCAGCAAAACCCAGAGTTGACCGTTATTTCTAAAGGTGCATCGAATCTTTGGATGCAATTTGTTGACCTTGCATCATTAGGGGAGGTTCTCCAGCGGGGATCTTTCTAGAAAACGTAGTTGCTTGCGTCTTGCTTGCGTTGAAACTCACCAGGTTCAACTGACCCCACTCAGATATCCTCTTTAAATCAGAGTTTAAGTTATTAATTTGTTGACTTCTCTGACAGCTGTTGTACTTAAAGCGACAATCAGACCAGCGTTAGGAGAATCAAATATCTACCAATTCAATTCTGTGATTCAGTTTGAAAATTTCTGATTTAGTGAATGTTTGGTAGTTTTTTTGAATAATAAAAAGTTAGAAAAGTGTAATTTCGAGTATCGTCTGACTTAACCGAAGTAAGTAGAGGTGTTTAATTGACGATTTAGTGGACTGTTTTGTATTAGGAGAAGCTGTTACAATTTTTACTATTTCATGCGGAAACCCTGCTTTTTTCTTTCGCAAAGATACTCGCAACAATATGATCGAAAATATATGATACGATAAGATAAGTAGGAGAAAAGTCTTTCCAATTGGATGTACATGAAATGAGAGAGCAACAAAAAACGGAAAGCAATGACAGTTTTTCGTTGTCTTGTAGAAGAATTTTCGCCCTCGTCGATATGAAAGTTTTCCACGATTCGGCACTCTCACTCACACACTGGATCCGGTTTTACGTTTTAAATTGTAAAATATTAATTTTATTTCGTAATGAAAAGAAAATTTTAAGAATATGTGGTTCGTCTTCTTGCGTGCGTATTCTTCCTTCTTGTGTTGTGTTGTATGTAGTTTCTCTGCTCATTTGATGTTGACCAGTGTTGCCAAGGTGTAAGGAAGGAAGGTAGAAAGGAAGTAGGTAAGTCTAAATTTTGAAAAAAGATATTTTTGTACAAATATATGAAATTAGGCCAAAAGTTTGATTTGAGAACCGGCCGCGACATGTGCAAGTGGTTGAAAATTAAAGAAAATATACTGAATAATAAAATTTCGAATTATTAATAAGAAAATGAAAACTATAAAATTGAAGAAATATGAAATAAAAAAATTCATGGAAGTGGTAACCATACAAGAGGTGGCAAAAGACTTTTGGAATGGAAGATGAAAAAGACATGCAGTTCTATCTGGAGACGGCGTCTTTAGCTTATTTTTTGAAACTGGAACAACAATAAGAGAAATCAACAGTGTGGTGATGATTAAAAATTTGTTAAAATTCAGTAATAGGGTACATTTTCTCAAAAAAGTACTGGAAATTGGTGGAAACACAAAATATTTATTTCTCATCCAAATTAATTGTATCGCCTTCAAAGTAGGCATCTTTTGAAATAATACATTTACGCCAACGAATAGTCCAATCATCTAAACATTTTTCAAACGTTTCTTTCGAAATTGATTTCAGTTCTAGCCGCAAGTTCCCTCTTATGGCTTCCATCAACTCAAAATGGGTACCACCAAAAGGCAATTTGAGTTTGGCAACGAGAAAGAAGCCGGCCAGAGCCAGATCTGGTGAATACTGTAGTTTTTAAATGGAGTTTTTGGGTTTTTGGTCAAAAATTCATTCACAATGTAATCTTTTGAGATGGTGCATTTTCGTGGTGCAAAATACTTGACTTTTTCCTCTACAAATATATCTTTTTTTCGGACAAATTTACTGCAAAAGCCGCATAACTCTCAGGTAATATTCTTGACTTTCCGTCTAACCTTCTGACAAGAATTCAGAGTGCATAACACCGCGATAATTACCTTGACTTTTGATCGACGTGGTTTTTTGTTTCGGTTCAGTTGGAATACACCATTCTGAAGCTCCATAATAATAATAATCGAGCCTATTCCCTTTGATTGCTGAATCTGGGAAAGGTAAATTATATCCAGCTAACAGCTGAGATAGTGCATAAGTCCACGATAATAAATAATAATATTATTAGCACAGGAGCAGAAAGGATGCAGAAAGAAACACCACGGGTGCAAGGAACCACTCATCATCGATTCTGTGATAATGAAACAGGCACACGTAGGGCATCGGAATGTTCATTCGGCTTTTCTCGATTATCTGAAGGCATTCGATAGTACCGCCCATTCTTGGCTTGTTGAAGTATTGCAGATATACAAAATTCACCCAGCCCTGGTAGAGTTCTTGAAGACAACAATGACACACTGGCGCACATCTCCGCTGGTCAACATGAACAATACATCAATTAAAACCGACGAGATACCCATACGTCGTGGAATTTTTTAAGGAGACTCTTTGAGTCCACTATGGTTCTGTTTAGCAATGAACCCATTGTCCTCAATGCTCAATAGAACAGGATACGGATTTAGGATAAAAGCAGAAAGGAATTATCACACAATCTCCCACCTGCAGTATATGGCTCACATCAAATTATATGTTTCGAACAAGAAGCAATTAGATGATTTGCTGTCAGTGAGTTCTCGGCAGATGTTCATATGAAATTCGGGATTGAAAAATGTAAGACCCTGAACATTCAAAGAGGGAAAGTCATAGATGGTGAAACACAACTTCCAAACGGTGATATAATACAGTGCATGAGAGATGGCGAAACATACAAATATCTGGGATACCAACAAGCCAGATTGCTAGACCAAAAACAATCAAAGGAGAAGATTTGTTCAGAATACAGTCAGCGACTGAAGTCTGGGCTGAAATCGATGTTGAACTTGGGGAATCTAGTCAAGGCAATTAACACCTACGCCATTCCAGTGTTGCTTTACCCATTTGGAATAATCAGATGGACTAAGGCAGAACTGGATGATATTCAAAGGCAGACCCGAACGATGCTGACAAAGTACAACAACCATCATCCAAAATCGTCTGTGATACGAACAACTTTGAAGCGTAAAGAAGGAGGACGCAAATTAATAGATATTGTCAATTTACACACCGAACAGATAAAAAATCTCAGAGAATTCTTCTCAGCAAAAGCTCTTACTTCTGACCTCCATAGAGTGGTATCGTTGGCTGATAAGGGATAAACACCTCTAAATCTTGCTACCAGAGATGACCTTCTGAATCTACCGTTCCTATCAGATACTGAAAAACAAGAGCAATGGTCAAGAAAGGAATTGCATGGACGACATCACCATGAGATTAATCAACCACACATCGACAAAGAAGCCTCCAACAAATGGTTGATGAAAGGAGAATTATTTGCAGAAACAGAAGGATTCCTTATGGCCATCCAAGACCAAGTGATCGCTACAAACAATTACAAAAAATTTATTATGAAGGACGGAACATTACAAACAGATAAGTGCAGAAAATGCCATATAAGATCGGAGACTATCCAGCATATTACGTCCGGATGCGAACAACTGGCCAATACGGAGTATCTTCACAGGCATAATCAAGTGTGCAACATTATCCACCAGAAACTTGCACACAAGTTCGGACTTCTGAACACCTTCCTGTCATATTACAAGTATCAACCGGCACCCGTATTGGAAAATGACTCTATCAGATTATACTACGATAGGCCTGTTATCACTGACAGAATGGTGACGAATAATAGGCCGGACATAGTGGTGTATGATAAGAGAGCCAGAACAGCAATGCTGGTGGATGTCGCCATACCGAATAATAACAACGTGCTGAATAAGTTCCAGGAGAAAAAGTCCAAATACACTGACCTTGCTATCGAGATCAAGCAGATGTGGCACCTCGAGAAAATAGATATTGTTCCTGTCATTATATCCTCGACTGGGTTAATACCCAAAACTTTGCACGATAACCCTAAGAAATTAGAATTGCATAAGAACACCTATATAGAAATGCAAAAAGCTGTAATTTTCAATACATGTAGGATAGTTAGGAAATTTATGTCAAGTATATTGTAATCGAGCCTATTCCCTTTGATTGCTGAATATGGAAAGGGTAAATTATATCCAGATAACAGCTCAGATAGTGCATAAGTCCACGTCAACAATTTTATTACTCAATGTACTTAAGTAATATCATTTTAACGGGATAACCCCCATTCACAAATAAAAGCTTAAATTTACATATTGAAGTATGTATGATATAACAATACAATAATATCGAAAAGATGAACTCAAATGAAACAATGAAGGAATATCAAAAATATGAGAGGTATACTCGAAATAATTTATAACTTGCGAACTAAACCTAATGAAAGACGAAGAAGAAATATCCAAATTCGCAGGAGCAGTGTTCAAAAATCTTAGTTATCTGAAGAGATAAAAGTGTTGTCCATAATTTCTCCTGGATTTATGCACCCAAAATAAAGCGGTGGTTCGCATTTTTCTGTCGGGTATTAGAAATTTTACATATTCAAGAAGTTCCAGCGATATAATGACCCCATGTAGTAGTTTGTACATAAAGTAGACATCAAGCATAGCTCCCCTGGTTGTAAAAGTATACAGGTTCAAGTCACATCTGATCTCGACGAAATTTGCCAGTTCAACTGGTATACCACTCTTGAAGGTTATCAACCTCGAAAATCTATTCTGAAGCCTTTCCAAACTCTAAGAAGCAACAATACCTCTTGGTGACAATACCAACGAACCATATTCGAATATACTTCTGACCAATGCACAGAAAAGACTTGTAAGAGATTCTTCGGAAAGAGACACGCAAGTATTTTAAGGGCCTTTTTCTTTACAATATTAATATGTTCATTGAATGTGAGTTCTGCATCAAGAGTCACCCCAAGATCCTTAACCGACCGAGTGTGTTTCAGGGTGAAGTTTCCAATGTGATAGTCATTCTATATAGGTGATTTTGAAGGTGAAAAGGTAAAAGTGACACATTTAAAAGGATTAAGGGCCATGCTTCTTCAACAACACCACGTTTTCAGACGATTCAGGTCCTCTTGGAGCAAAAGGATATCAGCAGGTGACGGAACGTTCAGATAAATCTTAAGATCATCAGCAAACAATAGGAGTCTGCTATACTTGACTACCGTAGAGATGTCATTTATAAACAGGATAAATAAAAGTGGTCCAAGGTGCGAACCCTGAGGTACCTCAGAGCACGCATGAATGTGTAGTTCTTGTATCTGACTGCTTACATCCGTCTTCTCAGAAAGCTATTCAATCAAAGATACAAAGCACCACTGATACGCATTCTGGATGACTTATCCATAATCAAAGTGTGATTGACTCTATCAAATGCTTTGGAGAAATCCGTATAAACTGAGTCCAACTGGTTACCTCGCACAATAGAATGAGTTTCTTCTTCTTGTAGATACAAGCGTAAGTGCCGGCTCGGTGGCGTATGGGATATGATGCTCGTCTCCTGCGCAGAGTTACCTGGGTTCAATCCCCACAAAGTCGGTGCGATTTTTCGGATTCTGGGAATCGCTTGAGTGTCCATCTTTTGGAGGAGATGTAAAGCCGTCGGTCCTGTCTAACTGAGATGTGTTGGACATTAAACATCCCTTCCCTCGAGAGGGGTTCGGCAAAATTTCCGGGTTAGTGAGGTGACAGAATTTCCCGGCGTGTCATTGGCCGAAAGGCAGAAATAGAGCACGTTAAAGGAATAACAAACAAACAAACAAGCGTAAGTTAGTTATTGTAGACCTGCCGCTGCAGAAACCATGTTGTTGATTGATCACCACCGACACACATTTTCTTGAAAGATAACTACAAACCGGATCGTCTAATATTTTAGGAATAACAGATTGATTGATGACTGGTTTGCATGTCAATCTCATAAACCCATGGCTCATCACCAGTTACATTTCGTTTCATGAATGTAAGATCGGAATTGATTCATTCTAGCAGCATTTTCGCTATTCTTGAAGACAATTCAGGTCTTTTGGAAGAATCACAAAATACACTTATGAAAACTGACGAAATCGAGCACTGTTAACAAACTAAACGGCAGATCGTGTTCAAATTCTGCATCAGTATACAGAACAGTTTTGGCAACGGAACAACAACAACAATTGTGACAATCGTTTTGAGCAGATTTTTCAAATAATCAATTCACTGTAGCTTTTGACAGAATGTACATATCTCTTTCAGCAGAAGAATAAATACCAGGAGTATAGTTCGCATACTTAAGAAACACCCTCTATAAAAGATTCTCTTATGGGTTGTGAATATACGACTTAAACTTCAATCTCCAACACCCAAATAATTAAAATTCGCTCCGGGCCTTTCACGAATCACGAAAAAATTCTCCTTCATCAGTTGCCCGCGCCCATTCTCGAGCCTACAGAAAACTAAAACTTGAAATGGCGTCATTATTTCTCGGGCGCTGTATCATTATCTGCTCGAAAGTTGACAACTTCGCGCAATAATTTTCCGTCCCGGCTGCGATATTATGAGTCCACTTGATTCTATAACGCTGCCGTAGTGGGTCAACCAGAAAATATAATTTTAAGGTTCGATGGACAATTTGTTAATCCTTCAGCATCGACTTCGAGACGCAGACTTGAAGAGAAACTCCCAGATTTCATCTGATCTTTCAGCTTTTCAGCCGAGTTTTGTATTTTAATGAATTTATTAATTTTTTCAATTTAGATTAGTGAACTCTGAAATACATTAATCTTTTTTCATACTTTGAAATTCAGTGAATAAGTTCTTATAATTGAAATATGGATAGATTCAAGCTTCGGTTCTTCTGCTCAAAAAATTTTGGAATACACACACATCGTGAATCGTAGGGATATTTGGTCTTTCTTGTGAAATTGAGTGATGAAAAAACAGCTATATATCAGGTTGTAAAAAATATTCTCTTCTGCTTAAACAGTGGTAAGATAACAGCACTGATGTGTATCGATCTTAGAAAAGCCTTCGACTTCGCCAACTATGAAAAGTTGGTTGAAAAGATGTATGCGGTTGGAATTAGAGGCAGCCTTTGAATCTGCTTCGGTCTTATTAATCAGAAAGATCTTGATGTGTTGCTAAAAAAGAGTCTACAACTGGGAAGACACTGCAGTCAACGATGTTGGCTATTGATAGAGGGGTGCCGCAGGGGTCGGTTTTCTGTCCTCTCCTTCACCTGATTTATACCAATGATTTACCTGGTTGTACAACTGAATTCATGGTCCAATTTTCAGATGACACTTCTCTGGTGCTCACCGATCCGGTTTCTCTGGATTCGGTAGTGGACGATGTGCTTGTCGATCTTGATGCCTGGTTTTCTCGAAATGAGTTGAAAATGAACAGAAGAAGCAACTGTAACCGCTATGTTGGATCTTGCACGAACATTGGGTAAAACTACTGACATGAGGAATTTCTTACCTGTTCCACCAGTGGCATCTAGAAAATATAAACCACCAATTTCACTTCTTTAATATTGATTTCTTACAAAAATCAAATTGTCATCCATACGTCCAAGTCACACGGGAACTCTGTCGAACTGTATAAACAGTATCCTATGTCGGTCTCCTGGCTCCACTCTACCTACCCACCAATTTTCAGCCATATCTGTACAGCCGTTCTTGAGTTATAAATAGTGTAACTAACACGACTTTCTTTTATATATATAGATTTTCCGATTATTCCTAAATATCTCAACGTTATCGTTACTTAATTCTCTTCTTGTTCGTTTTTCTTTTTTCTTTTCACTTCGTTGAGCCACGTTCTGTTTAATCTATTATTAAAAGTTAAAGTATTGTTTTTTTTTAATATTGTGTGTAGACAGAGCATTGAGGAGGTGAGTATACTTTTCACCTATGGAATTGATAGTTCTAGGTTAGATCTCGAAGACAAAGCCTACCCAGACATCTGGAAGAAGTAACAACCTATTTTATATTACCCAGAAAAGAGAAGTGCACCTTATCAACCTCCCAGGCGTGATCTCCAGCCTCTCGCTCAGAATCGGAACGTTTGATGATCCTTCGATTTTCTACAGGAGCTTTCATGATCAATGGAATATGAAGAACTGAACGTCTGGTTCCAGAAAGGATCCAGTTCTAAAGAAAGCCAGGTTTTCGAAAAGCCTTCATCAGCGGACTGTCCAACTAGCTACTCCACGCACCCCTCTCTATAAAAATTCTTTTATTTACAGAGCTATTGTGCTGTGAACTTGCTTCTTTCCAACATTTTTCTGATAATTTACGATTTGTCCATCTTCAAACTTACACAATGTTTACAGATTATCACTAAAGACTCTCAATTCAGAGTGACCATACCTGGGGATTTCAACATAAACTTTCTAAATCAGAATCGGAATTCGATAGAAATTATGGAATCTTTCCGTTTATTCCATATATTAAATGAACCCAGGTGAACAACGGGCATAGACAACGTTTTCACAAATATTAATGAACAATCGTGCATCTCCCGCACTTTTGGCCCCTTTTTGTCTGATCACCGTATTCAGGATGTTAAATTCAAAATATCAGGGAAGATAGCTATGATAACTTTCACAAAACAATACATACTCTTTTAACCAACTTTCCCCAAAGCAAGCCCGCAACACGAGCAGGTAATTCGCGGGGTAGCTCTTCACTGAGAAATCTGAAAATCTCTGATAACTATTCATAGGATGCGGAAAAGAGAAGCATCAGAAGAACTTCTCAATCTCCTTGAATGGAAACAGAGGAAAAGTTCTACAGATGGTAAAAAAATTAAAAATGTTCAGCAAGTGTCATCTGCCGAAAACAAATCAAAGTCAATATAGAACATCATCACAAAAGAGTGCGGAAATAAATCAGCACCAGATGATACCAAGAGAATTAAATTATTATCAAGTATTGGGAAACCATATCCAATCAGTGCTCCCCCTCAATTGATGAAGCGGTGAAAATTACCCGAAATATAACATCCACGCTGATTAGTTCACCTTACTCCCTATTTAATTAACGGGCTACTGAGACAGAATTCAATGACATTGTCCAGAAAATAAATACCAAAACAACTGCTGATATATATCATATGAATACGATTCTCTTGAAGATAATATTTCCGATTATTCGCAGTCATGTACAATAATAAACCAATGTCTCAAACACGGAATATTGAATGAATGAAGATTGCCAAGGTTATACCTGTCTACAAGAAGGGAGACGTGAACAATCCGAATAATTGTAAACCAATCTCCATTTTGCCTACAATATCAAACTTTTCGGCTTGTCGAATTCTTAGTTAAAAAAAACATTTTCAATGAAAGACAGCACGGTTTCAGAGAAAGCTGATCAACTACAACAACCATGGTTGATCTTATAGAGGCAATCATTGAGTCCATTGACCAGTGTCAGCAAGCACAACTATTAGCATGTGATCTTTCAAAAAACTTTGATTGTGTGGTTGGATAATTGCTAATACGAAAGTTACAATACTATGGGGTACGCGGAAATGCCTTATCTATTTTCGAATCATGCCTAACAAATAGAACTCAAGTTATATCATGGCAAATATCGAATCACAAGAAGAAAACAATAAATATAGGAGTCCAACACGGATCAATATTGCGTCTTATATTGTTCATCTTGTATGTGAACGATCTTCCTTGTAACCTATCAGGCTCAAAGACATGCTTGTACGCAGGGGATACAACCATTCTCAATGTTGAATCTACAAGTGCAGATAACTAAGATTGAATAATTTTGCAGAATTCAAAACGGTAATTCTGAATGGATAGACTGGAACTTAATGAGAGTAAACCACAAAGAATTAAATTTGGATCAGAAGCTGATGTTTGTTATTCCATAAATACACTCGGTGTATCCACTATCTTTAGCTGGATCACATAGCTTTCACCTGCAAAAAACTAGCCACATCCATTTTCACCATTAGACGAATGAAAACAACTTCAACGACTGAGATTGCGACGGTAGCCTATTTTTCTAACTTTCATTTGGTGGCAACCTATGAAATATTATCATGGGGCCACAGTGGAGAGCTAAACAGGGTGCTTATTATTCTACGAGTACCACAAGCTGCAGAGGACTGTTCAAGAACTTGAAGATACCCACTATCACATCTTTTTACATACTTTTCTGTCTCAAATATGTTCACTCCAAAAATGATGAAATCACCATAAATGCAGATTTTCATAGCTATGACACCAGAAATGAAAACTTGCTCACAGTGAATCACCACCGCATTGAAGGAACCAAAATTGGAACAAACTATTGGTGTATCAAATTTCATGATTCCATTCCTGAACATCTGTCAGGTCTGGCTTTTGAGACAACTGAAGAGACTCCTGCTGAATTGGACAATCTACACGTTTGATGAATTTTTGGACAAGTGTCCAATGCATGGAAAATAGTTTTGAATAAAAATCAGGTGCAAGATCTTACACCAACTGAATATACGGATGATGAAAGTGGAAATCACGAAGAGGGGAATGTCAACTCACACGCGGAGGAAACGTAAGTTCCTCTCTCTTTAATTACGGATGAAAACCTGGAAATATATATATATATATATATATATATATATATATATATATATATATATATATATATATATATATATATATATATATATATATATATATATATATATATATATATATATATATATATATATATATATGTTCGATCAGCTGAAAATTCACAGATCGTTATATGAATATTAGGTTTTCCAGGTTTTCGTCCGTAATTAAAAGCTGATTAGAAAAACTTTCATTTCAATTTCTGCGAGTGTAACGCCAGGAAGTTATGGATATATATATATATATATATATATATATATATATATATATATATATATATATATATATATATATATATATATATATATATATATATATATCCCATTCAAGATTTATGGGATAATCTCGAAAGGAAAAAAGATCGCGCTAGGATAATCCAAGAACTCCACAACAGCTCATCCAAGCCGTCATAGAAGAGTGGCACAATATCACCCCAGAGGAGGTCAAAAACCTAATTCAAAGCATACCTAGACGGATTCAGGCTTGAATCAGAGCAAGAGGAGGTGATACAAGCTATTGAGGTCGAGAAAGAAACATCTACTCCGTGAGAAAACAATTCTCAATTGTTTTACTGCATACGGAAAGAGTCTTTTTTTTTTTTATTGTTTTTTTCCTAAAATAAACCTTAATTTATTTCTTTTTTCATTGAAATATCTCGAAAAGGATCAATTCTAACAATCCTTCGAAATTTCCAAACTCCCTGAGGTAATATTCAAAATATCTTGTGATTCCATATAAATTTCTTATGTGTATATTAAGAAGCGAGTGAATACACACATCAAAAATTCTTGCATGTACACATCTGTGGTATGATAGGTATCTGTTCTTCCCAAGAATTAATAATAAAAGAAAAGAATTAACTATGAAGAATTAACTTTGTCAGATGCCATCAGATAGTTAATGCAGAGAAGGTGGAGAGTATACTTGCTCGAGATATTATTACTCTTCGTCTTCATCTTTGATTGACGAGTTGAACGTGGAAAATTCTTACAACTATTCATGATGAAAATAAAACGAAGGCAGGTGAATAAATTGACTGCTGTCAATAGAAAGAGCGACAAGAGCGCTGCTCTTTATTTTCTTCCGACCTTTATCCACTATTTTGTAAACTTTTTCTTCGGACAATGCTATTGTAGTTTACGAATTTTTCTGGTAATGAATGTAATGATTGTAATCTTTAAACAGTTTAGATGAGTGTTATTTCAGAAAACAGAATGATGTCTCAAAATCCTCGAAAATGTGTTACCACAAAAATAGAATTTGATGGATTGGAACATTTCGCTGGAACGCTTATTCAAAGAACTTAATGTTGTTGAACCGATAGAAGTTCTTGCAGGAAGACTTCGGACAACAACCTAAGGCAGATACACTACTTATACATTATATATGGATTTGTTGTGTGATGGAGAACTAGCTAATATTGAGCAATGGATACTCATACGCTCACAAAAACAACAGATTTTTCAGTTGTGTAAGTCCTTCTCGATCTTGTTCTTTTCCATTAATTTCTGCAGAGGGGCAAAACAATAACATTCGTTGATTGTCAAGTGAAACGAACATCTGAAAAGTTTCTGCGGTCTTTGATACGCCTTCAATCGAACCAAAACTGCTTCGAATTTTGATAGAATGTCACTACTCAAGCTATCAGGAGGTGACTTCCATCAACAAAAAACCTGGATCCCTTAAAATGAATTCTCTTTATTGCGCATCTGTTAAAAATGCTCCAACCTCTCATCCTTCAGCAGAAACAGTTGAAATTTTATTGTAACGAGAAAAACACTTTCTATCCAAAGAATTTCTCAGACTCGACACTTTCAACAATTCCAAACCAATTATCGGAAAAACTCTAATGAAACTATTACCGAAACTAATATTAGAATTCTCGATTTGTATCGACGAACAGTTCAGCGCCCCGATGTAAAATTGAAGCTCTCTCAGAGTTCTACTACAAAGAGAATAACAATAAGTGGAAACGTTAAGCAGGTGGCGGAGAAAATGAGATGCTGATACTACAAAGGATTTTCATTGAATAGGATGCAATTAGTTTCCATTTGTATTGATGATAACTTCGAGAACCCTCCAGATAAATTTCGATTCTAAAGATTATCAGCTTATATTTTCATTACCGGCTAAATATACCTTGAGGGAGTAAAGTAGCTTTTCGTTATGGATTTCTAAGACTATATGTTCTTGTATCCGGTAAACTTGTTCAACAGATTAAGTTTAGTTATAGGATACTAGTTATAATTAATGTTATTGGCCAAATATCTTTTATTAATTGAAATATCATGTACGAGTTTAAAAAGTAACTGGTTTCATCCATAACTCGCTTAGTTTTTATGCTATTGATCTTTTTAAAAACCATTTTGTAGGGTTTTTAAGAGGAATAAGATCAATTAAGTTCAATATCTTTTTGCCTTTATTTTTGAAAGGATTTAAGCTGAAAGGAACAAATTGCTTCTTACTCAAATATGAAAACTTTAATCGGCCATATCTTACTTAATAATAATCTGCCCTATAAAGGATTAAAATCTATTGGCTACTTAGTTAACTTTTAACTATATTTCCTACCCTACCCACATGGTGATTATTATTGTGGTTACTTTAGAAAATAATTCCTAATTGTCAGGAGTATTTATTATTTATTTCTTTTTTCAGGATAGAAGAAAGATTCCTTCAGGTGCGAAGTTTCGCGAGCAAAAGAAACTGAGACTACTAGAAAGGGGAAATAAGGTTGGATTTCTAAAGTATTTCTTGCAAAACAATCGAGATTCCACGGAGACTATCGATGTTGGTGCGACCGAATCTCAAGATTCTAGATCTGTAATATCAATAATCGTGAGTGGACCATTTGAAATTTCAACAGTACCATCAGGTCCTGCAACAAGTGGCAGCGGTTGTAGCAGCAAAACAGCTTCTACTGATGCAGAGCCCGATGAAGCGATGACACCATGAAGCACTTGAACAATCCACTTCAGGTAATTCAGCTTGTGTAAAAAGTTCGGTGATGTCAGCTACCGAAATACCTGCTGCAAGTGTCACTTTCGATGAAGGCTGTAATGAGGCTAGTATCGATATAATTCCGTCCGACCCCGGTTTGTGGCCCGAAAGAATCACCAATGAGATGGCTAGAATATTGGTTAAACGTGGTCCGCCCTTGATAGACATCAGGTTTAGCTTTCCTAGTAATAAAGATAAAAGAAAGTTTTCGTGCAAATACTTTGAAAGAAATCTAGCAAATGGAGACAAAGTCGGAAGGGCTTCGCTTATTGACTCTATTTTTAAAGATTCTGTATTTTGTTTTTGTTGTATGCTGTTTTGCGTGAAACTCCTAACGCTTTTTGTGATACAAATGGAGTATCTGATTGGCAACATTTGTCTTTGCTAATTAAGAGACACGAAACGTCAATTTCACACAACAGTTATATAAACACTTTGAAAAAAATGTCGGAGACATCTATGACTGTTAATGCTCATCATCTGCGGATTTTAAAAACGGAAAAAAATATTGGCGAGATGTGTTGGAAAGAATTATTGCGATTGTTGAGTATTTATCTGCACAATGCTTGGCATTTCAAGGTTCTTGTCAATTGCATTTTCAATGTGATAATAGAAATTTTCTAAAAGCTGTTGAGATGATTGCCTCTTTTGATTCAGAGATGAGACAGCACGTTACCCGAGTGTATAACTCCCAAAAAAAAACTGTTAAAATGACTCATTATTTAGGCTTGCAAATACAGAATGAAATAATTGAATTATTGTCGTCCAAATTAAGAAAAAATATATTAGAAATGATTCGCAGTTCAAAATATTTTTCAATAATATGAGATTGTACACCAGACACTAGTCATACTGAGCCAATTAGTCTTGTTCTGAGGTATGTTGTCCTTAACAACACTTCAAAAAAGGTTGAAGTTAAGGAAAGTTTTAATGCGTTTAATCCAATACTGGACTCTACAGGAGAAGGGATTTATACATTTGTGCGGTTCATACTTTGAACTTAACAGTAAATGACGCTTCTAAGGTGTCAGGTGCTAATATAATTTTTTTTAATCTTGTGCAAGAGTTACATGATTTTTTTTCGTCATCCACAAAAAGGTGGTATGTTTTGAGAAAATATGTCCCCTGGTTAGGTTAGGTTAGATAATGCCCCTTAAAGTCCATTTAATTAAGGTTTGCGAAAGTCTTGTAGAAGTGGCTGAAGATAATTCCTTTCACATTGATGCAAGACATAAAGCGAGTGCCCTCTTAACGTCTGTACGAAATTTTCAATTTATTTGTGGAATTATTATTTGGCATGACGTTTTATTTCGTATAAATATTTTCAGCAAACAAATGCAAAGTGCTACAATTAATATCAAAGTATGCCAGACCTACCTAAAAAATTTAGTTGATCACTTTCAGCAATATAGATCTGACCAATCATTTCGAAAGATTCTTGTGCAAGCGAACGAATTAGCATCCTCTCTCGAAATTGAAGAAAACCAAAACTGTTTGACTATGAACACCGAGATGTGACCCCTTATGATCCAAAAACCGCCTTCAAAATTAGTTTTTTCTTAAAAATTATAGATCAAACTATAAGCTCTCTGAAAAACCAATTGGACTTATTAAATGAGTATGATAATATTTTTGGATTTTTTAGCGACATATTCAAATTGAGTGACAGCGATCTTTTAAAACATTGTTCTATTCTTGAAGAGCGACTGACAGATCAGGATAATAAGGATATTGACTCCAATGATCTGTTTAACGAAATTGAAGCTTTAAAGTTGTTTTCATTACCCGATGATACTGACCCGTTAAGTATTTTATAATATATATTTGAAAACAATTTAATCTCCACCTTTTCAAACGTAAGCATTTTATTAAGAATTCTTTTGACATTACCAGTATCTGTAGCTTCTGGCGAGCGATCTTTTCAAAGTTAAAAATCATTAAAAATTATTTAAGATCGACAATGATTCAAGAAAGATTGTCTGGGCTAACAATATTAGCAATTGAACAAAAATTTTTGAAGGTATAAATTTTAGCGATGTAATTAATGAATTTGCAACAGCAAAATCTCGGAAAATATCGCTACTAGACCTAGCTATCATTTTTGATTTTAAAACGAAGTTCCCTATGTATTTGTTATCAGAAATATCTGCATATTTTTTAAATATCGAAGTATAAGTAGAAAGTGGTACAATCAAATTAAAAAATATATATGTAGACATTAGGCAATATTTCTGTTATTTGTTCTTAAAAAATGTGATTTTTAGTTTAAGGTTACTTTCTAGTATTCATAAACAACGAGTCAACTTGTCTGTATCCCATTACTTAAGTAAATGTTTTAAAATGGGTGCGAACAAGAATTTATTTTGTTATAATTTTGTTCTGTTTGTTTCATTTTGATATTTTAGTCTACAAATAAATATGACTTCTAAAGTTCAGTTTTTTGCTCTACTTCAAGATCAAACCTACCTCCTACGTTAAAAAAATAAAAAAACATGATCCAAAATGCCTTAAGGGGCGCAAAAATCCTTTTTTGCACACAAGCGCCAGTAGCCCTCACGGGGGCCCTGCATCTATATACTTATGAATGATGTTACTGTCGAAATTGTGTATTAAAGAAAAATATTGTTAAAATCTACCAAAAGTGTTTCATTTTATTTATAATAGAATGACTTTTCATTAAATAAATCCATCAACAAAAACATTACAATAAAGTCTCTCAAACTTGAATAACAATTTTCAATTACCATTTCTTTCACTTAATCGAGGTTACCTTCAGTTGAAGATGTTATATATTTGATAAAGTCGTTTCACCGTACGCCATCTGTAACATCTTCAGCGATTTGGAACACGAAATTCCATTTACAATACAAAATTCGAGACAAATTTTTGTTCGATAATATATCCATTGTAAAAATCGTAAAAGGCATTCGTGAGAACTGACACTAATGATTTACTAAACAATAGATTGCATTCAAACTCCGTATAGAACATAGTTGTGCCAACTTAACAACAACAAAAGCATGTGATACCTTAGGCAGACAAAAACATTAAAACATCAGCTTTTTTGATGAAGGTACTAGAATTTATCTTTTTTAAGGAGTTGCAACAATTTCCTAGAATAGTGTAACTTTGTTGATTACATTAAAAGGGCAGTGCAGTTGCAGTCGATGACGTTATCTAAAACACACTGTGACTGGCTTGAGTATTTCAGGAATTATTGTTCTATCTAGTAATACTGCAATTCTCATGATTTGATTACACAGCCACACAAAAACATTTTTTTTATTGTTGCCCTGGATATCATCGCAAATTTTTATGTTTTCAAGTGCCCAGATTACGAATATATTCATGAAAGTTCTCAATGTGCTCGTATTTTCATGATTTTTGCATTTCTTATATTTTGAACAATTATAAGCTTGTTAGATATAAAATTCAATTTTCCAGTCATGATTAGGCTTCTGCGCAACTTTTTCGCGCATACAAACATCACCTGATCCCCACTCTCAGACCACTTGCTCCACAGAACAGCTGAGATCTCAGTTATTTGACAATATTGAAGTACATATACACGTAAATCTGGATAAAGTGTCATGGATTAATATTTTGTTTCAATTACTGAATATCCATTCTTATATATTTGTCTTCTAGTCTAAAATATGAGTTCGTCACGAAGAAAGTGTAAATATTGTAGTGATTTATTTTGTTATATTTGCGGTGTTTATACACCAAAAAACAAAAAGAAATATCACAGACTTTGTCAAGGAGACTTATGTTGAATATTTTGGTTTCAAAATGGACAAATTAGGTAAACCATGGGTTCCTAATAAAGTTTGTAAGTCCTATGTTGAGTCTTTACGGTTGTGGAAAAAGGTGAACGTTCTGGATTAGACTTTGGTATTCCTATGATCTGGATGGAGCCTACGAATCATTTAGATGATTGTTACTTTTGCGTAGTAGATGTTAAAGGTTTTAATCGAAATCAAACGTGGAGATACCCAGACTTACAGTCTACGAAATGTCCGGTTCTACACAGTGGAAATCTCCTCGGCCCATATACATTTCAAAAGTAATTCGCATGCCCTCAGAAACAATGATGTTACCAAATTCACAGAAACCGGGACCATCTACTAGTGGAAGTGAATGGGAAGGTGAAACATCTACGCCAAAGTTATTTTCTCAAAATGAACTCAGTGATTTAATACGTGATCTCAATTTATCAAAACAAGGATCAGAACTGTTAGCCTCAAGATTGAAAGAAAAAAATTTATTGGCACCAACAGTAACAATAACAACATACAGAACGCGAGAAAAAGAGTTATTATAATTTTTTAGTGAAAATGAAGGATTAGTGTGTTGTAATGATATCGCGAAGCTGCTTATAGACATGGGTTTAAAAGAGTACAAATCTACTGAATGGCGCCTTTTTATTGATAGTTGCAAAAGAAGTTTAAAATGCGTCTTATTGCACAATGGAAATAAACTTGCATCAATTCCAATTGCCTATTCAACGAAACTCAAAGAAGAATATGAAAATGTAAAATTAGTTTTAGAGAAAATTAAATACTCTGAGCATCAATGGCCGATCTGTGTGGATTTAAAAATGGTTAATTTTTTACTTGGCCAACAAAGTGGATATACAAAATACCCTTGCTTTATTGGTATGTGGGATAGTAGAGCAAAGCAACTTCATTGGGAACAAGATGTTCGGCCTGTAAGAAATTCTTTAACTGTCGGTAAAGCCAACGTAATAAGGGAGCCGCTGGTGAGCAGAGACAAAATCATACTTCAACCATTACATATTAAGTTAGGTATGATTAAGCAATTTGAATAAGCGTTGAACCAAGACGGAAATTGTTTTAATTACATTTGCAGAAAATTTCCGAAGCTTATTATGGAAAAATTGAAAAGTGGAATATTTGATGGTCCACAAATACGGCAATTGATGAAAGACTCAGATTTTATCAAAGTTTGTGACTGTTCCGGAAAGTAAAACTTGGAAAAGTTTTGTGTTGGTTGTCGAAAATTTCCTAGGTAACCATAAAGCAGCAAATTATGAAGAAATTGTGCAAAATATGCTGACAAACTTTCAGACTTTAGGAGCAAATATGAGTATTAAGTTACACTATCTCCGCAATCATCTAGATAAATTTCCGAATAATTTAGGAAATTATAGTGAGGAACAGGGTGAGCGGTTTCATCAAGATCTAAAAGTGATGGAAGAAAGGTATCAAGGTCGATGGGATTGTCACAGCATATTACTGCTGGTCTTTGAAAAGAGATTGTCCCCTGAAAAATTATGGAAATATGAAATATATTTTCGACATTTTCCTCTTTATTTACTTCGATGTATCCGAATTTCTCAAAACATAACTGACATTATAAATATATCTGTTATTTTGTTTCTTGTTTTACGATTTTTGTTATGTAAAATGAAAATAAAGATTTAAAAAGAAATCAGAGCAAATCCTACAAAATCATTGATAGTTTCACGAATTGTGTGCATAAATAGACCCAAAATCATTTTCATATCTAGGGCAACAAAACCATTGTAGACCAGTGTTAATTAAAGAATTTCAATTCAGTATTCAAATGCAAAGTCCGGTTCTGTAGTTCGAACATGCCACACGGCATAGACAAAGCAAATCGAAAACGACGAATAAGTAATTCAAGACACCCGCTTCGCCAAACTTCATCTAATGACTGTCGATCGTAGACGGATCTCTGTTTCATATCCGAATTGCCAATTTCAATATTTGATGATGGAGGGGCAAGGATAGATTCAAGTTTAGAGTGGAAGCTGCGTCAAAGGAACGCTTAATGACTGTATACAATCATTGTTGAGTGCTATTTGGCCTAACATCACGGCTTTATACTCGTCTTTAGGCAACCATTCGACTACGTCTAAATGAAAACGGGATAATCATTGTCTTTGAGAAAATAGCTAATTACTTAAAGGCATCGCAAGATGCTTAGTACTCGAAAATCGGGGTTTAAACATTTGCACACAGTCAACTAAGAAGAACCCAATTTCTGCCAATCCTGATGAGTTTATCACATCGAAACATGAAGTTGTTAGATCTTAAATAAAACCAAGTCAGTTATTTCATTTAGTTAAGTTACAAATTGAGATTTAACTTAACCATACATACACTTAGATAAAAGGAAAGAGCAGGGTGGGAGATAGAAATAGGCAGAGAGATAGCCGAATCGTGTAATATTTTCTTGCAGATAGACTGGAAATCTTCTCCGAGCTGTCTGATGAACATTTCCAGCAATGTTCCTTTCCGAACTTCTAAACTAATAAGGAGAGTAGAACTTAGATCAAGGAGGCACTTAAAATTGCTCTTTATGAGAGAAGATTGCACATTTTGCAATTAGGGAAAACCTCTCACCTTAAAAGCTCCGAAAAAATCAAAGCGAAACCACCGAAGATGGAAAAGCATCGTTGGTAGACTTTATTAAACCAGTTCTGAGAACGTGAAAATTAACGAATCTTTTCACGCATCGAAGGAAAATTATATTTCGAGTTTTCAATTTAGTTGGAATTAGAAGGAAAGTATGAGTATTCAAAGCCATTTGATAATATTGCATCAGCTGTTATATTTGAGCTAAAAATAGAGGGACTATTTCATATCTTCCATAACTTATCCCTAAGTATGTATATAATTTGAAATTCATTAGGATTATCGAATGGAATAAATAATTTCCTCATGCCACCAACCGAAAAATTAATATCATTAGATGTAGATAATATGTTTTCGAATATACCTGCAACAGAATGTGTCCCTTAATATCAAGTATTCTAGAAGCAAGAAATCTCAACGTGGTATGTAAAGATGAGTTTATTTCTCTGTTTGATTAATGCTTGACCCATAATTATTTTCAGTTCAATAATAAGATATATTCACAAAATAATGGTTTAGCTATGTGTTCACCCCTCAGTCCCCTTCTATCTGAAATTTTCATGTCTAATTTGGAAAACACTAAAATTATGACGTCACCTTCGACGAAAAGGCATATTCTTGTTTGGTACCGATATGTTGATGACATTTTAGCCTGTTTCATTGGAACGAATAGACAACTAGAAATCTTCCTGAATTTCATTAATAAAAGTTCAAAGTAGAAACAGAAGTCGATAGTAAAATCAATTTCTTAGATCTAATCAATCAATATCTTCAGAAAACCATCGTACACGGATAATGTCATACCCATAGATTCATTTCACCCGTATTCTAAAAAAATAGCAGCCTTCAAATCCATGATTCATAGAGCGATTTCTTTGCCTTTATCGGAAATGGACCGAAAATCAGAATTTAACACCATTATGTTAACAGTAGAGAACAACGGCTTCGATATAAAAGCAATAGAAAATTTAATAATAATTAATAATCAATTGGGACTGAAAAATCTAAAGTTGAAACTTTTGACAAACTCTGGACTCCTTCAATTCTGTCAACATTCTTGTAATAGTGAGGGGACGAAACAGGTACAGCATATTCCAAATTACTCCTCACCAACGAGAAATATAGCATTTTCAAAGACCTTGGATCACTGAAACATTTGGTGTTTCTTTGAACGAAACAAAACATTTTGAAAGCCTTAGAAACTATATGATCAATATGATACTCAAAGGACAACTTAGAATCGAGATATATACCAAGATCCTTAATTTGGTTTACCCTCCCAATTACAAGACCATCAATAGAAAAATAGCATCGAAGACGTTGGCATTCTTTGTAAACCTTATATGCTTACCATTATTAATATTTAATTGAAAAAACCTACTCTGACAAAAAGAGGAAAGTCTGTCAAGATCACTCTGAAACCGCAAAATATCATCATAGGACCGAATAGCACTGTACACTCTAAGATCGTCGGCATATAAATTATGTTTTGTATAAAGAAAACATTCCGAAATATCATTAATGTAAATTGAAAATAAAAGGGGACCCAGATGTGGCCCTTGAGGAATACCAGATGTGACACGAACGAAACCGGAATGAAAGCCATTGAGTGCAACATATTGCAATCTATCCGACAGATATGATTCTATCAATTTTAGTGAGAACCCTACCACACCAAAGTCCTCTAGAACCCCCAACAAAGTTGCATGATGTACCTTATCAAAGGCCTCAGCCATGTCTGTGTAGACGGTATCAACTTGAATACCATCATCGAAACTACTACTTATGAAATGAACGTAAGGAGTTAAATTAATCAACACCGATCTACCTTTGAAAAACCCAAGTTGAGATTGAATTAACTTGGAACCTGAAGAAAAATTTATCAGTTACTATTGCTTCAAAAATTTTACCGAAATAACTTAAAATAGATACTGGTCGGTAATTACTTACTTCATTTTTCTTACCACTCTTGAAAATAGGTACGATCTTTGCCGCATTCCATTTATCTGGAAAGACACCTTGTACCAAAGATTTGTTGAAAATAATTTGAAGTGGAGTCGCCAAACTAGCAGAACACGATTTTATGAAAATTGGTGGTATGCAGTCCGGTCCTGGACTCTTCGTGACAGTCAGTCCCTCGATTTTAGCTTTGACGTCCTTTAGATCTATCGTGTTAAATGTAATCGAAGAAGAAGATTTATATCTTCAGTAAAGAACAGGTTTATGCGGATCTTCATAAACACTAGAAAAGTACTCAGAAAAAGCATTAGATATAGCTGAACTATTTTCTAAGATTTTTTCACCATGAGACATGTATTGAGGCATTCTCTGGCTATCTCTCAACTCACCCAAATAAGACCAAAAGAGCCCTCTACAGAAGCAATATGTTTCTTATGATCTCTTTCAATTAAGATTTTACATTGTCTACGCAAAATACAAAAATTTTCATACAGAAAACGATCTTTGCATTTTTTAAATCTTTGATGTAAGTTATTTTAATCGTCAATGCATTTAATAGTGTCATTACCAAACCACAAAGGGAATTTATCACACTTAACAAATCTATGAGGTACATACTTATAAATAACCATATTCAAAGCAGAATAAAAAGAATCAACACATTCACTCACATTTGTAGAACATAACAAAGTTTTCCAATTCAAACTTGACAGTGCCGAATTTGTCGCTACATAGTCCGCGTTGAAAAATTTGTACATCTATCTTGATTTGCTAGGAGTTTTATCCAAGTAAAAATTTTGTATACACTTCTAAGGCGGGATGTTGCCGGTCCTCTGGAACGAAAGAATATATAATATATATATTAGATATAATACTTTTCTTACTATCATCAGTATGTTGATAACATCTGCTTTCGTGAAAAGATTGAGACAAGCTGTAATTCAAAGCCCAGGGCGCTCTGTTCGAAAACGATCTGCAGCACTCCAAATGACTAGTCGAACTGTTCGCAGAATTTTACACCAAGACCTCCGTTTTCACCCTTATAAGCTCATGGTTGTTCAGCACCTGAATGAAGGAGGTTTTGCACAACGCCAGCTGTTTGCCGACAAAATGCAAATGATTATCGCTGATGAAAATGAACCAGTGTTAGTGATGAGTTATAAGTCTTTCATTTGAGCAGTTCGTTTAATAAACAGAACTGCCGATATTTGGCAGCAGAAAATCCCTAAGAACTGCATCAATTCCCACTTCACAGTGAGAAAAGGTTTTCATGCTAGAGAACTTCTTTATCCCAGTATGAATGAATGAATGTTTGATTCCAACAGGATGGTGCCACGCACATACAGCCAGAGCCTCAATGGACGTTGTGCGTCGCATTTTTCCAGGTGATGTGATCTTTCGTTTTGGTGATGTGCCGTACCATCATCATTTTTTGTCTACGTCGAGAGACCTCGAAATCTGCAAGAGTTGAAAGAAGTAAGGGCAATCGACACCAATTTGCTTCACACTAAATGGTAGCATTCAAGCTTTCGTTGTACGTTACTAAGAATGTTCTACTTTGAAAAATAGCTGAGTTATTCTCATTTTAAAAACGCCTTTCCATTACGCCCCACCCTGTATAATGAAATGACTAATCCACTTGGAGTTTTACGTTCATACCAATGCCGAATCCATTCAATACAATTTCTAATGCTAGACAATAGGTGTCACACAAAGAATTTCCAACCATTCTGATATTTGTTCATTATATTTAACAATAGGCTGGTACTTTACCATTAAACCCTCTTGTACCATCCCCGACGACGTTTAGTGATTTCCAAATGCGGTATCAGACGCAATCTCCTTAAACGAGGAATAAACCTTTCATTCATTCCCCAAAATCGTTGGGCTGATCCAAAAATTCCTCTAAAGATTTATACGGCCGGTTTTCCTACAAACCGCATGACGTGGTAGCAAGATGTTATGGTACGTGTATTTCCCAATAAATTTCATCGGATAAGATCTTCATACTATGATGCGAGAGCGCGAGAACGCCATTGAAAGCCTAGCGGGCGTGTATTCTGTAATACAAATGCATACATAGGGTCCCGTTCGGGGCTGGGGATTTACCGAAGCCGACTGTCACGATAAATTCGTCCGCTATCTTCTGGTACATTCAATTAAGATGCTGTCTGGGACTCTGGTCATCCTTGCCCCTTAAAGGTGAATTTATACGACCGTTCCGGAATATTTTTCGGTTATCGAGTATGAAATAACAAAATTTCTTACCTTATCACATTCATTGAAGTTTAATCTATGTCATTGCATATTGAAATAGATTTTCTCAGTCTTATTTTTATCAAAAGAACTTTTCATACACAAAAACATCACAGCAACATTGTAAAGCTGCTTTGAATTCTTATGTTACTGTAAGGGAATTTTCTATTTGACTACAATATTGAAAGAGTCAATTACTGTGAAGTTACAACAAAATTTGAATTGTGGAGGCCGTTACTTGATGTAGATCCATGATATAAATAAGATAAAAACACAAGGTTTAACTTTAATTTCTACACTTTATTGAAAAAAAATTCGACGACGTTTCGCTGACACAGCATTATAAATTTTATCACAAGATTGAGTTTATGATTCCTGATTTTAATGGCTATCTGTTTGATGATATTTAACTCTTTATTATAATCTTCTACTGATAAAGGTAAATTGAGTAACATCATTAAACAGATAGCCATTAATAATTCATATAATCCGGATAAGATAAATCTAATCATTCGTAAAAACTGTATCAGAAAGCAATAAATGAAGTATATCCTATTCATAAAGACTATAAAATATTCAACAGTTTAACATTCTGCGGTTCTGCAAGTACAGATATTGAATCCTTTCTCGTCAAACAAAATCTTAATATAACTTTCAAAACTTCTAATAACTTAGATAAACATATTGAAAATAATAAATCTCGTGTTGAAAAATCAAGTGAATCAGAATCTATAAACTCAATTGCGGTTCTTGTGATAAAATTTATATCGATAGGACCTATAGGAGTTTTGGCATAAGAGCATCTGAACATAAACGTAGCTTCGATAAAATAAATCTGATTCAAATTATTCAAACCACCTAATAAAAGAAAACCATTCATTCAATAAAACTTTGACATATTACATATAAAATCAAAAAGTTCAAAATTAGATCTCCTAGTAACATTAGAAATAAATAGATACAAACAGTCGGACAAGCTTTTGAATGAGTAGGTAGATGTGAATTATTCACCCCTACTTAATTTGTTTAATTAGTTTTTATTACCTTTCATACTAACTGTACAATGGCTCGGTGCGGATTTTCCTGTTGTTCATCCAACTTGTTCTACGATTTGTTTATAATACCATACTCTTCATTCTGTTTGTCATTCTTGATAAAGCTGCTGTGTCAGCGAAACGTCGTCGAATTTTTTTTTCAAATAAAGTGTAGATTAAAGTTAAACCTTGTGTTTTTTATCTCATTTATTACAACAAAACCATAAACAGGCAAAGTTGAATTAGAAGGGATGCATTCTTGTACAATCGGTGGCTTCTTAAATGTTAATGCAGCCCCCAAATTTCCTGAACAGCGAAGATTGATTCAGAGAAATCCTTTCAGAAAAATACTCCGATTTACTAAATGACCATAGATTATTTACTCGATAGTAATTCCACCCTAAAAAAAACAGGTTAAACCACCAAAAAACTGAAATATTCTTATATTCTAGATGAACCAAAAATGAACTTCGATTTTCGTTCGAAAACTGTTATCAAAAATAATTCAATAGTATCAACTCTTTCTACAACAAAAACAACTAAAAATGCTGAATCCCTGAAGAATATACACATAAAATCTTATTTTTCCGAAGATAGCAATGCAAAAAAATATGATACCAAACATGTGTGACATTTGTTCCTGCAGGAGTATGGTAACTTGTCCTACAATTATATATTCTGTTAAAAATGTACCAAAAATCATTAAAAAAATAAAAATATCGAACGGATTTGTGGAAAGAAAATTCATGGGTTATACACCACGATAGTGCACCATCTCACAAGGCTATCATTGTGAATGAATTTCTATCCGAAACTCAACAAATACCAGTGAACATCCACCATAATCACTTGTTGTGGTTCCTACTGACTTTTTTTTTGCAAAACTCGAATTACCACATCGAGATACCCGTTTTGATCGATAGAAGACTTAAAAGGGTATTCACAGCGAGAACTGAGGTGGCTACCGAAAAAAGCGTTTGAAATATGTTTCGATAATTATTATTATTCATTAGGGTGAATGTATTATTTCGAAGGGCCTATTTTGAAGAAGATACAATAAATTCAAATGAAAAATGAATATTTTGTGTTTTATTGAGCAATTCCTGACAATATACACTGTGAAGTATCCGGAATTTTGAAATAAACCTTAAGAATCATAATCTACTTCATTATTTATATTAAATTTCCTTCAGAATTTGCCCCAGTTGAAGAGATAAACATGTGTCAATGTTTTTTCCAATCATCGAAACATTTTTATAGTCGCTTTAAGGCAGGGGTCCCAAACACTGAGCGCGTCCCCCTGGGGTGACGTGACACCCAAATGAAATGAATAAAAATCTTACAAAAATAATTTCCTTAAATCTTTGAAATGAAGTCTTTCTAAATTTTCATAATTCTTTTTGTGAAGTTTTAATGAAGTTATAAACTTTATCAAAGAAGGCTACAGTTTTTAAAACTACAAAGCACACAAGAGTTCAAGGTTCTCAAAACCGTTTCCCTCGACGCCAACGACCGTGTGTACCGATACCTTCGTTTGGCCTTGGTGTGAGTGCGAGTGTCCAATCAAAACCTTCCACCTCCATGGCTCGATGAGATGCAAAATGGAAAATCCAAGAATTGTTTTGCCTCAAATCCTTGCATTCACGGCGAATTTTTTTCAGCCAAACGTCTCCAAACGGTACTGCTTTCGAAGGAAATTCTGCTCTATCGGAACAAGCCGACCAGCAACGCGCCGTATGTCCGATTGGTTCACCAAAATCAGACGAGGGATGTTGATATCACGAGCTATCACTCTTACACCTTGATTCTTTGGACGTTATTGTCGGTTGAAGAAGTCGAAGTTCGTCCGGAACTAGGCAAATCTTCGAAGATCTCCCGACCGTCTTTAAAGGTTTTCTAATACTCGTAGACTTGAGTTTTCGTTGAAACAGAGTCTCCATAACCCTTTTCCAGCATTCGTAACGATTCAATACACGGAATTTTGTTCAAACACAAAATTTGGGACCAACTGTTTGTTCAATATATTTCTCCATTGTAGAATTCGCAAAGTACCACTGAAATCGACTAGTTTCAACAGATGTCGTTAACAAACTAGTTGACAAATCGGCCTCATATTTGGCATAGTTAGCTCTTATATGTCTAAAGACACTTTAATTTAAGGCAAGATTTTACATAGCATGCAAGGCCATAAAAATGACTAAGGAGATAATCAAAAGTACATAACCTGCCATATTTCCTCTTTCGCGGAGATGTTCTTCCGTCGCAGTGTGAGTCTCCTGAAACATAATCACTTCCTTGTTCTTGCTTGCCAATTTTGAAGTATAATCGCCAAATCTCTTCAATATTCAAACTCAACAAAACAATTCCTCTCTGTTTGACCGAGAGAGCCCCGATGTCTAAGTTCGGTCTTCTAAGTGATGCCGATTATGATCTATAGATGTTCTAGAATCATTATTAACCGAATAATTTGGGTTGACATCTCCCATATATTATTTCTTCGTCGTTTTAAAAATATGACAAATATAATATGTTAACTTCAGTAAAAGATGTTGATGGCCGACCCGAGCGAGGCAAATTTTCCACCACATCTTGGTCGCTGTTGAATGCACTTACATGGTTTTGATAGAGTCGATTCACCGTAAGCCTTTAGTGACATTTTCAGCGATTTAGTACACGAAATTCCATTTGCAATACAAAATTGGGGACAAATGCTTTTCGATAACTTTATTTATTGTAAAAATCGCAAAACACACTTGTGAGAACTTACACAATCGTGCACTGTAACGAAACTAAATGACAGATAGCGTACAAACCTCACGTCAGTATAGAAAACAGTTGTGCCACCTTAGCAACAACAAGAATTTTGATAATCGTTTTAAGCATATATTTTAAATTATTAATTCCCAGTACTTTTTTGACAGAATGTATGTCTCCCAAAAATTCATATATTATTAGTTTTTATGTTTCGCATGGATACGAAATCCATTTTCATTTCCATCAAATGTGCTCATTAAATGTAGAATAATTGTTCGTTTGAATTGTGGAGGCCGTTACTTGATGTAGATCCATGATATATATGAGATAAAAACACAAGGTTTAACTTTGATCTACACTTTATTTGAAAAAATTCGACGACGTTTCGCTGACACAGCAGCACAAAACTTATTTCGTTTGATGTTGAGAATTTATACCCAAGTGTTCCTCCAGGTGATGTCAAAATATTAATCGAAAACATGTTGAATTCGAATCATGTTAACCACATAATCAAATCAGAAATATTGAATCTATTGGACGTTCGCATTGACCAAAATTATTTTTCTTTCAACAACATCTATTACAGTAGTGAAAATGGTTTGATCATGGGAAATCCTTTGAGTCCACTTTAGCAGAGATTTTATGAATAATATTGAACGGAAAATTCATACACATCCACTCATTTCCAAATTTCTTTATTGGTATAGATATGTTGACGACATCTTAGTATGTTTCATTGAAACTACTCGTCAATTAGACTTATTTGTTAATTTCATTAATTCCATCCATTTGAACATTAAATTCACGATAGAAATTGAACAGAACGATTCCATAAATTTTTGGACTTAAAATCACTAAACAAAATAATAATCATGTTTTTCGGTCTTTCGTAAACCAACACATACTGATACAATTATACATAACTACTCATTACATCCCATTCAACACAAAGTTGCAGCTTTAAACAGCATGGTACATCGGTTACTCAATTTACCTTTATCAGTAGAAGATTATAATAAAGAGTTAAACATCATCAAACAGATAGCCATTAATAATTCATATAATCCGGATATGATAGACCTAATCATTCGTAAAAACTCTATCAAAAAGCAATAAATGAAGTATATCCTATTCATAAAGACTATAAAATATTCAACATTTTAACATTCTGCGGTTCTGCAAGTACAAATATAAAATCCTTTCTCGTCAAACAAAATCTTAATATAGCTTTCAAAACTTCTAATAACTTAGGTAAACATATTAAAATAATAAATCTCGTGTTGAAAAATCAAGTAAATCAGGAATCTATAAACTCAATTGCGGTTCTTGTGATGAAATTTATATCGGTAGGACCTATAGGAGTTTTGGCATAAGAACATCTGAACATAAACGTAGCTTCGACAAAAATAAATCTGATTCAAATTATTCAAACAACCTAATAAAAGAAAACCATTCATTCAATAAAACTTTGACATATTACATATAAAATCAAAAAGTTCAAAATTAGATCTCCTAGAAGCATTAGAAATAAATAGATACAAACATTCGGACAAGCTTTTGAATGAACAGGTAGATTTGAATTACTCACCCTACTTAACTTGTTCAATTAGTTTTTATTACCTTTCATACTAACTGTACAATGGCTCGGTGTGGATTTTCCTGTTATTCATCCAACTTGTTCTACGATTTGTTTATAATACCATACTCTTCATTCTATTTTGCATTCTTGATGAAGCTGCTGTGTCAGCGAAACGTCGTCGAACTTTTTCAAATAAAGTGTAGATCAAAGTTGAACCTTGTGTTTTTATCTCATTTATAATTGTTCGTATTGAAAGACTTGAAATGAAATTTAGATACTCGCAATTTCAGTTCTTGTTATTCTATGATAATAATTATTGACTTTGTTTATCTAGGCTTCGGTGGACCTTGTTATTAAACAGAGTAACAAGAGAACGCTGACCTACTGCATACATGTTGCTGCTACATGTTTGCGTTCATTACTCGTGAGCTTCGGCAAAAAATTCGTTAATTTCGTTGGCTATACAAAAATACTTTTGTTGTATCTGAAATTTAACAAGAAATACAGACATGTTAAAAATGAAGGCTGTCCTATTCGAAATAAATACAGTGATTTTGGTTCACTTCGTGAAGAATATCACAAAATAAGGTGGAAAATATTGAATTAACAAAAATGATATCTATTTTGATCTTTCTAGCATTATCAGACGTTTACAAATTGTGACTTAAGACTGAAGTATATATGTACAATTTGTCTAGAATAAAGAAAAACAGGTTTGAATTATAAAAAAAGAAAAAACAACAAGTTTTCTACTATTTGAATATACAGGGTATCCGTGAATTGCGTGCACAACGTTATATCACATTTTCTTCAGCTCGAAATAAGTCGATTTAGGCCAACTTACCTATATGAAAAGTTTCTTCGTTTGGACGCAAGAGGTCACCAAATCTAAAGATTTTTTCTCTTATTTTTCAAACAATTCGAGAACGACTCGATCGATAGAAACCATATTTGGTAAGCATAATCGGGTGCGTTATTCACGTATTTTAATGATCCACTCAATGACCTTGACGTTTTACAAGTGTCCCCAAAAACTCGAACGTGTTTTTAATCAACCATAATTTTTCAACTGTCTGCGTTTGAGCAAAACTGTTTTAGACATTGAGTAGCTAGGCTAATCATCAAACTTTTTTGTCTCTATGAGAACTTCAGATATTGAGGAAGCAGTTTTGAATTGTATTGATTTGAATCCTCATGTGAGTACAAGAAAAATCGGAAATCAGTTGAATATTTCATAGTTTAGAGGATTCTCCACAACTTTTTATCGTACCCGTTTTATATTCAACGCGTCCAAATTCTACTTCCTCGAGATTTTCCTTCAAGACTGAATTTCTGTGGATGGTTCTCCGATTGAATTAGTGAGAATGCTCATTTTGATAATGAAATAATGTTTACAAACGAAATTCACTTTTCGAGAACTGCTATCACAATATCACAAATTTTCACAATAATCATTATAGGACTGAGGAAAACCCCATTTGATTAAAGAATCTGATCATCGTGACGGGGCACCAGCACATTTAAGTGGAAAAGTTAAGAGATTCTTGAATAATACATTCAACAACCGATGGATAGGTCGGGTTGGGCCTGAACCATGATCTTCTTGGTCCCCATACTTTAATAGTTTAGACTTATTCTTATGGGGATATCTCAAAAGTTTAGTTTATACCATCCCAGTGAAGACTGTACTAGAATTGAGAAATCGAATAATAACCTCTCGTGACAGAAATACCCCAAGAATATTTCAAAGAGTTCGTGATAATATGCGAAGAAGGACAGAGGCCTGTGTTCTTGCAGGAGGAGGACACTTCCAGCAATTTATTTAGTTTTTAATTTTTGTTTTAGTTTGATATTGAATAAGTATAAGTTGAGTCTCAGAAGACGAGCTATCAAAATAAAAGCAAATTTTGGGCATACATATCGAATGTATCTATTTTCTTCATTTAGCAAATAACATACTTTTCAAACAATTTAAATTCAATAATTTTCCACTCAAAAACGTTTGGAGATACGAAATTACAATTCAATATTTTTCCACCAAAAAATTACATGTGTCAAAAATATTCTAAATTGAACGAAGCTGACGAAAATTGATTGTACGCTGATCAGTGGCGTACTGCAAAAAAGTTTGAAAGGGCAATAGGAGACATGGTTTCGGAAAAGAAACCATCTTGTGAATTTCAGTTGAAATCTAGGACGTATAATGATGGAGGCTATCAAAATAGCTTGCATTCCAAATTTGGGCTGAATATCTCAAAAACTACAGGAGTTTTGAAGAAAAAACCAATTATTTCTGAAAATTTCAACAGCCTGTAACTCCGTAACGAATCTTTCGCTGACTTATATTTATAAACTTCTTTTTTCTTAGAATTGCACGTAGATTTACCACCTCAAGTTGTGACATACTGTAACATTCTGCATATACTAACGATTTTTTGATCGGTATAATCTGGTTTTTCCCCTTTAAGATAAATTGTACAATTCTACCTTAGTTTTAACTCACATTTCGTAAACGTCTAATGATAATAGAAATATTGAAATAGCTATCACGTTTCTTAACTGAATATTTTCATTCCAACCGAACCTAACTATCGATATCAACCCAGATTATTGGGTTCATAATGATTCTAGAAGATCTATAGATCGGTCGAACAGAGAGGGAATTGTTTTGTTGAGTTTGAATATTGAAGGGATTGCGAGTTTATACTTCAAAATTGGCAAGCAAGAACAAGGAAGTGATTATATTTCAAGAGACTCACACTACGACGGAAGCACATCTCCGCGAAAGAGGAAATATCGCAGGTTATGTACTTTTGATTATCTCCTTAGTCCTTTTTATGGCCTTGCTTGCTATTGAAATCTTTTCTTAAACTCAAGTATGTTCAGACATATAAGAGTCAGATATGATTGTTGAAATATTTCTCTGTTGGTTTTCTTTTTCCATTTTTACAGATTCCTGTCCCAAACCCACTTCCTTTCACCCCTGCCTTCGTCTGCAAATCATGAAGCGCAAGATGAGAATTGAAGCTGCTGAGCAGAAAAATCTTTGGTACTCTTTATGTACATACGACACTAACACAACATAAACAGACCAGCTATTACTAGTGCAATAGCGACAGGAAAATGAGTTTTTTCCTCAGGTTTTTTCACTCGTTTAGTGAATCATATGAAAGATAATACGGTTCCCCTGTTACATTTTCCTGAGCTCACACTTGTGCTCTTCTGATACACACCAAAATTATAGATATAAGAATTTATTATAAATACAATTATTCGAATTTTTGTAAATCCTCTTTTTCAAAAGAATATATATATATATATATATATATATATATATATATATATATATATATATATATATATATATATATATATATATATATATACTCGATATCGTTTTTAGTGGATACAGTATTTTCTCGTTTTTCAAAATATGTAACAATTCATTCAATTTGAGGACATTGACAATCGAAAGGCTTGGTGAATCAAGAACCACTTTCTCAGGATACAATCAATTATCGCAAGCAGATTTGAACCAGTAACAAAGGCAATGAAGATAAATAACACAGATAAACTAAAAATAAATGAAATTGATATGCAAACTTTCAGAAAGCTTTGAATATTGTCGAATCATAAAAGTAGCGATTCTTCATTTCCTATTTCCAAAATAGAAAAGAGTGTCTGCACGAACAAAACGAAAATATGACATACCTTGAATCGATAAGTCAGCGGAAGCGATCCTTCGTCGAAAGTCCTGAAAAGAAAAAGAAAACTATGAACAAGATTAAATTTTGCTGATCCCCCGAATTCGCCGGTACACGGCAGCTTACTCGTTGCGGAAACACTCGAATACTTGTTTCCTGTATTCAGATAGCAAACATTCAAATTCTGGTCGTATTTTTTGGCCAGCTGTCCGAATCCTCATATACTATTTATTCGGAACATCTCCGATCCTCCGAAACATAAATAACGGAAAAGTTTCCGCGACATGGCAAATCGATTGAATAAATATTATACTCTCTAAAGTAACATTTGCGAACACATTCCAAGATATTTCATCTTTTTGTAGAGCATGACAAATAACAGCGACCTTTCAGACCCTTCAGAGCAAAAGGGTCGAACTTTTTTTACATTCAGTCAATTTTAGACTAGGACATCCTTTCGCCTTGTTATGCTAGTGTATTTTCAATTATATCGAGTTCTTCGAAAGAGTAGAAGAAAAAAATCATAATTATATCAGGCCAAATACCACACTAAAATATATGTTCAATATTTTGTAAATAACTTGCGAAATTGACAGAATTTGACGTACCAAAATTTCAATAAATTTTTTATATTTTACAGATTTGTTTTTCATTTTCAACTGAAAATATTATGACTTTTAGGCCATTTATTCTGAAATCAAATGACAAATAATAATTCAAAATGGAATAAAAATCAAACAATTTCATATGAGAGTGTGGTCAGCAGATTACAAAAAATAATTTGGGGTTAATAATTATTAAGTCCAGACAAAATCACATCTTGTAATTTCTTGAAATAAATGAGAATACGATCTCTAAAATGGTAAATCAATCCACTAAATTCTATATATATATATATATATATATATATATATATATATATATATATATATATATATATATATATATATATATATATATATATATATATATATATATGAAAAAATAGCAGCTGAAAATTTCTGTGTTTTTTCTGACAGGCAACAGATATAAGCGTTTATTGTAAATACAATTATTCAAATTTTTGTAAATCCTCTCTTTTCAAAAGAATATATATATATATATATATATATATATATATATATATATATATATATATATATATATATATATATATATATATATATATTTTGAAAAGAGAGGATTTAAAAATTTGAATAATTGTATTTACAATAAATGCTTATATCTATAATTTTGTTGCCTGTCAGAAAAACACAGAATATATATATATATATATATTATATATTCTTTTGAAAAGAGAGGATTTACAAAATTTGAATAATTGTATTTACAATAAACGATTATATCTGTTGCCTGTCAGAAAAAACACAGAAATTTTCAGCTGCTATTTTTTTCACCGTTTTCATTCTCCATAACTTCTAGTCTCTGTCATTTGCTCACACCCTTGTATACGATCGTTTATATTATTTTGAAGATAGTAGGGAAAAGAGAAATTTTTGACTGAAATTACCTACAAACCTAAACTCACTACCTTAAGTACATAAAATTTAAAGACAAAGATTATTTATCTCCGAAAATGGTAAATCAATCCACTAAACTCCAAAAACATCTATTCTCTATCATTCTAAATCACAAGATATTTCAAGCTGATAATTTTTTCACCGTTTTCACGATCCATAAGGTGTAGTGTCTGTCAGTTTCGTTCGATGACATCCTTGTATAGGATCGTTTATTTTTTTTAAATAGTAAGGAAAAGTGAAATTTTTCGACTGAAATTACCTACAATCCTAAACTCACTACCTTAAGTGCTTAAAATTTAAAAACAAAAATTATTTATCTCCAAATATGGTAAATCAATCCACTAAATTCTGAAAACATCTATTCTCTATCATTCTACATCACAAGAAGTTTCCAGCTCTTAATTTTTTTTACCGTTTTTACGTTCCATAACTTCTAGTCTCTGTCAGTTTCATTCGCTCCCACCCTTGTATAGAATCGTTTATATTGTTTCAAAAGATATTAGGGTAAAGTGAAATTTTTGACTGAAATAACCTACAAACCTAAACTCAGTACCTTTAGTACCTAAAATTTGAAGACAAAAATTATTTATCTCAAAAATGGTAAATCAATCCACTTAATTCTAAAAACATCTATTCTCTATCATTCTAAATCACAAGAAGTTTCCAGCTGTTAATTTTTTTCATCGTTTTCACGCTCCATAACTTCAAGTCTCTGTCAGTTTCATTCGCTCACACCCTTGTATAGGATCGTTTATATTTTTTGCTATCGCTACTCCCTCCATATGTGTTTGTAGACGATCTTGATTGAGTACACACGCAGAATTTTTAATAGTCTGCCTTTTGCCGTTGGCTTACGCCGCTCTGAACAGAGATGGAATAACATCTTTTGTTTGAAATAATGAGCTCATAAAAGCTTTCTTATAGATACTAGAGTTAATATGATATGGAATACTCGCTTAACACTTGGTGTAACATGAGTATATGATTGGTTTCTCACATGGCAAAAGTTTCACAAATAAGTATTAAAATATTCGACAAACGTTTCGGGTTTTATGAATGCCGTTATACATAAGTGAAATCACTCATTTTGAATTTAATATTGTATTGCTCTTGATAATTGGCTAACAACCCGAAACATATGTCGAGTATTTTTCATAAATATTTGTGAAACCTTTGCCAGATGGCAAACCAATCATTCAATAATATTATTTTGAAAAATCGTTTATTATATTTAATCTCAGACTATTTACTCATATTATGATGTATCAGTTTGACTGCTGGTATTTACAAATTTGTATCAAATATAATGAATTCCTTGAAAAAATTCAAGTACGTCGGTAGCATTATACAGTATGTCCCAACGAAAATTTGCCTCTCCTTTATCTCTGCTTGCGTTGAAGCTCACCAGGTTCAACTGACCCCACTCAGATAACCTCTGTAAGTCAGAGTTTAAGTTATCAATTTGTTGACATCTCTGACGCTGAGATTCCGCAGACTACTGCAAGACGAAACCAGGGTACAATCGTCTGCAAAACCGAAGATCTTGTTCTCTGTAGATGACATAAGATCGTTCATCTGCAACAGAAATAAGGTTGGCAAAAGAATGGATCCCTGAGGTACTTCTGCTTGCAACTGGAAACAATCAGGTGTTATACAGACAGTTCAAACACAACGAAAGTATATATTTCAATGAAATACTGAGAATGCAAAAAACCAAATTAAATGCACGGAATGACCTCCTCATTCTCTGATACTAACGTCTGGAGTCATAAGTCTGGATTCGATTCTTCTCCGCAACTCATCGAAATTTTCACATTGAGTAGCATAAACTGTCAATTTAAGATGACCCCATAAGAAGAAATCTAAAGGACTCACAACTGTTTTTTTTCTGTCAATCCTCTGACCTGACAAATTTGTATCCAAATATTGACGCATAGGAACATCGAAATGTGTGGGAGCACCATCTTGCTGAAAACGAATCTCATTCTCTGAAAGAGTTTCATCATCTTCCAAAATTTCTATGAGCTTTGGATTTATCAGTTCTTCCAACAACTACAAATACGTATCTTCATTGAGATCACCTTGAATGAAGAAAGGTTCTACAATTAGTTTCCAAAAATTGTATACTAAACATTAAATTTCTGAGTCGTTTGTATGTATGACTGTGTGAATCGGTGAGAATTCTGGTTATCATAATATGGACAATCATGCCATTTCACTTTATTATTGAGGGTAAAGGTACTCTCGTCAGAAAAACATATACGTAGGTTGCCTTTGAATTTTACGCTTCTGACACTTCTATTATTGATAGCTTCCACCTGACATCTGCGTCGTGCATTTTGATATTTTTTAACCTGAACGTACTTACAACACTTTGACGTACGACTGAGTATTGTTCTGTTCCTAATCATTTGATGAATTATTGACGAACTTCGTGAAGATCCTCCAAAATCAGTTGTTTTGCCACAAACCATCGAGATGCAGTGCCCACGATTCACGATGATTTCCATGTGAACTGCCATGAGATTGAGACAACCCTAAACATTGTTCTACTAAACAACAATAGACAGTAAAGGTCATTAGAGACCAGCCAAACCAAATAGTCTTTCGGGCCTAAAGTACTTCGAAGCAAATAGTCACCTCTTTTTCAGGAAAACTGGATATGTCTACAATTCTAAATGGCATACAACCATTTGCTCGACGCAAGTGATCTTCTGAAATTATTCTGCATCAAAGCAATGCAAGCTCACTACTTCTGCACATACGATGGATTGTTTGAATAGCCAAAACATTGAACTAATGGGCCATCCACCTTATAGTCCTGACTTGGTACCTAACGACTTCCTTTTGATTGTGCACATCGAGAAGAAGAAAAAGAAAAATTGCATGGGCAAGGATTTTCGATGACAGAAGAGGCAGTTGAAGTCTTCCAAAACCTCATGTATTGAAGGTATCTCATTCGTAGTGGCAAAAGTGTTTCGAAAATTGGTTCAAGCGCATGCAAAATTGTATCGATCATCATGAAAAAAGCTTTGGGAAACAATAGAGCTATTTTTTCCGCAAAATTCAAAAGGCAACATACATTTCTTACAATTTGGCTCTGTTCAACCAAAACCAAAAACAATGAAAGGGATACGAAATATACGTTGGTGAGAATTGAGCGGCCATAAGGTAAATTTGAAAGACTAAATCTGATAGTACTACATTAAAACCCAACTACCTCCCTAGGTGTGACGCCTGGAGCGGTTGATCATAATGCAACAAATTTCTGACAATTTCAACAGAAATTTGTATATCACATACTCGAGGAAGCTCTTAAACCCTGTGTAGAAGAAGAACGATGTCTTCTGACTTCTCTTGGGTGGCAGTGGTTATTCTGGAAATACCTCCATAGAGTATTTTCTCGGTACCAACTTTATTAAAATTTGACCACAACCGATTTATAGCACTTGAACAATAGATCAATTCTTCTTCCTTTATTGCATTTGAGGAGGACTTTGAAACTGTTTAAAGCAATTGTGTGATTTGTTGATTGAATGAGATAAAATATTGGGGATCTTGTCCGATAATTTATGCTCTTTGAATATGATTTCGAAACTTCTACCCATTTAACCACTTAGGAATGGGGTTATTATTTGAATCTAGAAAAATAATGATTTATTGTATACGTGAAAGTGGACTAATCCAAAACTTGCATTTCCGTCTTCTTCAAGAAATCTGCGTACCTACTTCTCGCTGTCAGCTTCCAAGTTGAAGCATACCAAAAATTTATGAACATCTCTTCCCTAATCAAATGTCGTTCCTTCATAATAGCTTCACGAAGTTGAAAGGAAACGAAAGGTAACACAATGAACTTAACGAAAAACAGTGGAGATATCACTGGTCTACAATGGTTTTGTTGCCCTAGATATGAAAATGATTTTGGGTCTATTTATGCACACAATTCGTGAAACTATCAATGATTTTGTAGGATTTGCTCTGATTTCTTTTCAAATCTTCATTTTCATTTTACATAACAAAGATCGTAAAACAAGAAACAAAATAACAGATATATTTATAATGTCAGTTATGTTTTGGGAGATTCGGATACATCGAAGTAAATAAAGAGGAAAATGTCGAAAATATATTTCATATTTCCATAAAACGCCTTTTATGAGCTTTTCTTCTATAATTTTTCAGGGGACAATCTCTTTTCAAAGACCAGCAGTAATCTGCCATCATGTGACAATCCCGTCGACCTTGATACCTTTCTTCCATCACTTTTAGATCTTGATGAAACCGCTCTCCCTGTTTCCTAAATTATCCGGAAATTTATCTAGATGATTGCGGAGATAGTGTAACTTAATACTCATATTTGCTCCTAAAGTCTGAAAATTTGTCAGCATATTTTGCACAATTTCTTCATAATTTGCTGCTTTATGGTTACCTAGGAAATTTTCGACAACCAACACAAAACTTTTCCAAACTTTACTTTCCGGAACAGTCATAACTTCGATAAAATCTGAGTCTTTCATCAATTGCCGTATTTGAGGACCATCAAATATTCCACCTTTCAATTTTTCCATACTAAGCTTCGGAAATTTTCTGCAAATGTAATTAAAACAATTTCCGTCTTTGTTCAACGCTTTTACAAATTGCTTAATCATACCTAACTTAATATGTAATGGTAGAAGTATGATTTTGTCTCTGCTCACCAGCGGCTGCCTTATTACGTTGGCTTTACCGACAGTTAAAGAATTTCTTACAGGCCAAACATCTTGTTCCCAATGAAGTGGCTTTGCTCTACTATCCCACATACAAATAAAGCAAGGGTATTTTGTATATCCACTTTGTTGGCCTAGTAAAAATTAACCATTTTAAATCCACACAGATCAGCCATTGATGCTCAGAGTATTTAATTTTCTCTAAAACTAATTTTACATTTTCATATTCTTCTTTGAGTTTCGTTGAATGGACAATTGGAATTGATGCAAATTTATTTCCATTGTGCAATAAGACGCATTTTAAACTTCTTTTGCAACTATCAATAAAAAGGCGCCATTCAGTAGATTTGTACTCTTTTAAACCCATGTCTATAAGCAGCTTCGCGATATCATTACAATACACTAATCCTTCATTTTCACTAAAAAATTGTAATAACTCTTTTTCTCGCGTTCTGTATGTTGTAATTGTTACTGTTGGTGCCAATAAATTTTTTTCTTTCAATCTTGAGGCTAACATCCTTGTTTTGATAAATTGAGATCACGTATTAAATCACTGAGTTCATTTTGAGCGAATAACTTTGGCGTAGATGTTTCACCTTCCCATTCACTACCACTAGTAGTTGGTCCCGATACCGCAAATATAACAAAATAGATCACTACAATATTTACACTTTCTTCGTGACGAACTCATATTTTAGACTAGAAGACAAATATATAAGAATGGACATTCAGTAATTGAAACAAAATATTAATCCATGACACTTTATCCAGATTTACGTGTATATGTACTTCAATATTGTCAAATAACTGAGATCTCAGCTGTTCTGTGGAGCAAGGGGTCTGAGAGTGGGGATTAGGTGATGTTTGTATGCGCGAAAAAGTTGCGCAGAAGCCTAATCACGACTGGAAAATTAAATTTTATTTCTAACAAGCCTATAATTGTTCAAAATATAAGAAATGCAAAAATCATGAAAATACGAGCACATTGAGAACTTTCATGAATATATTCGTAATCTGGGCACTTGAAAACATAAAAATATCCAGGGCAACAATAAAAATTTTTTTTTGTAGAGCTGTGTAATGTATTCAGAATCCAGACATCATTCATATTCTTCAATATTAAGTTACTCCAATAGTGTTTCCCATATTTCATTCGTCCCAGATCGATGCACAAATAACGTCATTTTAATGTAAATAACTAAATTGAGTGAAAAAACTCGATACAACTCTGTGCACAGCTTCATGGTCGTGTGTTTTGGATCTTTTTAGTACGGGGGTCACGTCCGCGTGATCTGCCCCAATTACAAGGAAATGCCCTTTTCTCTCCTCTCAACTAGCGAAATTAATAGACTGGCCGATAAAGGTCCAACATGGCTTTGACTGGATTGCCCGCGAACAGATTGCTTGATGGAATAATGGAACATTCTTGATTTGAAGCTAATGAATTTTTCGAGTTTTTCCTTTTTTGGCACGCGTTGATTGCCGAAATGTGAACATTCGACAGCTGAAAAACAATTTTTGTCGAGCGATTGGGAACGGAAAAACAAGTTTATGTCGATCGCAGTGTAAACAAATTGAAGGTCATTCTTTTTTTGTCATGACGGGGAAATTAATGCATTGTGTGTTTATTGTTGCCAGAGAAATACTTTCTTTTATGATAATAAGAAATCAAAGTATGGGATATACTATCACAAGAATTTGAGGACATTCAAGATTGCAATTTCGGTCTCTCAATCATCTTGTTGCTGGATTGTTCTTTGACTTGTCTAAAGCGTTTGATAGTCTTGCTATCCAGTTTATATTGGATAAATGTTATAATCTTGGATTCAGAGGCGTGTCCTTGAACTGGATTCGTAGTTATCTGGAGGACAGAACTGCCTCAATCAGGGTTCACGACTCGTTCTCAAATGAACAGTACTGTAAATTAGGAGTACCCCAGGGTTCTGTCTTGGGGCCACTTCTATTTCTGTTATTCATCAACGATCTGCCACCAAATTTGAGAAAAATATTCTACAGAAAATCTAATATTCGCAATTTATTATCAAAAATAATCTGGTTGATACTGTTCGCTGATGACTCTTCCATAGCTATTACTGCTTAGACTCTTGAGGAGCTTCAAAAGTTATGCGAGCTGCTGGTGGAGAGTTTCGTAGAATGGTGCCATTTTAATGCTATTATGATCAATGTCAACAAGACGGAATGCATTCACTTCACTCTGTCGTCTTGTGATCAGGGTAGCATAACAATAAGGTATTTAGATACAGTCATCTCTTCGAAGGACACCACTAAATTCCTCGGCGTTCACATCGATAGGAATCTGAAGTGGAGTGCACATATCGATGCGATTCTTAAGAGGCTGAATAGTTCCTATTATGCCCTAAATAGAATCAAGAGTTCACTACCTCTAAGTTCCTTGTGAACGTTTATTACAGTTTGGTATATAGTCACCTGTCCTATAATATCTTACTGTGGGGAAATTCCTCAGACGTAGGTAGAGTTTTCATCATCCAGAAAAGAATTCTGCGAATGATGTTCGATACAGCTCCACAATCTTCATGTAGACCGTTGTTCCTGAAGAATGGTATCCTCACATTGGCGTCTATTTTCATTTTGAGATGCCTCGTTTATATTAAAGAGAATAAAAGTAACATGACTAAACTTTCTAACTTTCATTCCCACAATACTAGAAATAAGGAAACATTATGTATCCCTAAACACAGAACTTCTAGATTTGAAATGTCGCCCTGTACCAGGGTATCAGATTGTTCAATCATCTTCCACGGCATATACAGGGTCTAAGTGTAAACAGATTTAAGGTAGCAGTTAAGAATTTACTTTTAGCAAAATGTTTTTATACTGTGAATGAGTTTCTATGTGTTGATTTAGATAATGTCTGAATGTCTTTTCTATTGACCTGTCCTATACATACTTGTGATGTCTTAAGGATCAATAAATTATTATTATTATTATTATTATTATACCCAACTCTATCTATACTGAACGCCTTATTTAGGTTAGATTCGAATGTTACTCAGAAGAGAGAGAGCACTATATTCTAGATGTTGTTAGTACCGAAATTATGTTGGTGAAAATCAAAGTTACTAACTATTTCCATCTCACTATTTTCGTTCAGAAAAGAGAGAGAGCATTACATTTTACACAATGGTAACGCTCACTTCCGACATTGAATAGCGATATGAGGGGCAGAAGGAGCGGTGACTGGCTCCACCCCCGTGTTTCCGTTCTATTCTTCGAAAATGTAGGTCTCAAAAACCGTCCCAAATTCGAAAATTAAGTCGTGACATGACGATTTCTCGTCGGGGACCTGATCTCGAGATATGTAGGAATCGTACGAAGGTCGAATCCTTTCTCCCGGTGACCCCGATTAAGTAGGATGGTTAAAACAAAAACCCGTATTTTGACAGCTCGAGGTTTGTTTATTTCGCGAATTTCTGGCCGTCGGAGAATTTCGGAATATGGAAAGTAGAGCGAAAATTTGCGAAAGTCGGCCGATAGCCCTCCGTTCGATGGAAGATTTTTCCGTTTTCCCGTGGTTTCATGGTTTCACTATTGCGGCGCAAAATGCGAAACTCGAGGCTTTTTCGTCGTCCAGGTTTTGTAGCGATCGAAGGCGATAGAAATATTTTGTATAGCTGCAAAAGTCCATAGAAATTATCCCCTCCATCCCGGAGATTTCAGAGGCGTATTTTATTTTCGCTTCTTTGGAACTTTTTCCCGGAATTTTCACCCGATCGACCTCTCCGATCGCCCTCCGAAAGATCCGAGTTATCGATTCCGAAGAAATCTCGCCGTTTCGACGTTCCGTTCGCCCGGGGCGACGTTTCGGCGAAATTTTTCGAAAAATCGTCGCGTCAGAGAAAAGATTGCAAATGTCATTTCAAAACAGCATAAAGAAGTAGCTTGCAAAACCCATATGAATCTCTCACAGAAAATTTTCCATAGTAAAAATAAAACTGATATATTTGACAAAACTGGAGTTTACCAGTTCTTGTCTTATATAGATTGCGACGGCATTTACATTGGTCAGACTTGTCGTTCATTTAAAACTAGATACAAAGAGCGTCAATCAGATTAAAATAACCAGAGAACCGACTAATCGACTTTAGCTTTATATTGTATTGATAATGGCCATCATTTTTCACCAATAGAACAATTTCAAATTATTCGCAGAATACCTAAAGGACGAGAGTTAGATTTCCTACAATCCAATAAAATTTTCAAACATCAACAAACTCCCCATAAAGATAATCTTCTGAAGGACCAGAGTGGTCCAGACCATTCGTCCATACTTGATATCTTTAAAAAAACACCAGCTTTCAACGTATTGCGTATATAAATGAGATAAAAAACACAAGGTTTAACTTTAATCTACACTTTATTTGAAAAAATTCGACGACGTTTCGCTGATATATAATTATATAAATAATAAAAAGCAGAATAAATCTGATTCAAATTATAAACAAATCGTAAAGAAAACCATTCATTCAATAAAACACTTTGCCATTGTACATATAGTATCAAAAGTTCAAAATTAATTAAACAAAAAGCATTAGAAATAATTAGATACAAACATTCGGACAAGCTTGTCCGAATGAGCAGGTCTATTTATTTCTTCACCTTCTACTTAACTTGTTTAATTAGTTTTTATTACCTTTCATACTAACTGTACAATGGCTCGGTGTGGATTTTCCTGTTATTCATCCAACTTGTTCTACGATTTGTTTATAATACCATACTCTTCATTCCGTTTGTCATTCTTGATAAAGCTGCTGTGTCAGCGAAACGTCGTCGAATTTTTTCAAATAAAGTGTAGATTAAAGTTAAACCTTGTGCTTTTTATCTCATTTATAAGAGTATTTTTGTCTAGTTTGCGTGAGACCTTTCCAGGAAGGATATTTAACATTCTACAAAAGGTAGAATATTGTTTGTTGAATTAAAATTCATTGATTTTAGGTGTTGATGTTAATATATAGATGTTTATTGTTTTATTGAAGAACTCATTGTCGTGTTTTTATTTCAAAGTTTTTAATGTTTCGTCTTTCAATATTTTATATGTAATCTTCAAGAGTTATACTAGCTTCTATCTAGGAAAAAGGATTATTCAATTCAGATAAGTTAAGACTGATTATAATAACCAAAAATGATAAAGTGCCTTATTAGTTATAAGTAGGTAAAATATTTTTTCTGTTCCTTTTCTTTTTTTTTCTTTGGAAAAGAGTATTATGTTATATTAATGCTAGACAATAAAAGTGATTTCGGACCATTTCAGAGTATTATTGAACCTGTCACTTTCGACCCCAAGCTCAGTCACAAAAGCCCCTGGGGTGTGTCGGTTGGGACATTTTCCCTTATTTTCAACTTGCAAAGCAAAGCAAACTATTATGTCCAGGGATGAAATTTTTATAATTTGTACGTAGGGTTATGTATGAATTATACAGAAAATTATATTTTGTTCAGCTAACTGGTGAACATACAAAACTGTGGCCGATCAAATGAAAAATGGCATCACCGTTCTAAGTCTTCACCTATATGCCTATCTATTTCATTTTTGTTAATGCAAAAATGAAATTTTCGAGGAATGAACCAACTACAAGATCTCCCTTACTTCTATTATTATATATTCTGATTTAGATATCTGCTAATGGAAATACTTTCAGCAAAATTCGGAATTGTATTCACGAAACTCGTTAAGTTCAAAAACTACTTCTGAGTCTGACCCTTCAATATCTATTACCGCGTCGTTCCCGGACATTGAAGTGATAAAATCGCAGACCCGTATCGGTGAACGGACACAGTGCAAGAAACGTAATCTAGCTGTACACCTGACACTCGCACATGTTCGATCCTGTCCAAAATTTCCGGCTATTTCTTGCCATCTGACGGCATGTTTCAAACGACCATTTCCCGTCTTGGTTGAGTTATGCAGAATGTTATAGTTCAAACACGAGTTTATCTCCGACTTCGACGATTTCCCGAGTTTCCACGTCGAGTGCGGCCAGGAAATTGCCTGAATTTGTACTTTAGAAAACTGATTTGGATCCGGAAAATTTTCCATTTTTGAGATTCGAATGATATTTTAGTTTATCATACTAAAACCGTAAGGAAAGGGTATAGCCACATGAGAGAATTCGGTGGGGCAAAGCAGGGGTTATCGGGAGACAATTTTTTCGGCGGAGAAATTTTCTTCAGATAGAGGACAATTTTCTAGCAGAGATTGGGGTTTTCCAAATGAGGATTACGCTTTTGAACTGGTCAAGAAATTCGAAAAAATGCGTCTCTTAGAGGATTTTGAAAAAATTCGCTACCCGAGAATTCTTCTGTTCCCATAGCGTAGTCTCATTTCGACAGTACAAACTGTTCCGGAGAAATCCGCCTTCAGAATTAGTCCTTTTCGAGCGACCGCCGAAAACGACACAATTTTTCCCATGTCATAGAGTGCCATGACGATATCTACTTTTGCCCTGCAAAATAGGCGCTTTCGAGGCAATCAAAATCGTATTTCTAGATCGTATTTCTCGCGAAATCCTACGTTGATAAATATTTAGATATTTTTCCTATTAGAAATTGTATGCATTTCTTTCCTATATCGAAGCTTTTCGATAAATTAACGTTCAAAGTCATCTGCTTCAGAAATTGATCTCGGTTAACCCAGCCACTCATTTTTGCCAAACTTTCACATCAACAAATTGACGAAATCAACAATAGTCGAGCTGTCGAAATTGGGGTCCTTTTTTCAATCGTCCTACTTAAATATGGTTACCGGGATGTATGATTCGAGTGTCAAAAGATTCATACATATCTGGGCAATAGGTTTTCGAAGAAAAATCGTCATTTTACTACTTAATTTTCGAATTTCGGACCATTTCTGAGACCTAGATTATGGAGGAAAGAATCGTTAATACGGAAGCCGATCAAACCTTCCCAGCTTACTCCTTACAACGAAACGTTCCGAACTCTGCCGAAAATTAGTTTGGCTCTAGAGTCATTCAGATACATTTCTTCTGTCAAATATCACAATCAAAGAATGATGATAATCTTCTAAGAGGAATTTTCACTTTTAGTTTGTTGTTTAGTTCAAGTATTATGAAATGTTGTTGTTGAAATTATGCAATATCTGGATTAAAATCTCAATTTTCTTGGCAGAAGTGTTTGAAAACTTTCTTGAATATCTTCAAATTCAAATATGAATGTGATTAGAGGTCTGAAGTATATAAAGCATACGGATAATCCACAAATTTTCAAATAAATTGCAAGAAGACTATCAATACTGGAGGAAGGCCAGTTACTGTTGCAATCGAATAATTTGAAATTTTATGAATAATAAAAAACAAGTACTGTGTTTTAAGGAATTCTACTTAATAATTGCGATTCGTAACGCGTTTCACTACACCGTAGCTTCTTCAGACGAATGAATATACAGTGAAATATAAATGAGAATATAACTATAAATGTTCCTGAGTAATTAGAAGCTTATTGGGTTGCTTCTTCCTAAGTGGTTATTTATGACAGGTATATCCAATAAAATTAATGAATAGATTGCTCCCCGAAAAGATTCAATAGAGGTGAAGGGCTTAAATCGACTTGTTCATTGATGAGTCTACCTGAGTGTTTGTATTTATTGATTTCTAAATATTCCCAAAGATCTACCTTCCAATATTTATTATCTGTATGCAAAATTTTAAACTGTGGGTCAAAATAATGATTATTTTCTAAGAGATGATTCGCGTAATTTGAATCTGATATTTTATTTGAAAAACTGCGTTTATGTTCCGATATTCTAATATTTAAATTTCTATGTGTTCTACCAATGTAGAAATTATCACAGTCATTGCAATTCAATCGATAAACACCTGATTTATTGTTTTTACCTGGTTTGGTTTCATTATTTTTATATATTTGCCTAAATTATTATTAGTTTGGAAAGCTATGTTGAAATTATTGCTACTTAAGAATGATTTCAGTTTCTCACTTGTAATGCCAACGCAGGTTAAGGTGTTGAATTTTTGTTTTGTTTTTGTTTTTGAAACAAAAATTCAACACCTTAACCTACGTTGGCATTACAAGTGAGAAACTGAAATCATTCTTATACGATGTTCAGTTAATTCTCAAAAAAGTGCTGGAATTTCCAAGATTATTTTTTGAGAAATCTGAATTATTCAGTATTTCGAGGATTTTAAATAAGTACCTTCTTGAAATGAAAAGGTTCATAGTAATTTGTTGGAATAAAGTATTTCGCATTTTTTAGCCCTTTTTCTGTTTTTTAATTCGGGTGGAAGATTCAAATTCATCTTTGTTGTGATTTTGAAACCTTTGGCGTATGAACAATGAAGAGACTATATCACCACACATCAAAACTTTCACCTTAACTTTCGACGCGTGTTTCTCTAAGTTAGCATCATCAAGAGATAATAATATACTGTATATGGTGTATTATCATCTTCTGATGATTCTTACTCAGTAAGCGAAACGCGCGTCGAGAGTTAAGGTTAAAGTTTTGGTGTAGTGGTTATATAGTGTCTTCATTATTCAAATTCATGTTTCTTGTTTGAATCAAGACAGTTAAGTATGGAGGTAAATCAAAAAGATTGAAACTCCTGAGTTTGACATCGTCCAATTTGGAATTAATCTTTTCCTTCTCGGTTATGTGTACTACTTATTTCACTTTGGCTGCTAACAACTGGCAGGATTATTTTCTGACAATTTTTCCTCATGACATAAGAGTTGTTTTGAATAATTATTAGAGCTCCTGATAATTGAATCTCTATGCCTAAAGTGTGAGTTAACAATTCGTTTATGAATGCATGTATGAACCCTAATTTTATACTATACCTTCTCAATTAGAGAGAAGTTAAAATTTTGAAATTGAATGTATCTCTTTGAATCGGAAGTAGTGAATAGTGTCACAATTCTTATTGAACTTGAGCCAGTATCCATAACACGAAGCTGCCTTCCTTACCGAAACACTGTATTAGGCAATATATCCTGGGTTTTAATATAACAAAAGAACAATTAAGTATTAATGCCAGTGAGCGAGGCGTTCAGTATAGATTGATATGGAAGATCATTTAGTATATTAGGCTTTTAGTAGATTGGGTATTCATTATATAAGGCGTTCAGTTTATTAGGCGATTTTAACATGTGAATTAGTTTAACTATACTAAAACCGTAAGGAAGAGGCAATTTTTTAGACGGAGAAATTTTTTTTCAAATAGCGCATAATTTTTTCATAAATCTGAGGGTGGAAGAAAATTTAGCTGGAAAACAAAAAATCGATCCTTCCGAATGAGCAATACGCTTTTTATTCGGTCGAAAAATCAACGCGCCCCAGAGAGGATTTCGAAGAAAACTTCCTTTTTCCATCGAAAGATGGACCGAATTGGTAGATGGCGTGTCAGCCTGAACGGCCGGATATCGAGCTACGGTTTCTAGAGGAGAAACGGTACCCTAGAATGCGCCTTTATTCGTAATTAGTCTCCTTTGGGTATTCCCAATGGTTCCAGAAAAAAAATGCCTCCGGAGTTGGTCCATTTCGAGGAACTGCCGAAAACGGCAAAAATCGACCACTTTTGCCAAGCCATTTAAAGTGCCGTCTTATCCGAAAAAATTCCAATTTTGGTGCTCGATACACCAATTCAGTCTGTTGATTTCTTGTTTTATGGTAAGCTCTGGAACTCTTAGGGGCCTTGTGCTGTATAAACCCTTTGAACGAAGTCTTTGACGTTACGCTTTGACTGATACACTGATGCCTGTTTTTCTTCTATGCCTATTTTGCAGAGATTGTAGCTCCACGTATCGGGCGTAGGTTTTTGAAATCACCTACTGGGATACCCCTATTGTGGCCGTTATATCCCTTTATGTTAGCCCTACTTCAACGAGAGCAATTATTCGACCCTCTACAACAAAAAACTTCATTCGACACAAGTAGTAAAAAATCCATGGTTAAAAACAATCAATAATGTGAAATACCGAGTGATTCCATATATATTTGGTTGTGTGTATTGTGTGCATACGGGTGTTTTATTCTTTTGCAACAGATGGAAGCACGTCGATTTAAAAATGAATTTTTAACGACTTGACGTACGCAGTCATATATATTTCCATAAACACATATACGCACATGTATATATACTGATACACAACTATTAATGTTGCAATTTGTTTCTAAATTGAGTTATTTTTTTATATAGAGAAAAAATTCCAGGAGCAAGGCGAGCAAATATGATCGACAAATACGTAATGCAAATGATATGAAAGGCGATCACATACTGCAGATGCACGCGCACAAGCTAATGCATCGCAACGTGAACATAATGCATGAAATAGATCCATTGACCCTGTTTTGGCTGAAATGATGCCGGCTGCTTCTAATTACAACAGTCACCTTGATTATAGAATGTACGGATACATTCGAATGATAAACGCAATATGTCCACATTGTGATGCGGCTAACTTCCCAGGTGAAACGCCTGGCATGTGTTGTGCTAATCGCAAAATGAGATTGCTAGCATTAGAAACTCCACCCGGACCACTGTATTCATTTCTTTTTGGGACATCTCAAATGTCGAAGCACTTTTTAATCTTATTCCACAATACAATTGGGCATTTCAGATGACTTTTGGTGCTACTAACACTACAAGAGATAATTTGATTAATTTATTTATCTAAAATTAAATACATGTTGCAGATTCAGGGTCAGGTTTGTCATCAAACTGGTTCGTTATTGCTATTTATTGGTGTTGAAGATCTTGAATTGGATCAACGTTGTGCAATTTTTCCGAATACAAGATTGCTGCTGAAAGTAATTCAATGTTTCGGTAATCGTTTAAGATGGTAAGGATATTCATAATTCAATGAAAAAATCATTAAACACTCGTACGACACTTAACTTCAAGCTTTTAGTTATAAATTAAAATACAAATCTCAACAATTGATAAAAATCAACCGTATAATATAGTCAACTGACCGATTAATGAAATATTTTCAATAATTCATCATCAAACTGCTCAGATTTCATCGTACAAAGAAAACCCATATTGGAAAACCTGTTGTTTGACATGGTTTTTCATGAAGTTTCGCCAAGAAATTCAAGAAGGATATTAAGTTAGGTTGGAACTGAACCGGCCGATCAATGTTTATTCGATTTCATAATGCTTAAGGTGAAACTTCGTAAGGGAAACTACAACAACTTTATATTGGCATGAAATGAAATTGGTAGGAAAGTCGGTTCTTATCCTTGCTACTCACGACTGAACTGAAATGCCTGGTCGAAAATACAGTGGCGTAACTTAGATATTTATAAAAGTGTTTTATCAATACATACAAACGCTTTAATGAAAGTCTCACAATTATTTAAATACCATAACGCAACTTATTTTGAAGGACTGTTTTACCAGTATTCGATCTTGAATTTTCGTTTGCCCAAATGCTTCAATTCTTGGATTGTTGTGAATCTAACATAAAACATATCATGATAGATTGGACTATTTGAAATTGAAGCTGTAACACGTAAGATTTTTATCATTTCATTAATATAACCGCATTTAATGTTTCAATCTAAATGTGAATAAACAAAATTTTCATTTGAATTTCTCAGCAGTATGTTTTCACTTAATTTACTTTGGCAACCAACAAACTTAATTTACATTGAAGTCCAAATAAAATTCCTATAAATTTTAAGACCTCACATATTCGCCTTTTATACGAATTGGCAATTGGTATGGAGGATTTTAAATTTCCCTTATGAAGAAGCAATGCTTTCAAACTGTATTTAGACGATTTTATAAATCAACCCCACTCAGACGAGGAATGCTGCATTAAACCATTACTATCAGAAACGACCACAACGAATATTTCATACTGTAGCATGCAAAAAACCGACCATGTCTTGTTCTGTATTCTACAGTATGGAAAATTCGTTGTGTTTGAGTCTGATATTGATCGTTCAATGCAGCAACTTAATATTGAGCATTCCCCCTCTGAGTGGCGTTTCTATATAAATTCCACTAAATATAGTCTGAAAGCTGTGTTATTGCATAACGGAAATCTAAAACCCTGTACACCAGTCACCAATTCAGTGACCAAGAAAGAAAGTTATGATAATTTGCGCAGTGTTTCGGATAAAATGAATTACAAGTATGAATGGCAAATACTCAGGGACTCAAAAGTTATAGGAATTTTAGTGGAAGTTCCGGGGAGATTCACAGAATATTGATGCTTTCTTCGCCTATGGGACAGTCGTGCAGCAAATCAACATTAGATAACAGAAATTTGGCTAGAAAGAAAATAAATTCGACTTAGATCTCTAACTGTTGAGTTTAGACCTCTTGTAGACCCTAAAATGTCCTTCTGTCTCCCCATAATTTTTGATATAGATATTATAACATTAAATGTAGTTCTATAAATGTAACGTTATGTGTTACAACTCTTTTTCTCATTTTGTATTTGGATACGTTTATCATATGCTATTCAGTTTTATGTTACATCAACAACAATTGTTTTTCGTAGTCAAGTGTTATTAATGTGTTATTGAAATGAGAGTGGTCTTGAAAATGTTGTCTCTTCATTGTTGTTGTTATTCGTAAGAATATCTTCATTGGTAAATAATATCGGAAATTAGCTGCTATTCAGGAACTATCTCGTCTTCGAGAACTAGCTTCTCGTAAACGACTAGCTGTTTTTCATGAACTGACTCTTCGTCGAGAATTAACTCATATAATTATCATCTGAATATTAACCTGCAACTTTATGTGAAATCTGTATAAGAGGAAGTATATGAAATCTATTTAACAAAAAGTATACGTTTATCATGAGAAAAATTTGAGTTTCTAGATAGATCTAGACTTTCCTCATCTTTCTAATCGTCAGAAGCAATTTTTTTGGATTTATGCAGTCGTAGTGCCATTTTCCTACATCTTTGTGGGATGTTAACCTGAAGCATTGTCCATTGAAAGAAAATCAAATGGTGACAAAACTAATAGGTAATTTAATCTAACCTTTTTCATATTTATTCCATTTCAGTACAACTGAAATGTCATCTCTCACCCAGTTCAAACTAACCATTTTTCCAATCTTCGAGATCTTTCTGTAAGCCTTGAAGAGGAGTTCTCATTTTGACATTTAGTAGGTATGTGATCTGTATTTGTATTTGAACTTTCCTATTGATATTTACATTTATCTATCAATGCTTCTACATTAGTAGATTCAAACTTTCTGGATTGTAGCATCAGATTTTTTATTTGCCATGTCAAAATTGCCACATTCGAAGTTTCAAATCACTGTAATTAATTAAGAGTATGATCTTCGTTAGCTCTGATTGAGACCTGCTGTATTTTATCCAAACTGTATGGAATTATCACTGTAGCATATCAAGGCACATTCTGGAAGCTGCTAAAAATCACAGTGTCCCAAGAAACTGATGTTTTAAATTAAAAATCTACGTCAACTTTGTAAGAAATATATCAATGACAAAACTTTGCAGTAACTTCGTCAACAGTAAGAAACAGTTGAAAAAGTGAGTCGGTCTGAATTATACAGTAGATATATCAGCAATTCTGTTTCTTCTCAATTTCACGATTAAGTATTAGATTTATGTTAAGAACAAACAACTGTGTCATGTTTGATACAAAATGATTCTTCAATGCTGGCAATTTAATACTAAAACCTGTGAGGACGCCACTGAATAATACCTTGAAAATAGAATTCGTTCGGTAGAATCTCCTCAGCCAAACACCAATAAAGTTTTTACGAGATATACAATGGAGGAGGTTTCTTGAATAATGTATGAAACAACACGTCTGATAGCAAAGGTATCTACACGAAGAAATATCTAGATTATCGTTTCTTACTAGATGAGAGATGAATGAAATGTGAGTAGAATTGGAAAGAGCAAAAGGTCAAATGGTTTGTTCAGATCGGCCAACATTTTAACTTCAATGTATCGAGCATCGAAGTGGACAAATAGGTAATAGGAAAGCACAAAATATATCCTAGTGGATCAAGTGTTCATCTAGAAATATTACTGGATCTTCTGATTTTTCCAAGCTCGGAGAATTGAAGTAGTCAATTATATACCTCCAGAATATATCTTTCAATTATTCCATGCAAGTATATACTAGTTTATTCCACACATTGTAAAATATTCTATTTAGAATACATTGCAAACATAAATGTAGAACATTGAGAAGCACCTTCATATTTGGTGCAGCATTGTTGGTCTTGGTTTTTGGAAAGCTTTAATTGGAATAGCCAAATTTTACTTATGTAATCAATGTTATGCATTGTGGTTTAGTTGGATATGTTCCTCAGTCCAAAAAGTATAATTGTGCCCATCAATGAAACTAGTGAGATTAAAATGGTTTTCGTCACTGAGCAAAAGTTCCTCATTTGAAATATAAATTTTATTTAGCTCGTGCATCCATTTTCTTAGGTTAAAGTGGCGAACAAACTTCAATTTCTAGGCCACTCAAATCCCAGCTCATCTGCTGTTAGGACGATAAGTACGCCACACAAACTTTCTATATTTATCGACGATCAGGCAGTAATAAGAACTCCTGTATTTGTACTTGCTGTGGAAGACTGTCGATTTATTCTGAGCGAACAGTAAACATTAGACTCATGAACTTGTAGATACCTTCAGACTACTGAGAGAACGAAGAGGCAGATAGATTGGTACGAATATTTTCCTCTGGAGGGACCAGAGTTGTGTATAAGTGTTCACATCGAATTGCTGACAGGAAATGTTGTGAATTTGATGAGTGAATCAAATCGAAATACGTGCCTATTACTAGTCCTAGAGAAGGTGATACTCTTGCCGATATTTCTATAGATCATTCAGGCTCTGCTTGAAATCGTATGAGGCGTCAAAGAATATCTTCTCAGATTACTAACTACCAAGTGGAATCAGATTGGAAGTGATCATAGAAATCATCGAAAAGCATGACAAATCAAGAGTTATTACTCTCGATATCAACCTTCGACAGGATTTTGCACGCAATCTTCTTTGGTTAATGCATGAGTACCTCAGAGCTCCATACTCTCGCCAACTTTTTTTCGGTTGTAGGTTAAGTATCTTCCCCACTCCACCATAAACAGAATATCTGAGTTTACGAACGAATGTTCCATGATGTTTTTACTTTCCAGACAGCATCCTATAACTGCTAAGGAGTTATACCGACAAAGATACCAACAGAGCATGTCACTAGACTCAGACTCAGAGGAGATATTAGAGAGTGTAGTTTTGTACCATTTTCTTTTTACTCCATCGATATTCCAATAGAGCAATTTTCAGAAATAACATTGTAGCTATACCGAGAGACATTGAGCAGACAGAAACAGACAATAGACAACAAGAAAAAACAACATGGAGTTAGTTTTCATGATCAAAAATGTATCGAGTTTAAAGTGGAAGACTATCAAGGTTACGCAAGTCCTCACATTGTTTAATGTCGGGAATCACGAAATAATATTTTTCAAGATTCGAGACAGTGCGCTGACCAGATCTTTAAGGAGGGAATCAGCAGTGTGTTATACCGACCAGAGTGTTGCTGGAGTATTCTGCCCGTTGTGCTATAAGTATGATAATCCGATCCAGAGTAGTTGCTGCATGAAGCAACCCATATTTTCGAATAGTAGTTCTCCTAATCAAGGTATATACAGGGTGTTTCCGAATAAGATGTCATAAATGAAGGATGCGAATCCCTGAATGATTTGAACAAGAAAGTTTGAAGAACCAATGGTCAAAAAATGCTTCGTTGCCGAGATACAGGGTGTTAAAGTTGAGAAAATTTTTCGATTTTCTCTCGATAAAACCTAGACTTCTCAAGATTTCGGGCTCAAATTTTCCACATAAGCTATTGAACACAATTTGAATCACCAGGTGAGGCCAAATTTTGGAACAGTATACAGGGTGATACTTTTTCATGGGCCATAATCCATTTTTACCCTCGGAACTTTTTTTTGGTACGCCACTGGCACTAACAAAAAATAAAATCGAATAGATCATTCAATTTGAAATTTTTTTTGACTCCTGCATTTTGATCGTAACTATCACCGTTTCTGAGATATTAATTATTGAAATTAATCCAATAGTTTTCCCATATCGAAGCCATGGAGATATTATCTTAATAACTGATGCAATTTTTCAGGAATTGAGCTAAAATTTACATCAGATATCTCCTTATTGTATGTTTATAACAAAATGAGGCAAAATTCCTGACAGTATACAGGGTGTTATTTTTTCACGTGCATTTTCCTCTTTTGCCCCTGAACTTTTTGTGGTGCGCTACTGGTATATTCTGAAAACAGAATCAAACAGATTATTCAATGCGAAAACTTTTCTGTTCTTTGTATTTTTCCGTATCTGCCACCATTTTCGAAAAATTAATCAACAACGCCCGAACAGGCTACCCCTTTGCCTCCGTATATTTTTTCGGTGCATAACTGACGTTTTTCGTAATCAGAAACGGATTTTTCATTCAATTCGGATAATTTTGTGCTCATCTTAATCCTCATGTCTTTCACCGTTTTGAATTGAAAATCATCAGAATTTATCGTGTCTTCCTCATATCAGAACACGTTGGTGATTTCAAAAGGCTTAGTAGGCTCCGATACAATTTCGCAAATGAAATCATAGAAAAAAAAACTTGACACTTCAATGATTGTAAGTTTTTTGTTTTTTTTTTTCTTTTTTATAGCTCTTTTTGAGGAATAGAATTACAGCATCATGTGACGTCATCAGAAATACCCCAGGAATATTTCACATTCACAAATTGCCGAAATAACATGAAAAATATCTTCAAGCTTTCAATACGGAAGGGTCTATACGATTACTTTTCTTGATTAATATCTCGAAAATGGTGGCAGATACGGAAAAATACAAAGAACAGAAAAGTTTTCGCATTGAATAATCTGTTTGATTCTGTTTTCAGAATATACCAGTAGCGCACCACAAAAAAGTTCAGGGGGCAAAAAGAGGAAAATGCACGTGAAAAAATAACACCCTGTATACTGTCAGGAATTTTTGCCTCATTTTGTTATAAACATACAATAAGGAGATATCTGATGTAAATTTTAGCTCAATTCCTGAAAAATTGCATCAGTTATTAAGATAATATCTCCATGGCTTCGATATGGGAAAACTATTGGATTAATTTCAATAATTAATATCTCAGAAACGGTGATAGTTACGATCAAAATGCAGGAGTCAAAAAAAATTTCAAATTGAATGATCTATTCGATTTTATTTTTTGTTAGTGCCAGTGGCGTACCAAAAAAAAGTTCCGAGGGTAAAAATGGATTATGGCCCATGAAAAAGTATCACCCTGTATACTGTTCCAAAATTTGGCCTCACCTGGTGATTCAAATTGTGTTTAATAGCTTATGTGGAAAATTTGAGCCCGAAATCTTGAGAAGTCTAGGTTTTATCGAGAGAAAATCGAAAAATTTTCTCAACTTTAACACCCTGTATCTCGGCAACGAAGCATTTTTTGACCATTGGTTCTTCGAACTTTCTTGCTCAAATCATTCAGGGATTCGCATCCTTCATTTATGACATCTTATTCGGAAACACCCTGTATACACACACACACACACATATTTGTCTTATTGTAGAAAACATCTAACATTTTTATCAAATCTAGGAGATGTTGAGAGTTGTTTAGCACACATACTTATGCCGCCTGTTTGTGATTCTCTCACTCTGGGCTCTCGCACATTGAATACCTCGAGGAAAGTGGATGGCTCACGCTGTTGCTGTGTCTTTAGTAAAGCACGTCTCTTACCCTGAGTGTTCATGTCACCAGGAAGACCGATCGTGATGTATGATTCAGGTTTTGAATAGTTTCCTCAACTTTCATTTCAAATTTTCTTTTGCCTCGTTTAGGCCGATTCTATAACCCCTTATAATTCACAGACGTTTCAGGTAAGCATTCAAATCATATCTTCTGCCTGGTCAATTTCAAGTACCGCAAATTAATTGTCTTTCACAATATGGTAATCAACTGCATAGCTTGCATGACAGTTGCTACCTGTAAACATCAGAAAATCTACGTAACGCCGACTTTTCGGAATATCCGTCAACTTTCAAAACTGTAGAATTATCCAGAATTAAGTTTGATTTTATTTTGCATTATAAGACTTACCTGGCAGTTACATTAAGCTCACATTTTCAACTCATGAAAGTCACACTCGTCCAGTGTATGTGGTATCTTTTACGAGAGATTTATTTCTATTCCATTCAGTGAAATGAGGGACCTGTATTGACTTCAAATTTTTCTATGTAGAATTATTGTTCTTTATTTGGGGCGTTGATATATGAATGAAGTTTGTTTGGTTTTCTTGGTTCATTTCAAGAATGAAGTTTGATATGGTTTTGAGTTGAATAAAGAGTTATTTTACCTGATATGACTACGTATCTAGTGTTTATTTTCAATTTGTATTTACTACGAACTTTGGATTGACTTTCTCCGGCTAGAGTAGTGACCCTGGCTAAAGCCTTTGAAACTTCGAGAGTCCAGACATAGTTTCTTTCTACTATGTAATACTAGAAATCAACCTGTGTTCCCAACAAGAACCACGAAGAAATAATATATGGGAGATGTCAACCCAAATTATTGGGTTCATAATGATTCTAGAACATCTATAGATCATAATCGGCATCACTTAGAGGTCCGTACCTAGCCATCGGAGCTCTCTCAGTCAAACAGAGAGGAAATTGTTTAGTTGAGTTTGAATATTGAAGGGATTTTGCGAGATTATACTTCAAAATTGGCAAGCAAGAACAAGGAAGTGATTATGTTTCAGGAGACTCACACTGCGCCGGAAGAACATCTCCGCGAAAGAGGAAATATCGCAGGTTAAGTACTTTTTGATTATCTCCTTCGTTTTTCTATGACCTTGCTTGCTATGTAAAATCTTTTTTTAAATTCAAGTGTGTTGAGAGTTATAAGGGTCAGGCGTGATTGTTGAAAAATTTTTCTGCTGGTTTTCTTTTCCCATTGCAACAGATTCCTGTCCCAAACCTCCTTCCTTTCACCCTTGTCTTCGTCTGGAAATCATGGAGTGCAATATGAGAATTGAAGCAGCTAAGCAGAAAAATCTTTGGTACTCTTTATATACACACGACACTAACACAACATAAACAGACAAGCTATTGTTAGGGCAATAGCGACAGAGAAACGAGTTTTTTCCTCAGGTTTTTTCACTCGTTTATTGAATCATACGCAAGATAGTATGGTCCCCTTGTTACATTTTCCTGAGCTCACACCGGTGTTTTTTCACACACCAAAATTATAGATATATATATATATATATATATATATATATATATATATATATATAGGGGTTTTACCCCGACGAGTTGCCCATATATCTCTTCATGCAATCAAATTGATTTCATGAAAAATATGAATCCACCACCCGGTAATTAATACCATTGCCAAGCAATGATTATAATCAAAACATATCCTGGAATAGCTATATATTAGGATAACGTTAAATGTTATGAGAATATATCAATCTACCAGAATATATACATACTATAGCATCATGAGACAATGATATCAATGTACCAACGAGTAGTGTCAGAGGCTTTCTCCCCGGAAAAATCCAGTGTACGGACCTTAGTCAAGTGACACTGAATATAACTCATTAATAGTTTCCTTTCTGTGAAGTGGTGAACGATCGAATAGAATACTGCTCTGAATATAAATATGACAAAATTGTCAGTTAATTATATTACATTTATATAAATAAATAAATAAAATATGAAATGAGATTCTGAGCAGTATAAACTAAGGAGAAAACCTATGACTCTACCCCATTATTTTTTCGGAAAGAAACCTACGAAGAATATTACAAGATTTGATGACTGTTATCTTTTGTAACTGTTCAAAAAATTTTCTTCAGACCCAAAATCTCAATACTTTTGTGAAGATTTCTAGGAATAACACCTGTTGTGAAAATAACAATCGGTAGAATAAATATTTTTTCATTTTCCACATTTTTTAATCTCGTCGTCAAGCATCATATATTTAGAAATTTTTCCATTGTATTTACTTTGTATATTATGTGTGTCGGGTATAGCAATATCAATTATATATGTTATTTGATTCTGTTTATCATTAAGAATGATATCTGGTCTATTGTGTTTTACAGCTCTGTTGCAAAGAATTGTTTTATCAAAATAAAGTTTATATTTGTCATTTTCACAAATAATCTCAGGTTCATATTTGTGAAATTTTTTTCTTTTGGGAATTAGGTCATGTTTAATTCCTAGATTAAAATGAATAATATTAGCGACTAAATAATCTGTTGAAGCAAGGACTGAGCAAGATGATAATATATGAAAAACTGTTCTGAAGAACAGAAACATCTATTAATAATTCCTCGTGAAAACAACCTGATCCTGGATCGCAATTGCCAAGCCTTCTGTTTCAGCAAACAATTCTCCAGATACTAACCATTTATTCGATGCGATTTCATCAGTATAATCATTTTCAATTCTTTAGGGTGCTTTCCGTGTAATTCCTTCTGCATCCAACTTTCTCTTTTAGAATTATCATCAAATATATCAAAATCTACCTTTTGCATTGTCAAGTTCAGAGGTGTAAGATTATAATCTGAAACAACAACAATATCATGTAATTTAGACGTTCTCTGTTTATCATGAAAATGGGAACGTAGATGAAAAATCTGTTTGCTATGAAGATTATTCAAATCAGTTAATCCACGACCTCCAAGATGTGTATATAATAATAGGTAGTGTAACTCTCTGAAGAGCTGATTCTCTCTTTTCAAAAGAATATATAATATACCACTACAATAATTTATTTATTCAGAAAATTATTGAAACCCTCGAATATAAAGTTACCTGCATAGTAACAAAATTCTAGAACCGAACGAAGCGCAATTTCTTTCGATGAATTACTCGCATTCAAAGTTTAACTTAATCCAACTAATCAGAAGATTAAAACTTAAGTTCTATATAACAATCATTTCGAGAAAACCTCGGGGTTCCTTCCAGGGCCTTCCGTTCACGCTTGACTTGTTCGACAAAGCACTTCAATTGAATTCAATATGGCCGGCGACGGGTAAAGATTCAATCGGTACAAAAGACGGGATCGCTTTTCAATATGGCCTGAAACAGTGAGAACGTGTTACGAAACTATCTGAATTGTTACTTTCGAACTCAATTAGACTCGAATGCATTTGCAAACTAGTGCTGTGCACCATCGTGCATTGCTAATGGAATCGGCAGAGGAAAATGCATGTAGAGTTCAATTATTCGAGGAGTTTACTTTTTGACTTTTCGTGAGGCTTGTGCTAAAGTGGAGATGATTATTTTAGTGTTCCTTTACTAATAAATACAAGGATTGTCATAAAATTCCAACAAATATTCGAACATAAAAACATTGTGAACATATGTGAACATTTAGGCACATACATAAATTTATTCTATTAAAAGATGCAAATACGAGACATCACTCAACAAAATTTGAAAATCCCTCAGCACTGTAGAAAATGTTTTTCAGCAAAAATATTTTGTAGCGATTTTGAATTGTTGAGCATTCAAGCATTATAGCTATCGGAGAGCTTGTTGTACAATTTTGTACCGATAAAATTGAAGGACCTCTGTGTTTTGCCGAGACGATGTCTTGGCAATATGCACCTTTCTCTACCACGTGTGAGGTAGTTGTGGGTGTCACCGTGCCTATCGCAATCATTCCTATTCGTATGAAAATAACAAAGAGAGCAAAGTATGAACCACGATGGAACTGAGTGTATTTGATGTGTTTTACAGATGTTTCTAAAGCTCGTGATTGATGGTACTCCAGCCAGTATTCTCATTGCCTTCTGCTTCCACTGCTGAACCCCACAGAATAATTCCATACGTACAGACACTGTGAAAGTGAGCATGGTAGGTTAATAAAGCAGCGTTTTTAGCGACAATATATCTAAACTCGGTTTTTGAAATGTCATAAATTATCCTAAATCTACAGTTTTATGAGAATAATATTGTTGTTTTAGATTTGTTAAGACATTGTCAATGGAAGAACCAGAAATCTGCGTTACACGGTAGGGCTGCTGAAACACTTTGTATAAGCCATACGATTCTAAGAGCTCGTCAACCTTTATTTGTTCACTGCTCATTTTAACGAGATTAACATTAAAGTCTCCGGTTAGAAAAACATTGCTATGATGAGCATCATGGATTGCTTGTAAGACCCTATTTAGCTGATATATTGCCATTAGGGGATCTATAAATACACAAAAATTCTATATTTTCATTAATTTCTTGAGCTGCTTTGATTTCAAAATGCTTTTCCAATGAGAGGTCTTTTATATGATTCAGAGGCCTACAGTTTGTTCCTTCTTTTTCAATAATAAGTGTGCCACCGTGTGAAAACTTGGCTCGTTCCTCATTTAACCAGTGTTCGGTGAGGCACACAACCTCACACAACTCCCGACCGGGGCTGTATTTTAGAATTTCAACTTCATTTGATAGACACTGTACGTTCAGATTCAATATAGTCATCCGATGGTCTCTCGCATTTCCGTCTTTTTCTGTTTCATCGCTCAGGTCTAGATTGGGCTCGAAAAAACCGAAAACGCTTCATTACAATACCACGCGGCCACATCTCGGACATATAACTGATCCACCAACGAAATGTCCGCACCGATCTTGAATGAATTCAGGACTTTTTTCTAGGAAATTGATTGTTCAAATGATCTTCGATGTAAATAATAAAAAACAAGTACTGTGTTTTAAGGAAATTTACTTAATAATTGCGATTCGTAACGCGTTTCACTACACCGTAGCTTCTTCAGACGAATGATTATGCAGAAAAATATAAATGAGAATATAACTATAAATGTTCTTGAGTAATTAAAAGCTTATTGGTTGCTTCTTCTTAATTGGTTATTTATGACAGGTATATCCAATAAAATTAAGGAATAGATTGCTCCCCGAAAAGATTCAATAGAGGTGAAGGGCTTAAATCGACTTGTTCATTGATGAGTCTACCTGAGTGTTTGTATTTATTTATTTCTAAAGTTTCCCAAAGATCTACCTTCCAATATTTATTATCTGTATGCAAAATTTCAAACTGTGGGTCGAAAGAATGATTATTTTCTAAGAGATGAGTCGCGTAATTTGAATCTGATTTTTTATTTGAAAAACTGCGTTTATGTTCCGATATTCTAATATTAAAATTTCTATGTGTTCTACCAATGTAGAAATTATCACAGTCACTGCAATTCAATCTATAAACACCTGATTTATTGTTTTTACCTGGTTTGGTTTTATTATTTTTATATATTTGCCTAAATTATTATTAGTTTGGAAAGCTATGTTGAAATTATTGCTACTTAAGAATGATTTCAGTTTCTCACTTGTAATGCCAACGAAGGTTAAGGTGTTGAATTTTTGTTTCAATTTATCGTTAGTGTAAACTTCATTCAATGCGATTCTACTTTGTTTTTATTTAAAATATTATTTATTAGTTTGGGATTGTAACCATTATTTTTGGCTATTTGTTTAATCAAATTTAGTTCTTTGTTCAAAATTTGCTGGTGATAGCGGGATGTTAATAAATCTATGAATAAAACTATTGAATGCTGACATTTTATGTTGATATGGATGACACGACGAGTTATGTATTATAATATCTGTATGTGACGGCTTATGGTAAATTGCGAAAACATGTTTTCCATTTTCATTGGAAATTGTTACGTCTAAGAAATTTATCGAATTATTGCTTTCTATTTCGGTTGTGAATGCAATTTTGGATGTAATGAATTTATATGATTTTCGAAAATTTTCAACTGTCTATCTGTTCCTGTGAAGCAAATAATGATATCGTCTACATAGCGATACCAGTATAAACAATATTTAGTGAGTGGATGATTATGAATTAATTTCTCAAAGTTATTCATGAAAATTTCTGCTAACAAAGGACTGAACGGATTGCCCATAATCAAGCCGTCTTCAATAGTATAATATTTGTAATTAAAATGGAAATAATTTTGATCTAAACAAATTTTTAATAATGAAAGAATATCTGATTTAATGATAGTATTGACATGATTCTTTTCTAATAATTCTTCAACTAAGTAATACGTATCTTTTGGAGGAATGTTGGGAAATAGATTCTCAACATCGAGAGAAATAAGTTTGGAATTAGGTGGTATAGTGGTATCTTTGATATTGGCAATAAGTTCGTATGAATTTTTGACCGAAAATTCAGATTTAAAATTGCAATGTTTTATTAGCAAGTCGTTGAGGAATTTTGAAAGTTTGAACGAAGGTGCCGTTACATAAGAAACAACAGGTCTAATAGGGTAATTAGGTTTATGAAGTTTTATCAACGAATATAATTCGGGGGATTGTGGATTGGAGTTAATGAATTTATATTTTTCTTGGTCTGTAATTAATGATTTTGCTGTCGAAATTATGTTTATAACAACTTTCTGAAATTTTGCGGTAGGATCCTTAGTTGATGTTATATAGTTTCCGGCGGTGTTACCTTTATCTGCTTTAGTGAATACTAAATCGTTCTTGGTACTATTTCCACGAATTGTTTTTATTATCTTATAATCGGAATTGCAATGAGGTGATAATTTCGAAAAGTCTTCTTTGATGATTTTTGCTGTTTGAGTGAGAAAGTGAAATCATTCTTAAGTAGCAATAATTTCAACATAGCTTTCCAAACTAATAATAATTTAGGCAAATATATAAAAAATAATAAAACCAAACCAGGTAAAAACAATAAATCAGGTGTTTATAGATTGAATTGCAATGACTGTGATAATTTCTACATTGGTAGAACACATAGAAATTTTAATATTAGAATATCGGAACATAAACGCAGTTTTTCAAATAAAAAATCAGATTCAAATTACCTGAATCAATCAAATACAAACACTCAGGTAGACTCATCAATGAACAAGTCGATTTAAGCCCTTCACCTCTATTGAATCTTTTCGGGGAGCAATCTATTCCTTAATTTTATTGGATATACCTGTCATCAATAACCACTTAAGAAGAAGCAACCAATAAGCTTTTAATTACTCAAGAACCTTTATAGTTATATTCTCATTTATATTTTTCTGCATAATCATTCGTCTGAAGAAGCTACGGTGTAGTGAAACGCGTTACGAATCGCAATTATTAAGTAAAATTCCTTAAAACACAGTACTTGTTTTTCATTATTTATAATGGAATTTTACCAAGTAAAAGCCTCCCAAATTCAAATCTTCGATGTCATCTTTCACTTCACTTTTAACTCGGCCCACGTAGACCCAGGCTCGCTTAAGCGCACTTGCGAGGCTTGTTGATCCTCCACTCCCTGTTGTTATAATTTTCTTCCTTCTGCTGAATCTCTGTTCGGTATCCGCTATTTTAGTCTCTTTTTGAAGATCAACGGATAATTTGACTTTTTCTCTTTTTCTGTGGGTTTCTGGGTCGCCATACTTTCTGATTCGATTTTACGGGATAAACTCTTCACATCGGCAACGTCAGATCTCTGCGTATACTCTGGGGATTTATTTTGAGTAACACTGGTTTTCGATAGCAACTCAATTATGAGACTTCTGTCACTCACCGCGTTTTTCAAGATTCTCAATTAATTTCTTTGAATATTTAAGCTCAGTTTGAGCAACGTTTAATATATTTTCCAACTTCAGTAGTTGAATGTCAGTTTTGAGGTTCATTTTGTTTTTGTTTTCGATCTCGCTGGAATTCATCATTAGTGGCACCTTCTATGAACTCCCTTAGTTCGGGGATTATTGTAGCACCATGAGGGTTGCTTTCAGTCAATATGATCTCGATTAAATAACCTTTTGCCAATTTGAAGAGCTCACTTGCAAAATCAACTTTTGCTGGCACCATTATATATACAGTGTGTTCCAACGAAAATTTGACCCCCCCTATAACTCCGAAATGAGTAACTTTAGCGAAAAACACCAAGACACGTCGATTTTTGTTTCGAGGGGGAGCATTTTTCGAAATAATTCGAAACTTCTCAGATCAACCCCCTACCCCCAGCAACCCTAATTTCGAAATTCATCATAGGGAATAAGGGTCGAGTGGCACCTTACTGTAAAGGTCTGTCAATTCTCCATTCTGATTTGTCATTTTTAGAATTTTAAATTAACATACAGGGTGTCCCAACCGAGGGTAAAGTTGAATTCCTGCAAATTCCAAATACTAAATGAAATCGATTTATTTTGGCATAATGCAAGCGCAGGTTTATGCTCGGTCTAGCTAAACGACCTACACTTGTGAATTTAGAGTTGGTGCAATCAACCCCCTATTTCCAGCATCCCCAACTCAAAAATCATTCGATCGAAAATAGGTCAAGTGGCACCTCGTTGGAAAGGTATTTCAATTTTCTCTTCGAATTTGGTATTTTCGAAATTCAGAATCAGCATACAGGGTGTCCCGGAGCAGGAACACTGAAAACCCAAATAACTTTTGAAACTGGTTCATTTCGGTATAATACGAGAACATGTTTATGTTTGATTCGAGAATAAGACTCTCTTGCGTGAATATGGAATTTTTGCAATCAATCTCTTCCATTCAGCATCCCCAACTCAAAAAATCATACAAGTGATTACAGGTTGAGTGGCAAAGTTCCAGAAAGATTTTTCTATTTTCTGAATCACTGAGGCATTGGTTTCAGTTTGGCAATCGAGGTTTTCTGGCGTGAGGATCAGGATGAGGGGATGATGGAGAAACTGATTGGATGCTCATCTAAACAGGAAAACGAGATTTATTGAACTTGTATTCAATTGAAAACAAAAAACTAACTTGATTATTACAACAATTGTTCAAAATGACCTCCGCCCACCTCCATACAGTTATACAGACGATTTTCGAACTCTCTTCTCACATTAGCGAAAACTTCAGGAGTCAAAAGTCGGCATTCTGTGATAATCCTCATCCGCAGCTCCTCCAGGTTTTCTGGTCTTGTGGCATAAACTTTAGATTTTAGATGGCCCCACAAAAAAAATCTAGGGATTTAAATCTGGTGACCTGGCTGGCCACTCAACAGGTCCTCTTCTACCAATCCACCTTCCTGGGAAATTTTCGTCTAAATATTGGCGCACCCGAGCATCATAATGCGGAGGAGCACCGTCTTGTTGAAAACGCATTTCGTCCTCAGAAAGAGTTGGATCGTTCTGTAAAATTTCTGTCAATCTAGGATGTATGTGTTCCTCTAACAACTGTAGGTAGCCATTTCCATTCAGATTACCCTCAATAAAGAAAGGCCCAACTAGATGATTGCCAAAATTCCTGCCCAAACGTTCAACTTCTGAGGCCTTTGCGTGTGGGCCTCTCTAAACCAATGAGGATTCTGTGTGTCCCAATATCGACAATTATGTCTATTCACTTCACCACTGAGCATAAAGGTGCTTTCATCAGAAAAACAGATGTTATTCAGAAAATTTGGATTAGCGTTTAGGTTTTCACTTAGATTTTCACAAAGCTGTAAGCGACGATCTGGATCATCTTCGTTTATTTCATGCACTAATTTTACCTTGTAGGGGTGAAATTTGTGATGTTTCACGATTCTATGGACAGTTGTAGCTGATACACCAGTCAGACGAGATAGTTTTCTGATCGAAGTAGTATTCTCCATTTGTAGACACTACTGCCACTTCCGTTGCCTCATTTCTGACAGGACATGCCACTTCATGTTCTTTGTTTGCCACCGAACCCGTTGCTAGGAATTTGTCAACCAAATATTTAACGTACTGGTGACTGACTCCCCTTTCTCTTTCAGGATGGTTCCTATCGAATATCCTTGCCGTTTCTTTGGCACGACTGTTATTTCGAAAATACGTCGATACAATTTCGACCCTTTCCTCAGTGGAATAAACCATTTTCAGATTAATTTCAACTGACGAACAACAACAATAATGAGGAACTGATCTGAATAATAATAATATTTCATTGCAAAAATGAGAAATAACAGATGACTGCACGCCAGATGTAAATGAAAAAAATGTGAACATTTTCAATGCAGAAATCAGCTTTATTTCTTCGTAATTGATGCTCAACACATCGTACCCCAATGCTTTTAACAGTTTCGAATTAATTTTAGTTGATAATTTCAAATGACGATATTGAATTTTTCGAAAGCGACATTCTGTATGGAGAGCCGAACTGAATGAAATTCTTTAATCATTCTGGAATTCAAAAAACCTTTCTGAAGATATGCCACTTGAATTATTTGTATGATTTTCAAGTTGGGGATGCTGAATGGAAGGGGTTGATTGCAAAAATTCTATAACCACACAAGAAAGTCCTATTCTCGGATCAAACATGTTCTCGTATACCGAAATGAACCAGTTTCAAAAAGTTATTTGGATTTTCAATGTTCCTGCTTCGGGACACCCTGTATGATGATTCTGAATTTCGAAAATACCAAATTCGAAGAGAAAATTGCAGTACCTTTCCAACGAGGTTCCACTTGACCTATTATCGATCGAATGATTTTTGAGTTGGGGATGCTGGAAATAGGGGGTTGATTGCACCAACTCCAAATTCACAAGTGTAGGTCGTTTTTCTAGACCGAGCATAAACCTGCGCTTGCATTATGCCAAAATAAATCTATTTCATTTAGTATTTGGGATTTCCAGAATTCAACTTCACCCTTGGTTGCGACACCCTGTATGTTAATTTAAAATTCTAAAATGACAAATCAGAATGGAGAATTGACAGACCTTTTCAGTAAGGTGCCACTCGACCCTTATTCCCTATGATGAATTTCAAAGTTAGGGTTGCTGGGGTAGGGGTTGATCTGAGAAGTTTCGAATTATTTCGAAAAATGCTCCCCTCGAAACAAAAATCGACGTGTCTTGGTGTTTTTCGCTAATGTTACTCATTTCGGAGTTAGAGGGGGTCAAATTTTCGTTGGAACACACTGTATATATATATATATATATATATATATATATATATATATATATATATATATATATATATATATATATATATATATATATATATATATATATATTCGTCCGTAAAATATGTTTTTATCTATGAACAGAAATTTTTACTAAGTATCATGCAAAAATAGAAAAGCAGAATTGAATTATTATTATGATCTCAGTACACATGAAGGTTAGATGTAATGATAAAGTCGTGAAGTCTTTTTCGGTAATAAACCGAGGGATGACTAGTTTAATTCGGACGGAGAAGACGGGACGCGGCGGAAGAGCGGTGACTAATCTTTTTTCCGGCATAAAAGGATCGGAGGAAAGCCCGTACCAAATTAGGATCTCCTAGCTCAAATGACAGAGCCCTGAGGATTTTTCGAAAAATTACGCCCAATCCGATCGTCGCCAAGAGCGAACAGAAAGTCCAAATGGCGAGATTTCTTGGGTATCGGAATCTTCCGTCTTTTCGGAAAGCAATCGGCACGATCGATAGAGCGAAAGTTCCAAGAAAAATTCCCGACAAACCGAGAATAAAAAAGATTCTCCAGTTTTCGCGTGTAGGGGGAATGATTTCAACGGACTTTTAAGTCTACACAAATTTTACTATCGCGTTCGATCGATTCGAAACCGTCACGATGACGAAGTTTGGAATTTCGCATGTTGCGCCTCGATATTATTTTTCGCACCTACGACCACTAATTAGCTCGGTCGGTAGTCTGCCTAATAAACATGCCGAACTCGATGTCGCTGACACAGCTTCTGATTTCCTCGTAGTCAGTTTTACTAACGTGAAGAATATAATGCTCTCTCTTCTGAATGAGAACAGTGAGATTGAAATAGTCAGCAACTTTCAGCAACATAATTTCGGTACTACCACTATCTAGAATATAGTGCTCTCTCTCTTCCGAATGAGAATATGAGAATGATCTGTCGAAATAAATAATTCCGAATTTTATCTCGCTGAAAAGTTTGATGAAGCTTGTAATAACGTTTGAAAGGTAAACGAACGTAGTTTGATGTTTATTTCGTCCATTTTTATATATATTCTGGTATTCCGAATTCCACGATCGATTAAGCAGCTCAATCAGTTTCTTTGTCAGCATATGTTCTTGGACATATGAGGGAATAAATATCTTATCTTTGTAGTAACATTTGTTTCCATATGATCTTACACACGTCTGAAACCTGAATGAATTTATTTGATTCATTGTATTATTACAATTAAATAACGAAAAAAATTGCTTTTTACTTTGAGGCCACGAAAAGTGTTGCAACAGATGAATTCGTTACCATACGAAGTTTTTGGGTGTTTATGTTGACTATCAGTTGAAGTGGCATAAACCTACCGAGGCTCTTACCAGTAAAATTTCAAAAAATATTTTTCTGTTAAGGTGTCTATCAGATTCGCTCTCGTTAGGTTGTTTTAGGAGTGTGTATTTCTCTCTATGTCATTCTTTGTTGTCATATGGAATCCTGGCTTGGTGTCAGGCAGCTAAGTGGCCTAAAATTTTCAGACTCCAGAGGAGAGCTGTCAGAATATTAGGAGGCTTAAAGAATATACATGATTGCAGGGATACGTTTGTGGAGCTTGGTATCTTAACGTTACCTTCTTTGTACATATTTGGGCACGAACATAATACGGGATATAGAGATAATTTGAGAACTCCAAAACTCAGACTTACCAAATCCCAAAAAAGTATTTATTACTATAACAAAATTCCTAAAAATATCCAAAAATTGAATCAAGCCTGATTCGAACGAACAGTCAAGGCGTTTTTGATTGAGAGGGCCTTTTATAGTTATACCGAGTTTCTTGAGTATCAGATGTTCTTTCATTGTGATAATAATTGTTGAAATATTTCGTATTTCTGAAAAGTACGTATTTTAAATTGCAAGTGAATGATTGTAGACAGTACTTACATTGACCTGTGTAAACACAAATGTGTATTTAACACCAATAAATTGAAATTGAAAAACACATCGGATTTCACCATAAGTGAAATTTCGATACAATTTCTGAAAAACCTGGTCCTTTGGATATTCCAATGAAGCAAGAACGAATGATCTAGTTCGGAAATTGCAAAAGTTATAACGGAAAAAAAAGTCCGGTTTTCTTTGGCGCACCCTATATTATCATAATTTCATTCTAGTTAATTTTATCTTTAAAAATGTCCACAAAGTTTCCAATGTGTTAGAAATCTCCCTTTCTCCATCTCATATGTCAACTCTACTATTAAGTATAAGACTCTGGAGATATGAAATATTGAAATTGTATTTGCATATTCTGAATTTTCTGTTAAACTCAGATTATTTACCTTAATAGACCACTCAATAAAAGTAGCCCCGAACCCATCCCTGCTGCAGGCAAGATCCCGACCCTAATTTCCCAAAGATTAACTTTCCAAGATTACCTCCACAATTCTAATCTATACATATTTGCATGCCTGTATAGAAATTTCCTGTGAAAACGCCTACAGTTGAATCAAACGTCTAGATAGTTTCCTTGGCAACCGTCTTCATTGTTGTCTTTAGTTCGGATGAAATACGTTAACTAAACAAGTGTAGTGGCGGTGGAGGTACTCCGGATACTCTTGTACATAATACAAACAACCTTAAGGGTGGAACGTTATGCTGATATTTGGCACGAGATGTGAAATGTTATGTTTCCTTTTCCTGCGCGGGCCTTTCAGGGACGGCGAGCAGGTTTGAGCCTCTGAGGGATTAAAAGGAAATAATACATTTGCCTACAGGAAACTTGCATTATGCTTGATGTCAAAAGTGAAAACAAAAGATAGAGTGGGAAATATGTCATCTGGAAAGGTGCGAGTATCTTTCGGTAGTTGTTGACTATTATACATAACAAATTATATTCGAATTGTGGAGGCCGTTCCTTGATGTAGATCCATGATATAAATGGGATAAAAAACACAAGGTTTAACTTTAATCTACACTTTATTTGAAAAAATTCGACGACGTTTCGCTGACATAGCAGCTTTATCAAGAATGGCAAACAGAATGAGGAGTATGGTATTATAAACAAATCGTAGAACAAGTTGGATGAATAACAGGAAAAACCCACACCGAGCCATTGTACAGTTAGTATGAAAGGTAATTAAAAACTAATTAAACAAGTTAAGTAAGGGTGAATAATTCACATCTACCTGCTCATTCAAAAGCTTTTCCGAATGTTTGTATCTATTTATTTCTAATGCTTCTAGGAGATCTAATTTTAAACTTTTTGATTTTATATGTAATATGTCAAAGTTTTTATTGAATGAATGGTTTTCTTATATTAAGTGGTTTGAATAATTTGAATCAGATTTATTTTTATCGAAGATACGTTTATGTTCAGATGTTCTTATGCCAAAACTCCTATAGGTCATACCGATATAAATTTTATCACAAGAACCGCAATTGAGTTTATAGATTCCTGATTTAATTGATTTTTCAACACGACATTAATTATTTTTAATATGTTTACCTAAGTTATTAGAAGTTTTGAAAGTTATATTAAGATTTTGTTTGACGAGAAAGGATTTAATATTTGTACTTGCAGAACCACAGAATGTTAAACTGTTAAATATTTTATAGTCTTTATGAATAGGATATACTTCATTTATTGCTTTCTGATACAGTTTTCTACGAATGATTAGATTTATCATATCCGGATTATATGAATTATTAATGGCTATCTGTTTGATGATGTTTAACTCTTTATTATAATCTTCTACTGATAAAGGTAAATTGAGTAACCGATGTACCATGCTGTTTAAAGCTGTTTTGTTGAAAGAAAAATAATTTCTGTTCAATACAAACGTCAACAGATTCAATATTTCTGATTTAATTATTATAACTATAATTATAATTTATATTATTAAATCTAATTCAACATTGATAAAGCTGAATGTGTAATTGAACACGTCGTCGAATTTTTCTTTACATATCATTATACTGTCTAGTGTAGATTAAAGTTAAACCTTGTGTTTTTATCCCATTTATACCAAATTATATTATCAATATCATGACACATTGCGACACACTGGGACTCCAAACTTAGTACGTTCGATAAAGTCAATTCGTTTCGCAGCGTAACAAGTAGATACCTAAAGCTCCGCGTGGGAATTCTGTCAACTTGAACAGAAAAGGGAAGAAATCAACCAACAGTCATTTCAGAAATGTGAAGAACTTCTGTATTCAACAACACTCAACAGAATATTGATGTCATCTATACATACATACATATACATTTCTATACCATATAAAATAGATTCAAATGAAATGATTTTTTTTGATGTTTTCGTATTATTCATTAAAATTTAATATTCTTCGAAATAATGTGCAGAAAACGAAATGAAATTATCGTAGTGTCGTCACCTAGCGGCAAGAAGAGTCAATATTATAAAAGTTTACTACATTTGACGATATCCGGCAGAATCCTTTCGGAGAATGAGTGCATCCCTGAGAATCAAGATTGAACCACGATTCCCCAAAAATTGAGGATCAGGAGAATCGAGGGACTGTTCCGAAACTCGCATATAAAAAAATATACAATATAATGTTCGAGTGAGTATTCATAGCTCAACTGTATATAAAGTACACAAAAGGGAGTTCGAATCGACATTTAGAATACAAGTTAGCGCTTTTCGTTTTCAATATACAGGCTGATATATGAATTTCGAATTCTCGAATCCCAATAACTCTTGAACGCATAGGGGGATTTCTTGGATATTTCGTAACACAAATAACATGGCTGATGCTAACAATACTGTTTGTAGAGGAAAATCAAATTCAAGAGATGGGCTGAAAAACTGAATTTTTCCTAGAAATATGTCAACAAACACCCTGTGCATAACTTTTCGAGAACTCTTGCACACGATCTTGATCAGCCATACTGAGATAACTGTCGCGTTCCTCTTATTTTTTTTTATTGAGATATGATTGATATGATCACCAAATGTTACTTACTTTTCTACTAACAATTCAGCATTGGGTATTTATCGTTTTCGTCTCAGGAATATTTCAGCTGATCCTCTCCTCAAAGAATTAAGTAATTTTTTGTTGAAATACAATGTTCGTCCATGTCACCTCTCAGGAAAATTTCCAATCCACATAACTGGCCTGCGCGATCTCCCGACCTTACGTATCTGGACTATTTTTTGTGTGGTTACCTGAAGAATTTTTTCTATGGTGAAAAGATGTTAACCAGGAGTACTTAATTCAAAGAATTGAGGCAGGTTGCGATATTATTCGAAACCAACCGAATAGTATTAGAAAATCAGTTGGCAATTCGCTCGAGGTTATGGGTACGAGATAGACGGGGAATTTTTGAAAACTGTTTGAATTTTTTTCAATTAATTTTTGGTTAGTTATTTTTTGTTTTGTTAGTAGTTGATCTGTTTCAATGTTTCTGTTCTAAATTTTAGTTCATCAACGTGAATTATCGTTTTCGATTGATATCTTTTGAATGTTGCATTAATTTTCTTCTAAATCTTAGGGATTGCTTGTGGGGTCAGACACTGCTTTAGTTGGTAGCAACTCTTGAAAAGAAACCGTTGATGTGATGTTTTCATGAAATTGGAAACTTGCTGATAGATGATGAGGACGCACACTGCATTTTTTCAATAAAAAAACTGAAGAATAATTTCCGAAATACACCCTTGTGCTTCTTTCTTGACTTCATTCTGTGGGGATAGGGTTGAATGAAGTATTCCCGGACAGAAACGATAAATACTGAATTGTTAGTAGGAAGGTAAGTTACTCTCGGTGATCGTGAAGTTTTTCCAAAACAAAAATAGATGAGTTATCCTCAATAGGCTCAGAGAAGATGATATCAGACCAAGGTTGGCTTCTACCGGCCCGCGTCTCACCAGAGAGTTTCAAGACTCCAGTTTACGAGGGAACATGCAAATTTGGGTATTCCAGAATGGTCGAATGTTCTCTTTTCAGACGAGTCCAGGTTCTGTCTAGTATCAAATGGTAGACGCATGCCTGTATACAGACGACCTGGGGAACGGTATCAGCAAATGCGGCAAACCGAAAACTTCGGAGGGGTGTGGAGAGGTATTTCTTTCCATGGTCGAACTGAGTTAGTCCCAGTGAATAATGGAAGAATGACAGCGGCCAGATACATGTCAGATATCCTGGAATCCCATGTTGTACCCTTTTGACCATTGATTGGCAAAAACTTCATTTATATGCATGATAATGCTCGGCAAAATGCCGAAATTGATATTTTAAGATGGCCAGCCAGATGTCCCGACTTGAATCCCATGTTTGGGACAACATGGGGTGGCAAAATCAGCAACGTAGGATGCCTTGTAGAACACTCCAACAACTTGAAAATCTGCTTCCTGAAATTTGGAACTAAGTGAATCAAGAGTACATCCAAAATTTGTTTGAGGGGCTTCCGAGACTTATACTGGCAGTAATTAGAGCCCGGGGAGGAAATACTCAATTTTAAAATTGATTAGTAACCATTCGATGCTAGTTTATTGGTCTCTTCGTGAATGTTTGAGGATGGTAGAATTTTTAAATTTTTCATTAACTCGAAAATTGTTGATATTTCTCATCAAAAACTCATCTCTTCTGATTGATATCTTCTTATTTTACACTTCTGAAAGTTACCAAGCGACTTTTGAATGATCAACCTAAAAGTTTATATAATATTGTCGTAAAAGTAGGGTGATGCGACAATTTTTTAGGGGAGTGTATTTCCTGATTAAAAATTCGGTATTATTTAAATATTTATTCTCGCTTTTATTGAGTATAAAAGGACTATCAATGGTTTATTGCTATTATGTTTTAATTCAAAATTAAAAATTTTGCGACTTGACGATTCTGAAAACAAAAATTTGACTTGATTTCAAGTCATATGATGAAAACTCAACCATCCAATACTCAAGTATCGCTAACCAATTTTAAAACACCCTGTACAAAAGACACAAAAGATAACATGTGACTTGTACTAATACGATAATACGATGAATATTTTTATACACAGAGAAGATTCTTGCAGCGTTTGTGACAAAACCAGCTCATTTAATGAAAATTGATCATCTTACCTTATCTAATGAAATTAATTATAAATGCGCTCTTCCAAGTGCACCACGTCTACACTCAAAACTCCAGAACTCCCAAAATCGAGTTTCCCTTTGAAAACTTGTACATTAAAATAATCTGTTGAGACAAAGTCTAAAATAGAGCAAAGAACATAATACAATTTCGTCCGACCAAGATCTGGGTAGGAGTTTTGAGCCCGTCCAACTTTCTTCGATCAGTATAATTAATTCGAGAAGTTGTTGCGAATTTTAATTGAGAAAACATAATGTTTCTTCCAGCCCTAGATGTGAATTTGATTGAAATTTACCCCGACCATAAAGAGCGATCGGTGCGAGAGAATGTTTGCTTTTGATTTATTGGGACGCTGTGTTTTGTTTCGGAGTTTTCATCAATTTTCGGGCGACAGACCGAGGAACGAGTTTTCCGATTCGTTATCGGGACAAACATGTTGCAATGGAGTTTAAGGATTGTTTTGTTCGACCCAAATTTGCAATTTATCTCGAACGGGTATCTCATCGAAAAGCATCTGGTCTTATGTATTTTTTCCTTAAGGTGAAAGATGGTTTTCTTTATCGGAGCAACGATATTGATGAGTGGAATATTTTGTGAAACTTGTTGTTGATCAAATTCCGGATATACTACCATAAGAAGTTGTTGTACCGCCTTGAAGATGTAAAATACCAGTTCCTTCATCAAGGCATTTTTTCATGTGTCCGTACTACGAGGTCTGGCTATTAAATAACGATACTGGTTACGAAAAAGGGTTTTAATATAAAAATTATTTTACATTCGAATACTCTCCTTCAATATACTCCCTTTCCCTTGCCATCCACCTTTCCATACGTTTTGTCCATAGATCGCAGAAGTGCTGGAAGTTTGTTTTGGTGCGGGGTCTTAAGGAGCTGTGTCGTTTTTTGCTCAACTGCTTCCATCGACTCGAATCGGGTCCCTTTCAAACCAGATTTTATCTTCGGAAACAAAAAATAGTGGCACGGTGCCAAATCTGGCAAGTACGGAGCGTGTTCGAGCACTGGAGTGCACTTACTGGCCAAATACTGCCTCAGAGATAGCGCGTTATGGACAGGTTTTTTGGCACCAATTTCGCACAGACTTTTGTCATGTGTAATTCCTCATGTAAAATTTTTCCAACCGTTTCTCTATCGACGTTTACAGCCTCAGCTATCATCCGGATACTCATTCGCCGATCTGTACGCACAATCTGATTGACTACACTCACGGTAGCGCTTACACCACTCAAAAACACGTGCACGAGATAGAGATTTATCGCCGTAGGCCTTAGTCGGAGTTTTATTCAACTTAACGAGAAATTTGAGATTCATAAGTTGCTTCTGGTTTTTATCACACATGGTTTTCGGCATGTTCGTTTCAAACCGCTACTGCACAATTACTATAATACACTCGGAGGCTAAATTAGCGGAACACTCGAAAATTTAACCAAATTCGAAGTCCGATATTTTTCCTAATTCTCCACCGATTTAGATGATTTTTTCAGCAGGTTATAGATCAACTCTTCTGCTTTGTAAAAATTATAAGAAAAAACAAAAAAAAATTAAAAAAAATTTTATACGGGGGCAAAAATGAAAGTGGTTTTTTTGTCAAAAATTCGTAACACCCTGTGGAATTTCGTGGTCCGAGTTGAAACGTACAATAACATTGTCTGTCAAGACGCATCTTCCTATAGTAACGCCCTTCTTGTTTCATGCATTTATCTCTATTTTCACAAGAGATATCCAATTTGAAGCGAAAAGTCACAAATTTCCAGAATTTATTTTTAATCTTGCGTAGGTGCATAACATCGGAGGTTAGCCAAAAAATAAAATCAAAATTTGAGAAGCGTAAATCTAACGAAATGAAAATTTTTGAAATTCACAGGCCAATTTCACGCTCCGGGAGAACTCGAAGTACACTGGAAAAATCGTTGATTTTGCACATTTATTTTTGAATTTTTTTGTGTGACACTCTATAATAATTATCATTCCTGTCCAAAATTGAGAGCAGGTGTGTATATTGGCGATACACTGGTGAAATGAAATGAACATGTTGAGAAAAATGTTCATGATGACCCACAAAAAAAAACATTTGATTTTAGTAGCGAGTATGACCCCCCCCGAGCTCTTATTACAGCGCGCATACGATTTCGCTAACTCCCAATGATGTTGTGTATCATCTGTTGAGGTATAATGTCCCACTCTTCCACCAAAGCCAATGTCAGCTCTTCAACGTTGCCTGGATTCCGTTGTCGAACCCATCTTTCAAGAATGTCCCAAACGTGTTCGATCGGGTTTAAATCCGCTGACCGCGACGGCCAGTCCATTCGTGTGATCCCAACTTCATTGAGATATTCTATCACTACGCGCGCAGTATGAGGGCGCGCGTTATCGTGCATAAAAAGTAAATTTTCCCCTAAGTTAGGACCAAAAGGCACAACATGGGGCTCAAAGATTTCTGTTATATACCGATGGGCATTAAGTGATCCATTGCCAATAATCTCCAGTTCTATTCGTACTCCCAAGCATATGCCACCCCATATCATAATTGACCCTCCACCGTATTGATCAGTTCCTGCGAAGTTCGCTTGATTGTACCGTTCCCCTCGATGCCTCCATATTCTATCTCTACCATCCACGAAATTCACACAATATCGGATCTCATCACTAAATAAAACTCGTCTCCACTGATTGATTGTTCATGCTACATGCTCCCTAGCAAACGCCAATCTTGCTACCCGATGGGCTCTATCGAGTCTTGGTGCTCTTGCTTGCGCGTATGATCTCAGACCAACTTCATTTAATCGTCTTCTGACTGTCCTCACACTGTTATCTACTGCTTGTAAAAGGTTACGTGCCTGAACAGCAGTAAGACGAGGATTTCTTATGGTTTGATGAAACGGTCATGTATAGCGCGGGTTGCCCGATTTCTTCCTTGTCCTCACCTCCTCACGTACAATCCAGTTTCCCTGTGACGTCGGTAGATTCGATGGATAACCGACGTAGAGACACCCAACATGGTACCGACTGAGCGGTAGGTGCGATCTTCCTCGATCAATGTAACTGCCCTTGCTACTGAGGTTGGTGGTAAATCTCTCATTCAGAATGAAAAATACCGTTTCGAATCGTAAACAGTAAAAGAATCACAAAACACCGCAACCGATCGAATTTGTATCAAATCAAAGAATGGAAAACTGTCATTCTTTACACAAGTGCAAATGTGCAAATATATAAAAAAACGTGTGTTGTATTTCATATTTGATAAAAAAAGGTGTGCACATGTGTAAATGAAAAGTTTTATCAATGGTCCCAGAATTCGGTTGTGTATTTTAATACCTACCGACTGTTATTTCCTATGAATTCTAATTTTCACCAAATTAACCAAATTGTCATCAATAACTAATGCAATTCGAACATAAAAATCGCAAACGACAATTTCGACACGCCTGAGTGATAATATTCCAAATTGATAGACCAATTTTATTGACAATTTCTTGATTCAATGGGATTTCTCCAAAATGGTGATTTTCCACTTGAAATTAAATATATTTTGCAAAAATAGAGATTAACGCATGAAACAAGAAGGGCGTTACTGTAGGAAGATGTGTCTTGACAGACCATGATATTGTACGTTTCAACTCGGACGACGAAATTCCACAGGGTGTTACGAATTTTTGACAAAAAAAACACTTTTAGTTTTGCCCCCGTATAAAATTTTTTTTCAATTTTTTTGTTTTCTCTTATAATTTCTACAAAGCAGAAGAGTTGATTTATAACTTGCCGAACAAATCATCTAAATCGGTTGAGAATTAGGAAAAATATCGAACTTCGAATTTGGTTAAATTTTCGAGTGTGCCGCTAATTTTGCCTCCGAGTGTGGTAACGAAAACGCGTTTTGGTGCGTGCATAAACAAGATATCTAGATACTCAACGCATTACTCGTTTTTTTACCCACTAATCTAGGATGCCCTCTAGGTGCACAGTCTCGTTATTTCATAGCCAGACCTCGTATGTTATATTGTTTCTTACCAAATTCATGTTTCGTGGTTGATCTAATTTTTCATTCCCGACGTACGAGGGTATTTGAGAAATTTCCTAAAGACTACGATCTTAGTAGTATGTTCAAGTTTCTAACTTCTTGAAACGAGTTCAAATTTACACTTTATTGACAAATTTACGACGTGTTTTATCACATTGAGGCTTCTTCAGATAGATAAGCAGTACATTCGAAAAGATGGTGTGCCATATATACATTCTATCAAATATGTACTAGGAACTGCTCAATGGAAAACAACTTATTCATTTTTCAACACAATTTTTAAACGCTTTTCCGAAATTGACTTCAGTTCTTGCCGCAAATTCTCTTTTATGTCTTCTATTGAATCAAAACGGGTACTCCAAAGTGATAATTTCAGTTTTGGAAAAAAAATATTCGGCCTGTGCTATATCAGGTAAATACGGTGGTTGTTCGATAGTATCTGTTGAGTTTTTGGTCTGAAATTCATTCACAATGATAGTATTCTGAGATTGGTGCAAAATCCAGTTTTTTTTTTCACAAATCTGGACTTTTTCAACGAATTTGCTTTCTCAAACGCCGCATGAGGCTCAGGTAATGTTCTTTGCTCGCAGTCTGATCTGGCAAGAATTCGGAGCGAAAACACCTCTATTATCAAAGAAAAGGGTCAACATTACTTCAAGTTTTCATCGACTTTGACGTGGTTTTTTCGGTTTCGGTTTAGTTGTAAGGTGTCATTCCGAAGCTTGTTGACTAGTTTGCATGTCAAACTAATGTACCCATGTCTCATCACCAGTTACAAAGCGTTCCATGAATGTGAACTCCCAATTAACTCGTTCCGGCATATCTTCAGCAACCTTAACTACATTCAATTTTTGAAGAAGTCAGGTCTTTTGGAACTAGTCGAGAGACAACGCGTTCCATGCCCAAACAATCGTTCAAAATAGTATGAATTGATCCGTGAGACACAGAAAGTTCATTACATATCTCTCTCGAATATATATGACGAATTTTTATAACAATTTCCTTCACCTTATCGATACTAATTTTAGTTGAAGATGTTGATGGCCGACTAGAGCGAGGCAAATTTCTCATCACATCTCGGCTGCTGTTGAATGCACTGTGCCACTCATTTGTACGTGTTTCTGATTAAGACAATTCACCGTAAGCCTTCTCTAACATTTTCATAGGCAATACAAATTTTGAGACGAATTGTTTGTTCGATATTTTTATCTATTATAAAAATCCCAAAACACTGATGAAAACTGAAAAAAATCAAGCACTATAAACAAACTGAATGACAAATTGCGTTCAAACTTCGTTTCTGTATAGAAAATAGTTTTGCCAACTTGCAACAACGAGTCTTGACAATCGCCTCAAGCATATTTTTCAAACAATCAATACTCGCAACTCTTTCGGCAGAATGTATTACATTCGTGAAAACAGTACTCTGCTAAAAGCAGAAAAATCCGAACAGGGTTGCTTCATTTAGGAACTGAAAAGATTAAGTAATGATGGGGTTTATTCTTATACTGGGTGTATAAGTAGCTCGTACACTCTTGAAGATTTAATTTTTTTGCGAACGGTATTGTATTTAGAAGTGAGAATCTACTTCAGAAATTTATTTTGCAGTAAACAGGGTGTCTTAATTTTCTATAAAAAATCTTGGGTGGTTTTTCAGATTAGAAGATCACTTTTTTGTTCAAGATTCAGGAGCGGCCTAAGCTCTGCTATAATGTCTTTAAGTAATAAGTTATTTTGGTGAGTAGTTTCGTCACAATAATTTTTTTTCCGTAAAAATTCATGAAAATAGGCTCTCACATCGTCGCATGCTCCTTCGGCCAGAGATGATTAATACTTTTTTCCTTTCGTTTTTTTATTGCCCAAGAATACCTTTATTGATGAATTGAAATAGATTATGCTCATTTTATACAGGAGTGACTCAAAAAAATTATTGAATATTGTAATTTTAAAAATATCATTCTTGATTTTCTCGAATGAAACACATTTTATTATTCATGCCAACGCATAAAATATTGTGCTATATATTGGCAGCAGTAACCTTATCTTCATCTTCGATCATTTTGGGAATATTCGATTATTTGTAAAAATTCTCACTTTCTCACTAGAACTGATACTAATAGCAGTTTCGATGCATTGCCAAACGTGTGTAATGAAAATCACGAATTCAACATTTGTAAGAAGGTTTTGTTTTGTATGACCCTCGTATCTTCGAATGAATATAAGAGGAGGTGCACAAAATGAATAAGGGAAAATTGGTTACTAATAAAAACGGGTATATCGTCATGTAGCAGTTGAGTATAAACGGATGAAGTAATAACACATGATATGAAGTGGTTTCCATTCCCACTGAACATTATAAGTAAACGAGACGTGAGCTCCATATGGTGCAACGGCTTTTATTTGTACGCGTAGTGGAAGAATACGAGGCCTTTTTTGCACCATGTTGAATGAACGAACTTTCATCATTTACAGTGCGGTGAACTCATCTGAGGCTATTTTATCGATTCTGAAGGCAAACGAATTCTTTCACCTGAAATAGGTCAAAAGATTTTGTTTACCCTTTTCTTTATCGGTATGATTACGAATGGAAATTTGCATATTTACAAGGTTCCATTAAAATGTATCTTTTCATAACCTTGGTTTAAATTCGCGGAAATTAATACTGATAATTATCTTGTTAATATATTCCGTTGCTCCATCATTTATGAGGAAAACCTAAAGTGGACTTGTTCCTGCAAATTGGGATTATAAATATAAAGGGTGCTGAACTCATTTCATGAAAAAAGTTCATATAAACACAGGTCCACAAATACACTCGTAGGCAAAATTAGCGGAACACTCGAAAATTTAACCAAATTCGATGTCCGATATTTTTCCTAATTCTCAACCGATTTAGATGATTTTTGCGACAAGTGATAGATCAACTCTTCTGCTTTGTAAAAATCATAAGAGAAAACAAAAAAAATTTGGAAAAAATTTTATACGGGGCAAAACTAAAAGTGTTTTTTTTTGTCAAAAATTCGTAACACCCTGTGGAATTTCGTGGTCCGAGTTGAAACGTACAATATCATAGTCTGTCAAGACACATCTTCCCACAGTAACGCTCTTTTTGTTTTATCTCTATTTTTACAAGAGATATCCAATTTGAAGCGAAAAATCACAAATTTCAAGAATTTATTTTTAATCTTGCGTAGGTGCATAACATCGGAGTTTAGCCAAAAAATAAATTCAAAATTAGAGAAGCGGAAATCTAACGAAATGAAAATTTTTGAAATTCACTGGCTAATTTCACGCTCCGGGAGAACTCGAAGTACACTGGAAAAACGTTGATTTTGCACATTTTTTTTTGAATTTTTGTGTGTGACACTCTATAATAATTATCATTCCTGTCCAAAATTGAGAGCAGGTGTGTATCCTGGCGATACACTCGTGAAATGAAATGAACATGTTGAGAAAAATGTTCATGATGACCCACAAAAAAAAAATTTGATTTTAGTAGCGAGTATGACAACCCCGAGCTCTTATTACAGCGCGCATACGATTTCGCATACTCCCAATGATGTTGTTTATCATCTGTTGAGGTATGTTGTCCCACTCTTCCACCAAAGCAAATGTCAGCTCTTCAACGTTGCCTGGATTCCGTTGTCGAACCCTTCTTCCAAGAATGTCCCAAACGTGTTCGATCGGGTTTGAATCCGGTGACTGCGACGGCCAGTCCATTCGTGTGATCCCAACTTTATTGAGATATTCTATCACTATGAGCGCAGTATGAAGGCGCGCGTTATCGTGCATAAAATGTAAATTTTCCCCTATGTAAGGAGCAAAAGGCACAACATGGGGCTCCAAGATTTCTGTTATATACCGATGGGCATTAAGTGATCCATTGCCAGTAATCTCCAGTTCTGTTCGTACTCCCAAGCATATGCCACCCCATATCATAACTGACCCTCCACCGTATTGCTCAGTTCCTACGAAGTTCGCTTGATTGTACCGTTCCCCTCGATGCCTCCATATTCTATCTCTACCATCCACGAAATTCACATAATATCGACTCTTATCACTAAATAAAACTCGTCTCCATTGATTGATTGTCCATGCTACATGCTCCCTAGCAAACGCCAATCTTGCTACCCGATGGGCTCTATCGAGTCTTGGTGCTCTTACTTGCTCGTATGATCTCAGACCAACTTGATTTGATCGTCTTCTGACTGTCCTCACACTGACGTTACGTGCCTGAACAGCAGTAAGACGAGGATTTCTTATGGTTTGATTGACGATGAAACGGTCATGTATAGCGCGGGTTGCCCGATTTCTTCCTTGTCCTCGCCTCCTCACGTACAATCCAGTTTCTCTGTAACGTCGGTAGATTCGATGGATAACCTACGTCGAGACACCCAACATGGTACCGACTGAGCGGTAGGTGCGCCCTTCCTCGATCAATGTAACTGCCCTTGCTACTGAGGTTGGTGGTAAATCTCTCGTTCTGAATGAAAAATACCGTTTCGAATCGTAAACAGTAAAAGAATCACAAAACACCGCAACCGATCGAATTTGTATCAAATCAAAGAATGGAAAACTGTCATTCTTTACACAAGTGCAAATGTGCAAATATATAAAAAAACGTGTGTTGTATTTCATATTTGATAAAAAAAGGTGTGCACATGTGTAAATGAAAAGTTTTATCAATGGTCCCAGAATTCGGTTGTGTATTTTAATACCTACCGACTGTTATCTCCTATAAATTCCTAATTTTCACCAAATTAACCAAATTGTCATCAATAACTAATGCAATTCGAACTTAAAAATCGCAAACGACAATTTCGACACGCCTGAGTGATAATAAGAAAATTCCAAATTGATAGTCGAATTTCAATGACAATTTCTTGATTCAATGGAATTTCTCCAAAATGGTGATTTTCCACTTGAAATTAAATATATTTTGCCAAAATAGAGATAAACGCATGAAACAAGAAGAGCGTTACTGTAGGAAGATGTGTCTTGACAAACCATGATATTGTACGTTTCAACTCGGACCACGAAATTTCACAGGGTGTTACGAATTTTTGACTAAAAAAAAACACTTTTAGTTTTGCCCCCGTATAAAATTTTTTTTGTTTTCTCTTATGATTTCTACAAAGCAAAAGAGTTGATCTATAACTTGCCGAACAAATCATCTAAATCGGTTGAGCATTAGGAAAAATATCGAACTTCGTATTTGGTTAAATTTTCGAGTGTTCCGCCAATTTTGCCTCCGAGTGTACTTCGTTACCGATTTACTGGTTGGTAAGGTTTAACCGAAATATTGAATTTTTGGTAAACTACTCCAAATAATATTGAGGTGAAATTCTGGGGATATCGAAAACAATATTTTGGACTCTCTGGTGATGCGTATACGCACAACGCACGTTATTCTCCAAGAAAAACTAGGACGCTACCAATTTCTTTGAAATTGAAAAATTTTTTTAATTTTTCAATTATTTTCCGATTAAAACGCCTACTTAACATTTCTTTGTACGACGCCCAGTTTTACAGTAAAAAAATGTTTAAAATTTTTCTAGGAATCCTTGCGATTCCATTGATACCTGTTTTATGCTCAATCATAAATGTGTTCAAAAATGATTAACGTCAGTGTCATTTGAGTGTGTCTCTTTTCGATAATCTTGAATTCATTGAATTTGAATATCAAATCGGCTATCCTGAGTCGTTATACGAATACAGAGATGACCCACATGCTTTTTATATATGGACGTGCTGACGGAAATGAATTACAAGTTCGACGGTTGTACATTGAACGTTTACTTCCGATAGCAAACTTTTGAAAGAATTCATCGACACCTATATGAAAAAGGCAAATTTATACGACATGCAGGAACAGGAAGGCCAAGGGTAAGAACGGTGGAGCTGGAAAATGAGGTTTTTGCAATAATTCAATACGATCCTAGTTCCTAGACCCGAAAAATTACTGACACTTCTTCTTAACGATTTCCTGCCCGTATTGCGTATTGTCAATGGCTTTTGCCTAAGTTGATAGGAATTTCCCAATTTCTTATGCTGTTCCTTTCCACTGATTAAGCAATTTTTTCAAGAAATTCCTTAATTACTTTTCATAATAATCATGTGTGGTGTGGAGAAAATCCACATCAAACATATGATGGGTCTTCATTGTGGGTTCTGCCTAATTTGACCAGTATTTCAACCAGGAAGACTTGTGTGCCGACACTTTTTGGAACACACTTCCAAGAATATTTAGAGGATGTACCTTTTGCAATAAGATAAATGATGTGGTTTAGGCACGATGGTGCACCTGTCCATTTAAGTCAGCTTGCTTGTGACTTCCTAATTGAGGGGACCTTAATTCTGGCCTGCACGGTCACCAGACTCAAACCTCCTCAATTTCTTCCTTTGGGGTCATTTGAAGTTTTGGTTCAAACTACCCCGTTACAAATGTTAAGGACTTAAATAATAGAATCATCGCTGGGTGCAACTCGATAAGAATAGAATATGAACTTTTTCCATGAAATAACCTCAGCAAATACCTCCGTAAATATTGTATTACGCTCTCACTCTCGCGATCTTAGGTTTAATAACCTCTCTCTATCCTGAGTCTAGCATTGATACAGGTTGTCACATAATAGTATGTCACAACTTAATAGAAAAATATAGGTCCGCAAAAGCTTCGTTACGGAGCTACAGGGTGTTGAAATTTCCGAAAAAGATTGTTTTTTTCTTCAAAACTCCTGCAGTTTTTAAGATATTCAGCCCAAATTTGGAATGCTAGATATTTTTTATAGTCTCCATCATTACATTTCCTGAATTTTAACTGGCATCTATAAAGTGTTTTTTTTCTGATGCAATGTCTTCTTTTGCCCTTTCAAACTTTTTTTGTAATACGCCACTGATCAGCGTACAATCAATTTTCGTCATCTTCGTTCCATTTTGAAGCTTTTTTGACACTTGTAATTTTTTCGTACCTCCAACCGTTTTCGAGTGAAAAATTATTGAATTTGAATTATTTGAATTGTAGGTTATTCGCTTAATAAAATAAAAATTATGGAAATCTCGATAGGTATGCCCAAAATTTGCTTTTATTTTGATAACTTGTCTTCTGAGACACAACTTATACTTATTCAATATCAAACTAAAAATGAAGAATAATTAAAAACTAAATAAATTGCTGAAAATGTCTCCCACCTGCAAGAATACAGGTCTCTGCCCTTCTCCGCATATTATCAAGCACTCTTTGATATATTCTGGGGTATTTTTTATCGTGATACAAGAAGTTTTTGATTCGGTCTCCCAATTCTTCTATAGTGTTCACTTGAGTGGTAGAAACTAAACTTTTGAGATATCCCCATAAGAAAAAGTCTAAAATATTGAAGTCTGGGGACCTAGGAGGCCATGGTTCTGGCCCACCTCAACCTTTCCATCGGTTGTTGAATGTATCATTCAAGAATCCCCTAGCTTCTACACCAGATGTGCTGGTGCCCCATCATGGATGAACCACATTATGTTTCTAACCAAAAGTGGCAAATTCTCGAGCAATAAAGGTAACTCCTTCTCAAGAAATTGCCGATAAGCGGGACCGTTTAGTCTGTTAGGCTAAAAAATGGCCCAATCAAATAATTTCCAATTATTCCTACCCAGACATTTAGTGAGAATTGTTCTTGATGATGAGATTCTTCAATCAAATGGGGGTTTTACTTAGCCCAATAATGATTATTGTGAAAATTTGTGATAGCAGTTCTCGAAGAGTTAGCTTCGTCAGTGAACATTATTTCACCATCAAAATGAGCATTTCCTCTAATTTTATCTTAGAACCATCGCCAGGAATTCAGTCTTGAAGGAAAATCTCGAGGAAGTAGAGTTTGATATGAAACGGGTACAATCCTCCAAACTAGAACATTTGAAATATTCAACTGACTTCCATTCTTTCTTGTTCTCACATGAGGATTCAAATCAATACAATTCAAAACTGCTTTCTCAATATCTGGAGTTCTCATAGTTTGAGTTACACCTTTTAAATGATTATTCGCAATAAAAGTATCAGTTTCCCTCAACCTTCTGTGGATATTTGAAAATGTTCGCCTCTCTGGTGTTACCCGATTTGAAAAGCGCACCAGAAATAATCGCCTAGCTTCTATTGTGTTTCCGTCAGCCAGACCGTACATGTAATTGATTTCAGCCAATTCGGCGTTTGTGAAATTATCCATTTCTTCTTACAGCAGTAACTTCAAAAGTCTTATAACTAATCGTTAATTTAATAAACAATTTGAGCAGACACTGGTTCAACTGTCAAAATAAATAAATAAATAAAAAAATAAAAGCCAACTAATCATTTTTTGAATTAGAAGTGCTTTCAATTCAGCGAATGCATACAATCGTTTAATGATTTTTTTGCTCCAGAACAGTGGGAGATACGAGAAAATTACATGTGTCAAAAAAGTTTTTATATTGAACGAAGATGAGGAAAATTGATTAAACGCTGATCAGTGGCGTACTATAAAAAAGTTTGAAAGGGCAAAAAAGACATGGCCTTGGAAAAGAAAACACCTTGTACATTCTAGCTAAAATTAAGAACGTGTTATGATGGAGGCTGTAAAAAATCGCTTGCATTCCAAATTTGAGCTGAATATTTCAAAAACTGCAGGAGTTTTGAAGAAAAACCATTTTTTCCGGAAATTCCCTGTAGCTCCGTAACAAAGCTTTTGCGGAGCTATGTTTATATGAACTTTTTTTCTTAAAATTGCACGTAGATTTATTTCCTCAAGTTGTGACATACTATTATGTAACACCTTGTATAAATACCGAAAACGTAATGTAGTATAAACACTTGATAATGAAGTGATATTCCAAACTAATCGTGTGCCTAAACAATAAATAGTGATAATTCGATAAAATATAGTGTATGATTTACCCATTTAATTTTAGAACTGTAGACCTTACAGGTCAATAATTCTCAGAAACCTCATTCGAAAAGTAAAGTATATATGGAGAAGCTCTATCCTTAAAATATATACAGGCGGATACATCCAGTTCCTATGTTTGTAATTGTAAACAGTTTCAAGAACTTGAGTTTTATGAACGGATTTTTGATACTTTCATTTGTAGATTTTCGTTTCCTATATTGGACATCATTCTGTAAGTTTCCATTCAAGATTCACCTCTATCCTAACGACATCCGTCTTGAAGCAACCCTAAATTAAAATTCACGTAGTCTTCACTACTGAATAATACATAAATACGTACATCGCCAATCAGCTAAATGCGTCTATACGCCCTAAAATGGCGGCTCAGCGTTCAGTTTTCCGTAAACTTGAATGCTCTCGAATTCCCAGGCGACTCGATTTGCAATGCTGAATGCCATAATTATAATTACCGTACCGTGTTATATGCACAACATCGTAGGCGGCTTTACCTCGAGAAATTAATACCGGGCCCAGATTTCCACAAATGTTTATCCCTAATGACCTGCCTGATATCTTGATTATACGGGAAGGTACGAGTATCAGGGATAACAAACAAATGCGTTAAAAAGGGGAGAATTAGAGAGGAGTTTAATTATTCAACAGGGGAAAAGAATACATAATGACTATAACTAAATAATGTAAAAACGTTAGTAACTTTTTACTTTACGTGATTTCGTTAAGAAAAAAAATTCGTCACACGGATCGAAATTTTTTGACGTAACAACGTCTTATAATTCGATAGAGCCGGCTGCACGCACGAAAAACATGACTCATGCGGCGTTACCTCGCTCTGAGGCGTTCCATTCATGGCTTGAAGTACAAGCGAGAGTGCGGAACGAGCGACAAAATGGCTCAATCGGCCTCCGCGTTCGACGTCTGTCGCTCTCCTACTTGAGTGAGCGATGCTTCTACGTGGACAACTGCTATACGATAATACATTCACATGTTTTCGTCAAGTATGAAGTGCAGTGAAAAGTGAATGTGGTGTCAATTGTTTATAGCGACGATAGTTGTGGCGATAAAGGTAATGATTTTTTCGATATTAAATATATGTTCAGTGATATTTTGTCGAATATTCGTGCTTTCATCATCAAAATAAGTAGCATCGGTCTGCTAGTGCAGCGACTGTAGGTTATGCTATAATTGAGACACAGTGATTCCAAGGTCTGATCATTTAATCATGATAGATGAATCTAACCTAAATAGAACGACGGAGGCGCTACGAATTTTCGAAAAATTTCGCCGAAACGTCGCCCAAGGCGAACGGAACGTCGAAACGGCGAAATTTCTTCGGTAACGAAAAAAACGGTCTTTCGGGAGGCAACCTGAACGATCGATCGAGCGAAAATTCACAAAGAAAGCCCCGAAAAAGCGAAACTAAAAAAGGTCTCCGATTTTTCGCGAGTGGAGGAAACAATTTCGTCGAACTTTTATGTCTATACAAATTTTTCCATCGCGTTCGATCGTTTCAAAACCTGGACAAAGAGCAAGCCTCCAGTTTCGCATGCTGCGCTATAATAGTTTGATTCCCGTTAAACGAAGGGAAAACTGGAAAATCTTCAATTCAACGAACGGCTATCGGCGGACTTTTGCAAAATTTCGCTCCATTTTCCTCACTCCGAATATCTCTGATGGCCTTGAATTAACTAACGTCGAGCTGTCAAAATAAGTGGTTTTCTTCCATCCGTTCTACTTATACGATCGAAATCCAACCTTATTTCAATTAGCCATATATTCGATCTGTCAAAATCAGTGTTTCCAAATTTTATTTGAATGAAAAGTTTGACGAAACTTGAAATAAACTTTCAGAGGTAAGAGAACGTAGTTTGATGTTTATTTCATCCATTTTATGTATATTTTGGTTAAGGAAAGAAATGACAAACTTTGGAAATCTATAAATTTAACATTTTGTGGTTATGTTAACCTGAACAATGTGATTCAAATTGAATGTCATAATAAAAAGAGTTAAGGAGACTTACAATAATGTTTTTAAGGTAACTGAATGTATTTTGAGGTTTGTTTATGTATTTTAATGTATGTTTTTTCAGCATGCTCAAGAAATGTACTCATAATTCAAATATTTCATTTTTCGTTTATAGTTATTTTAACCTTTAGCGTTAAAAATGTCCTGGAATTACTAGGATTGTTTAACAAATCCATTGGGGATCTTACAAAATGATGGGATTCCTTTGAGTTGCTATTAATAGGTATTGAGCTCTTTTGTATAATAATATTCTTTCTGAAAGGAACTCGATAAAGTTTTCGTTAGGTCTATATCTGTATTAAAATATTTCAAACTGGATGTCAATAAGACCGTGACATTTCAAATTGAATTTTCGTTTCAGTTTATTCAAGAGGAAGTACGTTTCTATTCTACAATTATCCAAATGTAAAAGTATATGAGATTCAATGTGTTTGACAATGTTCAAGTTTGAAGCAAAGAAAATAAGATCTCAAATTTGCACAAAAGGTAATTTTTGTGAGTTTCTTCTATTGATAACTCATAGTTACTGTTTCTCAGGAAATTTTATCAAGGCTGTTGAATGAATGACAGGAATTCCTCATTGATTTGAAGTTGAAAGTTTCTCTGTTATAGGTGTCTTATATTATTATATATTATATATATTTCGACTAAGAAACTGCTGAGGGGAAAAAGTTGATCCCACATGGTCCGAACCATCTCAGAAATTATCCCCCTTCGAATCAAGAATTGACGTTTCGCAACTTTTTTGACCCGAATCAGTCCATCTTGAGATTGAGTTGGAGGAAAATTTTCATTATCACACTGTATATTCAACAATTCACAAAAATTTGAATCGATTTAGCACTAAATGGACAGCCGGTATGAAAGAAATAATTCTTTTAGCAGTGTGAGAGGAATATTTTCACAGAAAGGAATCTCAAATAACCAATCTCTGAAGAATGTAACTGAAACCTATCATTCTTTGGTGACGTGATCTTCATCAAAATTATCAACTTTCCTAAAACCAACATTTCAAGTTCATAAATCTAGACATCGCGGAAACATTGATAAAGCCGTTAATAAAATAATTTTCTATGTCTAACATCGCATAAAATTATATTTATAACCTAATTGCTTCATGAATTTATATAGACCCCGATGTTTCAGTTGTGTAATGTGAGTAGAGATATGTTATTTCCCTTGCAGGCAATTTATATACGCCAATCTTAGCCTATGTTTGTTATTCATAAGCGTTTTAGCTGAATGTAATCAGGAAACATCTGAGGAGTCATTAGTACGCAGGGGTCTTGGTATAATCCTGAAATTTCTTTGAAATTCATCGAATTCAATTCAGAACTTTAGCCGCCTGGCGTATCTCGTTTCCAGCATGTCTAGTTGAAATGATGGAATATGTTGAAAACACACTTGTTTGGGATGAATTAGTTCCAACTTGCCCGTTCCTCTATAATATCAATTTACTTGTTTTTGATGAGCGATGGGTAGATTTACATTTGTATTTTGTAATACTATACCGTATATATATATAGTATTAAACTATATACAAAGTTCAATGGACTATTAGATCAACTCAGCGACAGCTGGGAAAATGAAAAACCAAATCGATCTGCTTGAGCATTTTCAATAATAAACAAGAACTGCGTTTTAAGGAATTTTACTTAATAATTGCGATTCGTAACGCGTTTCACTACACCGTAGTTTCTTCAGACGAATGAATATACAGAAAAATATAAATGAGAATATAACTATAAATGTTCTTGAGTAATTAAAAGCTTATTGGGTTGCTTCTTCTTAAGTGGTTATTTATGACAGGTATATCCAATAAAATTAGGGAATAGATTGCTCCCCGAAAAGATTCAATAGAGGTGAAGGGCTTAAATCTACTTGTTCATCGATCAGTCTACCTGAGTGTTTGTATTTATTGATTTCTAAAGTTTCCCAAAGATCTACCTTCCAATATTTATTATCTGTATGCAAAATTTCAAACTGTGGGTCGAAAGAATGATTATTATCTAAGAGATGATTCGCGTAATTTGAATGTGATTTTTATTTGAAAACTGCGTTTATGTTCCGATATTCTAATATTGAAATTTTTATGTGTACAATTTATCACAGTCATTGCAATTCAATCTATAAACACCTGATTTATTGTTTTTACCTGGTTTGGTTTTATTATTTTTATATATTTGCCTAAATTATTATTAGTTTGGAAAGCTATGTTGAAATTATTACTACTTAAGAATGATTTCAGTTTCTCACTTGTAATGCCAACGTAGGTTAAGGTGTTGAATTTTTGTTTCAATTTATCGACAGGGTAAACTTCATTCAATGCGATTCTACTTTGTTTTTATTTAAAATATTATTTATTAGTTTGGGATTGTAACCATTATTTTTGGCTATTTGTTTAATCAAATTTAGTTCTTTGTTGAAATTTTCTGGTGATAACGGGATGTTAATCAATCTATGAATAAAACTATTGAATGCTGACATTTTATGTTGATATGGATGACACGACGAGTTATGTATTATAATATCTGTATGTGACGGCTTATGGTAAATTGCGAAAACATGTTTTCCATTTTCATTCGAAATTGTTACGTCTAAGAAATTTATCGAATTATTGCTTTCTATTTCGGTTGTGAATGCAATTTTGGATGTAATGAATTTATATGATTTTCGAAAATTTTCAACTCTCTATCTGTCCCTGTGAAGCAAATAATGATATCGTCTATTAGCAAGTCGTTGAGGAATTTTGAAAGTCCTCAACGACTTGCTAATAAAACATTGCAATTTTAAATCTAAATTTTCGGTCGAAAATTCATACGAACTTATTGCCAATATCAAAGATACCACTATACCACCTAATTCTAAACTCATACCTTTCGATGTTAAGAATCTATTTCCCAACATTCCTCCGAAAGATACGTATTACTTAGTTGAAGAATTATCAGAAACGAATCATGTCAATACTATCATTAAATTAGATATTCTTTCATTATTAAAATTTGTTTAGATCAAAATTATTTCCATTTTAATAACAAATATTATACTATTGAAGACGGCTTGATTATGGGCAATCCGTTAAGTCCTTTGTTAGCAGAAATATTCATGAGTAACTTAGAGAAATTAATTCATAATCATCCACTCAGTAAATATTGTTTATACTGGTATCGCTATGTAGACGATATCATTATTTGCTTCACAGGAATAGATAGACAGTTAAAAATTTTCCAAAATCATATAAATTCATTACATCCAAAATTGCATTCACAACCGAAATAGAAAGCAATAATTCGATAAATTTCTTAGACGTAACAATTTCAATAAAATGGAAAACATGTTTTCGCAATTTACCATAAGCCGTCACATACAGATATTATAATACATAACTCGTCGTGTCATCCATATCAACATAAAATGTCAGCATTCAATAGTTTTATTCATAGATTGATTAACATCCCGTTATCACCAGAAAATTTCAACAAAGAACTAAATTTGATTAAACAAATAGCCAAAATGATGGTTACAATCCCAAACTAATAAATAATATTTTAAATAAAAACAAAGTAGAATCGCATTGAATGAAGTTCACCCTGTCGATAAGTTGAAACAAAATTCAACACCTTAACCTACGTTGGCATTACGAGTGAGAAACTGAAATCATTCTTAAGTAGCAATAATTTCAACATAGCTTTCCAAACTAATAATAATTTAGGCATATAGATAAAAATAAAACCAAACCAGGTAAAAACAATAAATCAGGTGTTTATAGATTGAATTGCAATGACTGTGATAATTTCTACATTGGTAAAACACATAGAAAATTTAATATTAGAATGTGTGAACATAAACGCAATTTTTCAAATAAAAATCGGATTCAAATTACGCGAATCATCTCTTAGAAAATAATCATTCTTTCGACCCACAGTTTGAAATTTTTCATACAGATAATAAATATTGGAAGGTAGATCTAATTAGAAATCAATAAATACACATGTTAGACTCATCAATGAACAAGTCGATTTAAGCCCTTCACCTCTATTGAATCTCTTCGGGGAGCAATCTATTCCTTAATTTTATTGGATATACCTGTCATAAATAACCACTTAAGAAGAAGCAACCCAATAAGCTTTTAATTACTCAAGAACATTTATAGTTATATTCTCATTTATATTTTTCTGTGTATTCATTCGTCTGAAGAAGCTACGGTGTAGTGAAACGCGTTAAGAATCGCAATTATTAAGTAAAATTCCTTAAAACACAGTACTTGTTTTTTATTATTGATAATGGAATATTACCAAGTAAAAGCCTCCCAAATTCAAATTGAGCATTTTCCATAAAACTCAAAGACTATCTAATAACACTGCCCCAGGAAAATAACGCACAATTCCGAATTTCTTTTGTGGTTGGTAACTAATTATCAACACATGTTTTTTCGGACATGTCCCGACATATGCTATAGTCTATTTGGTAAAGATGTAGAGTATTAAAGGATCATTAAGTATGCAAATCCCTTAGAAATATGGTACGTGGGCTAATTCAAAAATAAATGTATTTTATACCAGCTTGTCTTGGAGCATGCTTCAATTTACTGCCGGATCTTTGATAAAAACCGTCGTACAAATCTCCAGGAAGAACCCAACTACCTCACTACGATCTTCTCTGTCTTTTTCATTGATTGTGAATATTGCTGTCTTCGTTTCAAATAAAATGGTTACTTTATACGACTAAAATTTGCACTGCCTTCTTGCAGTTCAGCTGCTCGAGAGCCTGTCCCACATTCTGATCTTGATTTCTACCATGGAAGAATTTGTAGGTGGAATGTTCGGTGGTATTGCGTAAGATGAATCAAGCACAGAATTCTTTGAGAACAAGAGTGCAAGGAGATCAGTTTTCTCCGTTTGGTTGGCTTAGGTTCTTGGTTTAGCGGCAACACAATGGTTCCAGTAGCATATATAAGGTTGTGGTCTGAGTTGTCTAACGGTGCTGACACTTGTACTCCAAAATCATCTGGATCTGAAATAAAAAAAAGCCGCTTGGGTGATTAGGTATTCTTGTCGGTTCGTCAACTAGCTGCGTAAGATTATGGCTGATTGCATAAGTTTTAGCCTGTCTTCCTGCTTTGTCTGTTCTATTGGAGTGGTGGAGCTAGTGGGTGTTGTGAACGTTGAAGTCTCCCAGTACAATGACCTCAGCTACCAGATGATGTGTCTGAAACGAATCCATCTTATCACCTAAATACTGAAACAGTTTAGGGAAGTGAATATCATTTGGCGAGCGATATAGACAGCATAAGAACAGTGTTTTAACCTACAAGTAGACTTTAAACCACGCAAGTTCGAAGCGTCGTCCTCCATGTGTCCTCTCTCTGCATGCAACATCCGATTTGGCGAAAACACACAGAGATCCCCTTCAAACCTAAATCTCGTATGTAGCTCATACCCATTAAAACGTAAATACGTTATGTCGGTTGTTTGACTCACTTGGGTTTGGGTTAGGGCCAACACATGGGGTTGTTTTGCAGATGCTACTAGAGTGCATCGACATTCACGTTGTTGTGCCCCAGTCCTCTGTTGTTGCAGAACTCTATCAAGAGTTTGCTTTCTTTTCTAGAACTTGAACTAATAAGTAAATTCGTCGGAAAAGTGCTCGACTTACCCGCATCATGAACCCCTCGAGGCAGTCGCCCCCCCGGATATCTGAATGGGAGACTATTTCAACTCCGGATGATTTTGTTCCAGAAGAACTCATCAAGCTTCGTTGCCAATCTTTCCCACCCTTGAAACTGGGCCATCCGCCAGCTCTCGAAACTTAGTCACACATGTGACCAATTCAGGGGACCTATAGCTGGATGTGGGGGTATCAAAGCGGGCGACGGGGGTAAGACCACCGGCCACCTTGGATATGATATGCATGTTAACGCCTGACCTCAACAAGCTCATATCGTTAGGAACCGTCTTCAAGACCATGAAATCACTTCAGAGGAGTGGCTTGCACAAACTGCAGACCTAAATCCCATCGAACATGTCTGGCATACTCTCAATAGGATATTAAGAACCTAGAAAAACCAGCCAGCTATTGTGAATGTGGTTCCAAACAGACAGATCGAAATTTAGAACAAATCAGAATGCTATGAGGTTTTTTTTCGGCAGGTGTGGACATATCCGGTATCAACAGGTTTATAGTGAATTTTTCCATTTTTCATAATAAGTTTTCTCTCAATTTTCATTTCAGATTTGATTACTGAAAGAAGAATTCTTCAACATATCAAAACTTTTTTTGAATAAATCTGAAGCTTGGATTTTGTGCGTTAATTTCTTGGGGCAGTGTATTACATATATTAGGTCTATGCTTTTATTCTATACTTTATATTGATGAGGACCAGCCATCTACTCAGAAATACTTTTAATAATAAACCAAGCATTGAAGCGTGAAAATAGCTAAAAACTCTTATTCCTGTTCATAAATTTTCCTCGTGCATTTCCACGTACCATACATAATTTATCAAATTTGACCCATGTGCCGACAAAGAAGATGGAATGAATTATAGTTTTTAATATTGGATGATCCACGAAATTCCCTGGATATCTTTCGAAGAACGAAACAATCAAATTCTTATGGGTTTCTTTGATCGTTACCTCAAAGGGAATGCCCCAACGACCTTCTCATAAATAGTTATAAACATTCCAGGTTCGTGTTGGATGTAAATCACCAGCGAACATTCCTTCGTATCCTGAATTTTTACGTGCCCAATATCTTCGATTTGGAAGTTCGAAAGGACAGGATCGGATTGAGTATAAAGGGAAAATCAAGAAGGGGATATTTTCGAAATGTGAAGTTAATGCATTTCTAGATATTGTCGAATATCCTTAATTATTCAAATTCTGATTTTAATTTTATCTATAAACCATATCAAAAATAAGTGGGTTATACAAATTTTTAGACATTCTGCTTGAAATGTATCAGTTTGATGAAAATGTTTTATTTATCAATAAAAATCCCTTATTTCTGGCTCAAAATTCGTGCCAAAAGGTTAAACTCAACTAAGGACTGAGTTTGGATGTTGAAGCGTGGCACTGCGAGTTCTCAACATACTTTTCATAAGATGGTCCGTAACCACTGAGTGCTAATTACAAGCATGATAACATATGATCGTCAGTTGACCCAAACATTGCCGTCAGTTGAAGGGCGATTTGCCTTAAATTCGGATATTTATGTTCAGATATAAAACACCAGAAATTTGTATCAGATGCTATAGCTTTGAGATGTATATCTGATATAATCTGCACCAATTCATTTTCAATAGAACTTGAGTTCATATTATACTGACTTACTATTTTAGTAGCTAATTCCTCAATGTTTTTACATGAAAAAGGATAACACATAAATGATGCTATATTTGCCAACTTTTTGCAATCAATCATGAAAACGCATTTCGATTTGTCCCAGAATATTTGATAATTCAGCCTCATACGTATCATAGCTTGGAATCCTTGCTTCAAAGGACGAAAATGTTTCAGATCCTTTCTTTTTAGTTGATCTATCATAAGTTGCAATTTACTTTTGAATGCGTTAACTGGGCTAATCATCTCGATGATAGTTTTTCCTTCACCTTGAAGCTCCAAGTTAATGGTCTTTAAGTGCATTGTGATGTCAGTCAAAAATGCCAAATCAGTCAGCCATTTTTCGTTTTTCAACATCTTAGTGTCGTCACCTCTCTCGTCAAGAAAAGGTGTTATTTCGGGCAATAATTCTTGAAACCTTTCTAAGAATTTTCCGCGACTCAACCACCTGACGTCCGTGTGAAGAACTGAAACAGTGTGTTCAGCTGACTCCCCATCTTCCAACTGCAACTTAAAGATCTGCCGTTGCAAGCTACGTGCACAGATGGAATTCACAATTGTTTTTGCAATGCCCATAATTTGCTCCATGTTCAATGACGCAAACTTAATTGATAACCATGGTTAGGACTGAAAGATCTAAAGTCGATACTTTTGACTAACTTTCTCTGGACTTGCTCAATTCTGTCAATATACTTGTAATAGTAAGGGTACCAAACAGGTACAGCATATTCCAAATAACTCCTCACCAACAAGAAATATAGCATTTTTAAAGATCTTGGATCAATGAAACTTTTAGTAATTCTCAGAACGAAACCCAACATTTTGAAAGCCTCAGAAACTATATGATCAATATGATACTCAAAGGACAACTTAGAATCAAGATATATACCAAGATCCTTAATTTGGTTTACCTTCCCAATTACAAGCCTATCAACAGAAAAAATAGCATCGAAGACATTGACATTCTTTGTAAACCTTATATGCTTACACTTATCTTCTGTAAAGATCACTCTGAAACCGCAAAATATCATCAAATTAAACTGGCTTGCTATTTCAGTAGCTACTTCCTCAATGTTTTTACATGAAAAAGGAGAACTCATAAATGATGCTATATTTGCCAATTTATTGCAACCATAAAAACGCATTTCGAATTGTCCCAAAATATTTGATAATTCAGCCTCATACGTATAATAATTCAACTGAGGAATCCTTGCTTTTAAAGACGGAAAATGTTTCAGATTCTTCATTTTCAGTTGATCTATCTTAAGTTGCAATATACTTTTGAATACGTTTACTGCGCTTATCATCTCAATAATAGTTTTTCCTTTACCTTGAAGCTCCAAGGTTATGGTGTTCAAGTGCATTGTGATGTCAGTCGAAAATGCCAAATCAGTCAGCCATTTTTCGTTTTTCAACATCTGAGTGTCATCACCTTTTTCGTTTAGATAAGCTGTTATTTCGGGTAATAATTCTCGAAACCTTTCTAGGAATTTTTCGCGACTCATCCACCTGACGTCCGTGTGAAGAGCTAAATTCAGCTGACTCCCTATCTTCCAACTGCTACTTGAACAGCCGCCGTTGCAAGCTACGTGCACGGATGTAATTCACAATTTTTGTTGCAATGCCCATAATTTCTTCCTTGTTTAAATCTTTTGAACACAAAAGTTGTTGATGTATAATGCAATGGAATAAAAAATAAAGGGAAATCTTCATTAGCTCTACTCAATTTAACTAAATTAACTTTGTTTCCAGTCCAAAGATAATACCTTTCTTTCGAGTTATCACTCGACCCTTCTACCCTCTTTCAAATTTTCAAGGGTTGTCACCCCTACTCCAGATGTTGAAATTAGAGATGAGGATGGTACTTGATGATTACTGCCATTGATCAGCATGGATCTGTTCCATTTTACCTCACTGAAACTTTATTAGTTTCAGGAAATAGTCTTCCCTATCTTTCAGTTGCTCATCCTGTATCTTTAACAGTTTTCAATTAGAAATAGAAATTCGTTCAAAGCAATGTAGACAAAAATACCACCTTTCTTTTGAGTCACCACTCGACTCGTCTTCCCTATTCAAAATGTTCAAGGGTTGCAACGCCCGTTGCTATTTAAGGCAAGTTTTATACCCCAAAAGATGTCCCCTTGAAGCAAAAATTGACCTTCTTTGCGTTTTGATCAGAAATGAATATCTTGGTAGATATAACCTCTGTTTAATTTTCGTTGAAGCACCCTGTATGTTTATAACTGTTCTGGATCAGGTTGATTACAATCTTAGTCTAAGCTTAGAAAATAATCAACATTGAATGATTTCAAGATCACCTAGTTTCTAAAAGCCAAATTTTCCTCCTGAATGTTTTCAGAAAAAAACATCCTGAACTTCATAGACTTATCCTGCGGCTAAGGTAATGGAACCCTGTCGGTTTTTACAACGTCGATCGAACTAAAAATGAAAAACTAGATTCCCTCACTGACGTTCCGCTCAGAAAACCCCATCCAAGCGTCATTCAAAGCTTCGAATGCTTCATAATTGGTTTCTTCATCACTTAAAACCACCCAATTCTACCCAAGGCAAATATTTAAATGAAACATTTCATCATGTTGAAACGTAGGGACTTTGAGACAGCTTTTCTGCCCCCAACTCGCCCAGATTTTAATATTTTAGCGGCACGGTTTAAAATGTTTCATTTCATTGCAAAGATTCGAACCTTTCCGGGACCGCTTTGACGACGAATATACTCGTAATTTGATGGATATAGATACTACCAGACAGACTGAGTCTCAGTTATATTCTGGTATATTAAAATATTTTTTTAATGAACACTACCATAGAGATTTTTCAACAATATACGGAGTGGGGAAATTTAATTCACTTCTGTTTTGAGATGGAAAACGTTGAGTAATCAATATTAACTGTTATATTTAATATTTTAGTTTGTTTACACAAGTATCGAACAAAGAATTTGAATTTGGGAGGCTTTTACTTGGTAAAATTCCATTATCAATAATAAAACAAGTAATGTGTTTTTCGGAATTTTACTTAATAGTTGTGATTCGTAACGCGTTTCACTACAACGTAGCTTCTTCAGACGAATGAATGTACAGAAAATAAGAATGAGAATATAATAACAAATGTTCTTAAGTAATTAAGAGCTTATTGGGTTGCTCCTCCTTAAGTGGTTATTGATGACAGGTATATCCAATAAAATTGAGGAATGGATTGCTCCCTGAAGAGATTCAATACAGGTGAAGGGATTTAATCGACTTGTTCATTGATGAGTCTACCTGAGTGTTTGTATTTATTGATTTCTAAAGTTTCCTAAAGATCTACCTTCCAATATTTATTATCTGTATGCAAAATTTCAAATTGTGGGTCGAAAGAATGATTATTTTCTAAGAGATGATTCGCGTAATTTGAATCTGATTCTTTATTTGAAAAACTGCGTTTATGTTCCGATATTCTAATATTAAAATTTCTATGTGTTCTACCAATGTAGAAATTATCACAGTCATTGCAATTCAATCTACAAACACCTGGTTTATTGTTTTTACCTGGTTTGGTTTTATTATTTTTATATATTTGCCTAAATTATTATTTGTTTGGAAAGCTATGTTGAAATTATTGCTACTTAAGGATTATTTCAGTTTCTCACTTGTAATGCCAACGTAGGTTAAGGTGTTGAATTTTGTTTCAATTCATCGACAGGGTAAACTTCATTCAATGCGATTCTACTTTGTTTTTATTCAAAATATTATTTATTATTTTGGGATTGTAACCATTATTTTGGCTATTTGTTTAATCAAATTTAGTTCTTTGTTGAAATTTTCTGGTGATAACGGGATGTTAATCAATCTATGAATAAAACTATTGAATGCTGATATTTTATGTTGATATGGATGACACGACGAGTTATTAATTTAGGCAAATATATAAAAATAATGAAACCAAACCAGGTAAAAACAATAAATCAGGTGTTTATAGACTGAATTGCAATGACTGTGATAATTTCTACATTGGTAGAACACATAGAAATTTTAATATTAGAATATCGGAACATAAACGCAGTTTTTCAAATAAAAATCAGATTCAAATTACGCGAATCATCTCTTAGAAAATAATCATTCTTTCGACCCACAGTTTGAAATTTTGCATACAGATAATAAATATTGGAAGGTAGATCTTTGGGAAACTTTAGAAATAAATAAATACAAACACTCAGGTAGAATCATAAATGAATAAGTCGATTTAAGCCCTTCACCTCTATTGAATCTTTTCGGGGAGCAATCTATTCCTTAATTTTATTGGATATACCTGTCATAAATAACCACTTAAGAAGAAGCAACCCAATAAGCTTTTAATTACTCAAGAACATTCATAGTTATATTCTCATTTATATTTTTCTGTATATTCATTCGTCTGAAGAAGCTACGGTGTAGTGAAACGCGTTACGAATCGCAATTATTAAGTAAAATTCCTTAAAACACAGTACTTGTTTTTTATTATTGATAATGGAATTTTACCAAGTAAAAGCCTCCCAAATTCAAATGATTTAATTATAATAATCTTCAGGAAAAATTCGGAATACACTTGGAAAAACCAGAACTATGTATATATTTCTAAGCTTCTACTGAACGTTCCGTGTGCTACTCACACATAATATATTTTTCTTTGAATAAATACAAAATATACTTCTACTCTCTTTCGAGCATATATTTGCTACATGTAAATGAAGCAATAACGTTTTTTCGTAATGACTGAATACGCAAAGATAAAAAATGATAATGTTTTATTGGTAAAAGCCACTCAAGTATGAATTTATCATCTGAAACAAGTGGCGAAATAAAGCACGAAGAACAAGTGTAATCAAGCTTTCTACGACTGCCGAAAAATCTCTTACTTTTCATGTTCTACAACAATACAACCGGAAATGTACCCGTATTACCATATCAAAACGAGAATGATGTTGCGGTTTATTTTCATTTGGCTACGAGCGTTTCATTGCCGTATGTATATCCATTTCAGAAAGGTGGTAATAAAAATAAGGGTTTTGTTAAATTCCCTAATCAAAAGATGAAAGTGCACATATGTTAAAGCTACCATAATCACAAAAGAAATTGAATTATATCTGTTTTGTTCATTCGAATACCAACTGCATATAACATCTTGCATGTTGCTTTGCCCATCTTCGTTCCATTTTTTATATCATTTCCGGTGTGACGTACGGAGGTTTTCATGAAATATTCCATCTACGATAGCGGTTGACGTTTCTTCAATTATGATTTCAAAGATATATATTTGATTACTGAAATATCCTTAAGGTGATTAGGAAGCTTTCAAAAAACACTTTTGTCCTGAAAATCTTTTGATTCAACTCTTACCTTTCGAATCGGAAAAACAGGGTTGAAAAATTTTCAAATCGCTTAATTTCCGGTAATAACCAATACAAGCCTACACGGCTTTCATTGTATCTTAAAGCATGATATCATCAAAACCATTTGTTCGAAACAATTTTCTGATATAATTCTTACCTCTCGAAATGAAAATTTTCAATTTGCTATAACTCTCGTAATAACTAAAATACACACAACCATCATATGGATTCACACGGTATTTCATATTATTGATTATTTTAACCATGGATATTTGATTATTTGTTAAGAATGAAGTTTTTGTTGTAAAAAACTGGATAAAATGATAAAAATATTGTGAATTTCAAAATTTGAAAAAGCCTATAATCATAATTGAAAATGCCTTATGTTGGATTTTCCAATGTGCGAAGGGGTCGAATAATTGCTCTCGTTGAAGAAAGGGTGACACACAATAGGGTTGATTTCAAAAATCTACGCCCGAAACGTGGAGCTACAATCACTGCAAAGTAGGACTAGAAGAAGTCGTAGGGAGACCACTTCTGAAGAACAAGACCGCTGGTGCTAAACTTATACAGTAGAAGGCCCTTGAGAGTTCCAGAGCTATCCAGACAACAAAAAATTAACATATTTTCAATGAAATGAAAGTATTTAGATTTTCACTATATTACCTAAACTATGACCGGTTTCACCACACTGTGGCTTCATCAGATAGATACAAACTAATGAACAAAGTTATTCCTTGTATATTAGTCGACTCCTTGTATATTAGTCGACCTCCTCAATCAAATAATCAAAGAAAAAACCAGTTGAAAATGTTCATGACCGACCAGATCGAGGCAAGTCTTTCACCAGATCTAGGCCGCTGTTGAATACACTGCACTCATATGCTCGTGTTTTTGATGAAGTCGATTCAACGTAAGTTTTTTGTAATATTTTCAGTGATTCAGTAAACGAAATTCCATTAGCAATACAAAATTTGAGACGAATTCTTCGTTCCGTATATTTCTCCATTGCAAAAATCGCATAACACACTTGTGATAACTGACAGAATCGAGCACTGTGAAAAACGCGTCAGTTGTGAAAAGAGTTGTGCCAACTTACCCGTTATTTTTTTGACAAAACATAAGTCAAGTATGTCGTTTTCAGCGAATGATATTGCAAACAAAGTTATAATTTTTGGAACTTGTTTGAACTTTTCGGTAGTTTCTGTTATGATATTGAATTCTATTGAAACGTTTGAACCGCATATCAGAAGAAAATTTTTGAATCGGGAAAATTTTCAGTCAATTCATGCAGTTTTTCCTAAGTTGGAAATTCTTTCTTGGTAATCTAAGTGGAAATCTCCTCAAATGAAAAATTGTCGGTCGAATCATCCTAAATGCATTTCATGTTTTTGTTCTAAGGGTATAATATAATTATTAGGTATTTACTATGGTATATAGAATTTCTAAAAGTTGGAATAAATATGATATTCGTGGACGCTTTATTTATACACCTATATCTTGAACTTTTCAAACATCCCCGGTAACATTATGAAAAAGTTCCAAGTGCACATGATGACATAAGGTCCCAAACGGAGAAAGTAATATTCATTCCACAATGAACATTTCAAAACAAATGTGCTGGTGTTTGAAAGTATCGATCAGAGTTCTTAGAAATTTAGCCTGCCGATGTTTCAGCGACGTCTTATTCTGTATGTACAGTATGTGTTTAGTATGCTGTTGTGCAAAAAATGGATATCACATGGACGATATAATCGAAAAACCAGACGGTAATTATTATTAAAATTATTATTATATCATATTTCGAAATAATTTCACGATTTAAGGAATCACAAATCAAAAATTCAATTGCTATTCAAAGGGAACCATAAATTTGTTACATGGAAACTGATAGTTCAATCAGATTCATCAATCAATTTTCGTATTCGCTCGCTATGAAATGTGCTATAAAATTTCAATGTGTTTCTGCAGTGTGTATGTTATCTTCTGATTCTAAGCTTAGATCCAGGGATCTTTCCTATATTCCCTGCAGGCGAATAAATTCGCAGAATTCTTCCATTTGTGGATGCTGAATACTTATTAGCAAGGTATTCTATAGTGTAGATTTGTTTTTGGTATTGTTGCAGGGCTACATACACCTTGAAGCGAGGGCACACCTCTAGTTTGTAGCTAATTTTCGATTTATAATGAATTCTTGGGATAAAAAGAAAATAATAAATAAAAAATAAAAAAACGATGTAATTATTGTAATTAACTTGAGTTAATTTATATGGTGGTTTTTTTAGTACAGTATTAACTGTTTATTCGCAAGGTATATGTTCTGTATATGAATATGGTAGTTGCAATGAGATTATAGTGAACCCAAGATGATAATGTAATAAATAAATATACTGGGTGATTCACCAGTAGCGATGTGCTCTGTAGCTGGTGCAGTCTTGGAGATTTCATTTTTGTTCAAACGGTAATTTATTTAGAAAGTGAGAATCTACTTCAACAATTTATTTTGCAATAAACAGGGTATCCCAATTTTCTATAAAAAACACTTGGGTGGTTTTTTCATATTGGAAGACCACTTTTATGTTCAAGATTCAGAAGCGACCCAAACTCTTGTATAATGTCTTGAAGTAACGAGTTTTTTGGTGAATAGTTTCGTCACAATATTTTTTTTTCATTCATGCAAATAGGCATCATCGCATGCTCCTTCAGCCAGAGAGGATGAATACTTTTTTCCTTTCGTTTTCTTGGCCAAGGATAGCTTTACTGATGCATTGAAATAGATTATCCTCGTTTTATACAGGAGTGACTCAAAAAAATCATTGAATATTGTAATTTTAAAAATATCGTATCTTGATTTTTCAAATGGAACACCTTGTATTTTATTATTCATGTCAACGCATAAAATATTGTGCTATATTTTTCAGAAGTAACCTTCTTCGATCATTTTCGAAATATTCGATTATTTGTGAAAATTTTTGATGAAAATTCTACAAACCGTATCAAACTCATCAACATACATCATTATTCGCACCGAAGTTTTTTTTTCTGTAATGATTCAAGTAGTAAAAAATGAAACCTAAACAAGATAACTCTTTTAACGAATGCTAAAATCAAGATGATTAAAACGTAAATCGAGGTATGTGTTGACATTTTTTTATTTGTGCCTTCTGTCAGGTGTCCGGACATATCATATTCTGCATTTTACATGGTGAAATTATCAGTGTTTCGTTATTAACTATTGTGAAAGTGAGGTTTGAACCCAATTTTCCCAATTGACTGCCACGAAGTTCTCCAAAGAAGAAATGGTTGATATGATTTTTATTTTGGGTGAGTGTGATAGAAATTCTTCATTGGCAGGTAGAGTTTATGCACAAAGCTTTTCTGATAAAAGGCGTCCTGATGGAAGATGCTTTGAAAAACTTCTAATCAGATTTATCGAAACGCGTAATATCGCTAACAAAAAACATGAAGAACCAAAACCTGCTACAGCTGAATACAACCATTTGTCAGTTTTGTTGACAGTGACAGAGGACCCATATAAAAGCCAAAGAGAGATTTGCCAGTTAACAGATATGAGTCAAACTTCCGTCCAGAGAATCTTGAAAGTGAATAAATTTCATGCATATCATGTACAGTTGCACCAGGAACTGAACAATCAATACTGCGAAAATTGAATCAATTTTTGCAATTGGGCAAGTGACAAAATAGCGGAAAATCTAAATATGTTTAGCAGAGTTCTTTTCTCGAACGAGGCACTTTCCACAAGAATGTATATCTAATTGGGCCGCACTTTCTCGACTGGCACCTCAATAGTGAAATGTATTTAGATTTTCTGCAAAATCATCATCAACAGGATGGAGCTCCGGCACATTACTCACATCAGGTTAGGGAGCATTCGAATCATGTATTTCCAAACAAATGGATAGGATGTGGTGGTCCTGCTAGTTGGTCAGCTTAATTGGAGATGAGACAGAGAATAGTCCACGCCTTTTAGTCAGTTAATCCACAAATGTTGTCGAGTTCAACGGTCTTTCCTCAGAAGGATTGAGTTGTGTCTTCAAAGAAACTGGCAACATTTCGAACAGTTATTGAAATAGTTCAACACCTTGCAGATCATCTCACCAAAAACCAATCTATCACGTATTTCATACACGACCTTAAAATATCTTCATTTATCTGATCAAGTATAATGATATGTACTAATATGCTCTTCTTTCGCAACCTCTGATTTTATTATTTTAGGTTATTTTTTTTTATTTCGAAAATAGTCGAAGATAAAGATAAGGTTACTTCTGGAAAAATATGGCACAACATTTAATGCTTCCACAAGAATGATAAAAGACAAGATGTTCCATTCGAAAAATCAAGATATGATATTTTTAAAATTACAATATTCAATAATATTTTTGAGTCACTCCTGTATAAAATGAGTATAATCCATTTCAATCTATCAGTAAAGCTATCCTTGGGCAATAAGAAAACGAAAGGAAGGGAGTATTCATCCTCTCTGGCCGAAGAAGCATGCGATGATGTGAAAGCCTATTTTCATAAATTTCTACGGAAAAAAAAAATTGTAGCAGAGTTTAGGATGCTCTTGAATCTTCAACAAAAAAGTGGATTTCCAATCTGAAGAAAACTCCCAAGACTTTTTTATAGAAAATTGGGACAACCTGTTTACTTCAAAATTAATTGCTGAAGTAAATTTTAAGTTTTAAATACAATACCGTTCGAACAGGAATGAAATCTTCAAGAGTGTACAAGCTACAGAGCACCGCGCCTTTATTGAATCACCCAGTATAAAAAAAACAATTTCATTGAAGTTTCTGACCTTATTATATTGATCAATTATGATCTTCAGGCTTAGATCATGGTTTAAAGTATTTTGTAATTTTCTTTGCTTGGCATTTCTCAACCCCCTTCAATTCAGGTTGATCTTCACCAGTGGCATTAGCAATATGCATCTTAAAAATAAGAATTCGTTCCATAGACGGATCAGTTTTCATAAAGAAATCACGAAACTCATTTGCCATTCTTAAACCTTCACTAAGATTTTTCAACTTAAATTTCACGTTTCCAGTGCTTGTTGAAGCATTGTCTTCAATAGACTGTGATTTTAACATTTCCTCCAAGTTGGTTTCAGTCGAATCTCCTGAAACTGCTGCATGTCACTTGAAAACTAAACCATTTCATCCTATTGCATTGGTAATTTCGGCAAACTTAACAAGAGATGGTTGAGTTCGCACATATTTTTCGTCATTTTCAACAGTCTGAACAGGCCACAGTTTTTTTCAGCATGATTTCAATGTGTATGGGTTCAGCCCTTCTCCAGTTCCTTTTATATATAGGAGTAATTTTGCTGATAAATTCCTTCCAGCATTCTACAACATTTATATCAGGATCATATTCCATATTATCCAGTATGATTTTGTAGATTAGTATAATGTAATAGAGCTTAGGGTCTGGGTTATTCCTTGGTCCATAAGTTGAAGCAAAAACGTTGTAAAATGAAGGGGTGAAACAAAGGAGACGTCTCAATCTCAGAATGCTCTTCTATCGTCCTTGAGCGTCTCGGACTGGTTAATGGGTCGTTGCTACTTCCAGACGTCTGGGTAGGTCTTTTCTTCGTGGTCCTACCTAGGACTACCAATGCAATAAGTAAATGAATAATTACAATTATTATTATAATCTAATGAATTGAAAAAAATAAATGTGAGGCGAAAAAAAAGCACTCTGTATACTGACTGAGATCCAGTCGGATATGAGTTATGTTCCCCACGATTTCTTGTTTGCAAATCACCTTTCACGCCGTTCTCGAGATATATCAATTTTTTCAAAAAGCAAAATTCAATTGTCGAGTGAAACTAGGATATTTCATGAACGAAACAAACTAGACTTGTTTGTTAGGTGTTTTTGTAATTGAAATAACAAGTGTTATTGAACCAGTCATCAATATACAGGGTGTTCTATAATAATGGGATACTCTGTATAGTTTATTCCTATTTCCATTGTGGAAATGAGTATATAATTAAATAAATCAATAAATTAACCGATAAGTACAAATATGAGCGAAATGCAAATATAAATGAACAGACGATAGAATAATGAGCAAATTCATTTGAAAAATGTGTTTATAGTCCGCATTGTTGAGCTCTTCCAAAAGTTCTTCAACAACTCCTATCATTAACACAAATTATATTCCTTTATAAATTAAATGATTGCCATAATCAACTGATAAACTATAATATACGAGAGTTATTGTCCATTTAAAACGGAAAACTGTTAAATAAAAGGAGAACAAGAAACACATCAATACTCCAACCCATCGAAAACATTTGCCACAATCATAAATTGTTTGCTGCAATTAAATTGCCTTGAAAGTTCCGACGAGAAAAGAGCAACTTTTCAGTCTTGAAAACTACAGAGAAAAAGTAAACATCCCGGGAATGTCTGTAGCAAATGTTAACTAAAATGAGAGGTTTTTATCGAATTTTTCGCTGCTTGCAAACTTGAACTTATTGATTTATAAAGTTCTTGGATCTTGAATGACGGGAGAGGGCAATACGGAATACAGGTCAGGACTGTAACCATCAATGAATTTTATCGGGAGAAATTCGGAATTTGATGTTGATAATGGACAATGTCCAACATACTTTGTGTAAAATATCTTCTTCTTCTTCACCGTGTAGAGGGCGTAGCGCCTGTTCAGTTCCGGTTTCCCTGCAGCAGTTCTTGTGAAGTTGATTGCCAACTGTCCCGCCATCGTTTTGGTGGTCGTCCAACGGGTCTTCTTCCGTGTGGTGTGTTGTTATATACGATTTTGGCTATTCTATCTGTGGGCATTCTGTTTACATGCTGGTTCCATTTTCTTCTTCTTTTTCTTACCCATCTTACAATATCGTCTGTTTCACATTTTTCCCTTATGTCGGTATTTCTTTGTCTGTCATTCAATGTGTAACCGGTTATAGTTCTTAGCGTTGTCATTTCTGTTGTTCTTAGTATCCTCTTTGTTACCGACGTTTCCGCTCTTGTTTCTGCCCCGTATGTCATAATTGGTCGCACACATGTTTTATAGGTTCTGGATTTGCATGGTATACTGAGGTGTTTATTTCTCCAAATTGGTTGTTTAAGATGTCCCGCTACTGCAGCTGCTTTGTTCACTTGTCTCCTCACTTCATCTTCAAGTTATCTTGTGCTTGTTATTTTGCACCCCAAGTATTCGAATGACATGACTTGGTCTATAGTGGCGTTGTCTATTGTTAACTTGCAGCGCAAAGGTTCTTTAGCTATGGTCATGCATTTTGTCTTACTTGTTGAGATTTCCATATTGAAAATTTTTGCGTGTTTGCTAAAGGCGTATAACATTCTTTGTAGGTCGTCTTCTGATTCTGCAATGAGTACGGCGTCATCGGCATAGCATAAGATGTTAATTTTGTAGGTTCCCATGCGGTATCCTAGTCCCAAGTTTTTAACGGTCTCTACAAGTTGGTCCATAACAGTATTAAATAGTAGAGGGCTAAGACTATCACCTTGGCGGATGCCCGACGTTGTTCCGAAATGCTGCGTTAGGGTGTGGTTTGTTCGTATTTACGTTGTTGTATTAGTGTTCAGATCTTTTATGAGTCTTATATATTTTTTGGGTACCTCTTTGTTTTCCAGTATCTTGATTACATCCTTCAATTGGACTCTGTCCAAGGCCTTCGTTAAGTCTATGAAACAAAGATATGCTGGAGTGTTATATTCAAGAGACTTTTCTACTAATTGCCTTGTTATAAATAGTGCATCGACCGTGGACCAGTTTTTTCGAAACTAACATAACGACATAACGCCAACTCATTGTTGGCGTTATGTCATCGGCAAGAATCTTTGTAAGCAGTTTCAAAGAGGTGCTTAATAAGGTTATTCCGCGATAGTTGGCAGGATTTGTTTTGTCTCCTTTTTTAGATATAAGCACTGTTACACTTCTTTTCCATTCTTCTAGTATTTTTCCGTGTTGAATAATGATGTTAAACAGTTTTGTGTACTCTTCTCTCATGGCTTCTCCGCCATATTTGATCATCTCATTTGTTATCTTATCTTCATTTAGAGCTTTCCTATTTTTAAGTTTACTTATTGCCATAGCTGCTTGCTCTTTCGTGATTGTTACCGGTTCATTTATAATGTCGTTTTCTAAGTCTTCTTCTGGGGGTTCTTCCTCATATTCTGATTCGGTGTAAAGATTTTTGAAGTATTTTTCCCATGTTTCGTTTGTGATTGTTTTCAGTTGTATAGTTTCATTGGTGTCCTTTTTCATACCCCTTAATAATTTCCAAATTCGTTTTTGCGCTCCGTATATATCCGCTTCCAATTCAGCACTAAATCTCTGCCAGTATTCTTCTTTAATTTCCCGAACTCTGTTATTCACCATATTTCTTATTTCTATGTATCTATTTCGGTTCTCTGGTGTCGGATGGTTCTTATATTCTAGATATATTTGTTTTTTTTTTCCTTTGTAATGTTTTTGACTTCAGTGGTGAACCAGGGTTTATTATTAGGTTAGCCTTTCTGTGATACCGTGCGGGTTCCCAAGGCCTCTGTGGCACCCTTGTATATGTTTTCTTTTAGTTTGAGCCATGCTATGTCGGGGTTATCTTGCTGCAATATTGGATTACGAGTTATATACTGTTTGCAATGGATTGAATAAAGTTGTTTTGTGCTCTCATTGTTAAGCGATTCTACGTTAAATTTTTCAGTTTTTACAGATGGTGTTTTCTTTTTCAATTGAGTTGTCATCTTCAGTTTCCCTAGAAGGAGCTTGTGGTCTGTTCCAATGTTAGCTGATGACAAAACTCTTACATCTAAGATTTGTTGGGGTAAAATATCGAAATTGTTATTAATGGTATGGTTTTCTTTTGGTTTGTATGACAGTCTGAGTTTTGTTTGTCAAAACGTTTGTTCTCTGATATAATAATAATAAAATTTGAATGGTGACAGCATAATGGGAATCATAATTATACTTGAATTTGATAAATTCATAAAATTTTCAGTTTGAATTTCCACCATAAACAGGAGTATTTGGGTGAATTGAATTTGTGATGGTACTAAACATATAAATAACCTATTTGTCTGACAACATACATTCAATCGTAAAACGTTTGTCAAAATTTTTGTTGTTGCTAAGTTGGCACAACTGTTTTCTATACTAACGCACAGTTTGAATGCGATCTGTCATTTAGTTTGTTCAGAGTGCTCGATGATGTCAGTTCTCATAAGAGAGTTTTGCGATTTTGACAATTGTTAACACATAATTTGTCTCAAATTTTGTATTGTATATGTAATTCTTTTGTCGAACCGCTTAAAATGTTACAGAAAGCTTACAGTGAACCGACTTCATCAAAAACACGTGCCTATGTGTGGTGCAGTCAATTCAACAGTGGCCAAAATGTGGTGAAAGATTTGCCGAGTTGTTCACTCGGAACTGTTTCCTGAACATCAGAAGGTGAATAAAGAATATTAACTCAGTGTTATGCGGCGTTTGATCGAGCAAATTCTTCGAAAAAGGTCAGATTTGTGGAAAAAAAAGAAAGGCATTTTGTGAATACAATTTCTGACCAAACCCTCAACTAATACCATCGAACAACCACCTGATATGGCTCCAGCCGACTTTAAACTTTTTCCAAAACCCAAATGACCACTTCGAGGTATTCGTTCTGAGATACTATAGCCCCCAGAACTGTTGATCAATTTCAATGAAATGAAAACCGAATAATATTTCAAAAGATGTTCAAGAATCCTGAAAAATGTTTGTAGATCATCCTGCGAATGAAGATATCATTGAAAACCCTACATAATCTGAGAAAAGAAATACTTCGAGAATATCAGAAAAAAGCGCAAACTTTCAATTCATTGATTCATTTTGCTGAATGGATATCTGTTTGAGTTTATCAAGATAGTTTTTTGCTTCAGAAAGCATTTTAATCATCAATTTGCTTCGGGTAACTCACATTGTTCCGTATTTCGGATGAAGAACGTCTGAAAATGGAACAAAAGTCTTCGATAAAGTATCAAGAGTGCTCTGTGACGTAAAAACACCATGGTAATCTCCATAGATGATGAATTTCACTGTCACTGAAGAATCTCTAACTGTAGAAGACGTAAATCTAGTGAATACAGTCATTATACAACCCTATTTCTAATATAACTGAATAAGTGTTCAGACATTCTGACTCTTTCAAGCATGATTGCCAGATCGTGATGAAACAGAGCGCTGCTGAGTTTCCTCAACTGGAAAAAAATCAGGAAGATTAAGTTCTTCAAGAAAACGATTATAAGAAACGAAATGATATCTATATTCTCGATCTGTTTAGTGATTGATTATTTTCTTCCGATAGAGATACGTTGATAAACTATATAACAAGGGGCGAGGGTATATATCAATTGGAATATATCCATTTTCAAATTTTCTTTTTCCCTTGTCTTTTTTATTTGAAGAGGAATTCTCATTTCTTTCGTGAATTTAAACTGATGCATGTCCACCATCAAATTCATCAGTCAATAAATTTGATTATTCATCAATTCCGCTAACAAAGATTCTGACGCTTACACTGGACAACAAAATAGCACTTTCTGTTTGATGAATGACTGGTTGATTGATGTTCACTACTAGATCCTGTTTAAGAGTTATCGCTTTAGTTAAAGACACTTAACTACCGTAATAATTTGCTGCAAATATTGATTAAATTCAATTTGATTGATCATTTTGCAGAACGTATATATTTAAAGAATACTATTTGAGTGTAAAAGAGTGCTTAAGTGAAGCTTACAAAAACTACCTTGGGCATCATCTGGAAATCTCTTTTGAAAGTATTTCTCAAATGAAGAAGCTAATAAGATAAGATCAATCTTAATTTTCTTCATAATTTTTAATTAATTAATTTAATTAATTTTCTTAATTTTCAATATTTGATTTATGATAAGTTCAGTAATCTTTCAGATGCTAATTTTTCCGAAGATGAAGTTTAACTTCTAGAAAAGGGTTTTAAACACAATTTAGAGTCAAATAACGCTCATCTCCATTTCGAACTACTAGGAGTTGAAACCGAAATAGCCCTAAATTATTCATCGCAAGCCAAATACCTAAAACACACTTTCGCGTTGTTACTTCAAAAAGAGTTCAATAATTTCAAATTAAATACAACTTCGAAGTCCATTAAATCTAAGTCCGCATCTAAAGATGTCATATTCATCAAAGCAGACAAAGGTCATACAGTCATAGCCTTAAATAAAGCCGATTATTTATTGAAAACCGAAAATTTCATTGAATCAGGTAGTTTTGAAAAAATAATTAAAAATCCAACTAATAAATTTCAATCCATAGTAAAATACGCTTTCGAGTATGCCAAGTCTATAATACCTACCAACTAAAAATATAAACTTTTCTTTGACAACCCACAATCACCAAAACATTACTCCCTCGTCAAACTCCATAAAATAAGGCATCCCATTAGACCAGTAGTTTTATAGTTTCAAGCTCCAGATGCAAAACTTTCACGCTTTCTCATAGACATCATTCAACGGTACGCTAATTTTGGACCTAAATTCTCAATAAAAAACTCTTCAGTCCTAATAAATAAAATTCAGCACACGATACTACCACCGAACGCTAAACTATTGTCGTGGGATGTAGTAAATCTCTACCCTAGTGTTCCACCTAATGGCTCAGTGAAACTCATCAACAACGCTCTTCTAATTGATAAAGTCAATCCGGAAATTCAATCAGAAATCTTACAACTTTTAGAAATTTGTTTAGAACGAATTTTTTTAACTTGAATGGAGTAATATACAACAGTAAAAAGGTTAGATAATATTACATTCACGTAAGAGATAGAAACAGAAATTTCCATTAACTTTCTGGATTTTACTATCACTAACAGCAAACATGATTTTTCTATTTTTCATAAGCCATCGCATACAGATATTACTATTCACACCTCATCTACACATCCTTATCCATATAAATTGGCTGCTTACAGTAGTATGGTTCAAAGACTCATTGATATCCCAATGTCACAAAATAATTTCATAAAAGAGCAAATTATAATTAAACAAATATCAGTAAATAACGGTTACAGTCTAACTATGATTGAGAACATGCTTTCACGCAAACAATTTCAGAAAGCAATCCAGGAAGTATTTCCAAGTATAAAAAGTTGTAACACAAAATACAACAGCTTAACTTATACTGGTAATCCAAGTCTTAAATTAAAATCATTCCTTTCGCACTATAATTCCAATATAGCATTCCAAACTGATAATTCTTTAGACCGACATATCAAAAACTGCAAATCTAAAACTGATAAATGTAATAAATCCGGTGTTTATAAACTGTCTTGCGGGGATTGTAATAAAATTTATTTTGGTAGAACTTTCAGAAATTTCAGAGTCAACAACGAAAAGAATGCAGGTAGGTTACTTAATAGTCAATTAGATCTAAATCCTTCTCCATTACTCAATCTTTTCAATTTCTAAAGTTAGCAACTCCGATGGGTTTTCCACCATACTCTTTGTACTTGTACCTAATGTAATAATAAGTAGAAAATAAGAATATTATATAAGGAATAACTCTGTTCATTAGTTTGTATCTTATGAAGCCACAGTGTAGTTGGTCATAGTTGTGTTAATATAGTGAAAATCTAAATACCATAGTTTTATTTCATTGAAAAATCAAAAAAGAAGCGTTTTATTGAGAATTGGGCCATGTTACATATTGTCTAAGATAGATCTGATACACAAGTTTCAATCACGAATTTGAAATCGACAGAAAAATTAGGCTGACATCATGTACCATAACTCAATCGTACGTGAAAAAATTGGGATGAATTTAATCATTAAAACCTGTCATTATGGAATATGGGTGTTCAGCACAAGGCTATTCATCAGCTGAAAATTTCAGCAACAACCGAACAAAATCTGTGAAATATCAGAATCTTATAAAGACGGAAAAGCTTTTGAATGAGCAGGTAGTTGTGAATTTTTCACCCCTACTTAACTTGTTTAATTAGTTTTATTACCTTTCATACTAACTGTACAATGGCTCGGTGTGGATTTTCCTGTTATTCATCCAACTTGTTCTACGATTTGTTTATAATACCATACTCTTCAATTCTTCAAATTTTTTCAAATAAAGTGTAGATTAAAGTTAAACCTTGTGTTTTTATCTCATTAATAGATTTTTCATTTATTTAACATTAATTTTTGGGCTTGAAAATCACTAAACGAAATAATAATCATGTTTTTCGGTCTTTCGTAAACCAACACAATTATACATAACTACTCATTACATCCAATTCAACACAAAGTTGCAGCTTTAAACAGCATGGTACATCGGTTACTCAATTTACCTTTATCAGTAGAAGATTATAATAAAGAGTTAAACATCATCAAACAGATAGCCATTAATAATTCATATAATCCGAATATGATAGATCTAATCATTCGTAAAAACTGTATCAGAAAGCAATAAATGAAGTATATCCTATTCATAAAGACTATAAAATATTCAACAGTTTAACATTCTGCGGTTCTGCAAGTACAAATATTAAATCCTTTCTCGTCAAACAAAATCTTAATATAACTTTCAAAACTTCTAATAACTTAGGTTAACATTTTAAAAATAATAAATCTCGCGTTGAAAAATCAAGTAAATCAGGAATCTATAAACTCAATTGCGGTTCTTGTGATAAAATTTATATCGGTAGGACCAATAGGAGTTTTGGCATAAGAACATCTGAACATAAACGTAGCTTCGATAAAATAAATCTGATTCAAATTATTCAAACCACTTAATAAAAGAAAACCATTCATTCAATAAAAACTTTGACATATTACATATAAAATCATAAAGTTTAAAATTAGATCTCCTAGAAGCATTAGAAATAAATAGATACAAACATTCGGACAAGCTTTTGAATGAGCAGGTAGATGTGAATTTTTCACCCCTACTTAACTTGTTTAATTAGTTTTTATTACCTTTCATACTAACTGTACAATGGCTCGGTGTGGGTTTATCCTGTTATTCATCCAACTTGTTCTACGATTTGTTTATAATTCCATACTCTTCATTCTGTTTGTCATTCTTGATAAAGCTGCTGTGTCAGCGAAACATCGTCGAATTTTTTCAAATAAAGTATAGATTAAAGTTAAACCTTGTGTTTTTTATCTCATTTATATCATGGATCTACATCAAGTAACGGCCTCCACAATTCAAATCTTATAAAGACTCTGAAATTTTCCATTTGAAACTCCCTGTAATCTAGAATTTCCTCAGTCCGGATCTGACCCAACTTAGTTGAGTTATAAAATGGTGGAAAATTGAAGGAATTATTGCTGTCAGGGCATAAAATGTTCCAAGCAGGTTATAAAATTAATCATCGCGTCCAGCAATGAATTCATAAAGAAAAATGTGATCGTGAAAATACGTTCTGAAATTACGCCGGACGAAAAATGATTTAAGTCGATTTTATTAATAATCAGTTTGCTTTAATGGACTTCATCACAATCGCTGAGACTTTTCTGAATGAGGGGGAAATTGCGAGGGAAATAGAATTTTGTAGATTCTCCCAAGTAACTTTAATTTTGGATATTTTATTTTGTTAAGAAAGAATTTTAAGAATTCTTGAAATCTTCAACGTATAATATTTGATACAACATTTGATTTCTTGATTAACTAACTATGTTAGGGAACTCTCGATCGATTCTCATTGTAGAAATGATATATTTTTCGTTTTTGCAAACAAATTTTCGATTGAAAAATATGCATTGAGAAGCTTCTGAAGATCACCTACTCCTGCTTAATTTTACCTAACTGAATTCATTCTACATTTGATTCAACCTCTAAATAGTCTTTTTTGCAGACACAATAAAATGGTATATAGACACATACACTCGGAGGTATTTTTTCCTAATTCTCATCCGATTTAGATGATTTGTTCGGCAAGTTATAGATCAACTCTTCTGCTTTGTAGAAATTATAAGAGAAAAAAATTTGAAAAAAATTTTATACGGAGGCAAAACTAAAAGTGTTTTTTTGTCAAAATTCGTAACACCCTGTAGTATTTCGTGGTCCCAGTTGAAACGTACAATATCATGGTCTATCAAGACACATCTTCCTACAGTAACGCCCTTCTTGTTTCATGCATTTATCTCTATTTTTGCAAAATATATTTAATTTCAAGTGGAAAATCACCATTTTGGAGAAATTCCATTGAATCAAGAAATTGTCATTAAAATTCGTCTATCAATTTGGAATTTTCTTATTATCACTCAGGCGTGTCGAAATTGTCGTTTGCGATTTTTATGTTCGAATTGCATTAGTTATTGATGACAATTTGGTTAATTTGGTGAAAATTAGGAATTCATAGGAGATAACAGTCGGTAGGTATTAAAACACACAACCGAATTCTGGGACCATTGATAAAACTTTTCATTTACACATGTGCACACCTTTTTTATCAAATATGAAACACAACACACGTTTTCTGTATATGACCACATTTGCACTTGTTTAAGAATGATAGTTTTCCATTCTTTGATTTGATACAAATTCGATCGGTTGCGGTGTTTTGTGATTCTTTTACTGTTTACGATTCGAAACGGTATTTTCATTCAGAATGAGAGATTTACCACCAACCTCAGTAGCAAGGGCAGTTACATTGATCGAGGAAGGGCGCACCTACCGCTCAGTCGGTACCATGTTGGATGTCTCAACGTCGGTTATCCATCAAATCTACCGACGTTACAGGAAACTGGATTGTACGTGAGGAGGCGAGAACAAGGAAGAAATCGGGCAACCCGCGCTATACATGACCGTTTCATTGTCAATCAAACCATAAGAAATCCTCGTCTTATTGCTGTTCAGGCACGTAACCTTTACAAGCAGTGCATAACATTAACGTCAGTGTGAGGACAGTCAGAATACGATTAAATGAAGTTGGTCTGAGATCATACGCGCAAGCAAGAGCACCAAGACTCGATAGAGCCCATCGGGTAGCAAGATTGGCGTTTGCTAGGGAGCATGTAGCATAGACAATCAATCAGTGGAGACGAGTTTTATTTAGTGATGAGAGTCGATATTGTGTGAATTTCGTGGATGGTAGAGATAGAATATGGAGGCATGGAGGAACGGTACAATCAAGCGAACTTCGCAGGAACTGAGCAATACGGTGGAGGGTCAGTTATGATATGGGGTGGCATATGCTTTGGAGTACGAACAGAACTGGAGATTATTGGCAATGGATCACTTAATGCCCATCGGTATATAACAGAAATCTTGGAGCCCCATGTTGTGCCTTTTGCTCCTTACATAGGGGAAAATTTCCTTTTTATGCACGATAACGCGCGCCCTCATACTGCGCGCATAGTGATAGAATATCTCAATGAAGTTGGGATCACACGAATGGACTGGCCGTCGCGGTCACCGGATTTAAACCCGATCGAACACGTTTGGGACATTCTTGGAAGAAGGGTTCGACAACGGAATCCAGACAACGTTGAAGAGCTGACATTGGCTTTGGTGGAAGAGTGGGACAACATACCTCAACAGATGATAGACAACATCATTGGGAGTATGCGAAATCGTATGCGCGCTGTAATAAGAGCTCGGGGGTCATACTCGCTACTAAAATCAAATGTTTTTTTTTGTGGGTCATCATGAACATTTTTCTCAACATGTTCATTTCATTTCACGAGTTTATCGCCAGGATACACACCTGCTCTCAATTATGGACAGGAATGATAATTATTATAGTGTCACACAAAAAAATTCAAAAATAAATGTGCAAAATCAACGATTTTTCCAGTGTACTTCGAGTTCTCTCGGAGCGTGAAATTGGCCAGTGAATTTCAAAAATTTTCATTTCGTTAGATTTCCGCTTCTCTAATTTTGATTTTATTTTTTGGCTAACCTCCGATGTTATGCACCTACGCAAGATTAAAAATAAATTCTTGAAATTTGTGACTTTTCGCTTCAAATTGGATATCTCTTGTATAAAACAAGAATGGCGTTACTGTAGGAAGATGTGTCTTGACAGACCATGATATTGTACGTTTCAACTCGGACCATGAAATTCCACAGGATGTTACGAATTTTGACAAAAAACACTTTTAGTTTAGCCCCGTATGAAATTTTTTCAAATTTTTTGTTTTCTCTTATAATTTCTACAAAGCAGAAGAGTTGATCTATAACTTGCCGAAAAATCATCTAAATCGGTTGAGAATTAGGAAAAATATCGGACTTCGAATTTGGTTAAATTTTCGAGTGTTCCGCTAATTTTGCCTCGAGTGTAGCTCAGAATATAATCGATATCACGTGATAGCAACAGTCAAAATAATGAGAAGGATTACATTTACGGGGTCTAAAATACAAAATTGACAATTTCTATCCGAAATTCTTAATGAAAGTCAATCTCTTAATTTCCAATTTTCATAAAATAAATGATCATAATAATCCTTTCACAAAATCGATATTTTCTTTTTCAGTTTCGAGGTCTATTTAATATAACAATATTCAACACTACAGTCCACGGGCCTTAAATGAGCCATGTGAATCATCCTTAAGGTTCAATATCGACTATCAGTATTCAACCACTATAAATGTAGAAAACAAAATTCCAAGATTGCATTCCAACAATCCTTGAATTTCGGGCGTGTTATCATTTGTAAGCGAAACACAACAGTTCAATGATAGAAAAGATATATAAGATGACCATTTAAGAACTAAAGTAGGCTTTTATATCCCAAACTGATAGGCAGAAAGGGAGATACCATAGACGGCGGTAAAATTAGTTGCAAAAATAGATTTTATACATTTGTTCATCCCCCAATTATTTGGTCTATCTTGATTGTTCGGTACTTATTTGAAGATCATTTACATGCTATTAGTTTAACAATACCTAAAGTCAAATTTCCAATCCTAACAAGTACAACAGGTAACAAGATCTTGTTACCTGCATGGAAATAATAATAAAATCATTAAGATGAATAACTTCATGAAAATTATAAAATCAGGTAATTCATTCAATTATGAAACATAACATATAACAATGATAAATATTTGTCGATTTTGGTGAGTGAAAATAATTAAAAATATTAAAGGTTCTCCTATATATTATTAGTGATCAATTTACAGAAAACAAATTTAATCATTGTCGTCATCGGTGTCCTCATCATCACTGTGTTCATAGCAGCTATCTCACCTAAATGAAAAATTATAGGATACACATCATTATCGTCCGCAATATGTTCATTTTCTAAATTTTGTTCTTCAATTTCTTCATTTTCTTCATATATTCATGAGACAAATATCTTCCGCGATAAACTTCGCGAGGAGACTACATATGTAAACTTGAGACAAGAAGAATTTTTCAAAAATCTGTAGATCAATGAATAATCCTTCCTGACAAGAGTTAGTTCTCAAATCTGCACAATAGCTCTCGGAAAAATGACTAGTAGGCTTTGTTTTTTCATTCATTTATTTATTTTGACAATTGCTAAAGGTGAATCAGTGTCTGCTTGAATTGTTTATTGAATTAACGATTAGTTTTAAGACTTTTGAAGTTATTGCTGTAAGTAAAAATGGCTAATTTTACTAACGCCGAATTGGTTGATATGTACGGTCTGGCTGACGGAAACGCAACAGAAACTAGGTGATCATATCAGGTGCGCTTTCCAAATCGAGTAACACCAGACAGGCGAATATTTTCAAATATCCACAGAAGATTGAGGGAAACTAGTACTTTTACTGCAAATAATCATTTAAAACTATGAGAACTCCTGATATTTAGGAAGCAGTTTTGAATTGTATTGTTTTGAATCCTCGTGCGAGTACAAGAAAAATTAGAAATCAGTTGACTATTTCACATGTTCTAGTTTGGAGGATTCTCCACGACTTTTTATTGTACCCGTTTCGTATTCAACGCGTCCAAAATCTACTTCCTCGAGATTTTTCTTCAAGCCTGAATTCGTGGCGATGGTTCTTAGATAAAATAAGAAAAAATGCTCATTTGTATAGTGGAATAATGTTCACAGACGAAGCTAATTTTTCGAGAACTGCCATCACAAATTTTTACAATAATCATTATTGGGCTGAGGAAAACCCCCATTTGAGTGAAGAATCTCATCATCAAGAACAATTCTCACTAAATGTCTGGGTCGGAATAATTGTATATTATTTGATTGAGCAATTTTTTCTGCTTAACAGACTAAAAGGTTCTGCTTATCGGCAATTTCTTGAGGGGGAGTTTCCTTTATTGCTCGAGGATGTGCCACTTTTGGTGAGAAACATAATGTGGTTCATGCATTAGGGGGTACCAACACATTTTAGTGAACAAGCTAGGGAATTCTTGAATAATACATTCAACAACCGATGGATAAGTCGGGGTGGGCAATAACCATGGCCTCCTAGGTCTCCGGACTTAAATAGTTTAGACTTTTTCTTATGGGGATATCTCAGAAGTTTAGTTTATAGCAATACAGTGGACACTGTAAAAGAATTGAGAAATCGGATGATATCCTCTCTTGCCACGATAAGAAATACCCTAGGAATATTTCAAAGAGTGCCTGATAATATGCGAAGAAGGACAGAGGCCTGTATTCTTGCAGGTGGAGGACACATCCAGCAATTTATTTAGTTTTTAATTGTTCTTTCTTTTAGTTTGATATTGAATAAGTATAAGTTGAGTCTCCGAAGACGAGCTATCAAAATGAAAGCAAATTTTGGGCATACCTATCGAGTATTTCTACTATAGTTTTTCATTTAGCGAATAACATACAATTCGAATAATTAAAATTCAATAATTTTTCACTCGAAAATGGTTGGAGATACGAAAAATTTTAGATGTCAAAAAAGTTTCTAAGTTGAACGAAAATGACGAAAATTGATTGCACGCTGACCAGTGGCGTACTGAAAAAAGTTTGAAGGGGCAAAAGGAGACATGGCCTCGGAAAAGAAAACACCTTGTGAATTTCAGTTAAAATCTAGGACGTGTAATGATGGAGGCTGTGAAAAATAGCTTGCCTTCCAAATTGAGGCTGAAATCCCAAAAACTGCAGGAGTTTTGAAGAAAATAAACAATATTTTCCGGAAATTTCAATACCCTGTAGTTCCGTAACGAAGCTTCTCTTTTTGTTTATATAAACTTTTTTCTCTTAAAATTGCACGTAGATTTACCCCGTCAAGTTGTAACACCCTGTAAACTTTTAATGTCCCATCTCGCGTAGACAGCCGGTATGATGAAAAATTCTAACTTTTCATCAATTTAAACGAAATTAGAAATTTCGATGAGATAAATGGTGTACACACCAAGCTTCTCAAACGAAGATTACACTCGATAAATGAATCATGTTTGGTAAAAAATAGGGTGAAAACTTGAAGAAGATATGAAAAGTAAATTTCACCTAATTAATCTTTATCTTATATCCATTTCAGAGAAAGAGCCAAAAGAGGAATTTTATAAAAATGTGAGCAGGGAAAAGGCGGAATATCTTCTTGAAAACCAACAGGACGGCACCTTCATCATAAGACCCTCGAAAAATTCCGATATCGGCGTTCTCTCCCTAGTGCAAGACAGCAAAATTTTCCATCTAAACATCCGGCGGAGGCATGACAATCTTATAGCTTTAGGGAGTGAAAAAATTAATGAGAAAACTTTTAAAGACCTCGACAATCTCATTAATTACTATATAAGTAATTATTTGGTTTTGTATTCTGACGAAGAGGAAACTTTGGCACTATTATTACCCTACAGAAATAAAGAAGACTCATGAAATTTATGGAACTTTTATTTAAACATAGGCAATTATGTCTTTATGTCCACAGTATTTGGGAAGAATGACTTCCTTAAACACAGATCAAATGCATGGAATGAGTGAATGTGTTAGATCTAGACGATAACCTCTAAATTATTATTTATTTGTTTGTTAATTCTTCAACGTGTCGCGGGAAGGGATCTTTAATGTCCAACACATCTCTGTTAGACAGGACCGACGGCTTTACATATCCTCCGAAAGATGGATACTCAAGCGATTCCCAGAATCCGAAAAATCGTACCGACTTTGTGGGCTCTAAATTATTGCAAATTTGGCAAGACAACGTCTGTCAAAAGATGGAGTAAAATATATTTTATACTTTCCACAATTTTATTTTTATAAACACGACCGGTTACGACCGTCAAGTCATTTCCAAGTAGTCAACTACAAGATATGAACTTATATAGAAACTAGTCTAATTTGATATTAAGTAGTGGAAAGGTATTAATGTCTAGCTGGCTATTAGGAGTTTTCACAAAGTTTATTGATTCCCAAACATTTCAACAAATTCATTTTCCTTTTTTTTTGACCATTTGAAAATGACCTGATGGTCAAAACCGGTCGTATTTGTGAAAATGAAATTATGGAAAGTATAAAATATATTTTACTTCATCTTCATTGAATTAATTTCCATAGAATAAATGAATAATCAATATTGCTCATAAGCTCATTAGTGCATACTGTCCTTCTAAAAGGAATACAATATAAATGCATGTCGTAGATGTTCAGAGGGTGGTGGGGAGCCGGCAACACGTGCATCTTCTCATTAGACCTTTCTCAGAAGCATTTATGTCTTTGGCAAGAGGTGGAATACAATAGTGTTGAATTCATTGGCGACCATGGATCCCAGTTTATATTCTACTAAAAATGGCGGGTAAGTAATATTTAATTACTATTTAACAAAAATATTTTTGGAACTCCATTGAAAAATTCTGACGCATTATGGTCTCTTGTTCACAACTTCGATGTTATTTTCATATTTGCTCACCAAGCTTTTTCTAATGCAAGTTTTTCTCGGTGATCCGCTTAAAAGGACTATAGGCACAAAAGTCATTTCTGTTTCCATTTCAGATTATCTCTGCATCAACTTTTGGACAACCTAGAGGGCGATGATTTATATGAAAGTAATACGAAAATATATATTGAATCTCCCAATCAAAATACAGCAGAATCTGAAGAAGACAGTTATGTCAGACCAAGAAGCTGGCGATATAAACCACCTACCCAGATGTATTCTGGGTCAAGGATGCGAAATTTCTTTCGAAAATAGTGAAGATGAGGAAACTCATGAACAACTTGCTGCTAGAACAAGTGGACTCCAACATCAAGCCAACACACTTTCCCATTCATCGGAGAGTGATGATGAAGAAAATATACCACTTTCTGTTATACAACAGCTTTCCAGGAAGAAGAAAGGTAAAACTGTTCAAAGAAAAAAAAGAAAAATTCATAAGTGGGCGGGGGATACGCCCAAATATTGTATGAACACCACTTGTGATCTTGTGTCTCTATCCATAATTTGTATGGGTCACAAAAAACATTTCTTCAATTTTTTCTATGGATGAACTGTATGTAATCTTTAGAGCTTTATTGCTCAGTGTATATGCCAAGTACCCTAATAAACGCATGTATTACGTCATCTTCACTTCAATGATAACAACAATGTTTCGACAGACAAACTTCACAAATTGAGACCACTTATTGACGGATTGAATCAAAATTTTCGAGAGCACGGAGGTATAGATGAGCATCTATCGATTGACGAGAGCATAATACCATACTATGGAAAGCGTTATGCGAAGCAATATATCAAAGGAAAGCCAATCAGGTTTGCTTTCAAAAATTGGGCGCTTTGTCAAAGTGAAGGGTATATGTTAGCATTCGAAATATACAGTGGTAAATCTGATAATGAAAAACAATTTGGTTTGGGTGGCGATGTTGTTTTATCTCTGATTCGATTAGATAGACTGGAGGGTTATAAACTTTATTTCGATAATCTTACTGGTATTGATCTAATAGCCTATCTAGCAGACCACAATATTTGTGCTGCTGGTACTATACGCTAAAATCATTTAGAAGGATGTCCTTGTCCAGTGAAGAATGTATGAAATAGAGAAAAAAGAGGATCTTTTCAGTTTTTATCGAACGAGAAAATTCTGATGGCTCAGTGGAAAAACAACAAGGTGGTAACAATGGCCACCAACTTCGAAGATCAATCTATGATGACCGCTAGACTTGGTGCAGAGAAGCGAAATCCAAACGGAATGTCCCCCAACCAAAAGTGGTATCAAATTACAATAAATACATGGGAGGAGTTGATAATATGGATGGATTAATAGCTGCATACCGATCAAGAATGCGGCAAAGAAAATGATACTGGCTTATTCTTTAGTATTTGTTCGATGTGAGTGTGGTAAATGGCTGGATTTTGATGAAGAAACTGAGACCTGCTAATGTGCAAATCTTCTAACATTCAGAAGTCGCATAGCCGCGAGCTTTCTGGAAAATATGGGACCAGATCAGTCAGAAACTGCCGACATTTCGTCAATAATAACGAAGTTAGATTCGATAATGTGGGACATTTGGTCAAATACTCTGAAAGTGACAGGAAATGTAAAATGTGTCATAAAAATTCGAAGTTCATATGTGATAAGTGCATTGTCGGCTTACACCCTAAAAACTGTTTTTTCGATTTTCATAAGAAATAATGTTAATATTATCGTATTTACTTTATTCAAATGTTTGAATTGTGGAGGCCGTTACTTGATGTAGATCCATGATATAAATGAGATAAAAAACACAAGGTTTAACTTTAATCTACACTTTATTTGAAAAAATTCGACGACGTTTCGCTGACACAGCAGCTTTATCAAGAATGAAAAACAGAATGAAGAGTATGGTATTATAAACAAATCGTAGAACAAGTTGGATGAATAACAGGAAAATCCACACCGAGCCATTGTACAGTTAGTATGAAAGGTAATAAAAACTACTTAAACAAGTTAAGTAGGGGTGAATAATTCACATCTACCTGCTCATTCAAAAGCTTGTCCGAATGTTTGTATCTATTTATTTCTAATGCTTCTAGGAGATCTAATTTTAAACTTTTTGATTTTATATGTAATATGTCAAAGTTTTTATTGAATGAATGGTTTTCTTTTATTAGGTGGTTTGAATAATTTGAATCAGATTTATTTTATTGAAGCTACGTTTATGTTCAGATGTTCTTATGGCAAAACTCCTATAGGTCCTACCGATATAAATTTTATCACAAGAACCGCAATTGAGTTTATAGATTCCTGATTTACTTGATTTTTCAACACGAGATTTATTATTTTCAATATCTTTACCTAAGTTATTAGAAGTTTTGAAAGTTATAATAAGATTTTGTTTGACGAGAAAGGATTTAATATTTGTACTTGCAGAACAGCAGAATGGTAAACTGTTGAATATTTTATAGTCTTTATGAATAGGATATACTTCATTTATTGCTTTCTGATACAGTTTTTACGAATGATTAGATCTGTCATATCCGGATTATATGAATTATTAATGGCTATCTGTTTGATGATGTTTAACCCTTTATTATAATATTCTACTGATAAAGGTAAATTGAGTAACCGATGTACCATGCTGTTTAAAGCTGCAACTTTGTGTTGAATTGAATGTAATGAGTAGTTATGTATAATTGTATCAGTATGTGTTGGTTTACGAAAAATGAATCATTAGCTGACATTAAACCGAGTAAAGAACAAAATATTTTAAAGGCCATCAAACAAAAAGTTATTTTTACAAAAGCAGATAAGGGTAATACTGTTATTGCGTTAAATAAAAATGACTACCTATTTAAAACTCTAAATTTCATTTCGTCCGGAAACTATACAATTTTAAACAAAGATCCAACTACTAAATTCCAGAAAATATTAAAATTGCAATAAATGACGCAAAATCTTTAATTAAAGCAATAGATAAATACAAATTAATTTTACCAAACCCTCAACCACCTCAACTGTATTCACTCATTAAATTGCATAAAGTAAATAACCCCGTTAGACCAGTCGTATCTTACGTTACAGCCCCAGCTGTGAAATTGTCGCACTTCCTTATAGATATCATTAAAAGTTATTGTTCACTCAAATCAAAATTTTCGATAAAAAATTCTTTCGAATTGATAAATAACATAAAAAACGTTAACCTACCACCTAACGCAAAACTTATTTCGTTTGATGTTGAGAATTTATACCCAAGTGTTCCTCCAGGTGATGTCAAAATATTAATCGAAAACATGTTGAATTCGAATCATGTTAACCACATAATTAAATCAGAAATATTAAATCTGTTGGACATTTGCATTGAACAAAATTATTTTTCTTTCAACAACATCTATTACAGTACTGAAAATGGTTTGATCATGGAAATCCTTTGAGTCCACTTTTAGCAGAGATTTTTATGAATAATATTGAACAGAAAATTCATACACATCCACTTATTTCTAAATTTCTTTATTGGTATAGATATGTTGACGACATCTTAGTATGTTTCATTGGAACTACTCGTCAATTAGACTTATTTCTTAATTTCATTAATTCTATCCATTTGAACATTAAATTCACGATAGAAATTGAACAGAACGATTCCATTAATTTTTGGACTTAAAATCGCTAAACAAAATAATAATCATGTTTTTCGGTCTTTCGTAAACCAACACATACTGATACAATTATACATAACTACTCATTACATCCAATTCAACACAAAGTTGTAGCTTTAAACAGCATGGTACATCGGTTACTCAATTTACCTTTATCAGTAGAAGATTATAATGAAGAGTTAAACATCATCAAACAGATAGCCATTAATAATTCATATAATCCGTATATGATAGATCTAATCATTCGTAAAAACTGTATCAGAAAGCAATAAATCAAGTATATCCTATTCATAAAGACTATAAAATATTCAACAGTTTAACATTCTGCGGTTCTGCAAGTACAAATATTAAATCCTTTCTCGTCAAACAAAATCTTAATATAACTTTCAAAACTTCTAATAACTTAGGTAAACATATTAAAATAATAAATCTCGTGTTGAAAAATCAAGTTAATCAGGAATCTATAAACTCAATTGCGGTTCTTGTGATAAAATTTATATCGGTAGAACCTATAGGAGTTTTGGCATAAGAACATCTGAACATAAACGTAGCTTCGATAAAAATAAATCTGATTCAAATTATTCAAACCACCTAATAAAAGAAAACCATTCATTCAATAAAAACAACATATTACATATAAAATCAAAAGTTCAAAATTAGATCTCCTAGAAGCATTAGAAATAAATAGATACAAACATTCGGACAAGGTAGATGTGAATTACTCACCCCTACTTAACTTGTTTAATTAGTTTTTATTACCTTTCATACTAACTGTACAATGGCTCGGTGTGGGTTTTCCTGTTATTCATCCAACTTGTTCTACGATTTGTTTATAATACCATACTCTTCATTCTGTTTTTCATTCTTGATAAAGCTGCTGTGTCAGCGAAACGTCGTCGAATTTTTTCAAATAAAGTGTAGATTAAAGTTAAACCTTGTGTTTTTTATCTCATTTAGTCAAATGTGTTACTATCTTCAATATTTCATTCTTAGAAAAAAATGAATTAATTTTTGAACCAAATATGCTCTTATTCATATAGTCCTTTTAAACGGATCACCTTTTTTTCTAAACTGAGAGAGAAAATTTGAAAATAGCGACAGAACCACGTTTGACCAGTAAAATTATATCCATTTCAGGAAAAAATTATAATCAAATCAAAAATTTTTTTCCACATGCACTAATGGATTTGAACAGCTTGTTGGGCAGAATTGATGGCTATTATAGACTACAGATGGAATACAACAAAATTTCACAAAACCTTGAAACGCGAAGTGATCCTTAATTACATCAATTTCAAATTTTTCGTCTAGAATGGAACAACGGACAGAATAAAACCAAATATCAAAAGACTTTATTTGAAGTGAGAACTCAAATTGCTCTATGAGGTATAAAGCTGTGCAAGATGAATTATCTCACACCCTACAGAATATCGAATTTAATTGTCTGGAATATAAAAACAATATAAATTTTTTTTTTTTTTTTTTGAATTGTGGAGGCCGTTACTTGATGTAGATCCATGATATAAATGAGATAAAAAACACAAGGTTTAACTTTAATCTACACTTTATTTGAAAAAATTCGACGACGTTTCGCTGACACAGCAGCTTTATCAAGAATGACAAACAGAATGAAGAGTATGGTATTATAAACAAATCGTAGAACAAGTTGGATGAATAACAGGAAAATCCACACCGAGCCATTGTACAGTTAGTATGAAAGGTAATAGAATAGAAATTGAACAGAACGATTCCATTAATTTTTGGACTTGAAAATCACTAAACAAAATAATAATCATGTTTTTCGGTCTTTCGTAAACCAACACATACTGATACAATTATACATAACTACTCATTACATCCAATTCAACACAAAGTTGCAGCTTTAAACAGCATGGTACATCGGTTACTCAATTTACCTTTATCAGTAGAAGATTATAATAAAGAGTTAAACATCATCAAACAGATAGCCATTAATAATTCATATAATCCGGATATGATAGATCTAATCATTCGTAAAAACTGTATCAGAAAGCAATAAATGAAGTATATCCTATTCATAAAGACTATAAAATATTCAACAGTTTAACATTCTGCGGTTCTGCAAGTACAAATATTAAATCCTTTCTCGTCAAACAAAATCTTAATATAACTTTCAAAACTTCTAATAACTTAGGTAAACATATTAAAAATAATAAATCTCGTGTTGAAAAATCAAGTAAATCAGGAATCTATAAACTCAATTGCGGTTCTTGTGATAAAATTTATATCGGTAGGACCTATAGGAGTTTTGGCATAAGAACATCTGAACATAAACGTAGCTTCGATAAAAATAAATCTGATTCAAATTATTCAAACCACTTAATAAAAGAAAACCATTCATTCAATAAAAACTTTGACATATTACATATAAAATAAATAAAATAAAGTTTAAGATTAGATCTCCTAGAAGCATTAGAAATAAATAGATACAAACATTCGGACAAGCTTTTAAATGAGCAGGTAGATGTGAATTATTCACCCCTACTTAACTTGTTTAAGTAGTTTTATTACCTTTCATACTAACTGTACAATGGCTCGATGTGGATTTTCCTGTTATTCATCCAACTTGTTCTACGCTTTGTTTATAATACCATACTCTTCATTCTGTTTGTCATTCTTGATAAAGGTGCTGTGTCAGCGAAACGTCGTCGAATTTTTTCAAATAAAGTGTAGATTAAAGTTAAACCTTTTTTTTATTTTGTTTTTTATCTCATTAATATAAAAATTAATCAGATTTCCAAAAAGAAACACGGCAATTTGCAAAGAAAACTTTCCACCTTAGAAAATGAGAAATGCCCTAACCAAACTACCCAACCCTCAGTCACCTCTTCAGCACTTTCCGAAACAGTAGATAGTTTCGTCAACATATCTATCAGTAATTTTAATGAAAAATAGATTTGTTAGAGAAATGGTCGAATTTCACTTCAGAGAACAATAGAATTGAATCAAATAACTAAATAATTGAAGTCCAAGCTAAACTAAATATTCAGGAGTACAAAGATATCATCAACAATCCCATTCTCCATAAACACAAGAATACTGAAATTATCAAAGAATTCAACAACCGATCCAAGAAGCACAATTATACGGAAACAAAATCCATAACATCGAAAATCCAAGAAGAACTGAGGCATACGTCAGTAAAGACCAATATAAAGAAAAAATGCAAGATATATTGAAAACACTAAATATATAATAAAATTAGGATTGGAAGATTACTTACATACAAAATGGGAAAAAGGAGAACTGATTTCAATGAACTCTCAATCTCAAACTGCTTAAAGAATGAAAATCCCTAGACCATATTATTAATACACTTTCAGGTAAATTAGCAAAGTGATCATAGTATATTTATTTTCAATGAAATAAAACTAAAGTATTTAGATTTTCACTATATTAACAAAACTATGACCGGTTTCACCACACTGTGGCTTCATCAGATAGATACAAACTAATGAACAGAGTTATTCCTTATATATTAGTCTTATTTCCTACTTAATATTACAATAGGTGCAAGAGGTATGTTGGAAAACCCATCGAAGTTGCTTACTTTAGGAATTGAAAAGATTGAGTAAAGGAGAAGTATATAGATCTAATTGACTATTAAGTAACCTACCTGAATTCTTTTCTTTGTTGATCTCTAAAATTTCCAATAGATTGAGTATTTGTCTGTAATTTTCATTGTGTAAAATTTTGAAATTATCATTAAAGTTATGGTTTTCTTCGAGTAAGCGATTAGAATAATGGGAATCTGATTTATGATAATTAAAACTACGTTTTTGCTCGGATAATCTAACTTTGAAATTTCTGAAAGTTCTGCCAATATACATTTTATCACAATCCCCGCAAGACAGTTTATAAACACCGGATTTATTACTTTTATCAATTTTAGATTTGCAGTTCTTGATATGTCGGCCTAAAGAATTATCAGTTCGGAATGCTATATTAAAATTATAATGCGAGAGGAATGATTTTAATTTTAGACTAGGATTACCAATATAAGTTAAGCTGTGGTATTTTGTGTTTGAACTTTTCATATTTGGAATACTTCCTGGATAGCTTTTGAAATTTTTGCGTGAAATCATGTTCTCAATCATAGTTGGACTGTAACCGTTATTGACTGCTATTTGTTTAATAATATTTAGCTCTTTTATGAGCACAAACGTAGTTTTAATTATCATAAATCAGATTCCCATTATTCTAATCACTTATTCGAAGAAAACCATAACTTTAATGATAATTTCAAAATTTCACACAATGAAAATAACAGACAAAAACTTAATCTATTGGAAATTTTAGAGATCAACAAAGAAAAGAATTCAGGTAGGTTACTTAATAGTCAATTAGATCTAAATCCTTCTCCTTTACTCAATCTTTTCAATTCATAAAGTAAGCAACTCCGATGGGTTTTCCAACATACCTCTTGTACCTATTGCAATAGTAAGTAGGAAATAAGACTAATATATAAGGAATAACTCTGTTCATTAGTTTGTATCTATCTGATGAAGCCACAGTGTGGTGAAACCGGTCATAGTTTTGTTAATATAGTGAAAATCTAAATACTTTAGTTTTATTTCATTGAAAATATGTATATCGATTTTCATCAAGTAACGACCTCCTCAATCAAATTATTGATCATAGTAATTTTTATTGCTGATGATGGACGAATGTTGTCCGAAACCTGTCCAACAATTTGACAGAGATAGACGAAATATATGAATTTTCATTACCTAACCGATCATTTTTCATTCAAATTCTCTATGAAGTGCCACAACGAATACGACAAATTTTTCAAGCTTCGCTTTTCACTTAAATGTTGTGCAAAAACAATTTTTGTCATTCATGCAACTCGCCAGTTTAACGTGCAGTTTTCCCAGTGAAAATAGAGAACATAGATTCGCAACAAAGCGAAGAACGGAAGAAATGTCAATTTATCAAATGTCGGATATACTTCGAGCTGATATGCTGCCCTGAATACATCCATTAGGATTAGGCCATTAGGGTGACTGGGCCGCCATTAAGAATTCAAATTTCATCTCGGTAAGTAACGCTGTCTCATTCTACTTTTATTACCACAAATTGGTTTTCAACCTTTGAATTTGAACAATAATATGTTACTGATCTCAGTCTCCTGTTTTTTTTTAATTTTACTTTAAAACAGATGACGCGACGTACTTTGTTCCACTTGAGTTTTGATAAATTTCTACGTTTTCCACAATCTTCTAGATCTTTCTCAATTTTTACTTCACAGAAATATAACGCAATATAAAATAGGAGATGTGTGTTTTTGTGTCATGGATACGATCGAGGGTTCAATGGGAATATGGGGTGTTATAGGAATGAAGACGGAACACAAAAAGCTGGTCGCCATGTAACTGTACAGACAGGAATATTTCAGCTCCAAAGATCGTCTACTTGAGAGCACCTAATAATTTAGATTTTGCATTTCGTGAGGTGAGTCAGGTAGAGGTACGTGATGTTATTCGATCTTTGAAAAATAGCAGATCTAGAGACTTCTATGGATTGTTTACTGTACTTATCAGGAGAACTGTTAATAGTATTATATCTCCTGTTACATGCCTTGTTAATAAATATCTCAGAGAGGGAGTATTTCCTGATTGCTTAAAAGTTTCCAGAATAGTTCCAATATTCAAGAAGGGTGATTAAAACGATGTATCTAACTACCAACCTATTTCATTAGTACCAGTTTTCTCCAAAATTCTGGAAAAAATTATGAGTAATCAAATTTTAAATTACTTCGAAAGTCAGTCCCTTTTTTCACAACACTAGTATGGCTTCCGGAAAGGTCGTTGCACAACTGATTTCATTGTTGAATTTATTAATAAGACGATTCAATGCTTTGAAGCAGAGTTATACTCTCTCTCTCTCTCTTTTCCTGGACCTGTCGAAGGCATTTGATTGTGTTCTCCATAGGGTTCTTCTTGAGAAGCTTGAGTTTTATATGTTGCATGAAGAGAGCTGTAATCTCATTAAATCTTACTTGACTAATGGAGTTCAGACTGTTTTCGTTGACGATAGTTGGTCAGATATGGAAAATATCACTATAGGTGAATCTCAAGGGTCTGTTTTGGGATCTCTTTTATTCCTGATTTTTATTAAAGACTTTTTAGATTATCTAACCGACTGTCTCACTATTTTGTTTTCCGACGACGCTGTTGTGTCTATGGAGTGTGGATAATAATTATCCATATCTAACTGTGTTACATCAAATAGAGCACCAGTGCGTGGAAACCATATCCTTCTATATATACTAGTTTAGAAGTTACTATTCAAAGATTACAAACTTTGACACCTTGTTCATATTGTTCATATAAGAAGCATTATATTCAATGAGTTTATACAGGAAATGTAAACTCGAATAAGGATTTCTAAAACCTCATTTCATCTATTATTATTGGAAATGCTCCGTAGATTTACTGAAAATCCATAAATTATTCCATAACACATCAATACATAAATTAGTTCCAATACACACTTCTTGGTTTCAGAATCTTTTTCAGCATTTGGTACCAGGCTCATTCAGCTGTATAACTTCTGAAATATTAATTTCATAATGACGTAGTTAATGAATATTTCAATATCCATAATCAAAACCATTACCCGAACTTATTACTATGCAATCCAATCGATTCAATGTACTTAATGCATATAATTACAATCTCCATAATTACATGGAATTGATCAATTAATTTTCAATATAATATCACAACGGTACCTCGCCTGGGAGTTATATTTTTATTCAATTTGTTCAACTAGTGGTTCGTAAACTTTGAAATAGAGAGGTCAGCGTCGTATGTATTTTCAATATAAATAGTTTTCACCATGTTCATTTTTAATACACGCGACCGGATTCAATAGGTACTTGATTATCGAGTGTAGGAGCTTACATTTGTGGAAGTTGTTCTATCTATACCTACTTTGAACGTTGAGTAGTTGAAAATGATTTCAGGGGCATAGAGCAATAATGTACGGAATAGAGATGAACATGGGTACGATAAGGGACAATGGAATGAATACCACAGAAATAACAATGGAAAATGAAACAAAAATTGAAGAGAAAAACGATGAAAGAAGAAACGTAGAGTAGAAAGAAGAAATCAATATTGGTACTTGGAATGTAAGAACTCAAATAACTAAATGAAATAGAAAAGGAGTTAAAACGATATACATTAGATGTGACGGCAATTCGAGATATACGATGGGAAGGACAAAGAACAATAAATAAAAGGAACTTGATACCACAGTATTCCGGAGATAAAAAAACAGGAACAAGATGGCGGTGCTCTTGTAGTAATAGGCAAAATGAGAGAAGAATTACAGATTTTGTACCAGTAGGCGAATGAATAGAAAACCACGATAAGAGTCAAAGCCCTTTAATATATCCTTGTTGAACGTATATGCACCAACTGAAAGTACAAGCAGAGAGGATTAACAACATTGAAAGGTGAATAGAGAATATGCCATAACAAGACGTTTTCATAATGCTGGATGATTTTAATGCCCAAATTGGAAAGGAAGATTACCTACTGAGAATAGCGGGTAGCCATACACGAAGAAACAAATGATAATAGACAAAGGATATGTAACCTGGCAGCAAGGAAGGGTATGATGATAAGCACCACTATGTTTGAGTACCAGAAAGAACACAGAATGACCTAGGTATCACCTGATAACATAAGCAACACACAAATAGTTTATATAATTTTAAACTAGAGGATATAAACCTCAATAATACATGTAAGAACTTTTAGGGAGGCGTGCGTAGGTTCAGGGCACTTCTTAGTAGCAACTAGAATAAGACAAAAAGTAAAAACATAGACAAAATGAAATAGATCCAACGTAAATGGTAGATAGAGAGATTAGGAAGACAGAATCTGAGAGACAATCACGTAAAACAAATTAAGGAGGAATTGAAGATTGAAGAATATCATGGTGACATAGAAGTGAAGTGGAAAAAAACAAATAGAGCATAGAAGCGACAGCAGAAAAACATGTAGGATTTCAGAAGAGAAAAGAGACAAAAATTGGTACAGAGAAGAGGCTGAAATAGGTAAAAACAAACAACCAACAAGACAGGGAAGAATATAAAACAATAAGAAAGGAATGCACCATAATAATGAGAAAAAATAAAAGAGAAGAGATGGAAAAGAGAGCTAATACAGGATATGATGAAGGAGATACTGGAAAAACGGAAAAAATAGGGACTGAACATAAACAAAAACAAGACGAGAATACTGAAATTGATTACAACAGGTGTTATTCCAAGGAATCTTCACAAAAATTATGAGATTGTAGGTCTGAAGAAAAATTTATTTCAACAGTTACAGAAGATAACAGTCATCAAATCTTGTAATATTCTTCGTAGGTTTCTTTCCGAAAAAATAATGAGGTAGAGTCGTAGATTTTCTCTTTAGTTTATACTTCTCTGAATCTCATTTCATATTTTATTTATTTGTATACATACATGTAATATAATTAGCTGACAATTTTATCATACTTATATTCAAATTAATATTATTTTCGATCATTTATCACTCTACACAAAAAAAACTATGAATGAATAACTTGACTAATGTCCGTACACAAGATTTTTCCGGAGAGAAAGCGTCTGACACTACTCGTTGGTACATTAATGTCATTGTCTAATTATGCTATAGTTTGTATATATTCTGATAGATTGATATATTCTCATAACATTTAACGTTATCCTAATATATAATGATTTCAGGGTATGTTTTGATTATAATCATTGCCTGGCAATGGTAAGGGTGGAGGATTTATATTTTTTCATGAAATTTGTTTGATTGCATTAACATATGAATGGGCAACTCTTCGGGGTTAAACCCCGACGAGTTGCCTTGTGAATTGTAGATTTGATATGTTCGAAAACTGCACTTGAATCTGGATTTGAAATCTCAACCTGTTCGTTCAACAACAACAGTTCTGTCTTACACCGGCTGCGCATAGGACACACAAATATGACTCACAGCTACCTCATTTCGAAAGAACAGCGACCCATTTGTCAGCATTGTCAGGCACCCTTAACCATCAAGCATGTTATAATCGACTGCCCAGGGTATGCAGCGAAAAGAAATAGTTTTCAAATTGGCAATAGTTTACGTGCAGTACTGAACAAAGATCTCACTAAGCTCATGAATTTTCTAAAAGGCTGTGATTTATATAACTCAATTTAGCTTCAAATTCTATGTTGTTCTTTTTTTGTTTTTATTGATGGATGCGCTAATAACCCTGCGTGGTTGATGCGCTTATTCTAAATAAAAAAAAAAACAGTTCTGTGTATTGTTTTTTTTTGTTGCATTGTTTGAGGAGAGTCCTGAAGTTCGTTTGAAAATTTTTGATACGAACTAAAATATACGAGGCCCATAAAAAGGTGTTCAGTATATCATGCGTTGAAGCAAAAATTGTACATCTTACGAGACAAACTAAAAACATTATTCAATAAAGAAATTGAGAATAATTTTCCAGAGCATTTTTTCAACGTCCACCTTAATGGAACATTCTTTAAATCCATCTGAAAACGGACACAGAATGAATTCTCTTTTCCTTTAATTCGACAACGTACGGATTCAGTAAACTGCGACTTCCGTTCTACTTTGAAGCGAAGCGTGGCAATAAATTTCCAACCCTCCTACTGCACTACAGCGAAGGTCACATGATTCGGATGGTTAACTGTAATTAATGAAAATGGTTTGTCAGACGGTGTCAACATTAAGCGATCGAAGGATTAGAAGGTTTTAATTTCACTTGTCTTCACGGTGAAACCAGGACGGAAAATTTATTGATGGAATTGGATTGGCTTATTTATTGTTTAGGGCATGCCTACGCCAATCGTGTCGTTAAAGTAATTAGTTAATTACAACGGTAGTTATAGTGCGCACATGGTCATAATCCAGGGATATTCTAGATTCTGTGAATTTGCAGAAATGCATATGGTTCTGAAATGAATTCCTCGAGAATACAAGTTCAGACTCTGAACGAAAATAAACACACATGTTATATATACATGAAATTCATGAAAATTCCATCTAATTTCTTTACAACTGTTACACTCATTTTTATTCGGTAATATAAAGAAAAAATGTCAATTTTGAGCGTTAATTACTTGCTGACCACTTATATATCAAACAATAACTAATTCTTATTGATATTGTCCCGAGAGGTGCTAACCTAACCTAACCTTTTTCGCGATATCTCGGAAACTATACGTCATACAAAAAATTTGTCGGGACATAATTTGTAGGCACCAGATGGTCTTCATTCTGCGATGGAGAAATCACTCCATTATAACTCACTAGTACAATAAGCATGGCAGTTACAAATCAACAAATGGGCCTTAGTCCCCGGCAGGCCTTAGATGGTCAAAGGCTGCTAAGAATCCCCGGGTTAGCTATGCGAATCTGTACGTGGAATACCAGAACAATGTATCGAGCGGGTAAAATAGACAACGCGATTCAGGAGATGAATAGGTTAAACATCGACATAATGGGAATAAGCGAGATGAGATGGCCTGGTTCCGGACATTACACAATTAGTGAACACCAAGTATATTTCTCTGGAAATAGCAGCGGACAACATCAAAATGGAGTAGGTCTCATAATTAATAGTAGGTTTCATCAATCAGTGGATAATTTTGTTCCCATTTCGGAGAGAATACTTCTGCTTCAACTAAACACCAAGCCGGTACAAATTAATATCATGCAGGTATATGCACCTACGGCAGATAAATGCGATGATGAAGCAGAAAGTTTTTACCATGACCTCCGACAGACAATCAAGAAACTAAACAGGAAAGACATCACAATAATCATGGGCGACTTCAACGCCAAACTGGGAAAGGGAAGCGGTAACGAATTTGTTGGATCACACGGGCTTGGCATACGAAACGAGAGAGGTGAAATGTTGAATACGTTTGCAATGGAAGAACAAATGGTGATACTCAATACATTTTTTAAACTACCGGCCCGCCGTTTATACACCTGGAAATCACCTGCGGATAGACCGGACCACATAATAAGAAATCAGATAGATTTTATGCTGGTCAATAAGCGGTACAGAAACATTTTCACTGCAGTGAAGACTTACCCCGGCGCTGATATTCAGTCAGATCACGTTCCGCTGGTCGGCACAGCGAAATTAAAGCTGAAAAAGATCATAAAGAAAAACAACATCCCCAAATCGACAAAATAAAACTAAAGAACCCAGCCATGAAGGAACAAGTGAAACAACACGTGTCTGGAAAATCCACTACTGTGGACGTCGATGCTGAAGTTGATACACTGAAATTAGTTGTGAAGTCTACAAGTGACACTATTCTTAAGCCTGATAAAAACAGGAAAAATAAACGATGGATGACTGATGGAATCCTAAGTCTGATGGAAGAACGCCGGAAAGTAAAAGACAAAGATCAGTATAAATACAAAGATATTCAAAAAAGGATCCGGAAAGAGATAAGAGAAACTAAGGAAACATGGGCTCGAGAAAATGTTTAGAAATAGAAGATCTGGAAAAAGACATGATAGTTTCAACATGCATCGTAAAGTCAAAGAATTAAGTGGCCTATACAAAACACCTATGGTTGGCCGTCTGCTGGATGAAAACAACAACACCATCATAGATAGAGACGAGAGAATTAATACCTGGAAGAAATATATCAGCACTCTGTTCCAAGATGAGAGAAATATCGAACCAGTAATCAACGCTGACGCGGGTCCACCCATCACCTCTGACGAAGTGCACAAGTCCATTGAACAGATGAAGGATGGAAAGGCTCCAGGACCAGATGACCTTCATGCCGAGTTCCTGACATTGCTGGACGGAGATGGAATAAAATGGCTGACAAATATATTTAACCATATTTACGACACCGGAGATATTCCTCGAGACTGGCTAAAGTCCACATTTATTCCAATACCTTAAGAAGCCAGTGCAAAACAATGCGAAGATTATAGACTAATCAGCCTCATGAGCCACCTACTCAAATTATTTCTGAAGATAATTCACAAACGTATATATAATAAATGCCAGGAACATATATCAGACACACAATTCGGATTTAGAAATGCACTAGGAACTAGAGAGGCTTTATTTGCTATTCAGGTCCTATTCCAGCGATGCAGGGATGTTGGTTGTGATGTATACGTCTGTCTTATAGACTACCAAAAAGCCTTCGATAGGGTCCAGCACAATAAAATGATAGAGGTTTTAAGAACAATCGGCATCGACGAGAAAGATTTGCGTCTTATAATAAATCTGTATTGGCATCAAACAGCAAATATTAGAGTCGATGGTGATTACTCAGAAGATGTAAAATAAAGACGCGGTGTTAGACAGGGCTGTGTCTTATCCCCCACTTTGTTCAACCTGTACTCAGAACACATATTTAACACAGCACTGGAAAATGTGGATGCTGGAGTGTTGGTTAATGGACAGAGATTGAACAATATACGTTACGCGGACGATACTGTTGTGTTCGCTGATTCTCTCGAAGGTCTTCAAGAATTGATGAATCGTGTCTTTAAAGCTAGCTCTGAGTACGGATTGTCTCTTAACATCAAGAAGACCAAATTCATGATAATTAGCAAACAAAATACACCTCCTGACCAACTAGTAATTAATAATCAACAAATTGAAAGAGTAACTAATTACACATATTTGGGCACTACGATTAATGAGCAATGGGATCACTCTGTGGAAATAAAATGCCGCATAGAAAAAGCAAGAGCCACTTTCGTTAAAATGGGAAACCTATTTAAGAGTAGAGATCTCAATATACATACCAAACTAAGACTACTCAAATGTTATGTCTGGTCTGTGCTTCTATACGGTGCCGAGTCCTGAACCCTGACGGAAGCATCTACAAAAAAACTTGAAGCCTTTGAGATGTGGCTATACAGACGAATTCTTAGAATTTCCTGGGTGGATCGTGTTTCCAACAAAAGAGTCTTAGAAATACTACAAAAAGAGACCGAAATAATGAACATCGTTAAACAACGCAAATTAGAATATTTCGGACACATAATGAGGAATCAAAAAAGATATGGTCTGCTCCAGTTAATACTACAGGGAAAGGTTTTAGGCAGAGAGGGCCTGGAAGGCGCAGAATCTCCTGGATGAAAAACCTCAGAACTTGGTTTTCTATGTCTACAAGAGGGCTGTTTAGAACAGCAGTCAACAAAGTACAAATTGCTTTGCTTATCGCCAACATCCGGAACGGATAGGCACGCTCAGAAGAAGAAGATAATTTGTAGCAAATTGCTTTGCCTACGAATATTCTTGTATATTTTTTGCCTCAAATTGAAAATTTAAGAAGTTATAAGCAAAAATGTGAGAAAATTTCTATAAACATTTTGTTTTTTAGTCTTTACCTTTTTTACACAGTTTACAAAAAAAATACTTCAGACAAATCTTGTAGGAGGTCTTTTGAGGAATTCGTTCTCTTAATTTTTTTTTAATTTCATTCATTTAAAACGCTGTTATAGTGCTCCAATGTTGACCGGGTTCGACAATGCACATGAGAATCTGGTCAAAACAAAATGTTTAACTTAATTCCATAATCTTTTTTTTATTGTAAATACATTTTCGAAAATTTTTGTTGTATCCCTACCTAAAATTTTACTTTTTTATTGCTAACTGTTTTCCTTACTAAAGAACTCACCAAATTACCGCTTCTTATAGTAATTTCTAAGTGTACATTTCCGAGAACGTTAAGCAGATAGAGAAGGTCCAGGTACCGTTTAAGAACAAACTAACGTCCACCTGCTCTCGAAGATTCAGCTGTTTCTTCTACTTAATTTTATTCTTTTAGTTGTGCTACATATTTTGCCACGTGTAGGCGTAATAGAAATATTATTTTCAGTTTAATCAATCAATCAAACACAGAATTTGCTATTTCCTCATGCTTTCACAGGATGTGACACAACATCAGTAGCTTATAATATGAATGGATATGGATCCATCTTTGCTCACTCTTGTTGGCGAACGTTTTTCCGTAGCTTTATACGACAGTATTGAAGACAACTTATTAGACGACATGCAATACAAACGATTTGACATGACTGTGACTAAAACTTCATTTAGTGTATCATGGCTGCCTCCCACACAAGATCCAGTCGTGGCTCGAAAAATATCAAAATCTTGAAGATTTGGACTGAAAAAAGCATGCAAATATTAGGATACCAAACCTACAGCACTTTTCGATCTCATGAAATTAGTTTTCTGCAGATGCCAAGGAAATTGTGGATGCATGTGTAACTGCAGAAGGGCACACCTCAAATGCTATACAATATGTTTCATTGTTCTGGCGAAAAATGCTGCAACATCATGGAAATATCAAAGTTAATGAAAGAAAATAAATTTAAAGAAAACTTCCAACTATGACTTCAATTTGAACTCCTGTCATTCATGAAACCTTCACATTCGACGTTGAATTACATTCTGAGCCACAGCGTGGGCCATCGATGAAAAGTAGAATAGAAGAGCGAGCTGATAAAGTACTTCACATAGCTACCGTTCTGAAAATGGAACACCCTATACAATTTACAATTCAGGTTTGCTCAATACTTATGAGATGGCGATCAGAAAATCAATGATCTACACGAGGAAAAAAATTATTGTTCAGTAGGTCGTGACATCATGACAGGTACAATTTTATCAACCTCAATAATGAAATTTAAAGATTTATTTGAAGAATAATAGTTTTTACCTAATTTCTTCGACAAACAATATACTCACAATTACACACTCTATCGTCTGAAAAAGCCACGCATATACTAGCTGATTCACTAGTGGCGCAGTGCTCTGTACCTCGTACACTCTTGAAGATTTAATTTTTGTTCGAACGGTATTATATTTAGAAAGTAAAAGTCTACTTTAGCAATTTATTTTAAAGTAAACAAGGTGTCCCAATTTTCTATGAATAAATCTTGGGAGATTTTGTCAGATTGGAAGACCACTTTTTTGTTATTTTGTTGTTGATAAGTTTTTTTCGGTGAGTAGTTTCGTCACAATATTTTTTCCGTAAAAATTCATGAAAATAGGATCTTACATCATCGCATGCTCCTTTGGCCAGAGAGGATGAATACTTTTTTCCTTTCGTTTTCTTATTGCCCAAGGATAGCTTTATTGATGAATTGAAATAGATTATACTCATTTCATACAAGGGTGACTCAAAACAATTATTGAATATTGTAATTTTAAAGATATCATAAATTGTTTTTTCAAATGGAACATCCTGTATTTTATTATTTATGTCAACGCATACAAAATTATGCCATATTTTTGCATGAGTAACCTTATCTTTATCTTCGACCATTTTCGAAATAAAAAATAAACTAAAATAATAAAATCAGAGGCAGTGAAAGAAGAGTCTATAAGTACATATCATTATACTTGATCAGAGAAATGGAGATTTTTTAAGGTAGTCGTGTATGAAATACGTAATAGATTGGTTTCTGGTGAACGATCTATTGATGTTGAACTATTCAAATAAGTGTTCGAAATGTTGCCTGTTTCTTTGTAGATACAACTCAATCCTTCTGAGGAAAGACCGTTGAACTTTCGACAACATTTGCGGATTAACTGACTGAAGGGCGTCGACTATTCTCTGTCTCAACTGTGTTGTAGAAGGAATCTGGTAAACGATGCCCTTAATATAACCCCACAAGAAAAAATCTAGCCTTGTAACGTCCGGAAACCTAGCTTGCCATCTAACAGAACCACCACTCCTATCCATTTGTTTGGCAATACATGATTCAAATGCTCCCTAACCTGATGTGAGTAATGTGCCGGTGCTCCATCCTGTTGAAACCACGAATGTGATCTTATATGCTCTGGTACATCGGCATGTAACATTGGTAAGATGATTCTGCAGAAAATCTTAATACATTTCACTATTGAGGTGCCCGCTGAAAAAGTGCGGCCCAATTAGATATCCATCTATAATAGCGGCCCATACATTCAAGGACCAACGATGCTGGTGATCTATTTGTCTCATGAGGTGTGGATTTTCCGTGGCGTAATGATGAAAGTGGTGCCTGTTAACAAACCCATTCTTGTGGAAAATTGCCTCGTCCGAGAAAAGAACTCTGCTAAACATGATTGGATTTTCCGCTACTTTGCCACTTGCCCAATTGCAAAAATTAATTCGATTTTCATAGTCTTGATTGTATAACTCCTAGTGCAACTGTTCATGATATGCAGGAAATTTATCTACTTTCAAGATTCTCTGGACGGAAGTTTGACTTATATTTGTTAACTGAGAAATCTCTCTTTGGCTTTTATATGGGTCCTCTGTCACTGTCAATAAAACTGATAACTGGTTGTCTTCAGCTGTAGCAGTCTTTGGGTTTTCATGTTTTTTCTAAGCAATATTACCCGTTCCAATGAATCTAATTAGAAGTTTTTCAAAGCATCTAGCATCAGGAAGCCTCTTGTCAGGAAACCTTTGTGCATAAACTCTACTTGCCAACAAAGAATTTCTATCACACTCACCCAGAATGAAAATCATATCAACCATTTCTTCTTTAGAGAACTTCATGGCAGTCAGTTGAGAAAATTGGGTTCAAACCTCACTTCAACAATGTTCAATAACGAATACACTGATAAGTTCACCTTGTAAAATGCAGAATATGATATGTCCGGACACCTGACAGAAGGCACAGATAAAAAAATGTCAACACATACCTCGATCTACGTTTTGATCATCTAGATTTTATCATTCGTTAAAAGAATTATCTTGTTTAGATTTCATTTTTTACTACTTGAATAATTACAGAAAAAAAGCTTCTGTGCGAATAATGAAGCATGTTGATGAGTTTGATACGGTTTGTATATTTTCATCTAAAATTCTTACGATTAATCGAATATTTCGAAAATGATCGAAGATAAAGATAAGGTTACTTCTGCAAAATATGCGTTGACATGAATAATAAAATACAGGGTGTTCCATTTGAAAAAATCAAGATATGATATTTTTAAAATTGCAATATTCAATAATTTTTTTGAGTCACTCCTGTATAAAATGAGAGTAATCTACTTCAATTCATCAATGAAGCTAACCTTGGGCAATAAGAAAACGAAAGGAAAAAGTATTCATCCTCTTTAGCCGAAGGAGCATGCGATGATGTGAGAGCCTATTTTCATGAATTTTCACGGAAAAAAAACTTAATACTTAAAGACATTATAGCAGAGTTTCCTGAATCTTGAACAAGAAAGGGATCTTCCAATCTGAAAAAACCACCAAAGATTATTTTATCCTGTTTACAAAATAAATTGCTGAAGTTGATTTGTACTTTCCAAATACAATACCGTTCGAACAAAAATGAAATCTTCAACAGTGTATGAGCTACAGAGCATCGCGCCACTAGTAAATCACCCAGTATAGTGAAATGCATCATGGTCAAACTGTTATTTTGTAAAATTCCTTGATCTAACTAACTGAAAGTGAAAGTAATATGCTTCTATATAGCGTATTAGCATATTTTCAAAACCATTTTGACCAAAATTAATAACACCTTTATTCCCCCTGTTTTTCTAACAAATTCTTTCAAAAGAAGAAATATTCTGTTGATGAAATGCAGAATATCATAAGGGTCGCCTGCTGATCATCTTCCCGGTCAACAACTAGGGATAGATAATTGAGTTATAAAGGAAAATCATCCCCTTTAGATACAAACAAATTATCATAATAAACGGATTTGATAGGAAGATTATTCAGGGTGCAAAGTGTTTATAGAATTCTGTACCGTCTGAGGCGGCACCCTAGATAATTCAATCAGTAGTGTATAATAATTTCTTGTAGTATATTCAGAGAATTTCAACCTTGAAAATCTGATGCTTCGAAAGACTAATATTAATAGAGATTATCTTTCAAAGTGACCAACATTTTGAAATTAAGAGAGAGCTTGAAATAAGACAAATTTTCATGAAGGAATTCAGAACAGCGAATTAGTTTAGTTTATTTATATGACACATTAACGAGCACTTGTTCTCAATTTGACTACCGTCGCCCATTCTTGCCACGCAACGCTCGAATTTTGGCCGTAAGCGAGACTGCATGTTGTCGGTTTTGTTTTCGTCGCTCCGATAGTGAATCGGTTTCCACAAGAAATGAAACGAATATTCTGTAACTTTTGAATTGTGGAGGCCGTTACTTGATGTAGATCCATGATATAAATGAGATAAAAACACAAGGTTTAACTTTATTTGAAAAAATTCGACGACGTTTCGCTGACACAGCAGCTTTATCAAGAGTGACAAACAGAATGAAGAGTATGGTATTATAAACAAATCGTAGAACAAGTTGGATGAATAACAAGATAAACCCACACCGAGCCATTGTACAGTTACTATGAAAGGTAATTAAAAACTAATTAAACAAGTTAAGTAGGGGTGAATAATTCACATCTACCTGCTCATTCAAAAGCTTGTCCGAATGTTTGTATCTATTTATTTCTAACGCTTCTAGGAGATCTAATTTTAAACTTTTGATTTTATATGTAATATGTCAAAGTTTTTATTGAATGAATGGTTTTCTTTTATTCAGTGGTTTGAATAATTTGAATCAGATTTATTTTATCGAAGCTACGTTTATGTTCAGATGTTCTTATGTCAAAACTCCTATAGGTCCTACCGATATAAATTTTATCACAAGAACCGCAATTGAGTTCAATATTATTCATGAAAATCTCCGCTAAAAGTGGACTTTTTATGAATAATATTGAACAGAAAATTCATACACATCCACTCATCTCCAAATTTTTTTCATTGGTATAGATATGTTGACGACATCCTAGTATATTTCATTGGAACTGCTCGTCAATTTGACTTATTTCCTAATTTCATTAATTCCATCCATTTGAACATTAAATTCACGATAGAAATTGAACAGAACAATTCCATTAATTTTTGGACTTGAAAATCACTAACCGAAATAATAATCATGTAATCAATTCAACACAAAGTTGCAGCTTTAAACAGCATGGTACATCGCTTACTCAATTTACCTTTATCAGTAGAAGATTATAATAAAGAGTTAAACATCATCAAACAGATAACCATTAATAATTCATATAATCCGGATATGATAGATCTAACCATTCGTAAAAAAATTTATCAGAAAGCAATAAATGAAGTATATCCTATTCATAAAGACTATAAAATATTCAACAGTTCAACATTCTGCGGTTCTGCAAGTACAAATATTAAATCCTTGCTCGTCAAACAAAATCTTAATATAACTTTCAAAACTTCTAATAACTTAGGTAAACATATTAAAAATAATAAATCTCGTGTTGAAAAATCAAGTAAATCAGGAATCTATAAACTCAATTGTGGTTCTTGTGATAAAATTTATATCGGTAGGACCTATAGGAGTTTTGGCATAAGAACATCTGAACATAAACGTAGCTTCGATAAAAATAAATCTGATTCAAATTATTCAAACCACTTAATAAAAGAAAACCATTCGTTCAATAAAAACTTTGACATATAACATATAAAATCAAAAAGTTTAAAATTAGATCTCCTAGAAGCATTAGAAATAAATAGATACAATTATTCGGACAAGCTTTTGAATGAGCAGGTAGATGTGAATTATTCACCCTACTTAACTTGTTTAATTAGTTATCGAATTTTTCAAATAAAGTGTAGATTAAAGTTAATCCTTGTGTTTTTATCTCATTTATATTCTGTAACTTGGTCAAATAACGCGTTATTTGATGGCATCGAAGTTACAATCAATCAAAGAAGTGTTGCAGCTGTTTTTTTACCATAACGAAAACAATAAATGTAGTTGTCTTGGCAATATGGGAAGTGGTTGGCGTACTGACCAGATTGAAGATTAATTGCTTGAGTGAAACAATAGTTCAAAAAGTGGCAGAATCTTGAAAAGAATAAGAAAAAAATATCGCAAGCAATGAGACAAATGGAAAAGCTATGGCAACCAAAAATAGATGTGTTGTTCCATATTGCACATGCTGATACCTTAGATATCATGAAGATAAAAAGTTTCTGCTTGCAGTGATTGCTGGAGTCATTTCATGAAAAAAGTTCATAGAAACATAGGTTCGCAAATACTTCATTACCGATTTAACAGATGTTAACGTTTAATCGAAAATTGCTGTTAAATTGAATTTTTCGTGAACCACTTGAAATATTGAGGGTGTCGAAAAACATCAATGACGCATAATTCTCAATACGAAATTATATTTTGGGCTCAACAGTAGAGCACAACGCAGGATATTCTCAAAGAAAAAACTAGGATGAATTGTTCTTTAAATTAAAAAATATTTTTGAATTTTCCTATCACTTTCCAAGAAAACGCTTTCCAGATATCTTTTTATACGACGCCCAGTTTTTGAATAAGAAATGTTGAAAAGTTTTCTAGGAATCTTTGCAGTTCCTTTGATAATACCTGTTCTATGCAGTCATAGATGCGTTCAAAAAAAAGGATTAACGTCAGTGAAATTTGTTGTATCCATTGTACCGTATTGCGTATTATTAATGGACTTTGCGTATATTAATTCTAATTCCTCAATTTCTTTTGTTGAGCTTGTTCACTGGTCCAGCAAGTTTTTCAATAAATAGCATAAGAGACTTTCATAATAATCATATGTGGTGTGAAGAAAATCCAAATCAAACATAGGAAGATCGATTTCAACATTAGTTCTCGTTTTTCTACCAGGGAGACTTACGGTAGAGCTAAACTGTCACACACACGCTTTCAGAATTCTTTGAGAATGTACCTTTGGCAATAAAACAAACGATGTGGTTCATGCACAATCGCGCAACTGCCCAATGTAGTCAGCTTGCTCGTGACTTTCTGACGCAAGAGTGTGGAAATCGCTGGATAGGTCGAGGTGGATCCTAATTTTGGTCTGCACGATCTCCAGTCTTAAACCACCTCGAATTCCCCCTATGGGGTGATTTGAAGTCTTTGGTTCACCATACACAAGTCGATGAGAACAGATCCTGGTATTTTTGAAAAAGTTCACCAAACATTGAGAAGACTAAAGTCATGTATTCGAGCTGGAAGAGGTCACTTTGAACGTCTTTTGAAATTTTTTAAGAGTCATTTTTATACTCAAAAGTCTTTGTTTTGTCCTTGACTTGAATTTTCGATTTTGAAACACAACAACTAATTTAATAACGAAAATAAATACACTACGATGGTTAAGGAAGGTAGGATATTAGTGGATAAATTTGCCCATAGAGAATCCTTGCGTTTCCATAGCAACTCAACATCCACAACAAATAGCACGGTTTTAAAATTGTCAAGAACAGCCATTTTAGTACCTGTTGTGAAGATTCTGCCTAGGTGAAGCAGAAATAAATAGTTTGTATTCAATGCATACCTTTTCCTCCCAAACTCTCATTTGGCATTTTTCTCTCATTTTATTGATCAGGATGTTCCCCTGAAATGCTTTCCCAAGATTTTCTCAAGGCTCTCACCTTTCACATTCTCTTCTTGTACATTTCTTGCACTTACTCAAGCAAAGTGCTATCGCACAGATCTAAAAACTTACGTCCTTTTCATACAGCACTTTCTAAGCTCATTGTTCTGTCTTATCTCACCCATCTAGCTACGCTACTTTACCCTCGTATACCTGAGACTGCATGCTCAAGTATACAAAGGGTAAATTAGAGCTTATCAAAGATATCACGATGGTAAACTTTCTGGGTATACGTAGAGGAATATGCCAATGTTCAAACAATTACTCTAAAAGTAATAACAAATTTATCCCCAAAAATACAAGAAAAACGCACAGGTCTCTTTGGAATCAATTCAGTATATTCTGCAAGGAACAAACGTTCGATTTGGATAAACAGTATTCTATTTAAGATATTGCAGAAATTCTTATGGATTGGGGTTTCAATATGAAACAAATGAATGGACGAGATTACAAAGAATACGTTGTCAAAACAATGTGGAACACAACTGCGAAAATGATGCAGAATATGTATTTCGAAAAATTCAACATGAGTTTCAACCCCTTTACCGATTCAGCATTCAGAAAAGCTCGTGAAGCTCGCAATTCTAAATAGAAGATATTACAAGGGGATGTGGAAAAGCGCAAAGTAAGTTCCGTTGCCTTAACACGAACTAAAATTGATAGCATGGAGATGTACTCGGACGAAAATGCCCCGATAGGTTTGTTGAAAATATTTTTCCATATTTCCACAACTCGCTAGGTACACTATTAAATTTAATAATGGAAAAGGGACTGGTCATATTGAATATAACCCAGTATTCGGCGGATCAAGAATATGCTGTGATAGTAAATGGCTAAAACCCAGATTTATGTCCTGTGAGGTTATTTCATAAGATATTGTCGAAAAGACCCGATCATATTACAAGTGACTATTTCTAGCTCCTAATCAATTTTGGAAAAACAGTACTCCTAAGGGTTGGTGTAAAAGTATGCCTTTGAGAATGAATGAAATATCCAAATGGACAAAAATTTCAGCAGAGAAAGTAGAACTGGATACCTATCTGAGGCAAGTGTCAGTGAACAAGAATTGATCGAACTAACCGGATACTCTACGGCAAGCTCTACTAAGCTCTACCTACAACTGAACAATGAGCATCATTTGAATCTTGTTTCAAATCTTCGAAAAACTTCTGCGAATGCTTAATCTTACATAATTCCTCAGGCATCGTCCCATATAGAATCGACCCGGAGTGAAAAATGTATATAGTAATTGCATTTTCAATAACTGCTCATTCCAATAATAACTAAACATGTTTGTAATGAATGCTCTATGATTTTCTCGTTGAGTTCATTTAGAACGTTTTGTCATTCGCGGAATTTCCTCAGCAAATACCACTCGAGCGCAGATGTGGCAGGATATTTTTATAAGCTCGTTTTCTCATACTTACTTTTCGGTAATTCAACTCGACCTCCCCGACAAAATTTGTCGCCCAGTTCTCGTTAAATTTACTGCACGTAAGTATTCGTAAATGAGCATAGAAAAATATCCGGCCAAATCTGAGCTCTTGTGGTATTACTTACGAATTTTACCTGTCGTACAATAAAATGTATGGACTTTCTTCCCTTATTCATTTCAACATTCTGTTACTTAGCAACTTGGCGTCGTACAGAAAAATGTCTGGAGAGCTTATGTTTCTAAAAATAATGGTAAAATGAAAAACATCATCAGTTTTGGAAAAATCAGTAGCTTCATAGTTTTTTCTCCGAGAATGACCTGTGAACACAAAATATTGTTTTATATTGAAAATTATGCATCTTTGAAAGTTTTTCCTATAATTTAATCACAATATCTCAAACGGCTTACGAGAAATTCAAATTCAACTGCATCCCTCGATGAAATTTTAACACCCTGTAAATCAGTAACGAATTATTTGCAGACCAATGCTTTCATGAATTTTTTTCATGAAATGACTTCAGCAATGACCTTCTCAAATATTGCTCCTTTTAAACAACCTGAATACGAAATATATTCCTCTCTATTGATACCAAATCATCTATAGCAATTTAAAAGAGACAATTTGGCTTCATAACTTAATAACCGATCTGCAAAAAGATTTTTTGAATATATCCCTGGATTCTACCCAAAAAAAGGCCTACATATTTTTTGCCTAACTTCAATAGCATTCAAGATATCGTCGAAATTCCAAAAAATCCATATTTCCAGTATAAATCGAGCTCGAGAGAAAGGTTCATTATTCTGTATCTACAATTTTTCACTTAGCTACCGTAATTAAACATCAAATTCTTTCCACCCCGTAAATACATTAGTATATAATTCCTAAATGTAAATTAGAATATTTTTCTCTTCCACGAAAAAATTGGTTACCTATTTATGCAGCGCTGGAATAAGAAGAATGAAATGTTCCCAAACGTGACACCTAGATTTCTACATAAAATTAGTCCATTCTAAATTCCGGACGCTTCTAATTTGCATTCAACACATGAATATTTAGGACAACATATTCGCGGACAGCCACCAAACTTCGAATACCAACACACTGGCACATTGTAAATTTAAAACAATCTGGAATAAATTTGAATGTTATTTTTGTTACACATCACTGACCGCTTAGAAAGACTGGTCGTACCTTTGTCAAGAAGTTTAGGAAAGTTGGTAGTGATTTATCTGATAACCACGGTTTCATGTCGTATATGCTCACAAGCAATAGAACTTCCAGAGTATTGTTTATGTTTCATGTTTTTATACCTTACAAAAAGGATATTTTGTTGAGTTGACGAATGGGGGTTGGTTAACTCTTTATTCAGTGAATGCAGGGTTATACAGCGTTTCTTATTTTAATAATTAATGAAGAATTTAATATATAACTTCGCATTGAAGGCAGTAAAATTTTCTGCTGGAGGCGATTCTCAGAATTATTTTCGTACATTATTAACTTCTCGAATCATTAAACGGCAGAACAAGCTCTAAAACATGAAAGACAATCATAAATTGTTTTCAAATCTCTTGAAGAACTCAAGATAATTCGGAAATTTCTTCCAACAAAGAACTTTTCATCAGAGTCTAGAATTTCAGTCAGGAAAACACCGTTCTAACTTGATCTACGTTGGCTTATTGAGAGTGGCACATCTACAATTTCCGTCCGACAACTGAATTATAGTTCAGGTCATATTTGTCTGTCCCTGACTCCGACCAGGATTACAGGACCTCGAATAAAACTTGATTAAATAATAAAATAACGTTAGACCTGTGTCGAAACGAAGTTTTGAAGAGAAATCCCCGACCATATCCAATAACCGTTCTGGAAATTCCAGAATCAAATGTCCGAATCCTTGCCTCTTCCGTGGAATGGCCGATTTTGTTTTTCTGGATAGAATTCCAGGTTGAAATCGTCCTTCCGAATTGTCTAGGGTGAAATGTTGACATGGGTTTTACTTGTTTTCTCTGCGTTTTCATATTCAAGAATTCTCGTTTCTAGATACATAAGGAAGTGAACGATGAATTTTCAATTGAGTTAGCGAAAGGGGAGGAAAAATTGACCACTCTAGTTGTCGAAATTCAATGCAAAACATACGAATGGACATTAAATATTGCAGTGTTTTCAAATTTAAAACAGAAAAATAGTGAAATATTTTGTATTTGTGGTTTTCCACTTGTATGAAATATCCATTTTCAAGAAATGTCTGTAATCTCTCCATATCTCCATAATTTATTAATGGTTATATTACAATAATTTCAGTGTTTTATTTTATTTGATTATTATAAAATTAGAATGAATGCCTATATTCAGAGAAATGTCAGTATGACAGATGTATTCACTATATTCGGTTATAATAGGAATATCTAAATTGCCGGACTGTCCCCACAGATTTCCAATGAGGAATAGGATACTTCCAACAATTCCAGTTTCCTAACGATCTCTTTAATCCAAACATTCATCCTTGTGCTCCCAACTTGGGAGGGAAAAGGAAACTTTCACGGACGATCTAATGGAGGTGTTCAATCAAAATATGGCAACTTATATTGGGTGAAATAGAGTTCTTATTGAAATGGATGTTGTGAAAGTGAAAATAAATAACCATAAAAAAGTCAACCAACTATTTATACATACTAACATGGAGAAAATAAAGCGATTTGATGTTTATCCATCAGTTACGGTAGATGAACTTAGAAGCGGTTCCACGTTGCAACTAAATCGCAAAGAAAATATTTTAGATTTTAAGAGATTACATTGTACATTGGAATTTCACATATGTTACTTGATGTTTACTCATTTGATGTTGCTGATTTTGAATAAACTCATTTCTTTTGCAACAACTCTTATTTACGAGTTATAGCTTTTATTGAAAATTGCTTTGATTTCGTAGGTGAAGTTTACAAGAAATAATTTGGGCATTCGCTAGAAATGCGTGATAAGCCTTGGGTTCCTCAAGAGGTTTGTGAAACGTACGTTGTTACTACGTTTATTGACAAATAAGAAAGGAAAAACTTTCCGGTACGAAATTGCTATGATCTTGAAAGAACCAGTTAACCACCGACTGCTATTTTTAATAAAAAACAAGTACAGTAACAAATATTATACTATTGGAGACGGCTTGATTATGGGCAATCCGTTAAGTCGAGATACCCATACGTCGTGGAATTTTTCAAGGAGACTCTTTGAGTCCACTATGGTTCTGTTTAGCTATGAACCCATTGTCCTCAATGCTCAGTAGAACAGGATACGGATTTAGGATTAAAGCAGAAAGGAATTATCATACAATCTCCCACCTGCTGTATATGGATGACATCGAATTATATGCTTCAAACAAGAAGCAATTGGATGATTTGCTGAAAACTGTCGGTAAGTTCTCGGCAGATGTTCATATGAAATTCGGGATTGAAAAATGTAAGACCCTGAACATTCGAAAAGGGAAAGTCATAGATAGTGAAACACAACTTCCAACCGGTGATATAATACAGTGCATGAGAGATGGCGAAATATACAAATACCTGGGATACCAACAAGCCAGATTGCTAGACCAAAAACAATCAAAGGAGAAGATTCGTTCAGAATACAGTCAGCGTCTGAAGTCTGTGCTGAAATCGATGTTGAACTCGGGGAATTAAGTCAAGGCAATTAACACCTACGCCATTCCAGTGTTGTTTTACTCATTTGGAATAATCAGATGGACTAAGACAGAATTGGATGATATTCAAAGGCAGACCCCAACGATGCTGACAAAGTACAACAACCATCATCCAAAATCGTCTGTGATACGAACAACTCTGAAGCGGAAAGAAGAAGGACGCGGATTAATAGATATTGTCAATTTACACACCGAACAGATAAAAAATCTCAGAGAATTCTTCTCAGCAAAAACTCTCACTTCTGACCTCCATAGAGTGGTATAGTTGGCTGATAAGGGATATACACCTCTAAATCTTGCTACCAGAGATGACCTTCTGAATCTACTATTCCTATCAGATACTGAAAAACAAGAGCAATGGTCAAGAAAGGAATTGCATGGACGACATTACCATGAGATTAATCAACCACACATCGACAAAAAAGCCTCCAACAAATGGTTGATGAAAGGAGAATTATTCGCAGAAACAGAAGGATTCCTTATGGCCATCCAAAACCAAGTGATCGCTACAAACAATTACAAAAAATTTATTATGAAGGACGAAACATTACAAACAGATAAGTGCAGAAAATGCCACATAAGATCGGAGACTATCCAGCATATTACGTCCGGATGCGAACAACTGGCCAATACGGAGTATCTTCACAATCATAACCAAGTGTGCAACATTATCCACCAGAAACTTGCACACAAGTAACACCTTCCAGCCATATTACAAGTATCAACCGGCACCCGTATTGGAAAATGGCTCAATCAGATTATACTACGATAGGCCTGTTATCACTGACAGAATGGTGACGACGAATAATAGGCCCGACATAGTGGTGTATGATAAGAGAGCCAGAACAGCAATGCTGGTGGATGTCGCCATACCGAATAATAACAACGTGCTGAATAAGTTCCAGGAGAAAAAGTCCAAATACACTGACCTTGCTATTGAGATCAAGCAGATGTGGCACCTCGAGAAAATAGATATTGTTCCTGTCATCGTATCCTCGACTGGGTTAATACCCAAAACTTTACATGATAGCCTTAAGAAATTAGAATTGCATAAGAAAACCTATATAGAAATGCAAAAAGCTGTAATTCTTAATACATGTAGGATAGTTAGGAAATTTATGTCAAGTATATTGTAATCGAGCCTATTCCCTTTGATTGCTGAATCTGGGAAAGGTAAATTATATCCAGCTAACAGCTGAGATAGTGCATCAGTCCACGATAATAAATAATATTGAAAAACTCTTGGAAGAGTTCCATTTGGTCTTTGAAAACTAGTTTTTCATACTGTTTCGAAATGACATTTACAATTTTTTCGCTGATAGGGCCGGAATATGATAATGATATGTATTCATCTGTATTACTTGATTGATATGTTATTTGTGTTTGTTTTTTCTGATCATTTCGTCGATTCTATTTAAGGGATAACCATTGTACTCAGCTATCCCTTTAAAAATTCACACAATCTATACAAGACCACTGGTAAACTCTAGTTATGTCAAATATACCAGTTTTATTTTTGGGAGGGTTTCATGTGAATTTTGAAAGTTACTTCTTTATCCTCTTTTGAAATGACATTTGCAATCTTTTCGCTGATAGGGCCAAATTATCTTAATCAAACGTACCTCATTACACGTCTTAAATTTTGATTTGACTAGAATCTACAACGTGTTTTCTTTTCCGGAGCCATGTCTTATCTTGCCCTTTCAAACATTTTTGCAGTACACCACTGATCAGCGTGAAATCAATTTTCGTCATTCTCGTTCAATTTAGAAACTTTCTTGACACCTGTAATTATTTCATATCTCCAAGCGTTCTCGAGCAAAAAATTATTAAACAACTGTATGCATTCGCTGAATTGAAAGCACTCTAATTAAAAAAATGACTAGTAGGCTTTGATTTTTTCATTTATTTATTTATTTTGACAGTTGCTAAAAATGAACCAGCGTCTGCTCGAATTGTTTATTAAATCAACCATTAGTTCTAAGACTTTTGAAGTTATTGCTGTAAGAAAAAATGGCTAATTTTACTAACGCCGAATAGTCTGATATCCATTACATGTACGGTCTGCCTGACGGAAACACATCAGAAGCTAGGCGACTATATCAAGTGCGCTTACCAAATCGGGTAACACCAGACAGGAGAACATTTTCGAATATTAACAGAAGGCTGAGGGAAACTGATACTTTTACTACAAATAATCATTTAAAAGGTGTAACTCAAAATATGGGAACTCCAGATATTGAAAAAGCAGTTTGGAATTGTATTGATTTAAATCCTCTTATAAGTAGAATAAAAATTGGAAATCAGTTGAATATTTTACATATTCTAGTTTGGAGGATTCTCCACGACTTTTTATTGTACCCGTTTCATATTCAACGCGTCCAAATTCTACTTCCTCGAGATTTTCCTTCAAGACTGAATTTCTACCGGTGCTTCTCAGATAAAATTAAAGAAAATGCTCATTTTGATGGTGAAATAATGTTCACAGACGAATCTAATTTTTCGAGAACTGCTATCAAAAATTGTCACAATAATCATTATTGGGCTGAGGAAAACCCCCATTTGATTGAAGAATCTCATCTTCAACATTGTTTGATTGAATTGAACAATTCTCACAAAATGTCTAGGTCGGAATAATTGGATATTATTTGATTGGGCCATTTTTCTTCCTAACAAATTAAACGGTCCCGCTCATCGGCAAGTTTTTGAGAAGGAGTTACCTTTATTGTTCGAGTATGTGCCACTTTTGTTGAGAAACATAATGTGGTTCATGCATGATAGGGCACCAGCACATTTTAGTGGAGAAGGTAGGGAATTCTTGAATATTACATTCAACAACCGATGGATAGCTCGGGATGGGCCAGAACAATGGCCTCCTAGGTCCCCAGACTTAAATAATTTAGACTTTTTCTTATGGGAATGACTCGAATGATCAGTTTATACCACTCCAGAGAACACTGTAGAAGAATTGAGAAATCGAATAATAACCTCTTGTGACACGACAAGAAATACCCCAGGAATATTTCAAAGAGTGCGTGATAATATGCGAAGAAGGACAGATGACTGTATTCTTGCAGATGGAGTACACTTTCAGCATTTTATTTAGTTTTTAATTGTTTTTTCAGTTTGATATTGAATAAGTATAAGTTGAGTCTCAGAAGACGAGCTATCAAAATAAAAGCAAATTTTGGGTATACCTATCGAGTATTTCTATTATTTTTCTTTATTTAGCGAAACTTTGCCGAACCTATGTTTATATGACCTTTTTTCCTAAAATTGCAAGTAGATTTATCCTCTCAAGTTGTTACAGATTATTATGTAACATCCTGAATGTATGAATAATTGTATAATGTGACTTGTAGTAGTACATATTTTAACGAGCAGTTACATCAAGTTATAAACATGCTTCGTAATTTTTTACGAATTTTCGTTGTATACTTTTCTGCTGTTTGTTCTATAATTTATTATCTATAAAATTTCCAAAGAGGCAGCAATTTGGGAAACTTAATACTATTATTAGTCCACAGATGAAACTCCGCAGCATCAAAATTGTCCAAGCGATTCATGATGTGAGTGAAAAGCAACAGCTACGAATAAGTTATTTAGCCATAGCTATTCTGCACTCTGAAAAGGTGTATTTGAAACCATTAAGCCCATTTATGAAAATTTGGGTAGCAATGCACTGCTTGAAAGAAGAGTTGGAGGTTTCATCTAAAATAATAATGAAAGCTTGAACAAATTTAGTTTGAAAATGAGTGATTGTTGAAATTGCAGCATATATGGCTACATGCTATTATCAATTTCGCTTTTCTACATTCAGAGAGATTTATGGAATAAGAGTGTGGACATGTTCTCATGAATGAGAACGTGAAAAAGTTGGATTTTGCATTAACAGAGCTGATCGAAAAGCTGCAGGGCTACTCAAGAAGGTAAAAGCAACAGCTACGAATAAGTTATTCAGCCATAGCTATTCTGCACTCTGAAAAGGTGTATTTGAAACCATTAAGCCCATTTATGAAAATTTGGGTAGCAATGCACTGCTAGAAAGAAGAGTTGGAGGTTTCATCTAAAATAATAATGAAAGCTTGAACAAATTTAGTTTGAAAATGAGTGATTATTGAAATTGCAGCATATGTGGCTACATGCTATTATCAATTTCGCTTTTCTACATTCAGAGAGATTTATGGAATAAGAGTGTGGACATGTTCTCATGAATGAGAACGTGAAAAAGATGGATTTTGCATTAACAGAGCTGATCGAAAAGCTGCAGGGGCTACTCAAGAAGGTAAAAGCAACAGCTACGAATAAGTTATTCAGCCATAGCTATTCTGCACTCTGAAAAGGTGTATTTGAAACCATTAAGCCCATTTATGAAAATTTGGGTAGCAATGCACTGCTAGAAAGAGGAGTTGGAGGTTTGATCTAGATAAATAATGAAAGCTTAAACAAATTTAGTTTGAAAATGAGTGATTGTTGAAATTGCAGCATATATGGCTACATGCTATTATCAATTTCGCTTTTCTACATTCAGAGAGATTTATGGAATAAGAGTGTGGACATGTTCTCATGAATGAGAACGTGAAAAAGATGGATTTTGCATTAACAGAGCTGATCGAAAAGCTGCAGGGGCTACTCAAGAAGGTAAAAGCAACAGCTACGAATAAGTTATTCAGCCATAGCTATTCTGCACTCTGAAAAGGTGTATTTGAAACCATTAAGCCCATTTATGAAAATTTGGGTAGCAATGCACTGCTAGAAAGAGGAGTTGGAGGTTTGATCTAGATAAATAATGAAAGCTTAAACAAATTTAGTTTGAAAATGAGTGATTGTTGAAATTGCAGCATATGTGGCTACATGCTATTATCAATTTCGCTTTTCTACATTCAGAGATTTATGGAATAAGAGTGTGGACATGTTCTCATGAATGAGAACGTGAAAAAGATGGATTTTGCATTAACAGAGCTGATCGAAAAGCTGCAGGGGCTACTGAAGAAGCTGGAGTTCTTAGAAGACAACAACAAAAATATTCTCTAGATATGCTTGATGACGACCCTACACTTCACGGTCCCGGAATTGATGATTCCGCGAGAGAACAAAGAAGAATTAACATGTTTTCACAACATGAAATTTAAAACGCTATTTTGAGAATTTTCATTTTTCAAGTTATAAGTACTTCACCGATACTTTTAAAACTTTGCACGCTTTGCCTGTAGACAATTGATAAGGTATTCCTGTCGATATATTCCTTTCAATGTTTTCTTTTGATAGACTTTTTCCGATTGAAAACAGAAATTCCAAATATTAAGTTACATTTTCTTTGTTTTTAAACGGTTTTATTTAGCTCACCCCGTTTGTTTTATTTATTCTTGGGTCAAATTTAGTAATTCAAATTGCACCCTCTTCCTGTCAACCGATTAATCTGAAGTTTTGTATACATTTTGGATTTTGGTGACAATACAATTATATTTATTCATTATCATTATAAATACAAGATGGCCGCCGCTACAAAATGGCGGATAATTTATGTTTTATTAATCCCATCAATATGGGTATCAAATGAAAGGGCTCAACAAGCAGAATACAATATACTATAAAAAATTGAAATCCAAGATGGTGGCCGCTACAAAATGGCGGATAACGTAGGTTTTATTAATCCTATCAATATGGGTATCAAATGAAAGTGCTCAACCAGTAGAATACAATGTATCCAGCCTGAATTCACCACCCAAGTCATGATTTTGTATCGTGTTGAGGACTGTGTGGCGTTAGGGTGGCTAAAAATGATACGTCGTTAGCGTACACCACCCAAGTTAAGGTGAAAGGTTAAAACGCGCCGAGAACTGTATGGCATTAGGGTGGATAAAAATGATATATCGTTAGATGTATCTTCCGTCCGAATTGATTTCGCAAGAGACGGAGTACATCTTATACACCCGAAAGCCATACAGTTTCCAGCTAAGTACAATTATGGGACAGCTGAAAGAAGAATGTTTCCTTTAATACTATCATGGTCTTCTACAATACATAAAATGCAGGGCAGCACTGTGGATCACGCAGTCGTATACTTAGGTGCGAAACTGTTTGAAGAAGGTCAAGCCTACGTGGCTCTTAGTAAAGTAAGATCTTTGCAGGGACTACGTATAGAGGAGTTGGATTGCAATAAACTAACGGGCAAGAAACTTTGCATTAATGAAGCACTAAATGAATTAAAAAGAATGCGAAATAAAAACTAAAACTAGAAAATAAAAATAGGTAAAAAACTTTTTAAGTTAAACGGTTTTATGTTAAACATACATTGCACTGTTTAAGATAAATGTACTAAAACCAAAAATAATAAAATAGATACAGTCGTGGGAATTATAAACATATGCATAGACTAGACTAAAATAAAACCGTGGGGCACGTCAATTGTCTACAATCGTTGATTAAAATGTTTGTTTTGTAATGTTACACTATAATTATTAGGCAGTTGTGCAACCGACAACGATGGACGTGTGATAAGTAGGGCTAGAATGTGGAAACAAGCTAGCAAGCTCGATTATAAGCGAGTTTTAGGGTTTCATAGTGGTGAGCGAGTAGTACTTTTGTCATATGTTTTGTCGATTAAAGACAAACAACAAGCAGTGGAACGATTCCTCGCCAGCCAGCAGTGTGAATGTCCAACGATAAACTAGTTGAAACATCTCTTTTATTTACATGGAGTGTATAACTATTAGAATTTCCATGAGCAAGAAAATAGTAAATAATTTCCTCACCGTCTGCGGGCCAACTGCCTAACGACGAATTAAACGATTCTTCTATCGCACATTAAGTCGATAATTTGTAGACAATTGACGTGCCCCATGGTTTTATTTTAGTCGAGTCTATGCATATGTTTATAATTCCCACGACTGTATCTATTTCATTATTTTTGGTTTTTAGTACATTTATCTTAAACAGTGCAATGTATGTTTAACATAAAACCGTTTAACTTAAAAGTTTTTTACCTATTTTTATTTGAACTTACATCAAAAATTCAATAATCGAAAGAAAGAAACTTGACAGCATTACCTCAAGAAACTAACTAACTAACCAAATCTTCTCTCAGATGATCCTGTTATTAGTTATGTGTCTCACTGCAAATATACTTTTCCTTCGGAGCAAGTTACAATTTATGTCAAAGAATCAATTTTCAATATTTTTCAATCAAAATATTCCTCAACACTTTTGAGAAGTTCTTCTTCAGTTTAATCTATCGACCAGTTACATTTCTTCTATCAGATCACTAAGAAAAACTTTCAAAAATGTGTCCAACAAATATATAATTCTCTTAAGCTCGGCGCATTCGCCATTTTACCGTTATCACGTTCAAATTCTAAACACTTGCGCCTCGATAATAGAATCGACTGTCTTGGATTCTCATCTACACGCTTTCTTGAGTAGTAGCTTGAAAGCTAAAAAACAGGGTTTCTCGAGTAATATAACCGATTATATTGCGTACGAAACTGAAGGCAATTTGTTGAGCACTGCCGCTTTGTTGTTTCCAACACAGATATCTGATGTCTGTTTCGACAAGGATTAATGTCTTAGAAAGAAATTTTTACGTCGGCAGACGTTACGTCATATCAATCCTTAGCAAATAAATTACTCTTACAATCAATCAACGTGGGACTTAATTTTTCTGTATGAAAAAAATATTTTGTTGATGTCGATTCATTTCATTTGGTCTGTTTTTCGTGATAACAGCGACCATTCATTATAAACGCAACGTGTTGAGGAGAAATTGAATAGCGCCTTTGTTCATCGACCTGTAGTGGTATAGTTGGAATATAAAGCATTTATAGCAATGCAGCCATTCGAAAATTTTCATTATCTGACATAGAGCGTGAAAACTCTTTGCTGTTTTATACATTCAAACGAACGCATGGACGATTGATTCTTATGTCAGATATATTACACTGCAAGCTGAAAATTCCGACGGAACTTTCTATCCATTATATAATATTTTCAATTATTGTGATCAATGCATAAGGTAAAAGAAATTTTAACAAAATTTCAAGATGTTAATCATGAAGTTTTTGAATCTCACTACGTGAAAAGTATCACTGTTCAAGATGGAGAAGTTTATTCAACGTTATATCTATTGCAAGTTTTCTCTGAACATAAGAAAAGTATGAGTTCAAAAGTAAAATACAACGTTAGCAATTTTCTTATATATAGGTACAGAAGAATGGGTTAGCACAACAGGTAAAATATACATTATAGATTAACATTGGGTACTAATACATAAATGGGAACTACTAAAACATAATCAGTCAGCTCGTTAAGTTAAATTTGATTATTGTCTGTATTCTGTTTGGTGAATGTGAATGACGTTCCTTAAAGCTAATTCCAAACGAGCTGCCTGTTCCATCAATATAAATTCCGTTTCAATTGGGACCTATTAGTTTATACACTCCTGAATTATCTAATTTTTGAGTTTCATGTTTGGTATTGAAAAATATATTTGATAGCTCGGTTGTGAATTTGTAGGCTAATTTTATAATGGGGATTTAGATGATATTACGATTTCTATATATAAGCTTTTGCAAACGTTTTTTAGATTCCAGCTTGTCTACCATTTAAGGAGAATAGCCGTTATTTTCTGCTTCAATAAAATTTCTTCTTTGAGATTTGTAATGGATAGAGGTTACTTGAAAGTTCTGTGAATCATATGATTGAAGGAAGCTTCTCTTATGTTGAATAGAATGAGGATAATTAGAAGGAATGCATATGTCTGTATATGTAGGTTTACGATCTTTATCAAAAGTAAGCAGATCTTTTGTCCAAAAATTAGTTAAATTTGAAAAATTGATTTGAGTGTTGATTTCTTTTCGAGTTTAAATTCAATTCTTGGATGAATATTATCAGCAAAGTTTAGGCATGTCTAATTTTATTGAAGTTCCATTGAAACACGCAAAAATATCTTCAACATATCGATATCAAAATATTATATTAAAGGTGAATATATTTTCTATCTTATTAATGAAAATTTCTGCTAGAAGTGGACCAAGTTGAACCCATATCCAGACTTCCAATTTGCTTCAACAGTATATTGTTAAAATGAAAATAAAACATAAGTTTGATAAAAAGATGAAATCACTATGAATAGGCAGATTGACTCGAGCATTGTCAAAGATTTTGGAAACTACAGTTGGGTATTCAGTACTAGGTATATTTGAATACATGTGATTTACGTCAAGAAATATTGAAAAGGTGTTTGGAGGAACAGAGATTTCTGCTGTTTATTTGTGAGTTCAACTGTTGAATATCTCTGTTCCTCCAAAGTTCTTTTTAATATCTTTTGACGTATATTACATGTTTTCAAACATACCTAGTACTGAATCTCCAAAATGTTAAACAATGCTCGATTCAACCCCCTTGTTCATAGTAGTTCCCACTTTTTATTATACTTATGCCTCAATCAGAATTATTTTCCATTTAACAATATAGTTTTCGAGCGAAGCGGATGCTGATTTAGTACTTTCAACTATTCATCTCCATATGTATACGCCCGAAAGCTTACGAACAGAATTTCTCCAAGAATATTACTGATTATGTTGCGTATAAAATTGAAGGCGATTTGTTGAGCTCAGTCGCTTTTTTATTTCCAGCGAGATATCTAGTGTCTTTCGACAAGGATTAATGTTTTAGAAAGAAATTTTTACATTGTTCCTACAGCAAACGTTTCATCATATCAATCCTTAAAGAAAGAATTGCTGGAACTATTAATCAACGTACAGAAAAATAACACTTTACTGTACATATGAAAGAATATTTTCTTGATGACAATTTATTTTATTTGATCTCCTTCTTTCTCAACTGCTACTATTCATAATGAATGCAATGTGTTGGTGAATGATAGGAATATTTACATTTAGGTTCCTTCTAGGGCCGCCAGTCATAGATGCGAACATTCAGGTATTATTCCAGGCGCATTCGCCATTTTACAACATACTCATTTCTCACTCATATGATCAAAAATGGGGAAAACAAAATATCCCTCAGAATATTTCCTCATATTATGTTGCGTACAAAACTGAAGACGATTTGTTGAGCTCATTTGCTTTGTTGTTTCCAACAGAGATATCAGCAGTCTTTCGACAAGGATTAATGTCCTAAAAGGAAATTTTACATTGTTCTCAAAGCAGACGTTTCGTCATATCAATCCTTAGAGAATGAATTGTTCAAACAATTAATCAACGTGAGCAAAATAACGCTTCATTATATGAAAGAAAGATGTTCTTGATGTCAATTTATTCAATTTTATCTGCCTGTTTTAATAATACCTCGTTTTTATAATGGATGTCGAGTGCTAGTGAAGAATGGAATACCGTTTTCATTTCTTATAGCCCAGCTACAATGTTAAGTATTTTTAGCATTCAAAATATTTTCATCATCAGACTTTAAGCGTAAAAATTCGCTGCACTTCGCTAAGAATTCATGAATTATTAAATTTCATTTCAATGTTCTTGCACACCTGGCGAAGAATTTCTATCTTTTTAATTTGTCTCACAGTTATGACTTCTGAGTTCCTCTGTATACTCCTTTGCGACTTTTAAATGATGTAAAAAATATTTCATTAGAAATTTGAGTTAAAATTCATTTCAAATTTAATTAATTGCATCAGGGTGATCAGAATTTCAGACTTTCTCATATCATTTTCAACACTGAGTAGAAGATGATATATTCTCAGTCCAGTTAAGTTATATAAACATGGTGTAGACTTATTTATATGACAGTCGATGACTTCGATATTCCTTAAATTTTAATCAGTGATGTTTGTCAGTTATTCATTTATTCTCCACAGACCTAACAAATATTTGAAATCTCAATATCACTCGATAAATTACATTAGTATTATTCAAATCAAAGGGGTCAAATTTTTGAAAAAATTACTCCATGTTTGACTCCGAAACTCAAGGTTCCATAGCAGGCATCAAAATATGTTCAACTATCCACATTTGAGAATATGTTCTGTAATTCGATTTTCGATAGTCTCGAAGGACTCTATATCAGCTTGAGTTCTAGTTCTGTCGCCATTATCAATCTGCATCAATATTTCAACTTAATGCAATTCGGTTAGATGCATTATTTAGAAAAATTCACTGTTTTCGCTACAAAGTAATCTGTAAATGATACACTATCAATTTACTCACCTGAAATCAAAAAATGTCCCATATCGACAAAAGAAAGGGAAGATTTTAGTTTTTTTCCGAAGTGACTAGTATGATTATTTTCGAATAATCTTCTGCCAGAGTGTTATCTCAAGGCGATTAATGTGTCTATTTTATTTCGGTTTGAAATTAGGTTTAGGCATTACTCTTTGTTAATGAAGCATGATTAAAATACAAACTATGTTTACCTATAAATAACTAATAGATCGCTGTTTCAACTGTTTCTAAATCGAGTTCATTATTCGACAATATGACAACCAAGTAGGAAGTGCCGTGTAATGTTCTAACAACCAAATTTATATGGTTCACTTGGAATTTGATAGTATAATAAAAAATGTTGAATTATCATCACATGTTCGAGATATTGTACTCCGTTGTCACAGAGATTTGGAACTGTGAATTTCATAATTTAAAAAAGCCTATAATCATAATTGAAAATGCCTAACGTTGGATTGTCCGATGTGCAGAGGGGTCGAATAATTGCTCTTGTTAAAGAAGGGGTGACACAGGGGCATATAGCGGCACAATGGGTGCACCACAGGGTGTGATTTCAAAATCTAGGCCCGATACGTGGAGCTACAATCTCTGCAAAATAGTGCGTCACACCGAATACTCCGAGGAAATTTCTGGAACCAACAGGCATCAGTGTGTCAGGCGAAACGATACGTCAAAGACTTCGTTCAAAGGGTTTATGCAGCAGAAGGCCCTTAAGAGTTCCAGAGCTAACCAGACAACAAAAAATTAACAGACTTAATTGGTGTATCGAGCACCAGAATTGGAGTATTGAGAATTGGCGAAATGTTCTTTTTTCTTTCAGATCAGACCAATTGGTGTTCGATCAGATGACCACCGGATTTGGGTCTTAAGGGGTCGTGGAAGACAAACTAGACTTGTCCTTCAAAGCAAAGACAAATTCCCAAATACCAAGCGGGAAATGTGATGTGTTGGGGTGGCATTATGCTGGAAGGCAAAACAGATTTGATTTCATTTCCTGCAAGTATAACGGCTAGAAATTACGTGGAACTTTTGGAGCCCACAGTGAGACTCTGACGAGGTGCCACAGTGAAGTTAGATTTCACTTTGATGCAAGATAATGCTCCTCTGCATACCAGCAACCTCGCATGACTTTATTTTGGATTGGCCAGCTTGCTCTCTAGACCTAAATCCTATTGAAAATTTATGAGATAATCTCAGGAGGAAAATTAGATCGAACCAGAATAATCCAAGAACCAAACAACAGCTCATCCAATCCGCCACAGAAGAGTGGCGGAAGACCACCCCAGAGGAGGTCGAAAACATAATCCAAAGCATACCTAAAAAACTAAAAATCTTTCGAAATTTCCAAAATATCGGGTGATTCCATATGAATTTGGTTGTGTGTATATGAATACATGGTGTTTTCGACATATAAAATCAGAGATGATGACGATATTTAATAACTCTTTTATTAGTAGTAGGATTTTTCAGGAAAATAAGGCTGATGAAAACCACTTACAATTCAAAGTTTTCGTTCTCAAATTACCAACGAACATTGAGGTTTTGTATTTTCAGAAAATAATCTAGCAAAAGATTTTTGATGTAGAAAGTTTTTCATATATGATAGTCTTGTAAGTGTTGTATATTTTATATTGAGTAGTGTATGTTGTTTGCCGTCTAAAAGAAGTTATAATATCTTTGTCATTATGCGCATGATGGAAATTGCACATGTCTTAGATCCTCCTAATCATTATTGTACAAGCCACGATTATTAATTAAAAGTCAGTTCAATAAGTCGTAGTCATTCCATATATTATCCCAATTGTCTGACCGCTCCAAAAGTCAGAAATATAAAATAGAATATATTTATAACATGGTGTCAGGTGTGGGGTGTTCGTGTTCGTGAAATATAAATACAGAAGATATCAATTTAAAATATTGTTATCTGTTCAGAAGAAACACATTTCACGTTCACAAAATGTCCGACGATGGTGAAGCGAGAGTCGACCATGTGCCGCATTTAAAACCGATCAACGAATTGATTATTGCATCTAGTGAAAATAATGCATCGAATTGGAAAGAATGGTGGGAAAATTTTGAAATATATCTAATAGCAACAGGATTGATTGATTCCTCAGATTGTCGAAAAATTGCAGTAATGTTACATTCAATTGGTTCAAAAGGTAGGCAAATTTACAACTCATTCAACTTGAAAATCACAAACACAACACTAGAAGATGTTAAAACCAAATTCGATAAGTACTTTGAACCTCAAAAAAATCTCACGATGTTACGTCATACTTTTTTCACTAGAACACAAAAAGTTAATGAAAGTATAGAAAATTTCATAACTGATCTCGAAAACTTAAGCATGAAATGCGAATTTAAGGACCTTCGAGAATCTCTAGTCAGAGATATATTCATTGCAAACATGAATTCCCATCTGATGAATATTCGCCAACGTCTACTTCAAGAAGTCGATATTTCTCTACAAAAGCCGTCGAATTAGCCAAGTCTGTAGTTATGGCTCAGCAAAATTCAGATAAAATCCAGAAGGAGCATGTAGAAAGTTCTGATCAAGTCTTATACATCAATAAAAGAAGTTCTACATCAGGCTACAATAAATTTGGACAATGAAGATCCAGAAGTTTCAGTCAGTCATCCAATGGGTCCAGACGTGAATACCAAAATAGAAGACCATCGCCAAGTGACAACATTATATGTGGAAAATGTGGACAACAGCATAGATACAAGTGTCCAGCTTTAAATGTCAAATGCAGGTTATGTAAAAACAAGGTCATTTTGCAAAATTATGTTTTAAAATACAAATTCAGTCAAAACTTTAGAATCAGAAGATAATTCAACTTCTAATTTAGTCTTTCCTTTTGTCGGTATGATAGAAGATACTATTATAAATAAGGAAAAAGATTCTTGGTCTTTGAATATTTCCGTCAATAATTTCATGATTAAGTCTTTTCTTGATTCAGGTGCTGATGTTAATGTCATGTCATTTCAAACCTTCAGTAAATTAAATTTACCAGATTCAGTCATTGATAAATGTCAATTTTCAATTAATAGCTTCGGAGGAAATCAAATACCAGTAATTGGAAAATGTGATCTCAAATGTTTTTCAATAATACATATGAAATGATTACATTTATAATAGTCGATATATCTTGTCAAACTGTCTTGGGTCTACCAACATGTCAAAAGTTGGTATTTTAAAAGAGTTTTAATATCACAAATAATAATAATGATTGTAATAAAATTCTCAACGAATTTCAGGATGTCTTTCAAGGTCTTGGATGTTTACCGCCAATCTGCCATATCAAGTTACGTCCAGACGCTGTTCCTCATGTCGATCCACCTAGAAAAGTACCATTTGCTCTACATGATAAACTTCGAAAGGAATTAGAAAGAATGGAGAGCATGGATGTCATATCTAAGGTATCAAAACCTACGTCTTGGGTCAATTCTACAGTCATAACGGTCAAAAAGTCAGGTCAATTAAGAATATGCCTAGATCCAAGAAATTTAAATAAAAATATTATGAGAGAATATTTTCCTCTAAAAAACTTTGATGAAGTCAGGTCAAAATTAGTCAATGCTGCATATTTTTCGCATTTGGATGCATTCTCCGGATTTTGGATGCTGAAATTAGATGATGAAAGCTCAGATCTATGCACATTTCAAACACCCTTCGGTAGATACAAATTCAATCGTTTACCATTTGGTATATGCTCATCATCTGAAAAATTTGTTCAAGTCATGAATGATTTATTTGGTGATATTGAGGGTGTACTGATTTTTGTGGATGAATTTTTAGTATATGGTGCTACTTTAGAGATACATAATAATCGTCTTAGAAAAGTTCTACAAAGAGCTAGAGAACTCAATCTTAAATTTAATAGAGAAAAAAGTAAAATAGCTGTCACTGAAGTACGTTTTTTAGGTCATATATTCAGTAAAGATGGTATTAAAGTCGATGATGAAAAAATTGAAGCTATTAAACATTTACCTTCTCCTTCTAATACTAAAGAACTTCAACGATTTTAGGAATGATTAACTTTTTAGGCCCTTTTATCAATAATCTGTCGCAAAAAACAGAAATTCTTCGAAATTTATTGAAATCTAATAGTCACTGGATCTGGGATGAAAATTGTGAAAAGGCATTCTCCAATTTGAAAGATGTTATAACGAAGTCTCCAGTATTAACACATTATAATCCTAATTTACCTTTAATTTTATCTGTTGATAGTTCACAATCCGCAATCGGAGCAGTCATAATGCAAAATAATCGTCCTATTGCCTATAGTTCAAAAACTTTAACTTCCTCACAAAAGAACTACGCACAAATTGAGAAAGAATTATTTGCCATTCAATTTGGTTGTGTTAAATTTCACCAGTATATATTTGGCCAGAAAGTCATAGTCCATACAGATCATAAGCCATTGATATATATTTTCAAAAAAGCTCTTTTCAATATTCCTGCTAGATTACAACGTATGATGTTAGCTTTACAATCTTATGATCTAGATGTTATTTATGTACCAGGAAACAAATGTATATCCTGATACATTGTCTAGAGCAGCATTACAGGATAATTTTATTCCAAATTATGAGTCTGATATGCCATATCATATTAATATGATTTATTCAAATATAGCAATAACTGAGAATTATCATAATAAAATAAGTCAAAGTACTGAGTCAGATGAAACTTCAAAAATTTTCAAAAATACTATTACGAAGGATGGCCTGATTCCAAAGATAAAACTAATGTGCTTGCAAAACCTTTTGGAATTTTCAAAATGAAATACATGTCATGAAAAATTTACTTTTCAAAGGAACTAAATTGATTGTCCCGGTAATAATGCAAAATGAAATGCTTCAAAAATTCATGGTCATCAGGGCCACAGCAAGTGTCTAAATTTGGCTAGGGAATCTTTTATTGGCCTAATATGTCGTCTCAATTGAAAAATCTCATTGATCAATGCTCAGTATGTGCAAAATTTAGATCTTCTAATCAAGCAGAGCCTCTACAAAGTTATAGCATAACTTATTTTCCGTGGGAACGAGTTGGGTTGGATTTCCTCGATTTCGATAATAAAATTTATTTATTAGTCACAGATTATTATTCCAAATATATTGAAATAGCTTTAATGGACCATGGTTACTCAGCTCAAAAGTCATTATCAGTCTTAAGTCAATATTTGCACGTCATGGAATACCAATGCAGCTAGTTTCAGATGGAGGTCCACCTTTTAATTCACTCGAATTCAAATCTTTTTTGTTTGATTGGGATATTGAACATATTTTTTCAAGTCCCTATCATCCCCAATCAAATGGTCAGTCTGAAAGTTCAGTCAAAATAATTATACAAATTCTTAGAAAGTCCAAAGAATCTAAAACTGATCCATATTTAGCTTTGTTACACTACAGATCTACTCCTAAATCGAATTTACCTTCACCTTCTCAACTACTAATGTCGCGAAATATAAGAAATAATCTACCAATTTTAACGAAAAATTAATACCAAAAGTAGTTAAGTTCAAAACATATAAAGACAAAATCATACAATCGCAAAATAGTCAAAAATATTACTATGATAAAAATAAAAATCGTTACCTCTTCTCTAACCAAATGACCATGTATATTTTAAGAAAATAACAAGTCTGATTGGTCTCCAGCTACAGTCAAAGAGAGACTAAAAGATCAGAGATCCTATATAATTCAAGATACGAATGGAATAAATTATCGTAGAAATAGAATACATTTGAAATTCAGATCGAATGATAGTTGCCATAGATATGATGTCCATCCTCAAAATTCAACTGAAAATGTATTGAACTCTGAAGAAAATAACGAAGGTATATATAAAACTAGATATGGCAGGGCAGTGAAACCTCCTGATCGATTCAATATTCAGGGAAAGTAAAATGTAATTGTACAAATTAATTGAAATTGTAAATAGCTAGATATAAAACTTAGAATTAAGGATCTAAAATAAAATAAAATAAATAAAAAAAAGGAGATAGAATATAGAATAAGTAGAAATAGAATAATAAAAAGTTTAAAATGCATATATATAAAAAAAAAAAACATTTAAATAAAATGACAGACATTTAATTGTAATATCTTACACTTAAGAAAAGGGATGTTGTATATTTTATATTGAGTAGTGTATGTTGTTTGCCGTCTAAAAGAAGTTATAATATCTTTGTCATTATGCGCATGATGGAAATTGCACATGTCTTAGATCCTCCTAATCATTATTGTACAAGCCACGATTATTAATTAAAAGTCAGTTCAATAAGTCGTAGTCATTCCATATATTATCCCAATTGTCTGACCGCTCCAAAAGTCAGAAATATAAAATAGAATATATTTATAACAGTAAGTAATATTAATGACATTCACTTTGTGTAAATCAATTACAGAACATGAAATAGTAAAAACACTGTTGCCAGTTTTCCACGTTTATTTGTTGATACACGACCGGTTTCGGCTCTTCGGTTATTTTCATTATATGAATATTAACAAAGGCAGAAAGATGATTTCAAGTAATTTTTTTTCTTGAATGTTAAGTGAAGGGGAGTTATTGATTTCTAGTTGCCTACTAACAGTAGTATAATGTGGGTTTCCTGAATTCTCCAAACCTTCCAACCGATTCATCATAATTCCTTCATTGCATTTCAGGACGACTGTGAGATTGCCTAAAACTATTGTTTGTTTTGTTTATTGAATAAACTCAAATATTAGGGATTTCTTGTCTGAACATATATGTTCTTCGAACCTTCATTCAAAATTTTTACCTGTTTGACCTGCATAAGCTGAAGGGCTCGCGTTACACTCAATTCTGTAAATACCAGATATTTGGGTTAAACAGTTTTCCGTTTAGAATAAGTAGTAATTTGCTAAGATTGAAACCGCTTGAAAATGGGTGATCATTTTGAAATTTATAAATCAATATTTTATTCTATAAAAAATGAGCCAACATAATTGAAAGTTCAGATTATTTTTTTGTAATTCAATATAATTATTGTGGTATTCCATCTTGTTTTTTGCGTCTAATTACTCATTTATGAAAGAGGCTTGTCGCCCACAACATACCATTTAAATTAAAACGACCTAATACAAAACTCTCCTCATTTAAAATCAGTCATAAGTTTCGTCGTTTCGTTTGATCTAAAAAAACCAAATATTCTGACAGATGAATGTCTACCTGTAGTTTTGAATATTTTCATAAAAATCGACACATTTCTACATATCTCCCTTGTATTTAGCAACCTATTGAAAACTTGTATAGCTCAAATTTATTTCAACTTTCAAAATAAATTCTCTGAACAAAAATCAGGACTTCCGGTGGGATTGCTACTTAGCAAAGTCAGATTTTTTTATGGACAACTCAGAAAACACATCAATTCTGAACAGCGACCTAGTCAAATGTCATATCACGTTTTGGTATCGATCTCTTGATGATACTTTCGTTTATCTTCATAGCTCAAATGAACAATTAGATAGTTCCTCAATTGAACTCAAGAGCATTTAAAATTTACAGCTGAAGTAGAAAGTAATATTTCGTGGACTTAACTTTAACAAATATGAACGATACCCTAACTCATAATATCTATAGGAAAATCACAGACGCAACAACCCCAATGGACTCATCCAATCATCTAAATCATAAACTCGCCACCTACAACTCCATGAACCACAAAGGTTTTACTATTTCCTCCAAATTCAAGATTTCGAAACAGAAATAAATACTATAATAAGAATATTTCAATGACCGTATACCAGCCGCTTTCATAAATAAAATATTTAGAAGCAAGGAACAATATCGGACATCATAATTATTATATTACATTCAAGAAAAACCCGAAGAAGGATATGCTATTTTTGATTAATTCTGCCCATTTTCCCATAAAATAAAACGTTATTTTCAACATTCAAAATAACCACGTCATTCTCTAGAGGTCCAAATCTCAGCGACTTTCCTTTCAATACAATACTGAAAACACATAAACTCAAAGAATCTGTTATATACAAAAGCGAATGTAACGATTGCCCTTCAGCTTATATAGGTCAAACTAGCAGAAATTCTGAATGCAGGATAAAAGAACATATATCTTCATACAATAAAGAAAGTTGCATGAATCTGTTAGAGAATTTGAAAATTAATAAACTCAGGAAAATCCACAACTCCTGATTAACAATTGAAGAAAAAATATATCTTGTAATTATCTTTGCACCTAAGTTAGTATTCAGCACTTGAAAAGGACAAAACTGTTTTGAAAAGGATTTCCACAAAATGAATATGCCATCAATATCATTTAGTTATTCTGTCCAGACTGCAATAATTTCTACATATAGAGAACATCAAACTCCATTCCTTAAAACTAAAGAAGATTAAATATTAACTGACCACTTCATCCAAAATGGTCACTCCTTTAGTAGTATTGATAAATTAGAAAATCTACACATTGCCCTAAACAATGAGAAACTAAATTATCTAGAATCGCTGAAAATTTTCAAGTCACTTTTTAATGATCAATTTCAGATAATGAATGACTCGACTGGTCTATGGAAGTCCCAAATTTTCGATTACTTCAAACAACTTCTTTTCTATACAGTCATTATATCTGGTTCTTCGAAATCTAAATAACGATCTATTCATACACTATATCTCTTGTGACTTTTAACTTAGTTTTCATACTGTCTATTGAAGAACTAGAGCTCGGAACCACTGAATCAGTGATTTATTTATTTAATTCATTGTATGCTAGCAAAATCATGTCAAAGAATTCCATTTATGATGTAAATTATGGTTAAAAATGAAAAATTCATTATATAACTCTTGAAAATACCTTTCCAATGGGGTTCAACATGAAATACCATGCAATTTAAGAGAAAATCATGACGAATATTGAAAATAGAAAATGACGTGACGTAAAACTTCATAAGAAAAGTGCTAAGTTAGATAAATTTATTTTATTCAAGGTGCTCACTGTATAGTTATGTTAACATATGAATCTTAATACGGAAAAAAGTGAAAGTATGCTATTAGTTTATAACCGAGGAAGATTCTAAACCTGGCTTTACGTAGGTTGCCTTTAAAATTTTGCGCCTCTAGCAGTTTTACTGTTGACAGCTCCCATCTGACAATTGTGTCCTATATTTTGACATTTTCTAACCTAAACGTACTCACAACACATTGACGCACGAGTCAGTTTTTACAAGCTTTTATTTAACTTGCAATATATGTATGTTTGTATGTTCGGGTGAAATCTTACAACTTGATTTTAAGGCACTTTCCCACAACCGATTGAGCTGAAATTTAGTATACACGTTTAGTTTGGATGACAATGCATGATTAACTGTGTGACGTCATTCTGAATCCAACATGGCGGCGTACCCAAGATGGCCGACCAATTATTTGGAATGCACTCCTTCAATATGGGTATCAAATAAAAGGGCTTGCTAAGAATAACTAGATAAATAATATGACGTTACTCTTGATCCAATATGGCGAATGCTTTTCTTCTATTCGTTGCTACAATATGAGTATCAAATGAAAAGGCTTGCCAAGAATAACTAGAAAATGGAAGTGAGTTAAAATAACCTTTAGAAATAAGCTTTTGTTTAAATGCACTAAAGAGAAAGACAAACTTTTACACTAAAACTTTTACTGTTAACTTATAATGTCATTTCAAATTTAATACATTTGACACAATTTATATGTTATAATATAAAAGCTTGTTGCGAGATATAAGTATCCGTATATACTTGCTGCCAATTAAAAATTTCAAAACTAAGATAGTATAAACGAGTACTTATATCTCGCGACAAGCTTTTATATTATATATGACATTTGTCATATTTAAGAACGACTGTAAAAATTTTTTCGCAAATTTTTGTTTAAATTAAACAAGATCCAAGAAAAAATAATATATGGGCGATGTCAACCCAAATTATTGGGTCCATAATGATTCTAAAACATCTATAGATTATAATCGGCATCACTTCGAAGACTGAACCAGGCCATCGGGGCTCTCTCGGTCAAACAGAGAGGGAATTTGTTTTGTTGACTTTGAATATTGAAGGGTTTTTTTGCGATTTTACTTCAAAATTGGTAAGCAAGAACAAGGAAATGATTATGTTTCAGGAGACTCACACTGTGACGGAAGAACATCTCCGCCAAAGAGGAAATATCGCAGGTTATGTACTTTTTGATTATCTCCTTAGTCTTTTTCATGACCTTGCTTGCTTTGTAAAATCTTTCCTTAGATTTGTTTAGACATAAGATGTATGATGGTTGTAATATTTTTCTGCTGGTTTTCTTTTTCCATTGTTATAGATTCCTGTCCCCTTTCACCCTTGTCTTCGTCTGGAAATTATGGAGTGCGAGAGAGAATGAAGCTGGTAAGCTGAAAAATCTTTGGTACTCTTTATGTACACACGACACTAACACAACATAAACAGACAAGCTAGTGTTAGTGCAATAGCGACAGAAAAACGAGTTATTTCCTCAGGTTTTTTTCACTCGTTTATTGAATCAAATGCAAGATAGTATGGTTCCCTGTTACATCTCCTGAGCTCACACTTGTGTTTTTCTGGCACACACCGAAATTATAGATATAAGCATTTATTATAAATATATATATATATATATATATATATATATATATATATATATATATATATATATATATATAAATTGTATCAAATGTGTTAAATTTAAAATGACGTTATAAGTTAACAGTGAAAGTTTTAGGCTTAAAGTTCATTTTTCTCTTTTAGCGCATTTAAATAGAAGCTCCTTTTAAAGTATTTTTGACCTAAATTCTATTTCCTCAGGTTTTTTCACTCGTTTATTGAGTCAAATGCAAGATAGTATGGTTCCCTGTTACATCTCCTGAGCTCACACTTGTGTTTTTTCTGGCACACACCGAAATTATAGATATAAGCATTGACAGTGCCAAGGCAACATAATTCCAATGCAAGTTGGATTTTAAATGAAAGGTCTCGATTTTCTAAACTAGAATGCATGCAATTTGAAAAATTTTCAAACGAAGAACATCAGTTATTAAACACACAAAAAATTGGAAATCTCCAGGTGTTGATGGTATTCATAACTTTTGGTTCAAGTAATTCTCTTGCGTTCATGAAAAATTGGCTGAATATTTTTCATTTATAATAAAGAACCCCCAGCTACTCCTTTTTTTTTCACACAAGGAATTACTTATTTAAAACCGAAAAGTGATAATACTATTGATCCGTCTCAATATAGACCAATTACTTGCCTTCCAACAATATATAAAATTCTAACTGCATGTATTACCCAAAAATTTATGCACATTTGGAGAATTATAATATTCTTTCCGAACATCAAAAGGATGTAGAAAAAACACCTTGGTACTAAAGAGCAACTTGTAATTGATTCTGTTGCTTTGAATTAAGCTCAAACTAAGAAGAGAAATATTCATACAGCCTTCATTGATTACCAAAAGGCTTTTGACAGTTCTCCCATTCATGGCTTCAAGAAAGTTTGGAAATTTATAAAATTGATAAGACACTTCGTCATTTTCTTGAATTCGTAATGAAAAATTGGAGAACCAATCTTCATTTAAATATTTCAAAACAATCGTTAAAATCGAAGTAATTCCAATCAAAGAGGCATTTTTCAAGGTGATTCTTTAAGTGCTCTTTGGTTTTGTCTTTGCCTCAATCCATTATCTCATGAATTAAATGCTACTAGTTTCGGCTTCAAAATAAAGAATTTATTAACTGAATTCAAATTAAGTCACTTAATTTATTTAGATGATATTAAATTATATGCCGGAACCAGATCTCATTTAAAAAGTCTACTTGAGATTACTTTCAACTATTCAATGATATTCATATGAAATTTGGGCTTCCAAAATGTAAAAATCTTTCTATTGAAAAGGAAAGATCACCTCTGATTATATAGAGATTTCCAATATCGAAATCGAGCCAATGCATCAAGGAGATACATATAAATATCTTGGATTTTGTCAAGAGAAGACAATTAACCATAGCAGCACTAAAGAAATTATTAGAAGTTCATATTACAAAAGACAAAGAATTATCATCAAGAGTTATTTAACTAGTAAAAACCTTTTCAGAGCTATCAACTCCTATGGTGTTCCTATTCTTACATCTTCTTTTGGAATTATTAAATGGTCTAAAACTGATCTAAATGAATTACAATGTCAAACGAGGAAAATGCTCTGTAAATATCATAAGCACCACCCAAAGTCAGCTGTTCAGAGAGTTACACTACCTAGACATCTTGGAGGTCGTGGATTAATTGATTTGAATAATCTTCATAGTAAACAGATTTTTCATCTACGTTCCCATTTTCATGATAAACAGAGAACGTCTAAATTACATGATATTGTTGTTGCTTCAGATTATAATCTTACACCTCTGAACTTGACAATGCAAAAGGTAGATTTTGATATATTTGATGATAATTCTAAAAGAAAAGTTGGATGCAGAAGGAATTACACGGAAAGCACCTAAAGAATTGAAAATGATTATATTGATGAAATTGCATCGAATAAATGGTTAGTATCTGGAGAATTGTTTGCTGAAACAGAAGGCTTGGCAATTGCGATCCAGGACAGGTTGTTTTACAAGGAATTATAGAAAACATATCATCAAACAAAATATAGATGATTCTTGCCGTAAATGTTTCTGTTCTTCAGAAACAGTTTTTCATATATTATCATCTTGCCCCGTCCTTGCTTCAACAGATTATTTAGAAAGACATAATGCCGTCGCTAATATTATTCACTTCAATCTAGGAATTAAACATGACCTAATTCCCAAAAGAAAAAATTTCAAAAATATGAACCTGAGATTATTTGTGAAAATGACAAATATAAACTTTATTTTGATAAAACAATTCTGTGCAACAGAGCTGTAAAACACAATAGACCAGATATCGTTCTTAATGATAAACAGAATCAAATAACATATATAATTGATATTGCTATACCCGACACACATAATATACAACAAAATAAATACAATGAAAAATTTCTTAATATATGATGCTTGGCGACGAGATTAAAAATGTGGAAAATGAAGAAAATATTTATTCTACCGATTATTATTTCTACAACAGGCGTTATTCCTAGAAATCTTCACAAAAGTATTGAGATTTTGGGTCTGAAGAAAATTTGTTTGAACAGTTACAAAAGATAACAGTCATCAAATCTTGTAATATTCTTCGTAGGTTTCTTTCCGAAAATAATAATGAGGTAGAGTCATAGGTTTTCTCTTTAGTTTATACTGCTCAGAATCTCATTTCATATTTTATTTATTTGTTTATATAAATGTAATATAATTAACTGACAATTGTCATATTCATATTCAGAGCAGTATTCTATTCGATCGTTCACCACTTCACACAAAGGAAACTATTAATGAGTAACATTCAGTGTTACTTGACTAAGGTCCGTACACTGGATTTTTCCGGGAGAAAGCCTCTGACACTACTCGTTGGTACATTGATATCATTGTCTGATGATGCTATAGTATGTATATATTCTGGTAGATTGATATATTCTCATAACATTTAACGTTATCCTAATATATAATTACTCCAGGATATGTTTTAATTATAATCATTGCCTGGCAATGGTATTAATTACCGGGTGGTGGATTTATATTTTTCATGAAATCAGTTTGATTGCATGAACAGATATATGGGCAACTCGTCGGGGTAAAACCCCTATATATTATAACATATAGATTGTATCAAATGTGTTAAATTTAAAATGACGTTATAAGTTAACAGTGAAAGTTTTAGGCTTAAAGTTTATTTTTCTCTTTTAGCGCATTTAAATAGAAGCTCCTTTTAAAGTATTTTTGACCTAAATTCTATTTCCTCAGGTTTTTTCACTCGTTTATTGAATCAAATGCAAGATAGTATGGTTCCCTGTTACATCTCCTGAGCTCACACTTGTGTTTTTCTGGCACACACCGAAATTATAGATATAAGCATTTATTATATATATATATATATATATATATATATATATATATATATATATATATATATATATATATATATATATATATATATATATATATACATATATATATATATATATATATATATATATATATATATATATATATATATATATATATATATATATATATATATATATATATAGATTGTATCAAATGTGTTAAATTTAAAATGACGTTATAAGTTAATAGTGAAAGTTTTAGGCTTAAAGTTTATTTTACTCTTTTTAGCGCATTTAAATAGAAGCTCCTTTTTAAAGTATTTTTGACCTAAATTCTATTTTCAAATTATTCTTAGCAAGCCAAAATTGTTTGAAAAACAAAGAAGCTATTTTTTTCCAAAGTTACTTGTTTTTTGTTTGACGCAAAATCAAATCGTTGGTAATATGGATGGATACCAATGAGTGCTTCCTGCATATAATCGACCATGAGGATTGATATGAAGATAGGTGTTGTTTCTCAGGTTCATAGCCTTGAATTTTAATAACTTTCTCGGATGAAGTCATTCGTGAAAGATTGAATAATTTCATGACCACAATGTGTAAAACTGCCCAAAAATCTCCATTTCGACAAAAATTCCGACAGTTTATGTAAAAAGTTCATCCGGCAGTCGTTTTTCAACATTTCCAAAGAACTTTCCCAACATTAAACCGCAGAACTCAGCACTGGCTTTTTTAAATATGGATGTACTTTTTTATTCTTGACTGTATAAATCACTCTGTGGAAAACTTGAACGGAAGTGCAGACTCACATTCGCAAGTGAAGCCATTTTTTTGTTGAAAACTTTCAATGAATTTTGCGAACTTTCATTGGGAAATTTGAATTTTCAGCTTCGGCCACAGACTTGAATATGAGCTGGTAAAGGGGAGTTTTAAATTATACTGCAATGGAGATCTGTAGCGAAAATTATGAAAATTGAATTCATTTCGTAGCAAGGAATAGAGGCTAGGAAAATAAATATATCGACGTTTTCATGTTCAATTGAATTTCTAATAGATATTGTACATTCGATGTTCGTGAAGTACAATGTCCATTAGCATCAAAGAAACTTGGCTTATATTCATTCCATTTTGTGAGGAAATGAGACAGTTAAAAACTGTCTTCGAAATATATTCAGATTTTGATATAATTATTTGAATTCGTGTAGTTTTCGTGCTCATACACCGTGATAATGGCGGCTTTATTTAACATACTCGACCACACTAGAGGTGATACAGGTTCAGGATACTTTCTGAATAGAAAGCTCAATACCTAAATTCAGAATTTTATATCTCGTCCTCTTAAAACCTAAGAGCGCTTCCCAATATCTCCTGTTTTCGTAATAATTCACTTTTATGATCATCCACTCTGAACACGCTATGAAACAAAATAAATAAACATGCAATTTCTTAGGATTCATCCTGATTTTATGAGACAAGATTTTCTGCAGTAACACAACTTCAAGTGAGTATATTGTTTTATAGTCGCTTCTACTTGATTATACTCATTCTTGTTAAGGTTACGGTTTCTTTATACTCTGTCAGAGTTATCAATGTTATTTCTGGAGTCTGGAATGGAATATTTTATCGATGAAAGTTCTTGTTCAAAGATATTTTCGATGAAAATGTTCTGGAACAACAAACTTGAGAAAATCCACAAAATCAATCAACAAGTCAACAATAGCTGCATATTGACTAGCAGAACGCTGTCAGGATTAATAATAGTATACAGGGTGATTCACGAGTGAAAGTTAACCTCAGTTAGAATAGACCTAGAGGAGTTTTTATCGGAAATTAGAATGCACATTATTCGTTTTCCATATACAGGCTCTTTTATGGATTTGGCTCAAATTCTCTAATCGCAATAACTCTTGAAGGCATAGACCATTTGCCTCAACATTTACATGAGGCTTCTTGGTCTGATATATTATATATGAATGATGTCAACAGTAAAATTCAATTGATAAACAGCATTGTTTCGAGTCTATTCGACAGCCATGTCCCTCTCAGAAGTTAGGCGGATGTATGGTCCCTGATTAACCAACAATCTTCGATATATGATGGAATTGAGAAATGATGCCATGAGTAAATATAAGAGAACAAAGGACCCAACGGGTCCAAATAACAGACTGCTGAGGAATTCGGATACAAATTCTGTACCAGCTGAGAAGACTGGGTACATCAGGCGGTAGCGCAAAATAATGAGCACATATGGAAGGCTGTTAGGAACTTGGGCATCGAAAATGATCATGACAACAAAGAGATTCGTGACTCCCTCAGAAATTGCTGTGAAGTCAACTCCTTCTCGTAGGTGTTTGGACAGAGGAATGCTTGTGGAGCGGCATCGAAATTCCACAGCACACATGAATACAATCCGCATTCAAAATTTCGTCTTCGTTTGGTGATGGTGGATGGAATTTCACAGTTGATCATGAAATTAAAGTCGAATGCTATGGTATCGGATATAAATCGTTTGAAATGTTAAAGTTGTGCTGTGCTGTTATTGTTCCCTATCATCATCATTCAGCCCTGAACTGTCCATTGCTGAACATAGGCCTCCCCAAGTAATTTCCATCTTTCTCTATTCTGTGCAGTTGCCATCCAATTGGTGTGGATTCTTTTCAGGTCATCGGTCCATCTGGTTGGAAGTCAGCCTCGGCTTCGCTTATCTGCTCTTGGTCGCCATTCCAGAGTTTTCCTGTCCTGCCACCTCCACTTACCTCCTGTCACTCTCTCCAAAACATCATCTATACCTGTCCTTCTGCGAATCTCCTCGTTTCGAATTCTGTCTTTTAGACTTATCCCCAGCATCGATCGTTTCATCCTGCGTTAAGTTTTCGTACCGATGCTTTGGTCAGGTTAAGGTCTCTGCACCTTAGGTTAGAACGGGTAGAACACACATCTTGAAAGCCTCTCTCTTCAGTTCGATCGAAATATCGCTCTTGAAGACATCACAAACGTTGGCATATGCTGCCCATCCTAATGTTGTTCTTCTGAGCAGTTCTGCTGTTTGGTTGTCTCTATCGATCCTGATTTCATGTCCCAGATATATGTAGCTATGGACCATTTGTATCTGATTGTTGTCAACACCTAATTATTGGGGACTAGATTGGTCATCCGTCCACCTGTATTGAGTTTTTCAGTTCTTGGATCATGATAACGGCTTCTCTTAGATTGTCAGAGATAAGTACGATATCGTCGGCAAATCCAGATGATTGACTCTTTCTCCATCGATACTGATGCCCTTGTTGTCCCTTTCTAACCTTCTGAGAGCATACTCTAGGACAGTTTAGTTTAGGTTAGGTTAGATTAGAAGGTTAGGCAATAAAGTATCACCTTGTCTTACGCTTCTTCCTATATTCATTTTCTTTGTCTGGGAGTGAAGGTTGCTCGTTGTTGTTCATATTTTTGATGACATTTGTGTATCGATGGTCGATTCGGCATTCATTCAATGCTTTTATAATGGCCGTTAATACTACGGTACCAAACGTTTTGTGGAAATCAATAAATGTCAAGACTAAAGGTCTACTATATTCAATAGTCTTCTTGATCAAGGTTCTCACGCACTGTAGGTGGTCGTCACTGCCGTAACGAGCTCGAAATCCAGCCTGCTCTCGTAGTTGGTACAGCTCACCTATATGACCCATGTAATAATTTTTTTTGGATAGTGGGATATTTCCTGAATGCTGGAAATTGTCATTGGTCACTGCCCAAGGTGAAGGATCCCACAAATCACGGTGATCTCCAACCAATAAGTATTCTTCCCTCAATGTCTAAGGTTCTGGAGAAATTCATTGTAGTCTAGATTAATGATTATTTTTAGAAAATAAAATTATATCACCGATGCAGTCTGGATTCCATAGGGAGCACAGCACGGCAACCTTGCTTCTGGATGTGGTTGATGATATTTTTAGGTCTGTTGATTGTGGTATGATCGCGGCACTTGTCCTCTTAGCTTTTGCGAAAGCTTTCGACAAAGTTGGTCACCGATAACTATGTGCAAAATTGAAGTATTTTGGTTTTGATGTGACTGAGCTACAAGCGTTTCTAGGTAGTAGTTATCGACAATTACCGTTCTGACGCCATTTCTGTGACGTCTGGGGTGCTGCAGGGATCTGTTCTGGGGGCCCGTAATTTTTCTTCTTTACACTGCAGGTATTTTTCAAGAAATTAATTCGTGTAGGGCTCGTGCTTTTGCAAATGACACTCAGCTTTTTTACAACTTCGACGTTCTACGTGCTCCCGCTATTGCAGAAATTATCAATACCGATTTGTCGAAAACTTTTCCATACGCCGAGGTGCATGTTCTCAAATTAAATACTAGTAAGTGTGATATCATACTGTTTGGTACGTAACATAGTAGAAAGCTTATTGACTCGAACTTTGTTGTTGAGATCTCGGGGGAATCAACAGCTGTTAAGAACCTCGGTGTAATTTTTGTCTGTGGCTTTCGTTTCAGGCTTTTATTTCCCAGGTAATGCCTTGAAAGGATTATATATGAATGCTTAAGTTCTTAATTTCCAATTCAGAGAAAAACTAGTTGAGAGAGACTAAGCTTCGACAAGCAAGCTAACCCAGAGTAGACTACAGCGTGTCCTGAATGCAATTAGCAGAAATATTATCTTTCTGCCAAAATTCAAAATTTGAAATGGCTGAATTTGACCCTACTACCTTAGTACAGTGCATTTTACATTCGGGTTTGCCTTCGTACCTTCGTAAAAAGTTGATATTTAAGAGCACCTTCTCTGCCTAGATTCCATTCGCCTTTTTTCGAGAGATTGTTCACATATATATACCTCTATGAATATTTATAAACAGGTTTCAAGTAGTTTGAAAAATCTTTCAACAACCTCAAAGCGTATTCGCCTGAAAAACCACCTGATCCATTTACAACAGATTGGGCTTAATTAGTTTGTTCAATGTATCTCTCCTTCTTTCCTCACAATTGAATTTGCTCGTTCTTTTAGTTTGGATGGCTTTTGCATTTTCTTGAAAACAGTCGTATTACATTTTTGTTCTTTTTATTTTAATCTATAATTATATATCAAAGTTAAGTAGGAATGGCTTTGCTAGACTTAGCCTCAAGTGGTATTCTATAAGTGAGATAAATTGCTCACAAATGAAGACTTTTTATATTATTTTTCGTGGACTTGTGCACTACCTCAGCTTTAAGCTGGATATAATTTACCTTTCCCAGATTCACCTATCAAAGGGAATAGGCTCGATTACAATACATATTCTCTCACTATCCTACATGTATTAAGAATCACAACTTTTTGCATTTCTATATAAGTATTCTTATTCAATTCTAATTTCTCAAGGTTATCATGCAAACTTTTGGGTACTAACCCAGTAGAAAAAATTATGACAGGAACGTATCATTTTTGTCGAGGTGCCATATCTGCTTGATTTCAATAGAAAGGTCTGTGTATTTCGACTTTTTCTCCTGGAACTTGTTCAGCACGTTGTTATTATTCGGTATGGCGACATCCACCAGCATTGCTGTTCTGACTCTCTTATCATACACCACTATGTCCGGCCTATTATTCGTCATCATTCTGTCAGTGATAACAGGCCTATCGTAGTGTAATCTGATAGAGTCATTTTGTAATACAGCTGGAAGGTATTCAGAAGTCCGTAGTTGTGTTTAAGTTTCTGATGTATAATGTTGCACACTTGATTATGCCTGTGAAGATAGTCCATATTGGCTAGTTGTTCGCAGCCGGACGTAATATGCTGTATAGTCTCCGATCTTATATGACATTTTCTGCACTCATCTGTTTGAAATGTTCCGTCCTTAATTATAAATTTTTTGTAATTGTTTGTATCGATGACTTGGTATTGGGTGGCCATAAGGAATTATTCTGTTTCACAGAATAGTTCTCCTTTCATCAACCATTTGTTGGAAGCTTCTTTGTCGATGTGTGGTTGATTAATCTCATGGTGATGTCGTCCATGCAATTCCTTTTCTTGATTGTTGCTCTTGTTTTTCAGTATCTGATAGGGACGGTAGATTCAGCAGGTCACCACTGGTAGCAAGATTCAGAGGTTTATATCCCTTAGCAGAAGCGCGAGCTTTTGCAAAGAAGAATTCTCTGAGATTTATTATTTTTATTTAATAACATGGTGTTAACAATACTGTTTGTAGACGAAAATCGAATTTCAGAGCAGAGTTTTTCCATCAAAATAACTGAACAAACACCCTCTGCATCACGTTTCGAGAACTCTTATAATCAATCTCAATCTCTTTGATTTGATTATCACGGTTTTGTGCACTCGAAATTTAGCGTTAAGCGGCATGTGAAAGGGTGAATTCGTTGAAAAAGGTCAGATTTGTGGAAAAACCCTCATCGATTTTGCATCACGACAATGCATCATTTCATATGGCTATCATAAGAATGAAGTTTTGACCAAAAACTCAACAAATACCATCGAAAATCCAACGTTTTCTCCTGATATGGCTCCGACTGACTTTTTTCTTAAACTCAAATTACCACTTCGAGATATCCGTTTCGAATCAATAGAAGACATAAAAGAGAATTCGTGGGAAGAACTGTAATCGATCGGCTTAAATTTATCATTTCGGAAGAAGCCCATTCTGAAGGCCATACAATAAATTTGGATAAATATTTTGTGTTTTTTTTTTAATTGTTGAGGCCGTTACTTGATGTAGATCCATGATATAAATGAGATAAAAAACTCAAGGTTTAACTCTAATCTACACTTTATTTGAAAAAATTCGACGACATTTCGCTGACACAGCAGCTTTATCAAGAATGAAAAACAGAATGAAGAGTATGGTATTATAAACAAATCGTAGAACAAGTTGGATGAATGACAGGAAAATCCACACCGAGCCATTGTACAGTTAGTATGAAAGGTAATAAAAACTAATTAAACAAGTTAAGTAGGGTGAGTAATTCACATCTACCTGTTCATTCAAAAGCTTGTCCGAATGTTTGTATCTATTTATTTCTAATGCTTCTAGGAGATCTAATCTTAAACTTTTGATTTTATATGTAATATGTCAAAGTTTTTATTGAATGAATAGTTTTCTTTTATTAAGTGGTTTGAATAATTTGAATCAGATTTATTTTTATCGAAGCTACGTTTATGTTCAGATGTTCTTATGCCAAAACTCCTATAGGTCCTACCGATATAAATTTTATCACAAGAACCGCAATTGAGTTTATAGATTCCTGATTTACTTGATTTTTCAACACGAGATTTATTATTTTAATATGTTTACCTAAGTTATTAGAAGTTTTGAAAGTTATATTAAGATTTTGTTTGACGAGAAAGGATTTAATATTTGTATTTGCAGAACCGCAGAATGTTAAACTGTTGAATATTTTATAGTCCTTATGAATAGGATATACTTCATTTATTGCTTTCTGATACAGTTTTTACGAATGATTAGATCTATCATATCCGGATTATATGAATTATTAATGGCTATCTGTTTGATGATGTTTAACTCTTTATTATAATCTTCTACTGATAAAGGTAAATTGAGTAACCGATGTACCATGCTGTTTAAAGCTGCAACTTTGTGTTGAATAGGATGTAATGAGTAGTTATGTATAATTGTATCAGTATGTGTTGGTTTACGAAAGACCGAAAAACATGATTATTATTTCGTTTAGTGATTTTTAAGTCCAAAAATTAATGGAATCGTTCTGTTCAATTTCTATCGTGAATTTAATGTTCAAATGGATGGAATTAATGAAATTAAGAAATAAGTCTAATTGACGAGTAGTTCCAATGAAACATACTAAGATGTCGTCAACATATCTATACCAATAAAGAAATGGAAATGAGATGTGTATGAATTTTCTGTTCAATATTATTCATAAAATCTCTGCTAAAAGTGGACTCAAAGGATTTCCCATGATCAAACCATTTTCACTACTGTAATAGATGTTGTTGAAAGAAAAATAATTTTGTTCAATGCAAACGTCGACGTTTAAACATCATCAAACAGATAGCCATTAATAATTCATATAATCCGGATATGATAGATCTAATCATTCGTAAAAACTGTATCAGAAAGCAATAAATGAAGTATATCCTATTCATAAAGACTATAAAATATTCAACAGTTTAATATTCTGCGGTTCTGCAAGTACAAATATTAAATCCTTTCTCGTCAAACAAAATCTTAAAATAACTTTCAAAACTTCTAATAACTTAGGTAAACATATTAAAATTATAATTCTCGTGTTGAAAAATCAAGTAAATCAGGAATCTATAAACTCAATTGCTGTTCTTGTGATAAAATTTATATCGGTAGGACCTATAGGAGTTTTAGCATAAGAACATCTGAACATAAACGTAGCTTCGATAAAAATAAATCTGATTCAAATTATTCAAACCACCTAATAAAAGAAAACCATTCATTCAATAAAACTTTGACATATTACATATAAAATCAAAAAGTTCTAAATTAGATCTCCTAGAAGCATTAGAAATAAATAGATACAAACATTCGGACAAGCTTTTGAATGAACAGGTAGATGTGAATTACTCACCCCTACTTAACTTGTTTAATTAGTTTTTATTACCTTTCATACTAACTGTACAATGACTCGGTGTGGATTTTCCTGTTATTCATCCAACTTGTTCTACGATTTGTTTATAATACCATACTGTTCATTCTGTTTTTCATTCTTGATAAAGCTGCTGTGTCAGCGAAACGTCGTCGAATTTTTTCAAATAAAGTGTAGATTAAAGTTAAACCTTGTGTTTTTGATCTCATTTATATTTTGTGTTTCATTGACCAATCTCGGTACTTATATGACAGAATGTCAATTTGCTTCAGGTTATCTTCTGATATTTATTATTTAGCAAAATTTCAAATGCGGTGTTGATTACTTTGTTCCATAAAACCGTTGAATGTTTCGAATTTCCAACTTCGATGAAAATGCAAGAAATAAAACATGTAACATCTAAGTTCGAACAATAAGACAACGTCGTAAAAGTTTTAGTGTTTCGTAATTCAGTATAAAACAGCACCACTCAAAACACAAAACGGGATAAATTATGCAAATGAAATAGTGGTGGCGGCAGCAACATCGATTGCCAAATTCCTGTAATTTATCAATGGAAAATCCGGGATTCGCGAACGACTCTGATCAATAATGAAATTGTTACAACGCCATCTTTTGAAATATCGCCCATTCGGTATAATTTACATTTCGAATTTGACAAAGGAATAAAAGATTTAAGAGAATGGAATTGCGCGAAATTGCACTCCGGTTGGATATGCAGTTTGGTTTTGAGTTGCATGCATTTCATAGTGGAACATCATTATAGGGTTGGTTATTATGAACAAAATCAATGCTCGCAACATAGCAATGGTATTTTTCAGTTTGATTCAATTATGAGGATATCGAATATTACTACGTAAAATATTCCAAAATGAATTTTCCTAAATACAAAGGTACAAACGATTTGCTTCCGCTTGGCAATTACTGCAAAAAGTAAAACTTAAAATTAAGATATTATTTTTTTTATTTAGAATTTGTGTGTCTCGACATCGAAGGTCATTGACACTTCTTGTGTGTTACAACATTATAATTTACAAGGTTACTTAGATTACTTCTGATTATATTGCTGGGATGCTTGGAGAAATTCGATGATGTTCTTGAAATTTTGAGTGTGACTCAGTTACTCTGATATGGGTCCTTTGATATTGTATAGGAGCCGTTTTTCCTGGTATTTACAGCAATCAGTGAGGATGTGCTTCACGGTGATATGGGTTCCTGGACATGTTTCACATTCGGGTTGGGGTTCTGAGGTAATGAGATGTTGGTGTGTTAGTTTAGTATGTCCGGTTCTTAATCGTCTTATGACTATTTTATCTTTTCTGTTTACTGGATTTTATGGAAGTCACTCTGGGCTGTATTTAATGTAGCTTGTTCCGTGATGAGTCCCAGGCTTGTTGCCATTTCTGTTGAATTATTTTCTTTGCCACATTTTTTGCCTCGCTTCGCAGAAAAATTTCTTCAATTGCCATCTCTGTTACTGTTGCATTTTTTGCTGCTCTGTCTGCGGCCTCATTTCCAGTGATGGATACATGAGATGGTAACCATATTAGGGTAACAGATGTGCCTTGCATATTGAGACTTCTATGAATTGCATGTATTTTTTGTACGAGGGGATGGTGTGTGAAAGTGTCTCTTATAGAATGTATCGAGGCCAATGAGTGTGTCTATGGTTGTTGTAACTGAAGTACCTACGTAAGCGCTGGCTCTTGAGGCGTCGGTATAAAGGACTTTATCAAAGCTACTTTTTGAAATGAGTTCTAGAAAAGATTGTCTGAAGAAGAGAGGCGTGGTTTCTGCTTTGTTGAATTTACAGAGGCTTGTGTCGATCTTTGGAGGTGTAAAAGACCACGGAGGATAAGAAGGAAGAATGTTGGGGGTGATTTTCGTGATGCAAATATTATCAGCTATTAGGAGTAGGAGTTTGAAGCTAGGTCTCAGGCGTTTGGAAGAATAGGCATTGATGTTCATGTTCCTATTTATCAGAGTTTCGGTAAGAATTTTTGTTGTCGAAAGATATTAATTGAATCGTATAAATATTAACAAAATAGCTGACTTTTCTCTAATAATACTATATTTTTTTAAAAAGCAACAAGAGTCGAAAATTAGGAAGAATATGAATATTATTTCAAATTTGGAAAACGATCTTTCTAGGCATGCTACTATAACTGGCATAGTTTAATTCGTGATGCTATGGTTAGGTTAGGGCATGCGGCTGTCAAATTGTTCAAATATATAAATTCGAGAATTTTCACAACATTATTTTAAATTCTTTGAAAAAAGACTAACATGACATAATTTCTTCACATAAATCATTGGCGTTAATATCCAATGAATCATTTGTTGAAAGTTTTTCCTTCAAACGATTGCGATACTTATTAATTTTTCAAATAATTGAATGATGAAGCCTGAACTACGTGATAGTTAATATTTATAATGAATAATGAAATAAAACTAAGTCACTATGTTTCAACTATCACTAATTTATTGATGAAAAGAATGACGAAAATTCTTACATTGGTTGGACCTTTTTCAGACATACGTCCATTATCAACAACAAGCTAATGAAAACTGAATACTCTTATACAATACAGGAATTACCATCAATAAAATGCTAGTAGAGATCACAGTAACTTGAATAATGGTGATTGGTAGGTAATTAAGTCTACCTGGTCGTTAAGAAACTTAACCCTTTCTACCCTAGATGCCTTGAAAATTTCCATCGATTCAAAGAAATTGAGTTTATAAGATTTATCACAGGAATGAAGAATTTTTAGCTGTTGAAGTTCTGGAAAATGATGACTTTCATTCAGACAATGTGCAGCTAAAGCTGAATCATATTTCTGATGTAGGAATGACTGGAAATGTTCTTTGTATCTAGCGTCCTGTTTGACCTATATAAAAGGAATTGCACTCAGAACATGTTAATTGGTATACTCCTGATTTTTCTATTTTATCTTTTGTGTTGAAAAGCAGGCCTGACAATTTGCTAACTGGTTTGAATGCAATATGAACTTTTTTACTATCAGACAAAACTCTAGCAACCTGTTCTGACGTCTTCCCAAAATATGTTAGAGACATAAATTTTCCCAGGCTTTTCTCTCTTGGATTGGGGATATATCATGTTGAATGTGTTGTTGCGTATTTTTCGATTAATTAAACTCTCTATTGCTTTTATATCGAAGCCGTTGTTCTCTGCTATTAACATAATGGTGTTAAATTCCGATTTTCGGTCCATGTCCGATAAAGGCAATGAATCGCTCTGTGAATCATGGATTTGAAGGCTGCTATTTTTTGAGAAAGCTAGGAAAGCTAGGACCGTATCAGTGTGGGTTCCGAAAAAATAGATCAGTCATGGATCAGATTTTTGTGTTGAAGCAAATTATAGATAATATTATTGATCAAAACATGATACTGCTTTTCATCGATTATAAACAGGCTCATGATAGAATAATAAGAAAATATATATATGAAGCAATGGATGAACTAAAAATAAAAGGCAAACTAATAAGGCTGGTGAGAATAGCATTGACGGATACCACCTATAAAGTTAAGATGAGCGGACATTTGTCGGAATCATTCTGTGTTGATAAAGGCCTGAGACAGGGAGATCCCCTTTCTACTACACTTTTCAATATCGTGATGGATAAAATTATAGAAGAGAGCAGTATAGCTAGCTAGTCAAAAGACACAAGTTTTAGCGTATGCAGACGACATAGTTATTGTGACCAGAACAAGAGAACATTTGGTGAATGAATTCAGGAAGTTAGAAACCGCTGCAAGAAGAAAGGGTTTAATGATAAATGAAAATAAAACCAGGTATATGATAGTAGGACAACAAGAAAATAAAAGGCACTCAAATCTGCAAATAATTAGTGAAGATAGGACATACTGCTTTGAAAAGGTAGAACAGTTCAACTATTTAGGTGTAACATTGACGAGAACAGGGGAGGAGAAAGTAGAAATACAGGAAAGGATAGCTAAAGGAACAAAATGCTAAGGAGGATTATACAGAGTGCTCAGGTCCAAAAATATATCGAAAAACGCGAAGAAGATCATCAGGTCTGTGGAAACATACGGTTGCGAACTGTGGAAGTTGAATCAGAGGGAAAAATATACATTAGAAGTTTTCGAGAGAAGAATACTCAGAAGAATATATGGTGAAAAAAGGTAGAAAATCGTTGGGAAAGGAGAACGAACGCCGAGCTTCAAGAATTGTATGGACAACCCTCAATAACAAATGTGGCTAGAGCACAAAGAATGAGATGGCTTGGCCATGTTTTCCGACTGGGAGACGATAGAGCAACAAGACAAGTTTTGACAAGGGGAATAACGGGAAGAAGAGGCAGGGGAAGACCACGCACAGAATGGATCAAGATGGTGGAGGAAGATATTGAAGAGCTAGGAGTGAAGGACTGAAGAGTTATGGATATATATATATATATATATATATATATATATATATATATATATATATATATATATATATATATATATATATATATATATATATATATATATATATATATATATATATATATATATATATATATATATATATATATATATATATATATATATATATATATAGGGGTTTTACCCCGACGAGTTGCCCATATATCTGTTCATGCAATCAAACTGATTTCATGAAAAATATAAATCCACCACCCGGTAATTAATACCATTGCCAGGCAATGATTATAATCAAAACATATCCTGGAGTAATATATATATTAGGATAACGTTAAATGTTATGAGAATATATCAATCTACCAGAATACATACATACTATAGCATCATCAGACAATGATATCAATGTACCAACGAGTAGTGTCAGAGGCTTTCTCCCGGAAAAATCCAGTGTACGGACCTTAGTCAAGTAACACTGAATGTTACTCATTAATAGTTTCCTTTGTGTGAAGTGGTGAACGATTGAATAGAATACTGCTCTGAATATAAATATGACAAAATTGTCAGTTAATTATATTACATTTATATAAACAAATAAATAAAATATGAAATGAGATTCTGAGCAGTATAAACTAAAGAGAAAACCTATGACTCTACCTCATTATTATTTTCGGAAAGAAACCTACGAAGAATATTACAAGATTTGATGACTGTTATCTTTTGTAACTGTTCAAACAAATTTTTATGAAAACAGTCATCAAAACTTTTGTTGTTCGAAGAATAGACAGAACAAGTAGAAATGTCAGAACCCTTAGATTTACTTCGTGTATGATATGAATGTATAGTTTTTAAAATATTATTCCTACCTTCATTTAAGTTGTTTACCTTATCATCATATTCATGATTAACGGGCCCAGAAATAATTTTCTTTGCAACGTTACCTGAATCAGATGATATGAAAGTTTGAGAATCTGATGGTCCTGCATCTAAACGATCTTGAGTGCAGATTTTGAAGTTCTTCTCCAAGAAATATCTATTATATGAATCGCAAGGATATTTTGGTGGATTATATTCATCATCAGAGTCATATTCATATGAAGAATTCATTTTTGAATTCGAAAATTTGACAGTTGTCAATAATATATTTCATAAAACGTTTTCCTGAAGAATGAATCAATAAAGGTAGGAGATTTTATGTGTACTTACTTTTAATAACTTAAAAAATACTTATCTGAAAAATAGAACTAATTCAAATATCTAAAACTTTTCAAAATTCAAAATTTTAGCAGTGATGTTCATTTATGGAATAATTGTCACCTCGTGACAATATATATATATATATATATATATATATATATATATATATATATATATATATATATATATATATATATATATATATATATATATATATATATATATATATTATATATTTTTTTTTTTTTTTGAGAATACGGGTGAAATGAATATGGGTATGACATTATCCGTGTACGATGGTTTTCTGATTGATGGAAACGGTTTTAGTCTGAAGATATTAATTGATAAACGGTTATTAGTCTCCCGGGAAATAATTGTTTGATCTAAGAAATTGATTGTATGTAGAAACAGAAGTCGATAGTAAAATCAATTTCTTAGATCTAACAATTACCCGGGAGAATAATAACTGTTTATCAATTAATATCTTCAGAAAACCATCGTACACGAATAATGTCATACCCATAGATTCATTTCACCCGTATTCTCAAAAAATAGCAGCCTTCAAATCCATGATTCACAGAGCGATTTCTTTGCCATTATCGGACATGGACCGAAAATCAGAATTTAACACCATCATGTTAATAGCAGAGAATAACGGCTTCGATATGAAAGCAATAGAGATTTTAATTAATCGAAAAATACGCAACAATACATTCAACATGATATATCCCCAATCCAAGAGAGAAAAGCCCGAAAAATTTATGTCTCTAACATATTTTGGGAAGACGTAAGAACAGGTTGCTAGAGTTTTGTCAGATAGTAAAAGAGTTCATATTGCATTCAAACCAGTTAGCAAATTGTCAGGCCTGCTTTTCAACACAAAAGATAAAACCGATAAATTCGAAAAATCAGGGGTATACCAATTAACATGTTCTGAGTGCAATTCCTATTATATAGGTCAAACAGGACGCTCTTTCAAGACTAGATACAAAGAACATTTCCGGTCATTCCTACATCAGAAATATGATTCAGCTTTAGCTGCACATTGTCTGAATTAAAGTCATCCTTTTCCAGAACTTCAACAGCTAAAAATTCTTCATTCCTGTGATAAATCTTATAAACTCAATTTCTTTGAATCGATGGAAATTTTCAAGGCATCTAGGGTAGAAAGGGTTAAGCTCCTCAACGACCAGGTAGACTTAATTACCTACCAATCACCATTATTCAAGTTACTGTGATCTCTACTAGCATTTTATTGATGGTAATTTCTGTATTGTATATGAGTATTCAGTTTTCATCAGCTTGTTGTTGATAATGGACGTATGTCCGAAACCGGTATAACCAATGTAAAATTTTGTCATTCTTTACATCAATAAATTAGTGATAGTTAAAACATAGTAACTTGTTTTATTTTATTTTTCATTATGAATATCAACTATCACGTAGTTTAGGCTTCATCGATCAATTATATTTTATTATTTATGTGAACTTTTTTCATGAAATAACTTTAGCAATAGCCTCCTTAAAGATTGCCGCATCTTTTCAAACACCCTGTATATTATAAGAGACAAAAGACTATTAGGATTTGTTCAAGGTTGTATTGTCAAGACAAAATACCTGTATATCGAAGGTGAGAAGATTGTTTTGTCTAAAGATAGTAAAATCTAAAATTTGATTTCATTTTCTAACTTAAAATTCAATTTTGGATAAATATTATTTAGATAGTTTAGGAAAATTTCACATTATTGATTATTTTTAACCATGGATCTTTGACTACTTGTGAAGAATGAAGTTTTTATGGTAAAAAAACTGGATAGTATGATAGCAAATGTTGAATTACCACCACATGTTCGAGAAATTGTACTCAGTCGTCATTGTGGAGTGATACAAAGGAATATAGCGGCTACAATGGGGGTTTCAAAGGGGGTGATTTCAATAACCTACGCCCGATACGTTGAGCTACAATCTCTGCAAAATAAGCCTAGAAGAAGTCGTAGGAAGATCACTTCTGAAGAACAAGTCCGGTTTTTGTGCCAAATTGCCAGAAGAGACCCTAGTGCATCGCAACTCATACTCCAAAGGCAATTTCTGGAAGCAACAGGCATCAGTATATCAGTCGCAACGATGGGTCAAAGACTTCGTTCAAGGGGTTTATACAGCTCAAGGCCTTAAGAGTTCTAGAGCTAACCAGACAACAAAAAATTAACAGGCTCAATTGTTGCTCGAGCACCAAAATTGGAATATTGAGAATTGGTGAAATGTTCTCTTTTCGGATGAGACCAGAATTGGTGTTCGATCAGATAACCTCAGTCAGGGGGTCGTGGAAGACAAGCTAGACTCCGAGCAGCAAGACAAATTTCGAAAGACGAAGGGAGCAGTGTGATATTATGGGGTGGCATTATGCTGGGAGTCGAAACAGCTTTTATTACTCATATTATCTATGCCAGCACTAGGCTAGAGCCCATAGTGAGATTCTGGCGAGATGCCCACGGTGCGAATTTCACTTTTATGCAAGATAATGCTCCTCCGCATACCAACATTATCTTGAACAGAGGGAATCACTATTTTGAACTGGCCATCTAACTCTCCAGACCTGAATCCTATTGAACATTCATGGAATTATCATTATAAAAATTAGATCGCGCCCGGATAATCCAAGAACCCATCAACAGCTCATCCAAGCCTCCACAGAAGAATGGCAGAATATCACCCCAGAGGAGGTCGAGAACCTAGTCCAACGCATGCCTAGACGGATTCAGGCTTATATCAGCGCAAGAGGATGTAATACAAGCTACTGAAGTCGATAAAAAAACACCTACTCCGTGAGAAACAATTTTCAATTTTTTTACTACATGCGGAAAGAGTGTCTTATTTTCTTTTATCTGTTTCTTTCTTGAAATAAACCTCAACTTATTTCTTTTTTTAGTTACAATAACTCAAAAAGGATGAATTCTAACAATCCTTCGAAATTTCTAATATCCCTGAGGTAATATTCGAAATATTGGTTGATTCCATATAAATTTAGATAAAATATAAATTTAAACCATAGTTCTGATTAATCGAACATGCTAACAAGAGGCATGTCTAATCTAACATATTGTTGACTACACTGAACGGAATCGGAAATTCGTCCTTGTTTGATTTTTCAATGATTAAGAGGCCTTCAATTCCTCAAAATCAAATTTGAAGTTCGTTGGCTGATTGCTGTCCTGCTTCATGTTGATATACTCAGCCACGCTTCACGTTATCACATCCATAACATTCGACAGTAAAGGAACAGATATAATTAAATATGTCAACAAAAGCGGGCACAAAGGTACGTTTCCTAAGTTAGTATCATACCTGAATATCATTTCCTCATAAGCGACGAATCCTGCACTTTGATCTAAAAAGTAATTTAGCGGGCTCTACTACAGTAAACAGTCTCAAACAAACCGCATTATACGCTCTAAAGACACCTTTATTGAAAACGAACTTTAAACGAAGTGAGTTCCCCCAGATTTTCCCGAAAGGCTTTATTCTTATGCATTCATGGAAACCCACATCTGGGCGCGACATGTGCCAATAATGGCTTCCTAATTCGTTAGAGAGAATGCGCTATCAGCTAATGACTATCAAGGAGATCCAGATTGCTGAAGTCCTAAAACAGGGATACTGAAAATCACGAAATTCAAGAAGAGATTGCAAGAAATTTTTTGATCTTAGGTACTGTCTGTTAGAAGTCATTTTATGACTTTTATTTGATCAAAAACATAAATCTATTGATAACAAGTTCGAGAATTAAAAATCGCTAATACGTATTGCGTTTCAATATACAGATGTGTTATTAACCAAATGGCTTTCTATGACGGCTACGTTCTAGATGTTTTTACTACCAAAAAACAAATTAAATTAAAAGATCACTATTAACTTGGCTACGAAACACAAGTACTGTGTTTTAAGGAATTTTACTTAATAATTGCGATTCGTAACGCGTTTCACTACACCGTAGCTTCTTCAGACGAATGATTATGCAGAAAAATGTAAATGAGAATATAACTATAAATGTTCTTGAGTAATTAAAAGCTTATTGGTCACCTCCTCCTAAGTGGTTATTTATGACAGGTATATCCAATAAAATTAAGGAATAGATTGCTCCCCGAAGAGACTCAATAGAGGTGAAGGGCTTAAATCGACTTGTTCATTGATGAGTCTACCTGAGTGTTCGTATTTATTTATTTCTAAAGTTTCCCAAAGATCTACCTTCCAATATTTATTATCTGTATGCAAAATTTCAAACTGTGGGTCGAAAGAATGATTATTTTCTAAGAGATGATTCGCGTAATTTGAATCTGATTTTTATTTGAAAACTGCGTTTATGTTCCGATATTCTAATATTAAAATTTCTATGTATTCTACCAATGTAGAAATTATCACAGTCATTGCAATTCAATCTATAAACACCTGATTTATTGTTTTTACCTGGTTTGGTTTTATTATTTTTATATATTTGCCTAAATTATTATTAGTTTGGAAAACTATGTTGAAATTATTGCTACTTAAGAATGATTTCAGTTTCTCACTTGTAATGCCAACGTAGGTTAAGGTGTTGAATTTTTGTTTCAATTTATCGACAGGGTAAACTTCATTCAATGCGATTCTACTTTGTTTTTATTTAAAATATTATTTATTAGTTTGGGATTGTAACCATTATTTTTGGCTATTTGTTTAATCAAATTTAGTTCTTTGTTGAAATTTTCTGGTGATAGCGGGATGTTAATCAATCTATGAATAAAACTATTGAATGCTGACATTTTATGTTGATATGGATGACACGACGAGTTATGTATTATAATATCTGTATGTGACGGCTTATGGTAAATGGTTACAATCCCAAACTAATAAATAATATTTTAAATAAAAACAAAGTAGAATCGCACTAAATGAAGTTTACCCTGTCGATAAATTGAAACAAAAATTCAACACCTTAACCTACGTTGGCATTACAAGTGAGAAACTGAAATCATTCTTAAGTAGCAATAATTTCAACATAGCTTCCCAAACTAATAATAATTTAGGCAAATATATAAAAATAATAAAACCAAACCAGGTAAAAACAATAAATCAGGTGTTTATAGATTGAATTGCAATGACTGTGATAATTTCTACATTGGTAGAACACATAGAAATTTTAATATTAGAATATCGGAACATAAACGCAGTTTTTCAAATAAAAATCAGATTCAAATTACGCGAATCATCTCTTAGAAAATAATCATTCTTTCGACCCACAGTTTGAAATTTTGCATACAGATAATAAATATTGGAAGGTAGATCTTTGGGAAACTTTAGAAATAAATAAATACAAACACTCAGGTAGACTCATAAATGAACAAGTCGATTTAAGCCCTTCACCTCTATTGAATCTTTTCGGGGAGCAATCTATTCCTTAATTTTATTGGATATACCTGTCACAAATAACCACTTAGGAGGAGGTGACCAATAAGCTTTTAATTACTCAAGAACATTTATAGTTATATTCTCATTTACATTTTTCTGCATAATCATTCGTCTGAAGAAGCTACGGTGTAGTGAAACGCGTTACGAATCGCAATTATTAAATAAAATTCCTTAAAACACAGTACTTATTTTTTATTATTGATAATGGAATTTTACCAAGTAAAAGCCTCCCAAATTCAAATACGAAACACAGTTTATTGTTTGACAATATAAAAAACAAGGTAAAGCACATTAAATATTTATGAGTAGGTCGTTATTTGGATTTCGAAAAACCAGAAATTGGGCATGTACTCAAGAACTATTGAAAGAGAGTAATTATTAGAATACATCGAAAATTTGGGTTTGCATGGATCAGTCTGGTCGTTCGTTATCTCAAAAGTTCAGTTATCAATGAGATTTTAAGCATTAAATAAAACTTGAATTATTTAATTGGAGGTCATAATGTAACTCAAGATAACAATTGGGAAAGGCTATTTGCAACATTTTCGCATATTTGTTCAAAATATGTTGAAGATATGAATTTCACGGATTTGTTGGTACTTATAATTTGATATACAGTGTGTTCCAACGAAAATTTGCCACCCCCTGTATCTGAAGAAATACTGCTTGTAGCAAAAAGATCTGGGACACGTCAATTTTGATTGGAGGGGGAAGAGTTGGTACGGAGCATATAAAATCAACTCCTTATCCTCAGCAGCACTTAGTCGAAATTGATTATAGGGAAAGTAGATCGAGTGTCATATTTTCGGAAAGGTCTTTCAATTCAAGAAAAGTATCTTCATGAACTTTTCTTTCAATTCATTTATCTTCTTCGAAAAATTACAAGGGATTCCATCATGGTGAATAAATAACAAATAACAATAATATTAACTGATATGCTTAACAATACAGAATATCGGAAAATGACAATATACAAAATTTACGTTCATGAGTCAGTTTGGGGTCAATTTTATGGCCTAAATTATGAGTAAAGTATTCGTCCAAATGATTAGATCCAGTTTGGAGCAGTATTATTTTGATAGTGTTCCCAAAACGACGATCTCCCAGTTGTCTTAAGCTAATTGGTAGTTTGATACATTTTCCGACCGTGTTTCGATACTTGATAGAAAGGCCGAGCACCGTTATCTCTCTTCCCCCAAATGACCTCTTCGTACTGACTGGGATGTCCTGTATCTTGTTTCTGTTTAAGGAAAAATTGTTTGCCTCAAACCATCGCTGTGGTACGTCATCAGTTGATTTTCCTGAATTAGAGCGAAGCTCCTCCTCGTAGGCATCTTCATACAATAAGGTTGTGTCGTCTGCAAATATGACAGCATTGTCGAATTTTACACTACTATAAAAGGTGCCAAACTTCAGAAGGTCATAGTACAAGTCATTTGCAGCAAAAAATGTTCTATAACAGTTTTTCAAAAAATTGATAATTATCGAGTTATTTAACACTTCTTGATTCTATTTGCTTCTCTCTTTAAAAATAACAATATCTCTGTTACTCTTACAGTTACATCAAATCTGACCATACCATCGGAAAGAGCATTGAATTTTCTATAAGATAGGTGAATACTCATGGTAAAAAAATGTTGTATACCGGGTGTTGTGAAAGGCTAAATGATAAAATTGTGAAATGAACAAATTTAGTGGTATTTTCTTGTTAGCTGTATCACTGACAACTGATAGATAAGTAGCCAATTTTTTTTGGAAAAACTACTACATTTATCTGAATTCACTATTCAAGATAAAAACTGAAATCACGAAAACAAGATTGTACTAATATAAAAGCTTTATTCAAGAAAATGGGAACAATCGAATATTAGTTGATAAATAAAGTCATCTCAGTTCGACAGAATAGATATTAAACAAAAATTAATTTTGTCCTCTGTATATTGTATACAATATCTCCAGGCATATGATATAATATCGATAATCAGGCCAACTATTCTCCAATCTGAATAAACTTGAATAAAACAATGAAGACACCATATCACCTGACTACATTAAAAACTTTAACCTTAACTCTCGACGCGCGTTTCGCTAACAAAATTAGCATCATCAGGAGATAAAAATATACTAATATACGCTAACTATAGCGAAACGCGCGTCGAGAGTTAAGGTTAAAGTTTTGGTGTAGTAAAGATATAGTGTCTTCATTGTTCATACGCCGAAAGTTCCAAAATCACAACATAGTTGAACAATACAGAAATTCTGAAATAATCTTGGTGATGAATGATCAAATAATAAGTGAATGAATTAATGACTATGAAATTTATGAAAATTGAAAGAGAAGGTGAATTCAAAATGAACAGATCCCAAATGATAGAGATTTTAAATATACTTTTAACTCATTTTTCAAAATTGATAATTATCGAGTTATTTAACACTTCTTGATTCTATTTGCTTCTCTTTTAAAAATAACAATATCTCTGTTACTCTTACAGTTACATCAAATCTGACCATACCATCGGAAAGAGCATTGAATTTGCTATAAGATAGGTAAATACTCATGGTAAAAAATGTTGTATACCGGGTGTTGTGAAAGGCTAAATGATAAAACTGTGAAATGAACAAATTTGGTGGTATTTTCTTGTTAGCTGTACCACTGACAACTGATCGATAAGTACCCGTTTTTTCTTTTGGAAAAAACTACTACATTTATCTGAATTCACTATTCAAGATAAAAACTGAAATCACGAAAACAAGATTGTACTAATATAAAAAGCTTTATTCAAGAAAATGGGAACAATCGAATATTAGTTGATAAATAAAGTCATCTCAGTTCAACAGAATAGATATTAAACAAAAATTAATTTTGTCCTCTGTATATTGTATACAATATCTCCAGGCATATGATATAATATCGATAATCAGGCCAACTATTCACCAATCTGAATAAACTTGAACAAAACAATGAAGACGATATATCACCACTACACCAAAACTTTAACCTTAACTCTCGACGCGCGTTTCGCTAACAAAGTTAGCATCATCAGGAGATAATAATATACTAATATACGCTAACTTAGCGAAACGCGCGCCGAGAGTTAAGGTTAAAGTTTTGGTGTAGTGGCGATATAGTGTCTTCATTGTTCATACGCCAAAAGTTCCAAAATCACAACATAGTTGAACAATACAGAAATTCTGAAATAATCTTGGTGATGAATAAGGAAATAATAAGTGAATGAATTAATGACTATGAAATTTATGAAAATTGAAAGAGAAGGTGAATTCAAAAATGAACAGATCCCAAATGATAGAGATTTTTAAATAAAGTTAATACTTTTAACTCATTTTTCAGAATTTCTGGCAATTAAATTTTCCTTCAAATACTAAATGAAAATCTCACTTGAATTCACAAAATGCACTGCAGAATATCTCTGTTCCTTCAAAATCCTCTCGAATATCGAAGATGACCAGTATTCAAACATAACTTTTTTTTTTTTTTTTTGCCTTTATTCAAAGTCGCATCTACATCGAGGTCATTAGCGACTGCTCATTCAACAATATCACAATGGTTTATTCATACAGTAATAGGATAATAAATACTTAAGCAATTTCTTGTAGACTGTTTTAAATAAGTGTGTATAATCCTATGGATTTGAGAAACTGTATCGTCTTTAGGCACTGCTGTTGTTTTTTCAGGTTGTCCTTGAAGTTGTTGGTCAAAATTGGTTACGCTGATTATAATACTTGAGGCATGTTGATAATACGTGTTTCACCGTTAGTGGTTCTCTACAGACGTCGCAGATTGGTGGTTCTTCGTTTAACAATAGGCGTAAATGTGTTATGTTTGTATGACCTATTCGGAGTCTCTGGATGATTGTTTGGTGCCTGCGGATTTCCAGATGTGGAAAAGCTTCGTGGACATTGCTTCTAACTTCAGATATTCTACTCGGCATGCCTTCACCCCATTTTCTGTTCCATAATTCATTAATTTCAGTTTTAACCTTTTTTTGTAGCTCTTGTATTGTCCTATCTACCCCTGCCCTTGTCCCATGTGTTATGGAAGTTTCAGCCCTGTCATCCGCTATTTCGTTTCCTCGGATACCCATGTGGACGGGACCCATACTAACGTAATTTGTTTGACCGTCTGATATTCATATAGGATATTCTGGATTTTTTTTATTAATATATTCGTTGAGTGATAATTACCTATGGCTGATAGAACACTTTTCGAATCGGTGAGAATTAAGAATTTTTCTTTTTCACGCGCGATCTCGAGAGCTTTTAGAATGGCGAAGGCCTCGCATGTAAATATTGCTGTGTCACTGGGTAATTTGAAAGACCACACCTGTGGTTCAATGGTATCGAGCACTATTGAGCATCCCGCGCCTTCATTGGTTTTTGATCCGTCAGTGTAATAGTAACTGTGGTCTGGATGGTTTTTGCGGATTCTGTCGTGCAAACGTTGGTAGTGGCTTGGTTTGGTGTTGGCTTTCGAGCCGAGTGCTTCCAGTTGCAGGTTTACTTTAGGTGCTTTCGTCGTCCAAGGAGGCCGAGTTTGATGAATATTTTCATTCGTAAGGGTAAGGTAATGCTGGTCTTGCTCAGGTATTTTTTCAATCTATAATTGAGTGGTTTAGGTGTTCTAAATTGTTTATCGTACAGATCATGGAAATTCTCTTTGAACGTGGCTTTATATGCCGGATTTTTTGATTGTCTTGATATCCTTATGCCATATTTCAAACATAATTCCATTCTCCTGAAACTTAGAGGCATCGAGTTTGATTCAACCAGAATGCTGTAGGTGGGGCTAGTTCTAAATGCTCCAATGGATAATCTTAAAGCCGTATTAATAACCGGGTCTAGCATATTTAAGGTGCTCTCTTTTGCTGAATCATATATGATACAACCGTAGTCTAGTTTCGATTGTATGATAGCCTTATATGTAGTGATGAGTACTTCCCTGTCTGCGCCCCAGTGTAGTGAAGATAGCGTTTTAATGATATTAAGTTTTTTTTGGCATTCGGTTTTAATTTTCTTTATGTGTTGGACCCAAGTGAGTTTGTCATCGAACAGTAATCCAAGGATTTTCAGAGTTTTCACCTGTTCTATGTGTTGTCCGTTTAGGTAGAGTGGCAGAGCTTGTTGGTTTGAATGAGTGCGTGAAAAGTTCATATGTTTTGTTTTAGTGGGTGAGATTTTGAATCCGGATGTCTTTGTCCATTCAGTAATTTTGTCAATGGTTGACTGCATAACGGTGATTAAACTTGCTAAAACTTTGCCGCTAACAGAGAGTGTTACATCGTCGGCGAATAGTTGCGCTTTGACCGGCGCCTCTACTTTCGCTATTATTTCATCTATGGCAATCAAAAACAACAAGATGCTCAATACTGACCCCTGAGGTACCCCGTTTTCCATGAATGTTGACTTAGAGAGCATGCCATTTATTCTCACTCTTATAACTCGATCTTTAAGGAAATTTTTAATAAAGTTCAATAATTTACCTTCAATTCCCCACTTGGACAGTTGAACTATGATGCGTTGCTTCCAAACCATTTCGTAGGCTTTTTCAATGTCCATAGATACCACTACTGTGTGAAACCTGTTGGCTAGTCTTGTAGTAATAATAAAATCAAGTAATGTTTTTGAGGAATCTTACTGAATAATTGTGATTCGTAACGCGTTTCACTACACCGTAGCTTCTTCAGACAAATGAATGTACAGAAATTATGACAACTATATATGGATAAAAATGAGAATCTAAATACAAATGTTCTTGAATAATTGAAAGCTTATTGAGTTTCTTCTTCTTAAGTGGTTATTGATGACAGGCAAATTCAATAAAACTAAGGAATAGATTGCTCCCTGAAGAGATTCAATAGAGGTGAAGGGCTTAAATCGACTTGTTCATTAATGAGTTTTTGTGTTTGTTGATTTCTAAAATTTCCCAAAGATATACTTTCCAATATTTATTATCTGTATGCAACATTTCAAACTGTGGGTTGAAAGAGTGATTTTTTTCTAGGAGATGATTCGCATAGTTTGAATCTGAATTTTTGTTTGAATACCTGCTTTTATGTTCCGATATTCTAATATTGAATTTCTATGTGTTCTACCAATGTAGAAATTATTACAGTCATTGCAATTCAATCTGTAAACACCTGATTCATTATTTTTATCGATTTGGTTTTATGGTTATTTATACATTTGCCTGAGCTATAATTAGTTTGGAAAGATATGTTGAAATTATTGCTACTCAAGAATGATTTCAGTTTCTCACTTGTAATACCAACGTAGGTTAAGGTGTTGAATTTTTGTTTCAATTTATCGACAGGGTAAACTTCATTCAATGCGATTCTACTTTGTTTTTATTCAAAATATTATTTATCATTTTCGGATTATAACCATTATTTTTAGCTATTTGTTTAATTGAATTTAATACTTTGTTGAAATTTTCTGATGATAATAATTATTCTCAACTGTCTATCTATTTCTGTGAAGCAAATAATGATATCGTCTACATAGCGATACCAATATAAACAATATATACTAAGTGGGTGGTTATGAATCAATTTTTCTAAATTATTTATGAACATTTCTGCTAACAAAGAATTTAACGTTTGCTAATCACTAGTATAATATTTGTTATTGAAATTGAATTAATTTTGTTCTAAATAAATTTGTAATAATGAAAGTATATCTAATTTAGTGATCGAATTGACATAATCTTTTCTAATAATTCTTTAACTGAATAGTACGTATCTTTCGGGGAATGTTGATAAATAGATTTTAAACGTCGTCGAAAGAAATGAGTTTGGAATTAGGTGGTATAATGGTATCTTTGATATTGGCAATTAGTTCGTATGAATTTTTGACCGAAAATTTAGATTTAAAATTGCAATGTTTTATTAGCAAGTCGTTAAGGAATTTTGAAAGTTTGAAAGAAGGTGCCGTTACATAAGAAACAACAGGCCTAATGGGGTAATTAGGTTTCATCAACGAATATAATTCGGGGGATTGTGGATTGAAGTTAATGAATTTATATATTTCGTGAACTGTAATTACTGATTTTGCTGTCGAAATTACGTTTCTATCTTCTTCCTGAAATTTAGCGATAGGATCCTTAGTTGATATATAGTACCTAGTAATGTATACTCAACTCTAACGTCGAAAATTTTAGAGAACGCTGAAGTCAACCTGCTTGTTCATAGTGATCTCTTCTCTTCATTGACTTTATGCCACAATCAGAAATGTTTACAACTTAATAATATAAGTCTGGCTAATGGTTTACTTTAGTCCACTCCTATCAGAAATTATTATGAAAAGATAGAAAATATAATCTTTGAATCACCTATAGCGTCTCAAATTATATTTTGGTATCGATATATTGACGATATTTTTGCATGTTTTAATGGTACTTCATCCTAATCAATCAGAAAAGAAATGAACAGTACAATCAATTTTTCAGATTTAACTATTTTTAGGTATAACAATCTTCTTAGCTTCGATATGTATCGTAAACCCATCTTCAGAGATATTTGAATGATTCCTCTCATCCTATTCAACATAAATTAGCTGCCATTATCTCTCTCCATTACAAATCTCTATATTTCATCAATTGAAACTTTCGAAACAAATAACAGCTATTCTTCTTCAATGATAGACAAACTTGTGTCTAAAAACGTTCACAAAAAGCCTATGACAGTATTCATCCTAAGAATAGTTCTGACAGCCACACACATCGATATTCCTTATCAACTTATTTCGGCCCAATTTCTAAAAAAATCGCAAATAACATCCAGTACCTCAATGTAAAATTGGCCCACAATCTCACATTCCAACTATCAAATATATTTGTCGATGTCGAAGATGAAACACTCAATCAGATAATTCCGGAGTATATAAACTAACATGTCTCAATTGTAATGGAATTTATATTGGTCAAACAGACAAGTCGTTTAGAAATAGATATAAGGAAACTTCATTCACATTCTTGTAAAAACAAAACAGATTCAAATGTGGCACAACATTGTATAGAATCACATTTTTCCATAAATAGGATCTACAGAAAGAATGAATGGAATGAGTTGATGAATGATATGAATTTTCGTCATTCTAGTAGAAGTTCCTGGTATTTGTTGAGGAAATTAGGCAATGCTGATCCTGTTTCAAAAACTCCGTCTAATATGAATCCGAATTTTGTAACATCTAGGTTTGTTAATGTCTCTGAAAGTGTGAAGATTAGTAAATATTACAGGAATAGAATGAAACGAATCTTACATAAAAAGAGGAGAGATGCTATCACGGTAGAGGATTTATCGAATCCTTTCGAGGAAGAAGAGCTCAAATATGCAATAAAATCTACTTAAGATCGTAAAGCTCCAGGATTTGATGACATTTTCCCTGAATTTTTTAATCATCTAGGAAATAACGCTTAAAACTAGTTAATATCCTTTTACAATTATATACTCAGCTCAGGTAATATTCCCGTTGAATGTAGAAAGGCTAAAGCTATTGCTATTCTCAAACCTGGGAAAAATCCAGAACTTCCTAGTAGTTATCGACCTATCAGCTTACTTTCTGTTTCTTTCGAAATTTTAGAAAGACTTTTTTATCAGAGGTTAGAACCAATTATTGACACAGCTCTGTCCACTTCTCATGGAGGTTTTCGAGAAAAGTGGAATTATTCTGATTAGGTTTTAGGTTTATCCACTTTCATTGAGACAGGATATCAGGGTAAACTTAAAATAGGCGCTGTATTTGTAGATCTCCCTTCGGCATATGACACAGTTTGAAGGATGATTTAGTTTATACACTCTTTGAAATTGTTGAATGTGGAAAAATTGTAAAGTTTATTGAAAATATGTTATCTGATAGAAAAGAAAAGCAGTAGATTTTTCACTCTCAAAGATGGCTTACCTCAGGGATCTGTTCTTGCACCTCTTCTCTTCAATTTATATATGTCTGACATCCCTGAAACTCCCCCTACAAAGTTTATTTATGCTGATGATATTGCTTAGGTTTTTTGACACTTTGACTTTGAAACAATTGAGCAAACACTGACTTCTGATTTAGAAATTCTGAACATTTTCTTCGAAAAATGGCGTTTATGTCCAAATCCTTCGAAAACTGAAGTTTCTTGTTTTCATCTGAATAATCATAAGGAGGATAGGCAACTAAGAGTATTCTTCAATCAATCACTATCAACTAATAATTTCACTCCAACATATCTTGGTGTAAATCTAGATCGTTCTTTAACTTTCGAATTTCATATTGACAAATTATATCAGATGTTGAAAACAAGAAACAATATACTACGTAAACTAGCTGGATCTAATTGGGACGCCGGAGTCTCTACTTTGCGAACTACTGTTTTAGCTTTAATATATTGAGCAGCAGAATAGTGCTGTCAGGTGTGGTTGAATAGTGCTCATGTCGATAAGATTAATTCTCAGTTGAACTGTTCTATGAGAGTTATAAGTGGATGTATCAGTTCAACTGGTACCCCACGTCTTCCGGTTATTTCTAATTTAGTTGCTTTCAATATTGGCAGGAAATTAGCTTATAAATCATCTTGGGATAAGTAACACTCATTTCCACCTAACCTGAGATAGACATCTAGGAAACCTATTTGGTCGATTGACTTTTTGCGTACACGGGTGAAGGCTGTAGATCTTTGGAAAACTGAATGGCAGAAAGATGATATTTTCAATAAAGTTCTCATAGAGGGTTCTTCCAGAAGAGTTGCCGGTTTTGATATAAATAGGAAAAATTGGTGTACATTAAATAGTCTCAGGACAGGACATAACAGTAGTAATAGTATGTTGTTCAAATGGAATACTGTAGAAAGTCCAGCATGTGAATGTGGCGCAGCTGAAGAAACAATAAGATATTTAGTCCTCGATTGTCCTATTTACCATTTTACGGGTGGTTTTCAAGAAAATTCATTCCGTTTCAGATAATTTCATTAACTTCAAGTCTATTTACGAGATTAGTTTTGAATCTTGAGGTTATTATGGGCTACACCCCCGAATGGTGTATGAGATGTTCCCTGTTGAAAAACAGAGGAGCATTTGTTAAGTTCTTAGATTCAAGTGAGTTTAGACATATAAGAATTAGGTTTGTTTGATGAAAAATGTTTCTGCTGGATTTCTTTTTCCATTGTTACAGATTTTTCCTGTCCCAAACCCCCTTTTTTTTACACTTGTCTACGTGAAGTAGTCCTGGAAATCATAGAGTGCAAGATGAGAATGAGAAAATGAAGCTGCTGAGCAGAAAAATTGTTAGTGCACTTTTTGTACACACGACAATAACACAACATAAACAGACAAGCTATTGCTAGTGCAACAACGACAGAGAAACGTTTATTGAATCATACACAAGATAGTATGGTTCCCCTGTTACATTTCCTGTGCTCACACTTTAGGGGCAATCGAAGGAGGCATGATGCGAGTTTAGATGCCTGATTAAGGAAAGGGCATGGTCTGTTTTTTTCCGCTGGTATTCTATTTATTCGCTTGTTTTTCACGATTGTGTTTTTTCGACACACACCAAAATTATAGATATAAGCATTTATTGTAAATACAATTATTCGAACTTTTGTAAATCCTCTCTTTTCAAAAGAATAATATATACAGATCCTATTCGAAGCACTAAAAGATATAAATTCAATTATCTTGAATCCTACATTCAAAGCCAAACAAAATACAGAGAATAATTAAGTATTTCTAAACGGCCTGACCGATTTATATTATTCCCCAATATTTGGAACTTTTAAGTAGTTCTCAATTATGCATTAGTACCCAATGTTAATTTCTAATATGAACTCTACCTGACTTGTTTCTCTGTATATATATATATATATATATATATATATATATATATATATATATATATATATATATATATATATATATATAAGAAAATTACTAACTTTGTAATTTAATTTTGAACTCATACTTATCTGATAATGAGCAAAACTTCGAAATAGCTATAAAGTTAAATTAACTCTTCCATCTCAAAAGTGAAATTGTCGCAATCATCATAATGTCAAGTACATATCACATAGTAATGGTCGAATCAATTTCATTTTTGAAAAATGTTTATTCCATACCTAACATCTGGTTTTCCCAAATAATCCAAATCTAACCAACCACTATAACAGTGATTTATTAATTTAATTCAATCTATTTGTTGAATGTTGAATGTGAAAACACTGTAAAAAATTCCATTTGAATTTGAGTCATAGTAATCTATCAAATAATAACATCCAAATGCATACAGTGTCTCAAATTATTCAACAAATAACGTTGAATGAGATGAGTGTTTCCAAGAAGAAATGTTTTGGAACTGCTGATTCGCCAGAAAGCGTTTTCCGCCCAAAGGATTAGCGTTTGGCAAGATTCACGGAATTTTCGATTTCTAATTTGAGCCGATATTGCTATCCGAAATTAGCGAGATGTTTCCCGGAACTTCCTTCGATAATCCGGCAGCCAACTAATTTCAACATCTTGTGGAAATATATAATTTCGTCGTCTTGTGTTTTATCGTAATTGAGATTTCAATGCGAGACGGGTTTACATGATTTGCTGTGGGTTACCAGATGATTCGGATTGAAAGTTGAAGCATGTAATTATTCTACTGAGGTAAAGAGTCTTATTCAGAGTGTGGACTTCAAATGGAATGAATTCAGTAAAACGTCAGAGAATATTCTCAAAGAAATTTCACAATTTTCATTTGTACTCAGTTATCTTGTATGAAAAGTTGTGCTTCTTGGGTTATGAAGTGAGTGGGGATAACCCCCAACTTTTATTTTCAAATGGTATGTACTTCATACTTCAATTAATTTTGCCCTATAATTTCAAATAAATGCACACCATATCGTCTTGGGTAGCATTGGTACGAATGAGAAAAGAGAGCTATTATCCAGAAGCTGGCTATCATAGACCTCAACGCCCTTTACAGAAGGAAAGGACCTTACCTCATCACGAAGAGAGATCAAAGGAGGAACTAGTGAGAATATGAAGGGATCTTCATGTTCCGATTACAGGACCATCCAATTGAAGGTAACAGCAGCAGGAGGAACCAGCAACACCGCAGGCAAGCAGGTGAAATGAATCTTTTACTGAAGGTCATTAACGGTAAACCAACAATAGTTAGGAATGAAGATGAAAAAAACTGAATATACCTCCATCTGACCTTTTAGTATATTACCAGAATGTGGGTGGCATGAAAACTAAGCTCAGAGATATCTCTTTTATGTTGCAACAAGCTATAATGTTGTGATACTCACTGATAATTGGCTTGATGCAAATATCTGGGGAGGTATAAGGGGTGATGTCACAACGTAGCCTGCCCAAACGACAACCTCACCTGCTCGTGGTTCACCCTGCTAGAGAACCAACGAGGCTCTGTCGACCGAGTATCTGCCGGTATAAGCAGACCCCTCTTGCTGGCCAACAGCTCCGGGTGGATGAGCTAGCAAGAGTTTGGGCACCCTTTTGTCCATGGGAAGAGAAATCTTCTCTAAACGCGGATGAGTCAGTAAATGACCAACGGCATAGAGATGCAGAAGGCAACGGGAAACCACTGCATTAAAGATCCCAACGGATATCACTAGTAAAATCAAAATGGCTGATTTCAGAACAAAATATTTCGAGTTTCAAGTCCCCCAATCGGATCTCTGGGGGGAGAAAGAAGAAAGGAATGAGGATCGGTATGTGGAACGTTAGATCGAAGAAGGAAAAATTCACAATGTGCTCCAAGAAATGCAACGACTTGAAGTTAACTTAAAGGGACTGATCGAAACCAGATGGTCAGACCAAGGTGAAATGCTATTTGAACAATCAAAACTATACTATTCAGGTAACAACGAACAGCAACATTGAAATGTAGTAGCAATAGTGGTACACAAAAATCTCAAACATTTAATTTTCAGCTTCACCCTCATATCAGATAGAGTAATTATGATAAGAATAAAACAGCGCAAAGAACACTCAATATAATTTAAGTTTATGCTCCCACAGCTAATAAAGTCGAAGGGGAAATTGATCAATTGTATGATGACGTCCAACAAGCTCTAGATATCACGAAAAACAGAGATATTACAATCATTATGGGGAACTTTAATGCAAATATAGGGAAAGGTAAAATGGATGATATTATTGGGGATTTTGGACTGGAAATAAGGAACGAAAGAGGAGATAGATTGACAGAGTTCTGAAAAGAACATGATATGGCAATCACAAACACCTTTTACAATCTGCATGGAAGAAGATTATATACATGAAAATCGCCAGCTGATAAAGACAACAAGATTAGAAGAAATCAAGTAGGCTATGTTTTGATAAAGAAGAGATATCAGAATACCATCAAATCGGCTAAAACCTACCCTAGTTACAAACATCGGGTCGGACCATAATCCAGTGATAGTTAAAATGGAAATCCGTCTCAAGAAACAAGCAGCCATATATATATACAAAATGCAATATCATGACTTACCACTGAATGGCAATTATTTGAACGGGAGTGTTCTCCGAAATTTGATTCATCTGGAAATTGATTCTGAGAACCCACTTTTGAAAATGCTACTGGAAAATGAGCGAAGAATGCATCAGATTCATCGCTACATATTCAAAATGAAGTAATATAACCATGCGGCAAACTTGCAGTAAACATGATTGTGGACAATCTCAACAGTGAATGTGCTTTTACTATTTTATCAGATGAGAGCTGTGATTTATCCAGGAAAGAACACTTATCAATCAGTATCAGATTTTATGGGAAGCCAGTATCCTAATCAGAGAGGAGTTTTCAAGGAGTTTCGAAGTAAAAAATGGACGGGTTGTCTATTGCTTCAGCAATCAAGCAAGAAGTTGATCCTCAAAAATGCGTAGGCCATGACTACGATGGCTGCTCGACAGGGAAAGAAAATTGGGTACAGAAATATCTACGAGAATTTTTCCAAGAGCGTTGTTTTTTAATTTTGCTAGTCATAACCTCAACCTGGTTTTTAATGACTTTAACAACGTTTCTGAAGTGAGACTCACAATTTTAACCTTCAAGGACATTATACAATTTTTCCCTGAATCACCTCTAAAGAGAGTGCATGCTCCTTCTCTGCCTCTTCTTTGTGAAACACGATGGTCGCTATTTCAGGGAAGGGCAACCAAGCTACTTGCAAATAAACCTATCAGCTTGAAGCTAGGAGTACTTTAGCGACTATTCATTTTATGAGCATTGACTTGTTCCAGGTTGAAGATCAAATATAGATTATTTTGGACATGATTTGTGATCATCAACACGGAGGAATGAAACAGCGGGAAGTATCTTCAAAGAAATGCAACAACTTGCTGAAGAGATTAGGGTCGAAATATCTGGGAAACGAACTCTTCGGCCCTACTCACCCATAACGTTAACAACAGACCACTTCAGACTAGCCGTCTTCATTCCGTACATAGACTCGTTGCTACAATCAGTTTCCGCACGGTTTTCTGACCAGCAACGATTGACATACGCTCTCGAAAGGCCCCATCCCTAAACAATATGAAAAGGAACCACATCCAGTGATGCGCCGATAGAAATGGGGAAATTTATTAAATCAAGGTATTCCACTGTGGACTGGAGTTGTGGATGCGATATTGGGCTGGGAAGAAATTTCTTCTCAAAAAATGTGAAAAGGATAGAAATTACTAATTATCAGAGAGTCAGTGGGGCTTTGCAGTTGGTGGATTGAAATGTGCTGTGGAATCCAGACGATGTCAACGACAAGTGGGACGAATTTTGTGCTACTGTCAAATTTCATGTTGCCCAAAACACATCTTCAAAATCTATACGTCAGAATCCTACCAAACCCTGGATTGATGATGGCATCATCCGAATGATTCGCTATAAAAAGTCTCTGTGGCAAAGATATATCAGAAATAGACGCGATACTGATTTCCAAGATCATCGCAATTTTCCAACCAGCTGTCAGTATGTATATCACTTGCTAAGAAGAATTTTGAGGAAGATATCTTCCAGTAAGGATAAAAAGAAATTTTTCAAGTACATTCGTAGCATTCTCAACACCAAAGTATCTATTCCTTCAGTTCGAGACAACGTTGGGAATTTATCCACTGATAATAAAACATCTGCCAGTATTCTCGTAGATACTTTCTCCAAAACTTTCTCTACAGAACCTGCAGGCCCTCTGCCAAAGATCTCCACCAGAAGAAACCAAATGTGATGTAACCATATCCCCAGAACTCGTGGAAGCGGCCATCAAGGGACTGAAATCAAATTCGTCTCCTGGACTAGATAGAATATTCGTCAAATTATATAAATCTTGTAGAAGTTCGCTGGTAGGTCCACTGTCTCAAATAATGTCAACATCGCTCAAAACGCATTCACTTCCAAGCTGTTGGACGAAGGCATCTGTCACTCTTGTGTTTGAAAATTATGACAAATTTCAATAACTTCTGTTGCTGTTAAAATTATGGAAAGTGTTCAACGCTCTGCTGCTGCTCCTCGGAGTATTAATATCATCCCCACGGAGCAGCATGGCTTCATTTCCGTCATGACGTGTCTGCTTCAGTGTGTTGACCAGTGGACGAGGTCTCTGGATAGAGGTGATCCAGTGGACATAGTCTACTTGGACTTCTCTAGAGTCTTTGATCGTGTTCCTCTAAGAAGACTTCTCCACAAACTTCAGCATGTTGGTATTCGAGGAGATTAGCTACTGTGGATCAAAGAATTTCTTTCAGGAAGAGAGTTTTCAGTTGAGGTGGGTGGTGAAAGATCTGTATTCGCTTCTGTGGAAAGTTGGGACCCCAAAGGCTCGGTGCTGCACCTCCTACTGTTTCTGGTCTACATTTTTTATTTGCCTTCTTCTTTGAAATCTGCCTGCTTCTCATATGCTGATGATACAGAACTTTTCAATTGTCCCATCTTGCATCACATCACCCTACAGAATGACTTGAACATTATTACTCGTTGGTGCGAAGGCTGGCTTCTGCCACTAAATACCGAAAAGTTTAAGGTTCTCCACTTGGGGAAAAATAATTTTCATTTGGTGTATTTCGTTAATGGTCACCAAATAGAAAGTGTAGAAATGCATAACGATGTTATGCATTGTATCGGCAGATTTATCCTGGAGCCATCATGTTATGCACTGTTCTAATAAGGCCAAATGTACACTTTATTTACTTCAAAGATCTTTTCATGGATGTGGTCGACTTTTTGACAGCATTACAGCATCAGCATTTTTCCTGGCATCCGTTAGGCAACACTGACGTACCTCGCGCTGCCATATACAAAGACCACAATCGAACGGACAATCAGCACCATGCACCGAATAAAAACATGTCTAAGGTCCTCAACGACGTCCAACTAACTTAACAAAATGAACAACAGTGTTAACTGTGAAAAGATAGCCTTCAAATCTTCACAACCAAGAAAGCTCGGCATCTTATTTTGATTCAAATAAAAAACCCCGATCTCCAGACCACCACCACCCCCCTTGACGTAAGTCTAGCAAGTCTAGCTACGCCCATGAATAAAGCAGATTATTAACAATTCTTCTCATAAATGTCTGCATATTCACAGAAAATGTACAAATAGAAAATCTTATCCATCACAAAATAATTGAAGAGTTGAAAGAACATGGAGCCGTCGAAGGTAAATGTAGACCCATAAATATCAGGGAAACAAATAAAACAAAGCACCTGCATTGAATAAAAACCAATAAAAGGCGGTGATTTAGTGGGGAAATCAAGTTTTATATGAGCCTTGTCCACCGATCATTCTTTTCGACGCACGAGAACCGCAAACGTTGCCAACATGTGGTCATAATGTGTTCTGGCTCCTCCTCGTTGTGGTTTTTATTACACAAAAGTTGAGTGTGGGACCATGGTGATATGTTTTCGCGCTACGGTAAAATAGGAAAACTGTGTAGATTATTATTATAAGCTGTCACTAAAAGTTCTAGAACTCTTCGGAGAATAACAGAAGCTCGTTGATTCAATGAAATATTCAATAGTTCATAAAATTTCTACTAACGTGGAAGAGGTCATAAAATAAAACTTTTTCGTGGAGAAGAATTGTTCAAGGAATTAGTGGAACTCAACCTTAATCGATTTGAGTAATATTGTAGAACAGTATGACATAACTTAATACACTGTAGCGTTCTCTTGTACGGAAAATATCCACAATGAACAAAACAACTATGGGTATATTTTCGCATAAACGCGGTCCACCAATTTCATAGAACTTTTAAACTATTCTTTGACACAGTTTGTGTCACAAGATGAAATTTAAATTTTCCTCTATAATCACGATTTCAAATACAGTATTTCAGATCTCACACTCTCATTTAAAACCAGAGTAACTTCCACGCAATCATTTTAACGAATGATAAAATAAAACAAGTTACTATGTTTTAACTATCACTAATTTATTGATGTAAAGAATGATAAAATTTTACATCGGTTGGACCGGTTTCGGACATACGTCCATTATCAACAACAAGCTAATGAAAACTGAATACTCATATACAATACAGGAATTACCATCAATAAAATGCTAGTAGAGATCACAGTAACTTGAATAATGGTGATTGGTAGGTAATTAAGTCTACCTGGTCGTTAAGGAGCTAAACCCTTTCTACCCTAGATGTCTTGAAAATTTCCATCGATTCAAATAAATTGAGTTTATATGATTTATCACAGGAATGAAGAATTTTTAGCTGTTGAAGTTCTGGAAATGATGACTTTCATTCAGACAATGTGCAGCTAAAGCGGAATCATATTTCTGATGTAGGAATGACCCGAAATGTTCTTTGTATCTAGCCTTGAAAGAGCGTCCTGTTTGACCTATATAAAAGGAATTGCACTCAGAACATGTTAATTGGTACACTCCTGAGTTTTCGAATTTATCGATTTTATCTTTTGTGTTGAAAAGCAGGCCTGACAATTTGCTAACTGGTTTGAATGCAATATGAACATTTTTACTATCTGACAAAACTCTAGCAACCTGTTCTGACGTCTTCCCAAAATATGTTAGAGACATAAATTTTTCGGGCTTTTCTCCTTGGATTAGGGATATATCATGTTGAATGTGTTGTTGCGTATTTTTCGATTAATTAAACTCTCTATTGCTTTTATATCGAAGCCGTTGTTCTCTGCTATTAACTATTTTAACCTCTATTTCGTAATTTTAGGATGATGTTAGCAAAAATACTAATACCATACTGTACGAATTAAACCATTATTATTTGTTACTTGAGTATGATTGAAGGATGAATAGAATTTCATTAAATGAATGTATTGAAATGGAAAAATCATTGTTTAGAGGGTTTTGCATATAGAGCTAGAATGAAAGAATTAGAAGCTTTCAAAGACTTTATTGTAATTCCAAGTATTCTTCTTTTAGAGATATGCTTAATGTTTTTGGATATGCATGTTTCGATCTTTGTCTATTTCACATCTGTTCCTTCTTTGAAGGAATTTTATTTTATTTATGGTTTCAGTAAAATGACTATGACTTTTGATTTATTTGCTCTAGTTAAAACTAAATTGTTGCTTCGAATTTTTGTTTTGGAGTTGTTACGGTATCTGTAATTTTCTGATTTTTTTTTTGGTGATTTGGCGTTAAAACCTCGGTAATTTTGACTGATATGAAAGAGGTCCATCTAGTTTTTCATCTTCTTCTGAAAGTTGTTTGTTAGAGAAATTCAAATTCAACTCCAATATCTTATGCAAACACACAAGAGAAACCGCGGAATGCACAATTGCACTGGAAAAAAACTTGATAAGTTTCATTAAATATCATTCAAAATTGTCGAGATTTTAACAAAAGATCACCAAAAAATAAATCAAAAAATCACAGATACCGTAACAAATTTAAAACAAAATATTCGAAGCAACAAGTTAGTTTTAACCAAAGCAAATAAATCAAACGCTATAGTCATTTTACAGAAATCATTATATACCGGATGACACAGGATAATGGTACACCCCTTTCAGTTCTATATTTCTGCAGGTAATTTATTGAAATTTTGTAATTCGATCAAGATTATGACAGGCCACCTTTTGACTTTTGAAACAATTTTTTTCCAATTGCGGTGTCGCCGTAAATGATTTTGAATGAAGATTTTTAAATGAAACACCCTGTATATTGTCGCATAGTTGGCTTGCAAATAATTTTCTGAATTCAACCATATCTCACAATTGATATTTTGGGCGTCAAAATTATTTTTGGTTCGATTTTTATTTTTCAATCTAGGGTGCCATGAATATTGCCAATTTACCTTGATCGATCGAAGAAACACTTTAAAAAAGCAACTGACGTTAAAATTTCAGATTTGCTCTGTCCAGGCCAGATTAATGTTCTCCAAAATCATTTTTGAATTAAAAATTCATTTTTCCAAATGGCACCATATTGGTACCGAGGTACCATTAGCAGCTTGATACTATGGGTAGACAAATTCTGTAAACACTTTTTTTTTAACTCTAACAAATTATGATGATGTAAAAATTTTCATTTATTTTATTTCAATCCAGTAGGCTAATGGAGATCTTCAAAATCCCTGTATATTTTAGCATATTTGGATTGCAAATAATTTTTCAAATTCAACCATACCTCACATAGGATAATTCAGGAATCAGAATTATTTTTGAGGGGATTTTCATTTTTTGAACAGAGAAGGCTATGAAAACAAACGACTTTGACGTTTCCAATATAAAAGTTTTCCGGATAGTAGAGTTTGCATCGGTCGATTTCACCCAAATTTAGTTTACTGAAGCTTTATTATTATTTAAAATGCCTCAAACATACACAAGGAATGAGAAAGTGGATACGCTACTTATTTACGGGGAATGCCAAAAGAATTCAGTAGCTACTGTCAATTTGTATGCCTAAAGATCCCCCATCGACAATGCCCCGCAAGAAATTGTTTTAGTCGCCTGGAGGGTCAATTTAGAAGATAACCCAATAATGAACCTGAAGAAAAGTTTATCATTGGACAAGACACTGAAATTAATGTGTTAGCGCGAGTGAAAATTGTTAAAATTATTTCCACAAGGTAAGTTGCGTTTGAGCTGGATATAAGTCGTGAAAGCGTTCGTATAAGTAGTATAATTATAAAGCATATAAATATCAATTGCATCAGCATTTTTATGAAGGTGATTATGCAAGGAGGATGGAAAACTGCAATTGGATGATGCAAAATAATGTGCAACCACACAATAATTTCCTTAAAATAATCTTGTTTATAGATGAATCAAGGTTCACGAATTTAGGGCTATTCAACAGACAAAGTCTCATGAGAATCAACATTTATTCAACCAAGGTAATTTTCAGGAACAATTCGGTTTCAATGTTTTGTTAGGTGAGACTGGTACCAGAATAATTGGTCCCGTGATTTTTAATAGGCCGTTGACTGGCGCTAGATACTTACAATTTATTCAGAATGAGATTGAGGGATATTTGGAAAATCTACAGTTGGCGATAGAGAGGGTAATGTTTTATCAACAGGATGGTGCAGCCCCCCACAACACAAGAATTATCTCAGAGTACCTGCGCGAGAGATTCGGAGAAAATTGGATTACAACGAATAGTCCAATAAGATGGCCCCTAAGATCACCTGATTTAACTCCGTTCAACTTTTTCGTTTGGGGCTATTTAAAGAATTATGCTTACGCAACAGCGCCTATACAATGAATGCTCATATCTATAATTTTGATGTGTGTCAGAAAAAACACAAGTGTGAGCTCAGGAAATGTAACAGGGGAACCATACTGTCTTGTATATGATTCAATAAACGAGTGAAAAAACCTGAGGAAAAAACCCGTTTCCCTGTCGCTATTGCATTAGCAATAGCTTGTCTGTTTATGTTGTATTAGTGTCGTGTGTACATAAAAAGTACCAAAGATGTTTCTGCTTAGCCGCTCCATTCTCTCTTGCATTCCATGATTTTTAAACGAAGACAAGAGTGAAAGGAAGGGGGTTTGGACAGAAATCTGTAACAATGGAAAAAGAAAACCAGCAGAAAAATATTTCAGCAATCATACTTCTTATATGTCTGAACAAGTCTAAGAAAAGATTTTACATAGGAAGCAAGGTCATGAAAAGGACTAGGGAGATAATAAAAAAATACATAACCTGCGATATTTCCTCAAATTCCATCTCTGTTTGACCGAGAAGGCCCCGATGGCCAGGTTCAGTCTTCCAAGTGATACCGATTATGATCTATAGATGTTTTAGAATCATTATGGACCCAATAATCTGGGTTGACATCGCCCATATATTATTTCTTCGTGGAACTTGTTCAATTTAAAGAGAAATTTGCAAAAAAATTTTGACAGTCGTTCAAAAAATATAACATTTAGCACTATCTAGAGGATAGAATCAGACGAGCCATCGGCAGTTTAACACCTGAACAATTGACCAGTGTAACTAGAAATTTGCAAGATTCAAATGTGCGTAGACAATAATGGTCAACATTTCGATCAATTCTTATGATTTTTGTTATGTTTTTAAATTTGTTTCCTCGTCTGCTCATGATTTATTCTTATGGATCAGATTATATTTCTTGTTTTGGGATTCATTATTGTTGTTTTGGATTCTTAGAGAAAGAAATTGAGTTTTCTAATGGTATGAAGCTGAATGTATCCTAGATTTGACTCAATCCAAGTGAATGAGTTTATTTCTCAATGAGATTGCTTGATTTCAATGTTCCTTTCCATAGCCTTCTAGATTTACTTACACGAAATGAAATAAAATTAATGAAAATTTTTACATGATCATAATTTGTTAGCATCAAAGAAAAAGCGTTTACAGAATTTGTTTACCCATAGTATCAAGCTGCTAATGGTACCTCGGTACCAATATGGTGCCATTTGAAAAACTAAATTTTTAATTCCAAAATGATTTTGGAAAACATTAATCTGGCCTGGACAGAGCAAATCTGAAAGTTTGACGACTTTTTCTAAGTGTTGCTTTATGGTAAATTGGCAATATTCATGGCACCCTAGATAGATAAACCTACCAAAATTAGTCAATTTTAACATATTCCGGAACTATCAGCGAAAAGATTGCAACTATCATTTCAAAACAGCAAAAAAAAGTTACTTTTAAAACCCACATAAAACTCTCCCAAGAATTTTGCAATTGTAAAGATGAAACTTATAGATTTGACAATACTTGAGTTTACAAGTTGTCCTATATGGATTGTGAAGGCGTTTATTAAGGTCGGACAGATCGTTCATTCAAATCAGATTTCAATAATAATTTATTTCATTTATCACCTTTTGTTTGCATCTTATCAATGTTATATTCATCCTTTTATGTATGTACTTCAACTTATGTTTAGTACTTGTTGTTAGCTGAAATGGGTCGCGAGTCTGAAAATGCAATCCTGAATTTCAATAAATTCTTGTGATAAAAAAATAGTTTAATTACTCATTATCATTATGATTAACTATCACGTAGTAAAGGCGGAATCAATTAACTTTTTAAATTTATTTTTATCTATGGAATCAAGTAAATAATAAAAACAAGTACTGTATTTTAAGGAATTTTACTTAATAATTGCGATTCGTAACGCGTTTCACTACACCGTAGCTTCTTCAGACGAATGATTATGCAAAATGTAAATGAGAATATAACTAAAAATGTTCCTGAGTAATTAAAAGCTTATTGAGTTGCTTCTTCTCAAGTGGTTATTTATGACAGGTATATCCAATAAAATTAAGGAATAGATTGCTCCCCGAAAAGATTCAATAGAGGTGAAGGGCTTAAATCGACTTGTTCATTGATGAGTCTACCTGAGTGTTTGTATTTATTTATTTCTAAAGTTTCCCAAAGATCTACCTTCCAATATTTATTATCTGTATGCAAAATTTCAAACTGTGGGTCGAAAGAATGATTATTTTCTAAGAGATGATTCGCGTAATTTGAATCTGATTTTTATTTGAAAAACTGCGTTTATGTTCCGATATTCTAATATTAAAATTTCTATGTGTTCTACCAATGTAGAAATTATCACAGTCATTGCAATTCAATCTATAAACACCTGATTTATTGTTTTTACCTGGTTTGGTTTTATTATTTTTTATATATTTGCCTAAATTATTATTAGTTTGGAAAGCTATGTTGAAATTATTGCTACTTAAGAATGATTTCAGTTTCTCACTTGTAATGCCAACGTAGGTTAAGGTGTTGAATTTTGTTTCAATTTATCGACAGGGTAAACTTCATTCAATGCGATTCTACTTTGTTTTTATTTAAAATATTATTTATTAGTTTGGGATTGTAACCATTATTTTTGGCTATTTGTTTAATCAAATTTAGTTCTTTGTTGAAATTTTCTGGTGATAGCGGGATGTTAATCAATCTATGAATAAAACTATTGAATGCTGACATTTTATGTTGATATGGATGACACGACGAGTTATGTATTATAATATCTGTATGTGACGGCTTATGGTAAATTGCGAAAACATGTTTTCCATTTTCATTCGAAATTGTTACGTCTAAGAAATTTATCGAATTATTGCTTTCTATTTCGGTTGTGAATGCAATTTTTGGATGTAATGAATTTATATGATTTTCGAAAATTTTCAACTGTCTATCTGTTCCTGTGAAGCAAATAATGATATCGTCTACATAGCGATACCAGTATAAACAATATTTACTGAGTGGATGATTATGAATTAATTTCTCTAAGTTATTCATGAAAATTTCTGCTAACAAAGGACTCAACGGATTGCCCATAATCAGGAACAGATAGACAGTTGAAAATTTTCGAAAATCATATAAATTCATTACATCCAAAAATTGCATTCACAACCGAAATAGAAAGCAATAATTCGATAAATTTCTTAGACGTAACAATTTCGAATGAAAATGGAAAACATGTTTTCGCAATTTACCATAAGCCGTCACATACAGATATTATAATACATAACTCGTCGTGTCATCCATATCAACATAAAATGTCAGCATTCAATAGTTTTATTCATAGATTGATTAACATCCCGCTATCACCAGAAAATTTCAACAAAGAACTAAATTTGATTAAACAAATAGCCAAAAATAATGGTTACAATCCCAAACTAATAAATAATATTTTAAATAAAAAACAAAGTAGAATCGCATTGAATGAAGTTTACCCTGTCGATAAATTGAAACAAAATTCAACACCTTAACCTTCGTTGGCATTACAAGTGAGAAACTGAAATCATTCTTAAGTAGCAATAATTTCAACATAGCTTTCCAAACTAATAATAATTTAGGCAAATATATAAAAATAATAAAACCAAACCAGGTAAAAACAATAAATCAGGTGTTTATGGATTGAATTGCAATGACTGTGATAATTTCTACATTGGTAGAACACATAGAAATTTTAATATTAGAATATCGGAACATAAACGCAGTTTTTCAAATAAAAATCAGATTCAAATTACGCGAATCATCTCTTAGAAAATAATCATTCTTTCGACCCACAGTTTGAAATTTTGCATACAGATAATAAATATTGAAGGTAGATCTTTGGGAAACTTTAGAAATAAATAAATACAAACACTCAGGTAGACTCATCAATGAACAAGTCGATTTAAGCCCTTCACCTCTATTGAATCTTTTCGGGGAGCAATCTATCCTTAATTTTATTGGATATACCTGTCATAAATAACCACTTAGGAGGAGGCGACCAATAAGCTTTTAATTACTCAAGAACATTTATAGTTATATTCTCATTTACATTTTTCTGCATAACCATTCGTCTGAAGAAGCTACGGTGTAGTGAAACGCGTTACGAATCGCAATTATTAAGTAAAATTCCTTAAAACACAGTACTTGTTTTTTATTATTGATAATGGAATTTTACCAAGTAAAAGCCTCCCAAATTCGAATCAAGTAAAACCCACTTTAATACAAAAGATTGTTCTTGCCTACCATCCTCATAAAATTTCACGAAATTTATTTTCCGGGACATATTTTCGTTTTCATAAGGACATTTTTCAATGTGAATTGTATTCAAAATTTAATAAAAAAGGAAGGTACACATCTATTCCCCAAGGTTTGATCCAGATGGGAAAGCTCTGTTACTTCTCTCGCGTTCTCTAAGTTTGTAGTTCTCCGTATTTTAGTGGAGTATAAACGAAACTGCATATTTCAAAAGCCTTATACTAAGGTAAGAATAAAGATTCATCCCTAAACATGGCTTAAAGAGCAACCCTATTTAGATAAGATATTTCTACGTTTACCCTTTCTGCTTGCTGTTTAAAGTAGATGGAAAATAGCTGAATGTTTTATAAAAGGACTATCTGAGAGCGGATATCATCCTTGGTTCGCATTTTCAAGTTTATTTAATCCATAAGTTCATTTTTATCGCATTCGGTAAATACAAACACTTTTGCAAGTCTGGTAAGATTTTCAGCTTATATTATCTTTTAGGATTATTGAGTACTGGAGTTAATGGACTCAAATGTACAGGATGACCTAAATTTCATGTATGTTAAAGCCATCTCGATTACTGCTGAAGATTGTAACAAATTATTGACACGTTTTGGAGGTTTCTTTTGAGCGAATGAGGTTAGTGTTCAGAGTTTTAGCTGTCGAATTATCAACAAAAATTGAGTTGTTGTACTTTCTGAAAGTTATAGAAAGAAAACACATCATTGTGCATAATATAGATGATTTTAGCTGTTGATAAATTTCTTCTTCAGAGAAGTTTTATATATATCATCATGTTGTTAATGGTTTTGATGATATGTTATTCAGTTTTATGTTACATCCACGAGATTTTTTTGTCGGTCAGTGTTATTTATCACTTCACATAAGAAATGATATAATTTTATGTTACTTTAATAAGGTTCGTACACTGAATTTCTCACACATATCATTCCCATGTCATTGATAATGATTATATAAATATCTTCAAAAAAAACTCCAAAAGCAGATTGGTTATTTCTAAATTCATGACATACACAAGCGCCGTGATTATATATCGAGCTTGATGTAAGTATCCAATTTCGCTTACGGCGTCTGGAAAATTGTTTGCGTCTCCTCCAGCCGAGTCAAGTGGATAAAACGGACATTAGCGAACGTTTTCCGCCTATATCGGTTAATTTCTCTACCCCACTAAATTCAAGAAAAATGATAATGAAAGATCGGAGAAAGATATCAATGTTAGGCAGTTTATATTTTGGTTTATATTTTTCCGATGGTAGATCTTTTCGTAGAATATCTCTCCCCAATATTGAGAAGATGCATTTGTGACTTCTGCTAACATTTACCGTTAAAAACTTTGAATTCATTTTTGAAACACTCTTGCAGCGTGCTTAGTGGCCGCAACTACTTTAGTTGAATAACCTTTGGATTAACACAGTGCAAGTTTAACACAGTGCAAGTCACTTTGATTCTATGACCATTCATTCCGTGAATAATCCTCTCTACCATCGGCGACTATCGAAGAATGACAACTGAGAGAACAACGGAGTTCATTCATTTCCTTTGAAGACTTCGTTGAAACCAATCGAAATTAATTAATCATAATAATTTGTAAATTGTTTAATAACCCTTTAAAATGAAAGGGGTAAATAATAATCCATTGTCATCCGCTTTATTTTTTATTTTCTTTTAATATTGAGCAAACATTGAATAAATACCTAGATCCCTCGCTCAACTAAGTAATTATTTTCAATTTCTATCTTTAAATTAATATTCTCAACATGTACATAGATTTCAGAATATCCATCCTCGATAATTTTATATTCTCTTCAGGTCACATTTACGTACAGCATGGATCTATGGTTTCTACGTTCTTAATTCTTAATTTTCATATAGGAATATTTTACTACTTTGTTCACTTCCTTTCAGCATTACCCAACATCGCTTTCTTTATTATTTTTCATTCCTTTCATATTCATCTTATATTTCTTTTGCTTATTAACTTCATTCAATACTTGCTGACCTCTCTCCGGCTTTATTTGAATGGCCTAGAAATAAGTGATATCTAGATTTTCTTTTTATAATTGATTTGCAAGTCTGGTGTGTTCAATCACCATTTTATTTTCTTATTATATGTATACCTATATATTTATCTATGCTATTTTTCATTCTTAATTTGTTAAAATCATTCAAAATTCAGATAAATGTAGAGGAGTCAGTTGTACTTATCACGAGCACATTTTCATGAAAGGAGACAAATTCAATGCGGAAAACTATCAGCCTATTAGTATCGTTGCTACTATAGCGAAAATCTGCGAGAGAGTCATTCTCAAGAAAATTCTAGAATTTGCCCTCTTGAATAAAATAATTCCTGAAAACCAGCATGGTTACTCAAATGCGTTGAAGCTTGGACGAGGATGCTTGACGTATATCACATCGATACACCTCGACTTGTCGTGAGCTTTTAACCGTGTTCCTCACAGGCGTCTTCTCCTCAAGCTTGAGCTTCTAGGAATTTGTGGCGTACTTCTTTCTATTCTGGATGGTTTCTATCGGGTAGAACTTCCTGAGTTCGTGTTGATGATTCTCTCTCATCTGTGCGATCTGTGTCCAGTGCTGTCCCACAAGGCTCAGTATTTGGACCTATGCTGTTTCTTTTATATATGGCTGAGCTCCTCTAGATTGTCGATTCTGACTGTTTTTTATTCGCTGATGACTCTAAGCTTCATAACAGCCCTCTCACCAACGCTACGACTATTTAATATGACCTGAATAGAATTTTCGAATGGTTTAACGACTGGTTTCTACCATTGAATCTTTCAATGTTTCGTACTCTTCACATGGGGACGACGAATTCCTATTTTCTCTCGGGTCAGCCCATCACTAGTTGAGGTAGTCACTCAGATCTGGGCGTAATTATTTCTCACGATTTATCCTGGTCTGAACATATTTCACACACATCAGCAGAAAAAGATATTGTGTCTCACGTCCCCGACCAAATTACAACCAAAGGCTGAAACTCCTTGACCTTTCTTCATTCGCTGATCGTCGACTACGTGGCTCATAATAACTTATAGAGCCTTTTACTCGTTCTTTGATGTTGACCTCACAAGACTCCCCCAACTTAACCAGGATGATCGCTGTGATATAATTTGAAACTTACGAGAGAAATTTCAAGTTTTCTTGTCGGGAGCATTTCATATCAAATCGGGTGTTTCGTGCCTGGAACAGTCTTCCTGAATCAGTAATAAACGCTCCTAGTGTAAATAGTTTCAAGAATGCTTTGGACTCCAGATCGCACTTCCAGAATGCAGCTATTGCTTAGACTCTATGTATTTCCCAGTTTTTCAGCATTATGTATTTTTCCTTTTTTTATAAGTGAGTTTATAGGTTCTCAATTAAACTCTTATCTACTGTTAATAATAAAAATAATAATTTTGGCCTGCACGGTTCGCAGATTTAAACCCCTTCGATTCCTTCCTGTTTCGTCATTGAAATCTTTCGTTTACACCACCCTCCTGGCAAATATTGAGGACTTAAGTAATATAATTATCGATGGGTGCAATTTGATTCTGGTGTTTTTGAAAGAGTTCGCCAATCATTGAGGAGAAGTATGGAATCTTGCATCTGAGCTGGAGGAGGTCACTTCGTAAAGCTTTTGTAATTTTTTGATAGCTTTTGGTGATACTCAAAAGTCTTTGTTCTGTTTGTTGTTGAAATAAAGAAAGAAAAAGACTACGTTACGTACACTGCGAAAATATTCAAATTTAATTGCACCTTTCGATTACATTTGAACACCCTGTAAATCGGTAACGAAGTATTTGCTGACCTATGTTTATATGATATTTCTCATGAAATGATTTCAGCACCTCCTGAAATATTGCCGTGTCTATTTTGAATGCCCTGTATAATTTGAATTCAAATTATTCTACAAATTTTATAGGGTCACTTTGATACAAATCAATGTGCCCCGTATTTTAATATATATTACGTGCCCCAAAGGATTTTTCTCAAAATTCAATTTATACTAAAAACAAGATCGTATAAAACATCAGGGAAACACTTTTACATTTAACGTTAACCATTCGACCTCATTCTATCGATAATTCAATAATGCATATTGTGTATCTATGTGGCACCTGCATCATTGTCCTTACTCCTCCCCCTGATGAAAATCCCTTTAGATCGTGAAATTATTGAAATTACAGTATTTCAGTATTTGTAGTTGTTATTCTGAGAATGAAAATTTCAAAACAATAATGACAAATCTATATCGACGCTCGCTGCTGAAAATTAAACAAACTTGTCGAATTGCCCTGTATTAGTTGAACGGTCATTCGATCGTTACAGAACGACGCTCAGAAGATTAATTGAAGGAAACGTTGAAAAATGAAAGCAGTTCGTTTGAAATGCCGCAGAACGACCGGCCGCATTGTTAATTGATGAAACATCGTGATGATGATATTAGCAATTTCAAAGAGTTCATTTGATTAATTATCGTGTACCGAGTGCGGAATGCTGGTGTCGCGATTTGAAAAATTAATGAAATTAGCGGAAACTTCCGTTTCGAAATATTCAAACACACTCGTGAATTATTCTCTACTGGTATCCGCGAGATTCGTGGTAAAAAAACAGGCGGAACTTTTCAATTTCAGCTTTTTTGATTGTCACCATTTCATCGTGTTTGTTATGAAACGCTGTGTTTCCAATTTTGTTGTTTCAGCGTCATCTACAATTCTTTTTCAATTCGTTGGAACTATCAGACTGATGCAACTGAAATGATTAAAAGACAAAAGGAATTGTTTTAACTACCAAGAAATAAATTAAAATCTACTGTCATTGCGGTTTCGAACTTTCATTCATTACAAAAATGCTGTCTGGATGCTCTCATCTGATTTCTATGATTTAAGTGCTCTAAAAACTAACAATATTCCAGAACGTCAGGCTATTCCGCAAAACGTAGCTTCATTCGAAAACGGGTATTTTTTTATGAAGCCATATAAGTAATTGTTACAATTTTATTCTCATTAGTTTTTCTGAATGTATACAGGTCTTTACTATCATTACTTTCTAAATAAAGAACGCCTTGTGTGATCTAAATAAACAAACATGAACATGTTTTTTACCTGGGAGGGATGAGGTACACTTACTTGTTAACTCATCATTGTTTTCTAGATCTTTGTTCAATATAGTGCAATGTTGTCTGTGCATAAATTTGAAAGTTCGTCTGATTAATTCTGTTGTATATGTAGCGAATATGATATTGATGAAACAATTTGATATTACTTCGTGTATTTAGGTTCAAAACTTAGAGTTCAAGATGGTGTTTGGGCACCTCAATCGATGTGTTGAAGACCTTCGACATTGGTCTAATGGTGAGACTAATGGGGGGTAAATCTACGTGCAATTTTAAGAGGAAAAAATCATATAAACCTAGGTCCGCGAAAGATTCGCGACGCATCTACAGAGTGTTGAAATTTCAGGAAAAATTGTTTTTTTCTTCAAAATTCCTGCAGTTTTTGTGATATTCAGCCCAAATTTGGAATGCAAGCTATTTTATATAGCCTTCATCATTACACGTTCTAGATTTCAACTGAAATTCACAAGGTGTTTTCTTTTCCGAGGTCATGTCTCCTTATGCCCTTTCAAACTTTTTTGCAGTGTGCCACTGATCAGCCACAATCAATTTTCCTCATCTTCGTTCAATTTGGAAACTTTTTTAATACTTGTAATCTCCAACCACTAAATAAAGAATAAATTATTGAAATGCTCGATAGGTATGCCCTAAATTTGCTCTTATTTTGATAGCTCGTCTTCTGAGACTCAACTTATACTTATTCAATATCAAACTAAAGAAAAGAACATTTGAAAACTGAATAAATTGCTGGAAATGTCCTTCACCTGCAAAAATACAGGCCTCTGTCCTTCTTCGCATATTATCACGCACCCTTTGAAATATTCCTGGGGTATTTCTTATTGTGTCACAAGAGGTTATTATTCGATTTCTCAATTCTTCTACAGTGTTTACAGTGTTTGAGATATCCCCATGAGAAAAAGTCTAAACAATTCAAGTCTGGGGACCTAGGAGGCCATGGTTCTGGCCCAGCCCGACCTATCTATCGGTTGTTGAATGTATTATTCAAGAATTCCCTAGCTTCTCCACTAAAATGTGCTGGTGTCCCGTCATGCATGAACCACATTGTGTTTCTCACCAAAAGCGGCACATCCTCGAGCAATAAAGGTAACTCCTCCTCAAGAAATTTCCGATAAGCGGGACCGTTTAGTCTGTTAGGCAAAAAAAATGGCTCCATCAAATAATTTCCAATTATTCCGATCCAGGCATTTTGTGAGAATTGTTCTTGATGATGAGATTCTTCAATGAAATGGGGGTTTTCCTCAGCCCAATAATAATTATTGTGAAAATTTGTGATAGCAATTCTCCAAAAGTTTGCTTCGTCCGTGAACATTATTTCACTTTCAAAATGAGCATTTTCTCTAACTTTATCTAAGAATCATCGGCAGAAATTCAGTCTTGAAGGAAAATCTCGAGGAAGTAGAGTTTGGACGCGTTGAATTTGAAATGGGTACAATAGAAAGTCTAGAAGAATCCTCCAAACTAGAACATGTGAAATATTCAACTGATTTCCAATTTATCTTGTACTCACATGAGAATTCAAATCAATACAATTCAAAACTGCTTCCTCAATATCTGGAGTTCTCATAGTTTGAGTTGCACCTTTTGAATGATTATTTGCGGTGAAACTGGCAGTTTCCCTCAACCTTCTGTGGATATTTGAAAATGTTCGCCTGTCTGTTACTCAATTTGGAAAGCGCACCTGATATGATCGCCTAGCTTCTGTTGTGTTTCCGTGAGCCAGACCGTTCATGTAATGGATATCAGCCAATTCGGCGTTAGTGAAATTAGCCATTATTTATCACAGCTCCGAAAACCAATCGTTAATTCAATAAACAATTCGAGCAGATACTGGTTTAACTTAAGCAACTGTCAAAATAAATGAATAAATGAAAAAAATCAAAGCCTACTAGTCATTTCTTCAATTAGAAGTGTTTTCAATTCAGCGAAGGCATACAAGCCTTTAATAATTAATAATAATTTTTTGCTTGAGAACGGTTGGGGTACGAAAAAATTACAACATCAAAAAAGTTTCTAAAGTGAACGGAGATGACAAAAATTGATTGTACGCTTATCAGTGGCGTACTGCAAAAAAGTTTGAAAGGTCAAAAAGAGACAAGGCTCCGGAAAAGAAAACACCTTGTAGATTTTAGTTAAAATTCAGGACGTGTTATGATGAAGGCTGTGAAAAATAGCTTGCATTCCATATTTCGGCTGAATATCTCAAAAACTGCAGGAGTTTTGAAAAAAAAAACAATTTTCTTCCTTAAATTTCAACACCCTGTAGATGCGTAACGAATCTTTCGCGGATCTATGTTTATATGAACTTTTTTTCTTAAAATTGCACGTAGATTTATCCCTTCACGTTGTGACATACTATTATGTAACACCCTGTATATTTTCGTTACCGCGTCATTGCTAAGGAAACCTTGTCTTTTCAATAATATTGAATTTAATCTGAACAAAAAAACGTCAAAACCGTCTACGGTTACCCTTCTCAAACTTCCCATCTATATCATCAAACCACAATCGACCTCATCGGGAAACTTTCACGTATAATGGTAATTTATTCGAAGAACTTTTCCTTTCAACCTAATCCAGACATGTGTGTTTGTAATGCGTGTTTCGTGAAATGAAACTTTGTTCCAGATTAAGGGCGACCCTTCTTCAGAATTTAAATTTTCCGCACTGAATTTCATGGTTTCCTTCATTGCTTCGCCTTACACGGAATGAAGAAGTTTTGTTGATGGAAAAATGAAATCCTGATATCAAACTAGCCTTGCGTGTGGTAACTTTAAATAACAGTAATTTGGGGGAAACAATTTACCTTTATATTCAGTCAATTATAAGTTTTAAATTATCTATAAAATTGAATACTAAAAATAGGTAGACTTCTTATGTGAAGGTACGAGGATCGTCTCGAAAGTATCCAAATTATCTCTATATATCTTTCTTAGTATTATTTTATATTGTCTTCATCCTTCCAACGCTTTTTCTAATGCTAGAAGCAGTCTTGGTAATAACGTTTCGTAAATAATAAAAAACAAGTAATGTGTTCTTAGGAATTTTACTGAATAATTGTGATTCGTAACGCGTTTCACTACACCGTAGTTTTTCCAGACGAATGAATGTGCAGAAATTATGACAACTATGTATAGATAAGAATGAGAATATAAATAGAAATATTCTTGAGTAATTAAAAGCTTATTGAGTTTCTTCTTCTTAAGTGGTTATTGATGACAGGTATATCCAATAAAATTAAGGAATAGACTGTTCCCTGAAGAGATTCAATAGAGGTGAAGGGCTTAGATCGAATTGTTCATTGATGAGTCTACCTGAGTGTTTGTGTTTGTTGATTTCTAAGTTTCCCAAAGATCTACCATTCAATATTTATTACCTGTATGCAAAATTTCAAACTGTCTGTCGAAAGAGTGACTATTTTCAAGGAGACGATTCGCGTAATTTGAAGCTGATTTTTTATTTGAAAAACTGCGTTTGTGTTCCAATATTCTAATATTGAAATTTCTATGTGTTCTACCACTGTAGAAATTATTACAGTCATTGCAATTCAATCTATAAACACCTGATTATTATTTTTATCTGATTTGGTTTTATTATTTTTTATATATTTACCTAAGCTATTATTAGTTTGGAAAGCTATGTTGAAATTAATACTACTCTAGAATGATTTCAGTTTCTCACTTGTAATACCAACGTAAGTTTAGGTGTTGAATTTTTGTTTCAATTTATCGACAGGGTAAACTTCTTTCAATGCGGTTCTACTTTCTTCTTTATTCAAAATATTATTTATTATTTTGGGATCGTAACCATTATTTTCAGCTTTTTCTCTAATTAAATTTAATTCTTTGTTGAAATTTTCTGGTGATAACGGGATATTAATCAATCTATGAAAAAAACTGTTGAATGCCGACATTTCATATTGATACGGATGACACGAAGAGTTATGTATTATAATATCTGTATGTGACGGCTTATGGTAAATTTTGAAAATATGTTTTCCATTTTCATTCGAAATTGTTACGTCTAAGAAATTCATTGAATTATTGCTTTCTGTTTCGGTTGTGACTTCAATTTTCGGATGTAATGAATTTATATGATTTTCGAACATTTCTAACTGTCTATCTGTTCCTGTGAAGCAAATAATGATATCGTCTACATAGCGATACCAGTATAAACAATATTTATTAAGTGGATGATTATGAAATAATTTTTCTACATTATTCATGAAGATTTCTGCTAACAAAGGATTCAACGGATTGCCCATAATAAAGCCGTCTTCACTAGTATAATATTTGTTATTGAAATGGAAATAATTTTGATCTGAACGAATTTGTAATAATGAAAGAATATCTGATTTAATAATCGTATTGATATGATTCTTTTCTGATAATTGGTTAACTAAATAGTTGTAGTAATAGGAATGTTGGGAAAAAGATTTTTAACGTCAAAAGAAATGAGTTTGGAATTACGTTGTATAATGGTATCTTTGATATTGGCAATTAGTTCGTATGAATTTTTGACCGAAAATTCAGATTTAAAATTGCAATGTTTCATTAGCAAGTTGTTAAGGAGTTTTGAAAGTTTGAAAGAAGGTGCCGTTACATAAGAAACAACAGGTCTAATAGGGTAATTATGTTTATGAAGTTTTACCAACGAATATAATTCGTTTCGTTGGCACTTTCTGTACGTTTATTGCATATGTTTCTTTTCAAATCAAAGCGTGAAGGTAGCGTTTTCAATCTTGAAAACTACTAAAACACGCAAGAACTGTATGGAAACTAACGTAATTGTAAGATCTTCTGCTGGCTTGTATTCGTGAATTTCTAATTTTTGTTCGTCTTCGGACTGTATAAAAGTAAAAAGTAGAACACATGTTGATACTTTAATATGCTCAAACGGTCGACCGCGATCGACTGGTCGAGTAGATCTCGAAATGAAAAAAATTTTCAATAAGTAGGTAACTAAACTGAAAAAATTTATTACGTAATAAAATAACACACTGCTAGCGGCAAAAAGCGGGTTCATCAGAGGAACGCGCGGCACTTGTCAAAGAAATGCCGCGTATTTTATTCTTTCCGCTTTTCTAGAAATTCTGAATTGTAACTTGAGGCTATACTACGTCGATACAAAGTTTATTATTAAATAGCAAAAAATGAGTGCAGCGAAGAAATCTAAAACGAATCATTTTAATAAATATTGGGAAGAAGAGTTTTTTTTTGTATGGTGAAGGATAAGTGCCTTTATCTTATTTGTCGTGCGTCAGTTGCAATACCTATGCGTGGTAACTTAGAGAGGCATCGTAAAACGGTTCATAAAAACTTCTAAAAGGATTTTCCGCAACAGAGTGAATTAAGAAAACTAAAAGTACATAATTTGATATCTTGATTGAAAAAAAAACAAAACATGTTCAAAGGACCAGCCAAACAATCAAAATCTGCTACCATGGCGTCATTTAAAATATCTCATATATTAATGAGATAAAAAACATAAGGTTTAACTTTAATCTACACTTTATTTGAAAAAATTCGACGACGTTTCGCTGACACAGCAGCTTTATCAAGAATGAAAAATAGAATGAAGAGTATTATAAACAAATCGTAGAACAAGTTGGATGAATAACAGGAAAATCCACACCGAGCCATTGTACAGTTAGTATGAAAGGTAATAAAAACTTATTAAACGAGTTAAGTAGGGGTGAATAATTCACATCTACCTGTTCATTCAAAAGCTCGTCCGAATGTTTGTATCTATTTATTTCTAATGTTTCTAGGAGATCTAATTTTTAACTTTTGATTTTATATGTAATATGTCAAAGTTTTTATTGAATGAATGGTTTTCTTTTATTAGGTGGTTTGAATAATTTGAATCAGATTTATTTTTATCGAAGCTACGTTTATGTTCAGATGTTCTTATGCCAAAACTCCTATAGGTCCTATCGATATAAATTTTATCACAAGAACCGCAATTGAGTTTATAGATTCCTGATTTACTTGATTTTTCAACACGAGATTTATTATTTTTAATATGTTTACCTAAGTTATTAGAAGTTTTGAAAGTTATATTAAGATTTTGTTTGACGAGAAAGGATTTAATATTTGTACTTGCAGAACCGCAGAATGTTAAACTGTTGAATATTTTATAGTCTTTATGAATAGGATATACTTCATTTATTGCTTTCTGATACAGTTTTTACGAATGATTAGATCTATCATATCCGGATTATATGAATTATTAATGGCTATCTGTTTGATGATGTTTAACTCTTTATTATAATCTTCTACTGATAAAGGTAAATTGAGTAACCGATGTACCATGCTGTTTGAAGCTGCAACTTTGTGTTGAATTGGATGTAATGAGTAGTTATGTATAATTGTATCAGTATGTGTTGGTTTACGAAAGACCGAAAAAACATAATTATTATTTTGTTTAGTGATTTTTAAGTCCAAAAATTAATGGAATTGTTCTGTTCAATTTCTATCGTGAATTTAATGTTCAAATGGATGGAATTAATGAAATTAAGAAATAAGTCTAATTGACGAGTAGTTCCAATGAAACATACTAAGATGTCGTCAACATATCTATACCAATAAAGAAATTTGGAAATGAGTGGATGTGTATGAATTTTCTGTTCAATATTATTCATGAAAATCTCTGCTAAAAGTGGACTCCAAGGATTTCCCATGATCAAACCATTTTCACTACTGTAATAGATGTTGTTGAAAGAAAAATAATTTTGTTCAATGCAAACGTCCAACAGATTCAATATTTCTGATTTAATTATATGGTTAACATGATTTGAATTCAACATGTTTTCGATTAATATTTTGACATCACCTGGAGGAACACTTGGGTATAAATTCTCAACATCAAACGAAATGAGTTTTGCGTAAGGTAGTAGGTTAACGTTTTTTATGTTATTTATCAATTCGAAAGAATTTTTTATAGAAAATTTTGATTTGAATGAACAAAAATTTTTAATGATACCTATAAGGTAGTGCGACAATTTCACGGCTGGGGCTGTAACGTAAGATACGACTGGTCTAACGGGGTTATTTACTTTATGCAATTTAATGAGTGAATACAGTTGAGGTGGTTGAGAGTTTGGTAAAATTAATTTGTATTTATCTATTGCTTTAATTAAAGATTTTGCGTCGTTTATTGCAATTTTAATATTTTTCTGGAATTTAATAGTTGGATCTTTGTTTAAAATTGTATAGTTTCCGGACGAAATGAAATTTAGAGTTTTAAATAGGTAGTCATTCTTATTTAACGCAATAACAGTATTACCCTTATCTGCTTTTGAAAAATAACTTCATTTAGTTGAGATTTTTGTTTGATGGCCTTTAAAATATTTTGTTCTTTACTCGGTTTAAAGTCAGCTAATGATTAATTTTTATAATGTTAGATGCTAAATATTTAAGGTGAGTGTTATTAGGAATATTTTTCAGAGAAATTTCAGTATCTATGCCAAGTTCCTCTAAATCAGATTTTATCTTGTTTAATTTAATATTGTGTTTTAAACCTTTCTCCAAGAGATTTGTTTCATCAGTTGTGAAATTAGTATCAGAAAGGTTAACGAATCTATCAAAAATTGGTGGTCGTCGAATTTTTTCAAATAAAGTGTAGATTAAAGTTAAACCTTGTGTTTTTTATCTCATTTATATTTTAAAATAGTGTATCTGTTGTCGATATAAAATCAGCTGGTGTAGAGTTTATGATTGATATCGTGAAAACTGATTCAAATGATCACAGCACTGAATTAATGATGATTCTTTATTCATAGTCCAATATGCCCGTTTTAATCGATTTCAAATGGCCGAATTCAAAAATACAATATTCATTTCGGCATTTACTTCATGTTTCGGATAGATTTTGCTATGATAATCCGGCATACGGATGGCGGCATCAATAACTGTTTTATTTTTCATGCTTTTGAATATCAATTCAACAAAACAGTAACAGAAAAAAAAACATTATCCGTAGGGTAATTCATCTACCGATTTGGCGTTTTGTTTTTGACGTGGGCTTGTGTAATGTGAATATGTCCATCCAGTTCGTGTCCGTGATTACCTTTCATTCTTTCAATGGGCAAAACGGATATTGAAAAATAGGACATTCGATTTAAGCGGAATGTTTGATTGCGATAATGGCAGCCAAATGAATAATCTGAATGGTAGTTAGGTTTGCGTTTTCGCTCTAATTGAAATCGTGTATCGAAACTACGAGGGTGGATATTCATGGATGTGAAACTGAAATATCACGCAGGATGGTCAGGTTGGCTGATTTCAGGTTAAATTCGCCATGTTTAAATAGTTTCATCAATATGAGAACCACAGTATTTAGATATAGGTCGTCCTGTAAGGTGTTTCCTGCGCTACGCTGTATGTTTTGAGATACAAGAAATACACGAGGCGTATGATGCAAATCATCATTATTGTAAAAGTAAGTAGCAGGTAGACACTCTTTGTGGTCCTGACAGAGTATAGGTCTACTACAGGGACGCGACCCTGCCTATGCGAGCCGTGACTCCACCCTCGTCTTCAAACCCCCGAGGGAAGCCACGTCCTAACCCCTTCATCCCATCTTTAAGAACCACATCCTAAACCTATCCTACCCATCTTCCAACACGTTTGGCCAACGTGGAAGATCAAGGCCATTATACCCCTAAAATGGCAAATATTAAAACATATGGAACTGAACCCCAGGTGGGTAGGGCACCTAGCCCACAATCCCACACCTCTCAGCAGGTCAGCCTCATGGATTCTGGGGGAGGCAAACATTCGCTTAAACAATCTACGAATACCAGTCGACCATCAAAAACTTCTCTCAACGTCGCCACATTTAACATCAGAACCTTAAAATCAGAAGATCGTTTAGTCGAGCTAGAAGAAGAACTTCAACACATCAAATGGGACATCCTGGGTCTATGTGAAACTCGTTTACCAGGTGAAAAGTACACCACACTCAAGTCAGGACATCTAATGTACCAACGAAATACAGAAAACAACGCACATGTTGGAGGTGTTGCAATCCTAGTAAATAAACGGCTTACACACAAAGTGATTAAAATGAGATCAATTTCTAACAGGGTAATATACATAACTATAAAGATATCACAACGTTACAAACTTCAAGTAATCCAAGTATATGCCCCTACTTCGACCGCAGAGGATGAGGAAATAGAGAGTTTTTATGAAGATATCTCAATGGCTCAGAAGGATGAAAAAGCCCACTTCACTCTAATAATAGGTGACTTTAATGCAAAAGTAGGCGACTCTAAAATAGCTAACCTACCGAATAGAGGAAAACATGGATTGGGCACGATCAATGAACGAGGAGAAAGATTATTAGACTACAATCAAAGTCAAAACCTATACTGTATGAACACTTTCTACCAGAAACAAAGACATCGGCGATGGACATGGCAGAGCCCGGACGGGAATACTAGGAATGAGATCGATTATATACTTACGAATAAAAAACATATTGTAAAAGACGTAGCAGTTATCAATAAATTTAAAGTCGACAGTGACCATAGGTTATTAAGAGCAAAAATAGAAATCGTGGCCAAAAAAGAAAGAAACAAGCTGATACGTCCAAAACGCTTGCCAACAAATGAAGACCTAAAGCAAAATATTGTTCAATATCAATCAGAACTAAGCAAAAAACTAACACCTGAAGAAAACTTAGCTCGACTAGTCATTAACAGTCTTGAAAGAAAGATAACGGAAGACATACAAGTGGCAACAAAGACCATATGCTACAGGGCAAGAACAAAACCTAAAAAATTAAGCCAAGGCACGCTAAGGTTAATGGAAGAAAGGAAAGTAATGGATAGATTTAATCCAGGATACAGGGAACTGAACAGGGCTATAAGACGAAAGACTAGAGAAGACATACGAAATTACAACACAGACTATATACAACAAGTCATAGAAAACAACAGTAACATGAAAGTCTTAAAGAGAATTACTAACACCGGTAGACCCAGAATACATCAATTGAAAAACAACCAAGGTGAAATAAAATATGAAGAAACGAAGATAATACAGATTGTCGAAGGCTTCTATACTGACCTATATTTGTCTAAGAAACCCAAACCTGAAACAACGAATCTTAGTAACATAACAAATGTCGGTTCCGAGGACATGCCTGAGATTAATATTGATGAAATACAACTAGCCCTCAACCAGATGAAAAACGGCCGAGCACCAGGCGAAGATAACGTTACAAGCGAAATGCTAAAATTGGGAGGACAGATCACTTTGGAAGCAATAAAAATATTGCTAAATAAATGCCTAACAAAAGGTAGTGTTCCGGAAGGATGGAACAATGCACACGTTGAGTTGTTGTACAAAAAAGGTGACAAATTTAAGATAGATAATTACCGACCTATTAGCCTTTTACCACACCCTTATAAATTGTTATCAAAAATTATCACAAACAGATTGACAAACAAATTTGACAGCTATCAACCGGCAGAACAAGCAGGGTTTCGCAGAGGATATAGCACAACAGAACACCTACAAAGTCTTTGTACACTTATTGAAAAATGTCACGAATACAAAGTGCCAATACACCTAGCCTTTGTAGACTATAACAAAGCCTTCGATTCTATAGAACTGTGGGCAGTATTTCAAGCCCTCGATAATGCTAGAATAGATTCGAGATCCTACAGAATATATATGAACGACGACTATTCAGGTGAGACTAGACGATGACATGCAAACCAAAAAAATCCCGATAATTAGGGGCGTGAGACAAGGCGATGTGATATCGCCAAAATTGTTCACACTTGCAATGGAGGACGTGTTTAAGAAGTTGGAATGGGATAGAAAAGGTATAAATGTGGATGGAAAATTCCTGAACCATCTCCGGTTTGCAGATGATATAGTTCTAATATGCGATAACCTAGAACAACTCCACGAAATGATGCTAGAACTCAAAAGAACATCGGAAGAAGTAGGATTGGAAATGAATCTGACAAAAACTAAAATAATGACAACGGAGGACGCAATATTGGAAGTCGACGGCAATGTTATAGAGAAAGTGAATGAATATCTATACCTTGAACACACTATAAAGATAGGTAAAGACAATCAAACTGCAGAATTGTCAAGAAGAATAAGAATGACTTGGGCTGCTGTTGGAAAACTAGGATTTGTCTTGAAAAACAAACAAATCCCCATTAACCTCAAAAGAAAAGTTTTCAAAATGTGCGTTCTCCCAGTGTTAACGTATGGCATGGAAACCATGACTCTCACAATAAGATCTGCTAACAAACTTAGAACCACACAACGCGCAATTGAAAGAACTATGCTTGGAGTGAGCCTGCGGGATCACATACGTAATGAAGAAATAAGAAGGAGAACAGGCGTAGAGGACGTAATCACGAGAATAGCTGCATTGAAGTGGAGATGGGTTGGACATGTAGCAAGACAACAGGATGTAAAATGGACTAAGCGAATAACTCAATGGAGACCACGTTTATACAAAAGGGGAGTGGAGCGCCCCCAGAGAAGGTGGCTGGATGACATAAAGGAAAAAGTAGGAAGAGGATGGTATATTATAGCACAGGACAGAGAGAGATGGGAGCTAGAAGGGGAGGCCTATGTTCAGGAGTGGACAGAGAAGGGCTGAAAAAAAAACAAAAGAAGAAGAAAGAAGAAAGAATCCCCTCTTAACTCAATGTGCTCTTGTTTCTGAAGTTTCCACAACTTTTTTCTTTTCAATCTCTACTCTTGAAAGAGGCGATGGCAGTTTGCATTCATATTGTTGCCCCAAAATCCTCTTACAACACTTATGAATGAGGTCCATGCTCTGAGTTCCTGACTATAGATAGATAGACAGATAGATTTAGATAGATAGATAGATAGATTAATTCATTCCAAGAGTAATAACAACTTAATAGGAGAAATCAATAGATAGATACCTAAACATAGAGTAAAAAGAACTAATAAACTAACTGAAAACAAATACAAACAATCAGCTCTCCAGAACCTCCTCCACAGAATAGAATGACTTACTCAAGAGAAACTTTTTCGTTTTACTTTTGAAAGCCGATATAGTCATATTTGTATTAATAACATCAGATATTTTATAGAAAAATTGACCCTGGTAAACGCACTCATTTTCAATCTCAACATAGGAAGCCTTATTTTATCATTGTTTCTAGTGTCATGGTGATGAGTCTTATTATGTTTTGTAAACAGTCCCAGATTAGTCTTGACATAACACAAAAGTAGCCAGATATACAGAGAGGGCAAAGTCAAGATTGCAAGTTCCACGAACTTAGACCTACAATGGTTCATAGGTTTTGAACATGTCATAGTTCTAATCATTCGCTTGAAATGCGACACAAGAACAACCCACTGCTCCCCAAAACATGAAACCATATGTTAATCTTGACTTTACAATTTCAAAATACATCAATCGTCGAACCTCCACTGTGACCGTATCACGAAGTGCTCTCATGACAAAATCCGCTGAGCTCTCTTTTTGATAACTCCATGTGAGTTTATGGTCGACTCCCAGAAAGTTTATCTTTTCGATTTCTTCAATACATTCATCAAAAACCCTGATCAGCAAGCTGTAATCATAAGAAACATACTTCGGTAAGAGGATATGTTTCTATTATGTTTATGTGCAAACCATTTTTGTCACACCAATCACCAAACAAAGTCAAAGCTTCATTTTCTACTTGCACCAAATCCCCCTCTGTTTCTCCTGACAACAAGACATTGGTATCATCAGCAAGGCAACAATTTCGGAATTTTCGGTGAGTTTCAAATCTTCCATGAAGAGAATAGAAACAAAGGGCCCAATATCAAACCCTGGGGAACTCCAGCCAATATCTTCCGTTCATTGGATTCCGCTCCGTCAATGACTACACCTGTCTTCTTCCTTTTAAGTATGAAGCCACCAATGGGTGTGCTGGACCGTATACCTGGTTGCGAAGCTTTTCCAGAAGAAGATCGTAAGGAATCGGGTCAAATGCCTTCTTCAAATCATGAGATAGGCCTCCACACTGTTTCCTATCATCAAGTGCATCACATATAAAATGTATTGCATCATTTAACGCCGTAGACGTTGATCCCTTGATCTAAACCCATTTAATAATTGCTTGTTCCTTAAGAAAATTTACACTAAAAGCACTTTCTAATAGTTCAGCCAACTGATTCTGTAAATATTTAATCCTATAATTATCAGTATCAGGGTACACTTCTCAGAGTATTCACATTGATATCATCTATACCAGCAGTTGGATTCGCTGTTGTTTCTTTCACTAATTTTATCACTTCCTGTGGTGTGACAGGTGATAGGAACATACTGCATGCAACACTTGGTGGAAATTTTACTAGGCTTTTATCTCTTTAGAGCTAGCCAATGCAGCTAAGTGGTCACTGAACACGTTACTCACTACTTCTTTATTCTTCACTATTTCTTGATTCTCTTTGTCCACAAGCTCAAAAACTGTATTTTTGCTAGAACCTTTTTGCTGGTTAATTATTTTTCAACATTCCTTGTCCACATTTTTAGCAGAACCTATTATAAAGTCGTTTTGCCTTTTATACTTTTATTGACTTCCTCTTTGTACAATCTCTTGAATCTATAGAATCTTTCAGTATAATAAGGACTATTAAGTGTTTTCTCCAGTTTGGCCATTTCACATAACTGATCATGAAGTGCTCTTAATATTGGCGTGAACCATTGCGGCTCGATATATTTAACCCTCTTGCTTCATATTGGAAAAGTAAGATCGTAGTAATTCGACTCCTTTCTTTTGGAGTCGAATTACTACGATCTTACTTTTCCAATATGTAGAAAGAGGGTTAAATATATCGAAACGTAAAGTATACAATCAATGCGTTTTACCAGTTTTGACGTACGGTGCAGAAACCCTGACCCTAACAAAGAAATCAGCTAATGAAATATGTGTTGCTCAGCGTAAGATGGAGAGAGCTATGTTAGGCATAACACTACGGGACAGAATTCCCAACCATATCATACGCCAACGAACTAGAGTCCAGGATGCTCTCGAGAGAGTTGCTAATTTAAAGTGGAACTGGGCCGGTCATCTAGCAAGAACCACGGACGGTAGATGGACAAAGCGTCTTTTGGAGTGGCGTCCCAGAGATGAAGCCCACAGAAGTAGAGGACGTCCACCAGCTCGTTGGAAAGACGATATCAAGCAAGTGTGTACGAACTGGATAAATCCGGCGCAAAATCGCGAGGAATGGAGATCGTTGAGGAAGACCTATGTTCAGCAGTGGACTAGGATGGTTGACAGATGATGATGATGATGATGAGTAATTCGACAGCATGTCGTGAAAGGCTTTTTTACCATTGAAATGGTTTTTTTGTATAAACTGCACCCCAAGTTTCATTATCCATTCATTTTCGAACTTCCTAAAATTTTCTTCAGAAAAATTTCTTCTCGTTTCAACGATCCTAGACTGTTCGATCAAAAACGGTTGACTAAATCTGCATATCTGATATGTGTGGTCGGAGTAAAAATTAAAATTAATTTGGTATCAAGTATTCAAGTTTTTCATCAGTCCAAATTTGATGTGAAAATAGGACATTTTTGGGGTCCTTCCTGGTCAAATTTTCATTATATAATTCTAATTCAATGCACGACTGCCCCATAAACGAAAAAAGCAGCAATATTTTGCAAATTCCCATTTGAGTACCACTAAAATTCCTATAACTTTCAAGTCCCCACATATTTGATATTTATTGTTGTAGTCTGTTTCGCCCAAAACACTGCGCATATTTTCATAAGTTTCTTTCGTTGTTCTGAATGGGCAACTGGTATAGAGTTTTAAATTTCAATTATGCTATAACACATCTTTCAAATCTATTGGTTGTTCGGTAAGTAATTTATTTTCTTTTGTGGAAATGAAAGACATTTTTCGTATTATAAACAAATACTTCATTAAATAATATATTGGCCGTTCTGGTCCAACATCTTTTGCCATCCACGCTCATATAGTTTTTGGTCTTGCTGGCAAAAAACTGAGCGAGGTGGTTTTTAACCTCCTCATTTGAGGTGAAGGTTTATTCGTCTAAAAAATTTGACCGAAACAAATAATAATCCGATGGTGCCAGATCTGGAAAATATGGTGGGTGTGGCATTGTATCTCATTCAAGCTGTAAAAGCCTTTGACGATTGACCAAACTCGTTTGAGGTCTCGCGTTGCCTTGGTGAAATACACTTTTCCTATTGATTAGTTCTGGCCTTTTCATGTTAAAGTGTATCATTCAGTTTGACCAGCTGATGACAGAACCCTTCCGAATTAATCGTTGTGTTGTCCGGTGAAAGCTCAAAATCTTTAAAATTGCACCAAACAAACAGCATCACCTTTTTCTGGTGATATCGGCCTTGAAATTCTTAGAGCCGGTTCATCTTTTTTGCTCCATGACCTCTTGCGTTTGACGTTATTGTATACAAACAACCCATTTTTCGTCCCCAATGATGATGCGCCTCAAAAACGGATCATTGTCGTAACAGAGATTTCTCTCTGTGAGAACATGGGAAGCCCATACATCAAGCTTCAAGGATAATCCCAGCTATTTCAAGTGGTCATAAATTGTTGAATTTGATGAATTTAATCTCAATCCGATTTCGCATCAACTAATGCCTTTATCGTGTCTTTATTAGCTTCAACCAACCTTTCTTTCTAACTTGAATAGCATTTTCAGTCTTTCTGTAGTAAAAAAGTAAGATATGTCAAAAATGCTGCTCATCGCTCTCCATATTTAAAAGAGCACCAACCAAAACTACCGTGTAGCATCAATTTTCCACACACAAGCCTTGCTTTATGAGCTCCCAAAACATATAAAAATTATAAGGCTTAAGTGTGAAATTGGATGCAAAACAATACAATTAAATCCTCTGTCGGGAAAAAAAATTACTTTCCGAACAACTATTATAAATAAACGCCACTCAAATGGGATACTCAATATCAAGTTTCTGCAATAAACCGTTAATATCAGAACACGAACACAATGAATTTTCCATACTGTAGAATCCAGAAAACCGACTAAGTTCCCATTATTAAGACGATCGGCATAAGTAATCTGCAGGAGTAGGACGTAAATTTGGATAGTCCATCTTGCACCTAGCTCTTTTGAAACACCCTTTGTTAGGCAAAAATAGCAATCGCTATACCAAAGGGTCTATAAAAGACATGCTTTTTCTTTTCCCATTCATCCACTGTAGGGATGATACGCTACAACTATTACAAAATACATTGGGAACCCTCTGCTTGTCTTCGTCTCCAATTGAAGTACCAAAATACAGGAAGTAGGCTTTTTCAACATTATCAAATAATGGCCTGGCTGATGATTTTGATTTCACCATGAATTCTCCACAAATATAACGAAATTTGTCAAGAGAGATTTTGTAACTGCAGCGGGTTTGTTCCCTCATACCCGTAGTTAAAACACTTTCTTCCTTACACACAGAGAACCTCTCATTTTAATACTCAACAAAAGTTCAAGTAGTTATCAATGTACCTTTGTAAACCTATCTACATTTAAATAGTAGAATCTTTTTGATTTTCTCTCTTTATAATTCATACCTGTACTACTATCTCTTGGTTTTAACTCACAATTTGTCAGATGATGATAGAAATATCGAAATATATACATAGTCCATTCTTTATTTCAAACTGGAGAAAAGTTATTAGAATTCCATTAATTCAATCGTAAACATCATCTTTGAAAAAAAGTGCAGTTACTCATTGAGTGAGAAAGTTCTCCTAAAATATGCTTGATTAAAACCATTACTGTAATGGAAATTAGATACTTTTTTCAACTTTTGTCTAAATTTTATAAAGAAAAGTCAGATAGAATGATAAACTTGCCGATGAAGAAAACGTGATGAGAATGGGATGCCTAATTATTATCTACGCAGCTGTTCTTGCTACTGATATACCTCGAAAGGATGCTTACATGGTTAATTATGACTATAGCTCACAATATAAGTTGCGTAAAATTTGGATATCATTTGGATAATTTCAGGAATACATTTTTATTTATTCGAAATGAAAATATTTCCTTTAAATATCTAGCTTCACCTCTTGCGTTTCTGTCCTTAATCAAGTAAAAATTACATGTCTAGATTCTGAAATATCAGAATGTATAGTATCCAGGAGATCTTCCCCAAATTCTTTAATTCTAAGTGATCGTCTTCCAATTTCTACATTGAATTTTTTATCTTATAAATTTGTTGAATGAAATCTTTCTGCATACAAAAGTCTGGAAAATGCCGTATCTACATCAGATAATCTGTACACAATGCATGTCTGACAGATTATGATTGAAATATCCCTTTTCATCAGATAGGGAGCTCATTCAATTTATTATATTGAATGAAAAAATACCATAAAAGTCATCAGACACTAGACGAAAGTAACAATACAGCATCTTCGAATTTTTTTAATTCCAAATTTCTTGAAATCTTTGTTGCAAAAGCTTACATAATTTTTTTCAAAGAATGAGCATTTTCCAGGAAAAACAAAAGAGAAAAACCTAAGTTGAATTTCTTGGAAATTTAAACTCAGTGCTTCTTTCGCTCATAGAGCAAAAACTGGTAACCATATTTTCATCTCCAGCTATATTACGAAAAGGACTCTAAAAAAATAAATTAATCTTCTCATATTAGCCCAGAAATTGCACCTGAAGTAGATATTTAAAATAGTTTGAAGTATAAATAAAATTCAAGAAAATGAAGAAATATTCCCCAAATCAGGCCACAAAAATACATTACTGCTATCGCAAAATTTTCATTTGTTATATTTGTTAATTGAGGTTAGTTGTTGAATTCTGGAGAGCTTCAATATTTTTACTATTTTTGTGCACAGAGAATAAATTAGGAACCATATTTCATCTCCAGTCGTATTTAGAATAGTAAGACTCAAAGGTAAGGAAATAATCACCCTTATTTCGGCTTAGAAATTACACCACACGTAGGTCCGTGTACTTGCGGAACACGCAGTATATAATTATATATAGTGAAACAATTTAAGTTCTAAATAATAATTCATTGAAATGGGGAAGGATTTTCAAATATGGCCACATAAATAAATTTCTGCTTTCACAAAATTTTCATTCTTTTTATGAATTGAGGCAGATATTTTACTTAACCACAAGCTCATCTAAATCTATCAAACAATGATTCAAGATATTCAGTTTGCAGAAATTCCTAAACAAATGTATGTCCTATGTTAAAAACATCTAAACGTTTCAGGCAATTAAGATAGTTTTAATAATAACTTCTCCACAAGTTTATTTACGAACCTTTTTGCTTTAAGTCTATAAATTAAATATGTATCGCTTGAACAAATGCTAAATTTTCAAAAGCTTATCTCAATAGCTTATCTGAGATTACAGAGTGATATTATATAATCCAATTTAATCCGCGTTTCAAGGTAAACGGGGTCATCGTAACAATTTGCGAAATGTACCTATCCTTTGCTTATTCTTTGAAAATTTTTGCACTTTCAACTAATTGATTGGCATATAATCGTTCTCAAGATACTTATTTTCAAAATGAATGCTTCATTCAAATTCGATTATTTCGAAAAACTAAAATATATCAAAAGAAAACTTTTCATAATCTTCAACTACTTTTTGGCATCACATAGCATGAAATTTTTATATTCAAACTTTCTAACAAGATAAACAAATAACAGGCGGAGATCAGTGAACACTTTCCGTTACTTTTTGACAATGTGAAGCTCCGGTTTAGTTTAACCGGAATATTACCTAACAAAATCAACAATATAGAACTAACCTTACACGAAGTTCCAATGTTTCCCTCGAACAAACCACCAAAAAGTCACAAAAATTTCGAAATGCTTTCGAAAATTCCACCGACAATCACCACGAAATGTCACACCAATCGTCACAAACTCGTCGACAATCGACGATCGTCAAAACGTCAAAATCAGCGAACGTCAACCATGCTAAAACCAGCTGAGATGATATTTAGCTTCACCGGAACAGAAGCAGATCACTCGGAGTGAATCCGGATCATACTGCGGCTCCGGGTTGGCGGTTGGAGGCAGGGATCCGCCCGCCTGCGCATTTCAATCGATTTTACCGGACCTAACCTGGCCTACTCGGATCTATTATACATAACCCACTCGTTCGTTCGTCTCAAGAAATTATGATCATACGAAGACGCTGCTGGTGAGGCTGCTCTGCCAAATTAGGGACAGAGTAATGATCTGGATTCCAGCCTGTCTTTTGGGGCTCTACTTGTTACTTGGGAACATAGATAATTCTTGTAATGATTGTAATTAAGTTTCTGCGAGTTTGAGAGAGCATAGATCGCGGAAACGTTGACTAAAATTTATAGACGGGTTCGTTCGTACTGCTTTCAAGGGAAATTTCAATTCCTTTGATTTATGTAATCGTTAGGGGATATTTTCGCTTTCCAGAAATATTGATTGGGAATAAACGAAAGTTCTGTTTGAATTTTGGATCAAGAAACATTAAAACGTGCATATTTGCTCTCACAACGAAATGAATAATTATTAAAAGATTCAACCTAATTACTTAAAGTTATTGTAATTAAGCAAAAATGGGAGAAAACACTCATATTATGAAATTTCTGATGTTTCAGGACAGACAACAAAATGGCGAATGCGCCAGGATATATAGTTTACTTGCAAATCTATTTTATCTCAACCTGGCAACGGGTAGGTGATTAAAAGATGCAATTTCGGTCAAGTGGCGTCTGATATACCCCATACCAAATTAAATAGCATTAGCTTAGTTTTCGGTTTTGGCGGTATTTTCATTTTTCTTGGGATGAAATTTATAATATTGAATTATATATATATATATATATATATATATATATATATATATATATATATATATATATATATATATATATATATATATATATATATATATATATATATATATATATATATATATATATATATATATATATGAAAAGAGAGGATTTACAAAATTTGAATTATTATTATTACAATAAATGCTTATATCTATAATTTTGGTGTGTGTCAGAAAAAGCACAAGTGTGAGCTCAGGAAATGTAACTGGGGAACCATACTATCTTTTATATGGTTCAATAAACGAGTGAAAATACCTGAGGAAAAAACTCGTTTCCCTGTCGCTATTGCACTAGCAATAGCTTGTCTGTTTATGTTGTGTTAGTGTCGTGTGTACAAAAAGAGTACCAAAGATTTTTCTGCTTAGCCGCTTCATTCTCTCTTGCATTCCATGATTTCCAAACGAAAACAAGGGTGAAAGGAAGGGGGTTTGAGACAGGAATCTGTAACAATGGAAAAAGAAAACCAGCAGAAGAATATTTCAACAATCATACTCCTTATATGTCTAAACAAATCTGAGAAAAGATTCTACATAGCAAGCAAGCTCATGAAAAGGACTAATGAGATAATAAAAAAAATACTTAACCTGCGATATTTCCTCAAATTCCATCTCTGTTTGATCGAGAGGGCCCCGATGGCCAGGTTCAGTCTTCCAAGTGATGCCAATTATGATCTATAGATGTTTTAGAATCATTATGGACCCAATAATCTGGGTTGACATCGCCCATATATTATTTCTTGGTGAATTTGCAATTTTAAGAAAAATTTGCGAAAAAATTTTGACAGTCGTTAATTTAACTACGTGATAGTTAAAAATGATGATAATAGAAAATTAAAGTATGTATTATACTACTCACAAGAGTTTATTTTGAAATTTTGAACAATTAGCAATAGATACTGAAATTTGCTTCAGAAATGTTGAAAACAATAGCTCTCTGAAACACCAAACTGCGTCCGTGATTAAGAATGAATACCTAAAAAGCTTAATAGACCAATTAGAGATCACATATTAATCAAAAATTTAAAAGTTAGAATAACATTGAATGACATTATTTTCACAAAAGCAGATAAAGGAAATACAGTAATAGATTACATTTCCAAAACATTAAATTTCATTATTGATTCTAATTATTCAGTTATATCCTGAGATCCAACTAATAAATTCAATAAGGAAGTGAAAACAGTCATTGAGAATTCAAAATCCATCATTACAGATCGCGAAAATTTTAAACTTGTTTTACCGAATCCTTTACCAGCTCAACTTTATACTTTAGTCAAATTGCACAAAAATGAATATCCAATAAGACCAGTAGAATCATTCACACATGCCCAAGCATTTCCAAAGATTTCCAAATTTTTAATACATATTCTGGAAGAATTTTCTAATTTAAGACCGTCTTTCTCAATTCGTAATTCAAATGATTTGATAAGAAAATTGAGAATATTGTCATTCAAGTAATGCAAAGTTAGTCTCTTTTAATGTCAAGAATTTGTTTCCAAGTATTCCACCGAAAGATCCCTATAATATTATTAGTAGATGTTTGCATGTCTCAGAATTATTTCTTATTCAAAGATTGTTTTTATAAAACTGATGAGAGACTTATAATGGGAAACCCCTTAAACCCTCTTTTAGCAGCAATCTTCATGGATAATATAGAAAAAAACTATTTATGAACACCCGCTTAGTAAACATTTCCTATATTGGTATCGATATGTCGATGACATTATGGTGTGTTTCACAGGAACAGACAGTTCACTGTATTCGAAATTTCATCAACAACCAGCACCCAAAAATTGAATTCACTTCTGAAATAGAACAAAACAATTCTATCAATTTCCTAGACCTCACAGTAACAAGATCAAATAATAAACACCAGTTTTCAATTTATGATAAGCCTTCTCATACAGATATCACAATTTATTATACATCTGCACATCCTTACCAACATTAAGTTGCAGCATTTAATAGCTATATACATAGACTCTTGGTCACACCGATGTCTAATGATAATTATTTTAAATAACTGAATTTGACAAAACAGATCGCAATAAATATGCAAATTTAGTTAGAAACATATTATATAAAAAAACAAAATTAGCTTTACAACAAATATCCCTTCTTGAAAATTTAAATTTAAATATAGCGTTCAACAGATCAACAAATTAAGGTTCATTTATCATAAATTATGAGTCTCCAATTAATAGAGATTATAGATTGGATTGTGCAGATTGCAATCGTTTTTATATAGGTAGAACAGGAAGAAATTTTAATGTTAGAATCTCTGAACATAAACGCAGTTTCATCAATGAAAAACCGATTCAAATTATTCAAATCATATTAGGAAAATGGTCACTCTTTCAATTCAGAATTTAAAATCCTACATTCTGAGAATAGAGGTATAAAACTCAACCTTCTGGAAGTATTGAAAATATCATATTCAATTCCTCCAAATCAAAATTAATAAATTTTTTTTGTATGGACATGTAGAAGATATTGGTATGTTTTAAAGGAACGGCTAGACAACTAGACCAATTTTCACCTTAGATCAATAGCAGTTATCCCAAAATTAAATTCAAGATAGACAGAAAAGGAGATAATCAGTAGCATCACCTGGTATTCTGAATTCCACAATCGATTAAGCAGCTCGACCACAGTTTCTTTGTCAACAAATGTTTTTGAGGGGAAAAAATTTTATCTATGTAGTAACATATGTTTCCATATGATCTCGAGCACGTCTGAAACAAGAACGAGTTTATTTGGCTTTCAGTATTCATTAAATTTGTCTTCAGTTTTCATGCTAAATTAATGCAAGTTTTCTGTATTTCTTGTTGATTTTCGAATCTTTGAATTTATTGTTATGCCTGCTGAACGTCCTGGACGCTATTTGTATGTTCAAGAAGAATTGTAACACTTCTAGAGGAGAGGCTAAGCCAGCGTTACGTGGCTTACTTGTTAAATGTTAAACAAAGCACTATTTCAAGAGCAAATAATCGGTACCACGAAACAGGGGAATACGGAAGAAGGACCGGATAGGGAAGAAATCGGATAACAACACCAGTTGATGACTGTTGCCTTCTTTTAACTGCACTACGAGTTTGGCACTGTACGGCTAGAATGCTACAAAACGAACTTGCATCGAGTTGCAAGACCTCAGTTTGCGAGGGAACATGCAAATTGGGGTATTCCAGAATGATCGAATGTTTTCTTTTCCGACGAGTCCAGGTTCTATCTAGTATCGGAAAACCTTTATTTCAGTTGGCTTCGAGAATTCTCTTCTGTTGATGAACCCTTCATTCATTGCGTAATATACTTTGTTTGTCTTCTTTATTCTTTGATTCAGTACTGAATTTTGTGTGCCACTTTCATCGATAAATGAAAAACAGTAGCAATCATAAGAAAAAAACTAAAAGAAAATTTGAAGATATCAACACCCTGTATTTCAGTAACGAAGGCATAATTCATGGGAACTATTCGTCATAAAATCAATTTCGTTCAATTTTTTGATTATATTCGGGTATATTCCCTACTGAAAAAAATTCGATATAAATTAAAATCTATTCTATAGAATTACCTCAGAACCAGAATTATATGAGTGTTAATCCCATCCTGTCCATTTGTAGAAACGGCACGTTCCTTCCGTACGGTTATCGAAGAGCGCTTAAATCAAGACGAGTTTCCAGAATAATAAAAAAATGTCGCGTCAGTAAGATGCCCGAGAGAAATAGCCGGAGGTTAGCTGGAGTATGTAATTCATTCAATGTCCTTCCGAACAAGTCGAATTTTATGACGCACGTTTCTTATGATATGTCCTCGAATTCGAAACGATCTGCAATAGGAGTTATACTTCTATGTACGAAGAAAAATGTTGTGAACTTAATTTTCATTTCAGTTTGTAGACAGGAGGAAGAAGAGTAGGTGATTTTTGTGAGAATTTACGTATTAACTTTATTTGAAACACAAAATGGAATTTTTTAATTTGTTTTAATTAACAAAAATTTGATTATACAGGGTATCCCAGGTTGAGTGGCCTATTAGATGGTTATGAAGAACTAATAATGCTACAGTTCTGAAATTTTGGTAGTTGATTCAGCTGGTCCGAAATTTTTAGAATATTTTCACCTCAATGGCACCGGTTATACTGGAAAGGATACAAACTTTGTTATTTGATATAGAACACCCTGTATATTTATGACTGGTTCAATAGCACTTGTTACAATTATAAAAACACCAAACACATGAATCTAGCTTGTTTAATTCATGAAATATCCTAGTTTTATTTGAGAATTCTCAATATTTTGCTTTTTGAAAAAATTGATATATCTCGAGAACGGGGTGAGCTTCCAAAGTAATGAAAAGTGTTTTAAAAACAAGAAACCATGCGGGACGTAACTCATATCCGACTGAATCGCAGTCAGTATACAGATTGCCCTTTTTTCCGCCTCACATTTCGAAACGAAGAAACATCAAAAACATTGTTTTTTCAAATTGTAATTCATATTTTTTTAATTCATTAGATTCACCGTGAAAACTAAATGAAGATCCCCATACATACCCTGTACTTGAGGTTTCAACGTACCTACCAGAAGTTAGCAAAGGAGGTTTAGATTTCTGCTTAGATATCCCAGAGCATAGACAGGTTCCTGAGTATAGATAACAAACTATTATTTTTTTAACTGTCAGTCGAATTAATTGCAAAGTTCGATTTTAAATGAAAGGTCTCGATTTTCTAAAATAGAATGCATGCAATTTGAAAAATTTTTAAACGAAGATATAACATCAGTTATTAAACACACAAAAAATTGGAAATCTCCAGGTGTTGATGGTATTCATAACTTTTGGTTCAAGAAATTCTCTTGCGTTCATGAAAAATTGGCTGAATATTTTTCATTTATAATAAAGAACCCCTCAGCTACTCCTTTATTTTTTACACAAGGAATTACTTATTTAAAACTGAAAAGTGATAATACTATTGATCCGTCTCAATATAGACCAATTACTTGCCTTCCAACAATATATAAAATTCTAACTGCATGTATTACCCAAAAAATTTATGCACATTTGGAGAACTATAATATTCTTTCCGAACAACAAAAAGGATGTAGAAAGAAACATCTTGGTACTAAAGAGCAACTTGTAATTGATTATGTTGCTTTGAATCAAGCTCAAACTAAGAAGAGAAATATTCATACAGCCTTCATTGATTACCAAAAGGCTTTTGATAGTTCTCCCCATTCATGGCTTCAAGAAATTTTGGAAATTTATAAAATTGATAAGACACTTCGTCTTCTTCTTGAATTTGTAATGAAAAATTGGAGAACCAATCTTCATTTAATTATTTCAAAACAATCGTTAAAATCCGAAGTAATTCCAATCAAAAGAGGCATTTTTCAAGGTGATTCTTTAAGTGCTCTTTGGTTTTGTCTTTGCCTTAATCCATTACCTCATAAATTAAATGCTACTAGTTTCGGATTCAAAATAAAGAGTCCATCAACTGAATTCAAATTAAGTAACTCAATGTATTTAAATGATATTAAATTATATGCCGGAACCAGATCTCATTTGAAAAGTCTACTTGAGATTACTTTCAACTATTCTAATGATATTCATTTGAAATTTGGGCTTCCAAATTGTAAAAATCTTTCTATTGAAAAGAGATAGATCATATAAAGATTTCCGATATCGAAATCGAGCCAATGCATCAAGGAGATACATATAAATATCTTGGACTTGGTCAAGAGAAGACAATTAACCATAGCAGCGCTAAAGAAAATATTAGAAGTTTATATTACCTATCTTACATCTTCTTTTGGAATTATTAAATGGTCTAAAACTGATCCAAATGAATTACAACATCCAACGAGGAAAATGCTTTGTAAATATCATAAGCACCACCCAAAGTCAGCTGTTCAGAGAGTTACACTACCTAGACATCTGGGAGGTCGTGGATTAACTGATTTGAATAATCTTCATAGTAAACAGATTTTTCATCTACGTTCCCATTTTCATGATAAACAGAGAACGTCTAAATTACATGATATTGTTGTTGCTTCAGATTATAATTCTACACCTCTGAACTTGACAATGCAAAAGGTAGATTTTGAAATATTTGATGATAATTCTAAAAGAGAAAGTTGGATGCAGAATGAATTACACGGAAAGCACCCTAAACGATTGACAAATGATTATATTGATGAAATCGCATCAAATAAATAGTTAGTTTCTGGAGAATTGTTTGCTGAAACAGAAGGCTTGGCAATTGCGATCCAGGATCAGGTTGTTTTCACGAGGAATTATAGAAAACACATCATCAAACAAAATGTAGATGATTCATGCCGTAGATGTTTTTGTTCTTCAGAAAAAGTTTTTCATATAATATCATCTCGCTCAGTCCTTGCTTCAACAGATTATTTAAAAATACATAATGCCGTCACTAATATTATTCATTTTAATCTAGAAATTAAACATGATCTAATTCCAAATGAAAAAAAATTTTACAAATATGAACCTGAGATTATTTGTGAAAATGACAAATATAAACTTTATTTTGATAAAACAATGCTTTGCAACAGACTTGTGAAACACAATAGACCAGATATCATTTGTACTGATAAACAGAATCGAATAACATATATATATATATATATATATATATATATATATATATATATATATATATATATATAGAAGACGGCTATGGGTCAGCTACCGGGAGTGCTTATCTTTACTCTCTTCTTAGTAAAGCATAACGTAATTCCTCTCCCCTTAGTTTTGAACGTCCTCGTTCAAATTTTCTTCTAGAGTTGGTTTGCTGTCCTTGGATATGTGGATGATTTGCCTCGGATAATAGAGCAGTTCAATGACTCGTTTTCTGTGTCGTATGATTATTGTGAAAATTATTATCATGCAACAAGCTACGGTTACGCTCAAGGAGTAATGGAATACTTGGGTTAGAGGCTGTAGGTACAGGGGTTGTTCGTTAAGTTCTTTGGCTTCTTTGATGATTTCAGTTGGATAATTTAAGTGTCGTAGGTAGAGATCGATCTTTTTTTTCAGATTTGAGGTCGATTTCGCTAATATTTTGCGTAGCAATCTCGAATACTGGAACGGTGTTATCGTAGGAAGATGTACCAATAATTATCCTGCATGGTGAGCTCAACAAACTCGTTCCTTTGACAGAATTTCTGGTCAGCTTTCCTTGACAGTCTTCAAGAATTTCTTGTGGTTCTTGAAAAAGTACTAACAGTTCTTTGTTCTTCAGGACATGGATGATTTCGTATTTGTTTTCTATTTTCACTGTACGGCAGTGTTGAAAAGTTTGGAGATTGCAGTTCTCAGCAAATGTCTTCTGGTAGCAGTAGGATATGGAATCAGAACTGTTTCGACATTCCTCGTTGGTCCATCGGTTTTCATTTTCAAACTTGACGAGATACTTCTTTGGTGGAAGCAAGGCAATATCTTGGTGGTTAGGGATAGGGTATATTCGGAAATAGTTAGCCATAATATTTTGAAAAATGGGAATTTTGAGGAGGAAAGTGATTGCTTGATCTGTACCGATTATAGAGATCTTTGCAAACTCTAACACCTTGAACAAATGAATATGATCGATTGAAGATAATTGCTGATATTTGTAAATTTTCTCTAAATAGTTTTGAATTTCTAACGTCTCGTTAACGGTTATAATTTCAAGATTTGCTATTCCATTGAAGGCAAGACTTATTGTTCTTTCTAACATTGATAGTGTATCTAGTAACATTTCTGAATGGAATACTTCATTTTGCAAAAGTATTCTGATTTCTTCTGTTGTTGTCAAGGTTTGAAAAAATCTTCGAGTACTCAAAATATTTTTATTCAATAATTCCAAGTCATCGGAGTATCTTTTGGATAGGTGGTTAGCGAATGAAGTTAACTTATTGATTTTATTTATTTCAGAACTCTTGCTCTTGTGGAGAGCCTCTAGATTTTCGTTTATTGTTTTAAGATCATCATCATCAAGGTTGCCGGTAATGAATTTTACACCTGTCCCAAGGAAATTCATCAGTCCTCGTTTTATTCTTTTATAACTTATTTTACCGATCAATTGTTCGATCTTTTGCAAATTCCGATCGAGTTGGAGATAGATTCGATGAGTGAACTTGTCGATGGTGCTGTTTCTCTGAAGTACCCGAGAATTGTAGAGCAAATTTTTATAATTAGCCATCAAATTTGTTGTATTAATGAATGAAAGAAAATTGTGATAATGGTCGAAGAACTTGACTTCGCCTAAGGGTTCTTCAAGTATCCATTATTTTTAATCGGCTCGATGTGAAGGCCCTGGTTCATTTGGATCTGCGACAGTAATATCGGGAGTATTCTGTAAACAAGAAATACCCTTCCTTACTCTCTTTACATGTTTGATGTTTGCAGTGGTCGTGCGTAATTTTTCAGTTTTCCTATAATTTTACTGTCTTTTTGACATTCAACTGAAATTTTTCGAAAAGGGATCAACCTTTCGAGGTCTATTTCGTTCAACAAACACTTCTGTTTGTTCTAAATCAGGAGGATCGTTACGATTTTCGTTACGCTTATTTAAAATTTTCCTAGCTTTCTCTTCATTTTTGAATAAACTTGATCGAAAAACGGTAAAATTTCTTGTTTTCTTTTCTCATTATAATGTTCATAAACAGTCATGTCTAAGTCAAAATCTATTGGTCTATCGTAAGGTCCGTAAAGTAAATGGAATGGGAATATCCTGTGGATGAGTGTATTGATTGGTTATAAATAAGGGTGGCGGATATCATTAGATTCGCCGGAATTTCATTCTGATTCTTGAGTTTGAGAATCCTGAGTTTCTCAGAATTGTAGAGTGAAAACGTTCGATTGGTGAGTTTGAATTTGGATTATTAACTGTTGTAAAGTGTAGGTCGATTTTGTTTAATTTACAGAATTCTATGAGTGTTTTATTTTGGAATTCTTTCCTGCATCTGAAACAATCTTTTTGGTAGGTTGTGGTGAGAGAAGTAGTGACGTAATTTATTCAAAATTGTAAGACTTGTTCCGTCTTTTACAAGGTATGCTTGTGCATATCTCGAGAAAAGGTCTATAACTGTTAAGAATTTGGAATTTTGAAAAGAAAATGTGTCAATGTGGATGACGTCAAATGGTCTTTTTGCTAAAATTGGTCCGAAAATTTTGGTTTGTACGGATTTCTCTCATATTTTGATCTGAGGCATAATTCGCAACTATTAATAATTTCGGCTATGGTGTTTTTCATGTTAGGCCAGTAGTATTTTTGTTTCAGATAATTATACGTCTCTGTAATACCATTGTGGGTTTTGTCATGGTAAGTTTTAACCGTGTCTTTTGATTCTCTGTTAGTGTTACGTCTTTGCAAAAATTATTAGAAATTATAAGTTTTACTGCATAGTTGAAATTTGCTTTGCAAAACTGAATGAAAAGTTGGCGTAGATTGTGGTCTATGAAAAGATACCATAAGTTTCGTTCGGTCGAAATATTTCTCTGAACATTTTTGATAAGTCGGTTGTTATTGAATTATTTCTTATGGATACTATGTAGGTGTTTTTATTGAATGGTTTAGTGTACTTCACCTTATATTGTTCGCTAGTATTTAAAATGATTCTATTGGGAAAAGTATTAATTGAAGATTCACTAATTGGGATAGCTTTACCGTTATCTTCTTGGGTTGAATGAACTGTATCGCAGGAATTTTGGTCGTCTTGGTGAGTGTTGTTTTGATCTTTAGAGTTCTCTAGCTCTTTCAGAATTTCGGAATATTCAGGGTTCTGGATAATATCGTCATTTTGTGATTCTAAAATTCTGTCTAAGTCTTCGTCAGTCAAGATTGGAATTTCTTCGATATTTGGTGGAATAGAGCTGTCGTCTGTATCAGTGGCGTCATTGTTTTCGGTATTATTCACTTCTACACGAGATAAAGCGTCAGCTACTATATTTTCCTTACCTTTCTTGTGTACAATATCGTAGTCAAATTCGTCCAATTTCAATTTCCAACGAATTAACCTAGAATTTGGTTCTTTTAATTTGTAGAGCCATACCAGTGGTTGGTGGTCTGTCTCTAAAGTAAATTTTCTTCCAAAATATAAGGTCTGAAAAATTTATTTTACAAATATGAACCTGAGATTATTTGTGAAAATGACAAATATAAACTTTATTTTGATAAAACAATGCTTTGCAACAGACTTGTAAAACACAATAGACCAGATATCATTCGTAGACCATAAGGCATACGTAAATACTCGTAATGCCCATTATTGACAGTGAATGCTGTCTTTTCGATTGAATTCTCGTCCATTTCAATCTGGTGAAATCCTGGGCTAGGTCAATTGTCGAAAGTAACGACTTTTACCTAGATTATCCAAAATCTCGTCTATTCGAGGAAGTGGATATTTATCTTCGATAGTTTTCTCATTTAAGCGGCGATAGTCAATCACCATACGGTATTTTTCTTACCAGATGCGTCGGCCTTTTTAGGTACGATCCAAACCGGTGCACTGTAAGGTGAAATTGATGGTCTTATGATTTTATCGTCTAGTAATTTTTGAACTTGATTTTGAATTTCTAACTGCATTGTTTTTGGATGGCGAAAAGATTTCACAAAGACTGGTTCTTCGTCTTTAGTACGAATTTTATGTTTTACCGTATTGCTGAATGAGAGGTCGCAGTTTTCATTATAAAAAATATTTCGGAATTTACCACATAATTTCAATATCTTCTGCCTTTCTTCGGAATTCATATGCGCAGTTCTGATATGATCTGCAATTTTCAGACTCCTGTTGTTTTCTAAGTGTGGTTCTGAAATTTCGGACTCGCAAAATGGTGTGACAGGGATTCTTTCAGAAAAATTGACTTCGATATCAGCAGATTCGTGAGCTGATAAATAGAATCGAATATGAAGGAAGAGGTTTATTTATGGAATTTGGAAAACCCTGGTTATTGTGAGAATAAGGTTTATATATATATATATATATATATAAACTATATATATATATATATATATATATATATATATATATATATATATATATATATATATATGAAACTAAAAGATCTTCACTTCTTTGATCACCGTATTTTTGTGCCTTCAACGGAAACTAAACAGAGGCTATATCTACCAAGATTTTCATTTCTGATCAAAACGCAAAAACAGATCAATTTTTGTTTCAAGGGATGTGATTTTATTTTTTAAATCGGGGAATTATTTGTTCGAACCTGGATTTCGTTTGAATCTTTAAGATCAGAATACATAAGTGAAAAATAATTCATATTTTTGAGAGTCTGTACAATACTTGCCTGAAATATCAGCACCCTAAGCGGGGTGTTGAACATAGACACCTGAGAAGATTGGAAGACGGCTATGGGGTCAGCTACCGGGAGTGCTTATCTTTACTCTCTTCTTAGCAATCAAAACGCAAAAACAGATCAATTTTTGTTTCAAGGGGTTATATTTTTCTGTACAATACTGAAATATCAGCAACATTTTGAATAGGGCAGATGGGTCGAGTGATGACTCAAAAGAAACGTTGTATCTTTGTCTACATTGCCTTGAATGAATTTCCATTTTTGATTTAAAACTGTAAAAGATACAGGGTGAGCAACTGAAAGCTAGGGAAGACTATTTCCCTGAGACTATTCAAGTTTCAGTGAGGTAAAATGGAACAGATCCATGCTGATCAATGGCAGTCATCATCAAGTACCATCCTCATCCCGAATATTAACCCCTAGAGCGTGACCACCCTTGAAAATTTGGAAGAGGGTAGATGGGTCGATACCTCGAAAGAAAGGTATTATCTTTGTCTGCATCAACGTGAATTTTCATTTTTGATTGAAAACTGTAGAAGATACAGAGTGAACTACTGAAAAATAGAGGAGACTATCTAGCGCCCTGAGCTATTATATTTCATTTCCTGTGCTTACACTTTAGAGGTAATCGTAGGAGGCATGATGCAAGTTTAGATGCCAGATTAAGGAACAGCCATGGTCTGTTTTTTCCGCTGGTATTCTATTAATTCGCTTGTTTTTTACGATTGTGTTTTTCTGACACACACTTAAATTGTAGCTATAAGCATTTATTGTAAATACAATTATTCAAATTTTTGTAAATCACCTCTTTTCAGAAGAATATATTTTAGCCTAGTTACAGAATGTACTATTCAATATTAAATAGTAGTTTTCTCCGTCTAACGAAAAATTGAGTATAATACATAAGAAAAATATTAAATTGTAGCTCTCGGTATTTTTTTTGACAAAATAACCCCGCACTGAAATCTAATACTTTTGTCCCATATAAATATGTTTGATGTTCCTAATGATGAATCATAAAATTACCAATATTAGTTAATGGACACAGAAATGCATTTAATCGAACCGAATAAAATTTTTAATCACTAGAGTGGTAATTTTTCACATTATCTATAGGATTTCAGGTCAGAAACAAGGCTCTTTTCATTTTTATCCAGGTTTACCGCAACTTCACTAATAGTTTTTTAATTCACTTTATGCGGTGACTGCACTGTTTTATATTTAAGCCGAAAGAATGTTGGCGTCGAAAGACTAATGCATTAATATTTCTCTTTTTTTGCGAAATTCATAACATTTTATACGATGCTGTTGGGCGGGATGACTGAATGTTTATCCTTTTTTTGATAATGAAGTATACCACTGAAAATTTTCTAATTAATACTGTCTGGTTCCCGATTATTTTCAACTTAAGTGCAGTATTTATTGATGTCATAAATGTTCTTTTTAAGTTGTGTGTCTTATTGAATTCGCGTAAAATAAGTTTGAATGGACTTTGATATATCACGATCAGTTTTTAACGCTCTTTTATTATCTTCTTTGGAATGTTATCGACCAACTTCATATGTAAGCAAATGTAGGATCTCAATTATTATCTTCTTCTAACCATAGTGCTGACATAAATTTCTACAGATGTATGTAAAATGAATGACCATGTTATTATTTGCTGTATTGTGATCCACCAGATGTTTTTCTGTTAAAATTAGAATGAACATGTTTTTTTTACAATTCAGTTATCATGAATCTCAACTAAATAGCTAATCACACAAAAAATCAGTAAACTCTATTTGTCTTCATTCCTGAAAGGTTTCTAAGACGAAAACAAATTATTGAGAGATTAGTAGGGAGACTTCAGGAAAAACTTTTTCGAACAGATCGAAAATAGGTTATAAAAATAAATGACTATCTCTCTACAGTCATTGACAGTAAGTCTGGTGTGCATCAGAGTGGCGTGTTGGGTCTACTGTTTTTCCTCTCACCTTAAATGTGATTTTTTATTTCTGTTGAAAAAGTAAACATAAAGTATTTATTTTTATTTTAATGAAATATTCAATATTCAACCTTCCGTAGAATGTTAAATATCTTCCCTTGAAGGATCTAGTATTCCGATCTACTCTTCATAATCACCGTTAACCGGGGCCACAGGGAAGTGGTACAGCACGATCAGATGTCACGAATAGGAACAATGGACTGCAGTTTCGGTCTCGTTTGACCTCGTCAGCATTGTCTACCCATTCGTAATACAAGGTCTGTGGTCTTTTAATTTTGACGAGGTCCGGAAAAATCTTTCCTTTCACCTCTTCGTCTTTATTTTGCCTTTTTCCTACTGTTTTTTTTTTAGTGTCTCATTTTCAGAAGTTTTACTCTTACCTACTTATGGTCTTGGGTCACCAGCCTCTCTTTGAGGTTTCGGATCGAGTGAAGATAACTCTGTTATCCTCCTTCTTTTATTTTGTTTTTCTTCGTCCTCCTGTCCTCTCTTCCACTGTAGCAGTGAAATGTACTTGTCAGTTTTTCTTATTTTTGTTTGAACAATCTTTCTTATTTGTTCGTTTTCGTGATTTTATATTTTTTCTAAGAAGTTTTCTGTCTTCTAGATTATCGTTTCTTCTATCCTCTGAATATTGACTTCTCGTATTATTTGTTCATTTGAGATGTACCAGGGGCTCCCAATTGCTGGCCTGACTATCTTATTTATTGTCTCTTGTAATTTTCTTTTCCTGTAGGATTTTGTTGTCGTGAACCATATTTCTCCAGCGTATGTTATACTTGGTATTCTAATCATTTTTATTATTTTCATTTTGTTCTCTATTGACAGTTTGCTGCTCCTGTTTAGGAGGGGATATAAATATCCTTGCAGCTGCCTAGCTTTCTTAGCGTTTTCTTCCATTTGACTGTGGAATTTCAAGTTTTTGTCTATTAATACTCCTAGGTATTTTGCTTCGTTTTTCCATTCCACTTTCTGGTTGGCTATCTTTATTTCTTCCGGTTTTTCTGTGTCTTTTCTCCTGTTTTTATAATCAAAGTAAACTGCAACTGACTTGTTGGCGTTGATTTTGATTTTCCATTTTTCAGTATTCTACTAGTTTATTGGTATCTTCTTGTAGTCTTTTTGTTATACATTTGTTGTTTCTATGTGATGTGTAGATTGCTGTGTCGTCAGCAAACTGTGCTATCTTTGAGTGTTTTAGTTCAGGTATGTCCGAGATATATTATTGTACAATAGTGGTCCCAGGATCGATCCTTGTGGGACTCCTGCCTCTATTGGTCTTTCTTCAGATTTGGCATTTTCTATTCGTACTATAAGAGTAAGGGGTGTAAGGGGTGACAGCACATGATCAAGCTGACCCAAAAGACAACCTCACCTGCACGCGGTGCACCCTGCTAGAAACTGACGAGGCTCTGTCGACCGAGTGACTGCCGGTATAAGCAGTCCCCTCTTATCAGCCAACAGCTTAGGGTGGAGGAGCTGTTAAGAGTCGGGGCACCCTATTGCCCTGGGATCGGGAAACCGACCCCGAAGGCGGAAGAACTTCTTGTAAGTCAACGACATTGGGATGTAGAAGGTAAGGAGAAACCACTACATTAAAGATCCTCGAGATATCTCTAGCACAATTATCATGGCTGAAAATCAGGAAGTAACGGCCCTCAGTCCCCGGCAGGTCTTCAGTGATCAGAGGGTGCTAAGAATCACCGGGTCAGCTATGAAGATTAGTACGTGTTCAAAGTATGTACCAACCTGGAAAAATGCACAATATTATGCAAGAAATGGACAGACTAAAAATTAATATCCTAGGTGTTAGTGAAGCTAGATGGCCTAGCTCAGGGCTACTTACAACAAACAACAAAACAGTCTATTACTCTGGAAACAAAGACAATCAACATATACATGGAGTAGCTATCATCCAGCAAAGCAGTCGTAGGATTTGTCCCAATTTCTGAGAGAGTGATGATAATACAACTGGAAACGACCCATACGAAATTAAATTTAATACAAGTGTATGCTCCAACAACACAGGAAACAAATGAAGAACTGAATACCTTTTACCAACAGCTTCAAGAAGCTCTAAAAATAGTAAATAATAGAGAAATTACTGTTTTAATGGGCGATTTCAACTCGAAGATTGGCAGCGAAAGAAGTGGGGGAGTGGTTGGAGATTATGGATTAGGAGAACGAAATGAGAGAGGAGACCGCCTTGTGGAATTTTGTCAAGAGAAGAAGCTAATCATTACCAATACATCCTTCAAACTGCCGAAGAGAAGACTTTATACATGGCGCGCTCCTTTAGAACGACTTAATGATAAGATCGTTAGAAATCAAATTGATTTCATTCTCGTTAATGAGAGATACAGTAATGCCATTCAGTTGGTAAAAGCATATCCTGGTGCCGACGTTTTTTCGGACCACAATCCGTTGGTTGCCACTCTGAAGCTGAAACTGAAAATTCTTGAAAGACCAAAAGCTACACCAAAGATCAACACAACAAAACTACAAGTGCCAAACATTAGAGAACAAGTTCAGAACAGAATCTATGAAAACTTAAATAAAATACAAATAGATCACGAAAATATTAACGAAGAATGGGAGGAATTAAAAAGAAATATAATTAACCCTTGTAGGGAGTGGATGACTGAAGAAATATTAAAAATGATGAACGAGAGAAGACTTTATAAAAGTCAGAACACTCAAAAGTACAAACAACTACAAAAGGAAATTAGAGTAAAGATTCGTCAAGCAAAAGAAAAGTATTACGAGGACAGATGCAAAGAAATTGAGGACTTAGACAGAAAATATGACACGTTCAACCTACACAAAAAAGTGAAAAAGCTTGCAGGCACACAGAGAAAGAATCAAAGCACTATTCTTCTAAATAAAGAGGGTAAGATCTTAATGAATACAGCAGATAAACTACAAAGATGGAAGGAATACACAGAAGAATTATTTATGGATAACAGAACTGAACCAGAAGAAATTAACACATACTGTGAAGAGATAGGCCCAGATATTACTAAAGAAGAGGTATTAAAGAACATGAAAAATGGGAAAAGCCCCGGACCAGATCAATTGGCAAGTGATATACTCAAATTAATTGACGACAATCATATCGGTCTCTTAGTCAATATATTCAATAAAGTATACAGAACCGGAAATATTCCAAGAGAATGGTTAGTATCTACTTTCATCTGCTTACCAAAAAAACCACATGCTAGAGAATGTAGTGATCATCGTACAATCAGTCTGATGTCACACACTCTCAAACTGCTCCTCAAGGTTATCCATAATCGAATATAGCATAAACTTGACATGGATATAAGCGATACTCAATTTGGATTCAGAAGGGGATTGGGAACCCGCGAAGCCCTTTTCGCATTCAACGTGTTGACTCAAAGGTGTCTCGATGTCAACAAAGTGGTCTATGCGTGTTTCATAGACTATAATAAAGCCGTTGACAAGGTTCGTCATGATCAACTGATAGACATCCTTCAATCAAAACATCAAGATAGTAGAGACGTACAAATCATCACTAATCTCTATTATAAGCAAAAAGCTATAATATGCATGGATAACCACACATCAGAAGAAATTGAAATACAACGAGGGGTAAGACAGGGATGCGTTCTATCGCCGACACTCTTCAATGCATATGCTGAAGAAATACTTGAGAAAGCTCTGGAAAACGAAGAATGTGGGATAACAGTTGGTGGAACACGGGTAAACAACATAAGATATGCGGACGACACAGTAATCTTAGCGGAGAGTATAGAAGCTGTGCAGAGACTAATGACCAGAGTATCTACTTACAGTGAGGAATATGGGTTATCACTAAACATAAAAAAGACAAAATTCATGGTAATCTCAAAGAACAATCCAGTAAATGTTAGTCTAACTATAAACGGCAGAAATGTAGAAAGAGTGGAGCAATATACTTACCTTGGAGCAATAGTGAACAGCACAAATGAATACACCCAAGAAATAAGAATAAGAATAGAAAAAGCCCGAGCCAACTTCATAAAAATGGACAAAGTTTTTCGTAGTAAAGATCTAAGTATGGCATTAAAACATCGTTTAGCTAAATGTTATGTTTTCTCTACTCTCCTTTATGGAGCGGAAGCATGAACAGTGAATGCCGCAATTCTTAAAACAGATTGAAGCATTTGAGATGTGGGTGTATAGGAGGATTCTTAGAATATCATGGATGGATCGAGTAACAAATGCAGAAGTTCAAAGACGCATGGGCAGGGAACGAGAGGTTGCTAACACACTCAAGAAACGTAAATTGGAATATCTGGGCCATATTATGAGAGGTGAAAAATATAAATTCCTACAGCTGATTATCCAAGGCAAAATACAGGGAAAACGAAGTATAGGAAGGAGAAGAATCTCATGGCTGAGGAACCTGAGAGAGTGGTTTGGATGCACTTCGAACCAACTTTTTAAATCGGCCGCTTCTAAAGTAAAAATAGCGATGATGATTGCCAACCTTCGACTCGGAGATGGCACTTGAAGAAGAAGATTCGTACTATGAACTTCCTGTCTTTTAAGTACGATGCCGTTATGTTCACAAGTTTGTTTGGAAACTTTGTTCCTTTCATTTTATATATCATTGCTTCATGCCAGACTTTATCGAAGGCCTTTTCTATATCCATGAACGTTGCCGCCGTTTCGTATCTCGTACGATAGAATAAAACTGTTCAATAATTCCAAGCTATCTTTACATAGTCATTTTCAATCAGTGCTGTCCTCTGTGCTTGAAGGTTCAAAGCTGTATATACATTCTGACAGTTTGTAGTTTATAAATGAGCTTGATTCAGCTTTTATACGCTAGAATGCACTCGTACCAACTCCGATAAGCTAATGACATTATCGCCTCCGCATTTCGTTCAACTACAACTTACTTTGTCAGAATTATTGATTATTGTTTTCATTCAGTTCTTCACTCACAACAAATACAGAATGTCACATTACGTAACTCCGTTTTTGGTTCTTAATTTGGGTTCGGAAATGGTTTATGTTGTAGCACAAAGGTTACAGGCACAAAATATACCCAGGGAGAAAACAGAACTAGGTGAAACCGAAATTTCATTGCTGAAAAATGAAGGGACTGTCGTCCCTTTGCTTAATTTATTCACTTTACACGCATTTAATTCAAGCTTTTTTCACGTTTTATGTTATTAATAATGCACATTCCACGATTTTATTGAGAAATTAACCATTTTCTCCAAATTATCTGATAATGAGATATATAAAAAAAACTAATGGGAAGAGGTAAATGAAACACAAAATATTTATTTTTCATCCAAATTTATTGCATCGCCTTCAGAGTAGGTCCCTTACGAAATGAAACATTTATGCTAACGAATATTCCAATCATTCTCGCCGCGACGATTCAAAATTAGTATCTCGAAGTGTAAGTTTGAGTTTTGGAAAAAGGAGAAAGTCAACCGGAGCCATTTCAGGTTAATACGGGGGTTGTTCGCTGGTATATGTCGAGATTTTGGTCCTAAATTCATTCACACTGATAGCCTTGTGAGATGGTGCATTATTGTGGTGCAAAATTAATGAGTTTTTTTCCACAAATCTTCCATGTCTCATCGTGTGTAAAATTGACATTTCGTGTCACTTAATTAGCAATGACAAGTGTTGCCAATCAGATACTCCATTTGTATCACAAAAAGCGTTAGGAGTTTTACATTTACAAACAACTTACAACAAAAACAAAATACAGAATCTTCAGAAATAGAGTAAATAAGCCAAGCCCTTTTGACTTTTTCTCCATTTGCTAGATTTCTTTCAAAGTATTTGCACGAAAACTTTCTCTTATCTTTATTACTTGGAAAGCTAAAACTAATGTCTATCAAGGGCAGACCACGTTCAACCAATATTCTAGCCATCTCATTGGTGATTCTTTCGGGCCACAAACCGTGGTCGAACGGAGTAATATCGATACTAGCCTTATTACAGCCTTCATCGAAAGTGTCACTTGCAGCAGGTATTTCGGTAGCTAACACTACCGAACTTTTTACACAAGCTGAATTACCTGAAGTGGATTGTTCAAGTGCTGTAGACGAGGATGGTGTCATCACTTCATCGGGCTCTGTATCAGTAGAAGCTGTTTTGCTGCTACAACCGCTGTTACTTGTTGCAGGACCTGATGTTACTGTCGAAATTTCAGATGGTCAACTCACGGTAATTAATATCACGAATTTAGAATCTTGAGATTCAGACTATTCGATCGCACCAACATCGATCGTCTCCGTGGAATCTATCTCTCAATGTATTGGAAATTTTAGGGATTAACAAAAAAAAAATTCAGGTAGGTTACTTAATAGTCAATTAGATCTAAATCCTTCTCCTTTACTAAATCTTTTCAATTCATAAGTAAGCAACTCCGATGAGTTTTCCAACATACTCCTTGTACTTGTACCTATTGTAGTATTAAGTAGGAAATAAGACTAATATATAAGGAATAACTCTGTTCATTAGTTTGTATCTATCTGATGAAGCCACAGTGTGGTGAAACCGGTCGTAGTTTTGTTAATATAGTGAAAATCTGAATAACATAGTTTTATTTCATTGAGAATATGTATATCGATTTTCATCAAGTTACGACCTCCTCAATCAAATTATAGAAAGGAAGATCTTTAGTTAAAAAGCATGTAACCAAAATAATATACAATATGAATGACTGTTTGTCCAATCATAAACAAAAAGTTTTGAGTTGAACAGCTGGTTGAAATAGCTCATTATAATTATTTCGATATGACTACGCCATTCAAAATAAATTCCAGTCAATTAAAAGGGAATGGTAATAGTAGCTTTCTCGTATAGCACATATATACATTCACAGCACAATTAATCACCAAAATTGTTGCAAGAATACAAATGTTAGGGAAGATGTTTCTGCAAGATCGACTAGTACAGAAACTGTACTACCAATCCAATTTAATTGGGCCCATGGATCGATGAATCTTGGATTATCCAATACCCAATCAAGTTTTTCACAATAATTTGAAAACACATTTACAAATTTTTATCTTTCACAACCTCTTTTCAAGAAAGATTAGTATACCGTCTCCCGAAATGCGCAGGTTAGAAACGTATTAAAGTTTGGCTGTATCAGCTACACATTCTGCTGTGTTAGGCAAAAGTGTGGATGAGGGGGCTGGATTGGTTGCATGTGATAGCGATTAGAGTTTAGGATTCCAAGTTCAACCAGACTAGTTAGCCAGTTAGGTGTTCTGGCGAGTACTTGTGCTGGCTTGAGTATATACGTCGATCTATGATAAAACAATGGAAGCAGAAGTCCTAGTTTTCCGTAACAGCGATACAGAACATCCACAATGACGAAAATTTTAGGTATCCTAGCTAACTGGAGTCCAGATAACCAGTTTAGCTGAGGACGATTTCTCTCAGTGTTGTATTTGTGAATTTATAAGTATTGAAGACAAAATCGAGTGAACACAGACGTGCTACAAGCCTATTTTCAACATAATAGATATAGTGCTCGAGCATATCGACTCTATCGAAGACAAATTCCAGATAATGTTGAACCAGAACCCAGCCACACAACGAGAGAAATTGGGTGGTCTGATATAATTTCTCGTGAATCCTTTTTGAGACTATCTGACAACGAAAGCTTTTTTTAGTCATCAAAAGATTCAATGAATCTTATCATAAGGTAAGAAAGTGAAAAACAAAGCTGCGTCAATGAAAGTTATTCGATTAGACACTTTCAACAGTGTTATATTTAGATTCCGCATTACCAGACATTTGTATTTCTAATAATCTATTTTTCCGAATTTATTCAATTCAATATTCTTATTGATTATGCATTATTAGCGTATTAATCGATAACATGTAAATTTTAAATGAAACCGGGAAGTAATATTTTAGTATAATTCTTATAATGTATCTGACCTTTTCGTTATAACTGAACGTTCATAAATAATGTCGAATCAGATAGAATATGCATAAATATTAACCTATGAATTGAAAATATGAAATGAATGAGCTGGATTTAAATCTAAGTGAATATTAATCGATACCTGCATAGAAAAGGGTTTTACCACGATGATATACTGATATATGTTGGTGTGTATGTATGTAAGCGAAGCAATTTCACCAACAAGTAATAAATATCATTAATAGGCAATGATTAGAGTCATAATATATCTTCGAATGATCGTATATTAAAATCTATCAAAGTGTACACAACTAAACCCCATCAATAACAACGAGTAGTACTAGAGCCCTTCTTCCCGGAAGATACAGTGTAAGGTCTTTACTCAATTAACACTCTAAATTCTACCAAAAACCAAGTTGTGATTGTTTCAAAATCTGCTTAAGACGATTGTCGAAATTTTTGTTGTTGCTAAGTTGGCAAAGTTTGAAAGCGATCTCGATTTTGTCAGTTCCCACAAGTGTGGTTTGCGATTTTTACAATGGATCAAAATAAAGAACAAAGGGTTTGTTTCAAATTTTGTATTGCAAATAGAATTTCGTGAGCCGAATAGCTGAAGATTACAGTGAATCGGCTTTATCAAAAACAAGTGCATATACGAGGCTGGATTAATAAGTCTCCGGTCTGGCCAAGAGATGGCGCCACTATACCTACTTCGGAGATGGCTTTCTACAGTACCAACCTTAGATAGCTTGTAGGTATAATTTCAGTCCGATCGCCATGTTAGTTTACGTTTGAGAGCACGCTGAACAAGACGCCACTGTGTTGTTTGTGAAGATGGAAAAATTGGAAAAGCGTGCTGTCATCAAATACTTTTATTTGAAGGGGTTAACGCCGAAGCAAATTGAAGAAGAGATTGATTCAACACTGGGGGCATCTTCCCCATCATATTCAAACGTTAAGATGTGGGTTTCCGAGTTTGAAATGGGTCGTGATGAGCCCCGTTGAGACCTCAACTCCAGATATGATCCAACAAATTCATAAAATAGTGCTGGAAGACCGCAGAGCAAAAGTGCGTGATATAGCTGAGACCTGTAAGATGTCATATGAACGTGTGCAAAATATTTTGTACCAACATTTGCAATATGGGTGCCGCGTTTACTACAAATTGATTCGAAAAACCATTTCTACATATAAACATAATCTAAGCGAATTTTGACGAAACTTGAGTCCACTACTACAATCCTGAAACCAAAAAACCGTCTAAACAGTGGATTGGAACAAGGGAACCAACTCCAAAGAAGGCAAAAACAATTTTATCGGCAAACAAGGTTATGGCTACTGTTTTTTGGGATGCAAGAGGTATTATATCCATTGATTACCTTGAAAAGGGTAAAACTATCACTGGTCAATATTACGCAGACTTATTGCAACTTTTAGCATGAGGTGCAAATTAAACGACCCCATTTGGCGAAGAAAAAACTTTGTTTCATCACGATAACGCACCAGTGCATTCTTCGCTCGTTGCCATGGCTGAATCTATGATCTGAAGTTTGAATTCATGCCGCATCCTCTCTACTCTCCAGACCTAGCTCCGAGTGACTATTATCTGTTTCCTAACCTCAAAACATGGCTTGGTGGTAAGAGCCTACCTAAAGAGAAGCATCAAATAACACAATTATTATAGTCAATGAAATTCACTAATTTCAACAACAGTAGTCCTCTACACAACAACGAGCAGTTTATTTACATTTAAAATAACCACCTATCTCTCAAGTAGTCAACTTGAGCCAATTATTATTCAATGCTGAACAAAAAAACAGACAAATTAAAAAACTAAGGAGTTTGAAAAATTGCTTGCAATGAGTGTACGGTAGGTTATGTTGGGCAGACAGGCAGCAATCTCGAGACTAGATTCAAAGAACAAATATCCTCTGCCAAAAATTCTTCAATATGGGAACATATAAAAACCACAAAACATTCGATAACATTAAATAATATCACCATTCTTCATAATTGCGACAAAAGAAAGAAAATGAATCTGTTGGAATATTTGGAAATCAATAAACTTTGTAACAATCCAAGTGAAATCATCCTCAATAGCCAGCTAGAGATTTATACCTCTCCACTACTTAATATCAAATTAGGTTAGTGTCTATATAAGTAAGTTCATTTTCTGTAGTTGTAAAAAGTATAAAATATATTTTACTTGATCTTCATTTAAAATGAATTTCCATAAACTAAAGAAATCATCTATATTACTTTGAAGGATTTTTTAGAAGCACAAATTACAGTTATTTATTTTTAGCTTATGTGAAATAGATATTTTGAATGTGCTTTTCCATTACATAATTCAATATCGTACTGGTAAATCAAAGTCTGACCAACGTTAAGTCTGCATGTAAACTCTATATTAATTAGTATCCTATAATTCATGAAATAACCGATTAAGTCAAAGACAAAACCAAAGAGAATCTTCGAAACCCTCTGAAGTGACTTCAGTGATTGGAATGACTCCAGAAGTTATAACTCAATTCGAATATTTAGACCAAGATTGGTGCTGTAATTACTTATAACGAAATTTGAAAAAACACAAACTGTCTCAGTAATTTTATAAGTTTCCGAAATTTCAAGAAGTCATGATTCAGGGGAACTCTCAAAACCCTTGGGATGATCAATAAAACCTGTATGAATTTTTTCTGAACAAAAAAGAGCAACAGAATCAATAACAAGTTGCTCTTTTTTTGTTGATAATGCAAATGAAGTTTTGCATATTGTTGGAAGAAAGATTCTTGGTCTATATTAGATATATCAATGGTATTCTCACTTTTTGGTTACAAATAAGTAATTCCTTCATTATAAAATGAAGGAGAGCTGATAGATTTTTGATTTTGAATGAAAAACATTGTGCTTATTTTTCATAACTAAAGGTGAATTTGCATGTATTTTATTGTTGAAATCAAAAATTTCATTTTATATTCTGTTCCTTTTTCAGTCATGGACGAGATAATTTCTACGTTGGTGTCTCGAGAGTTGATCACAGATATCATGAAACCCCAAGCAACTTATTGCCACAAAACCATGAAGGAAATGATTTCTGGAATCACCCAAAGCTCTGCAATGCGTCTAGATCCTTCAAGTATGAACAAACTCTGGGATCTTATAACGATGGTTTACAAATGGCAACTTACAATGTCCCACGAAGTCATTAAAATCACCCTTAGACACTTATACGAAATCGAAAATTACGTAACAAACCCTGAAACCCAACTTAGGATTCATAAGGTTCAAGATTATGTAGATAGCTTCAACAATATCTTTACCCAAGATGAAAAAATGACTTTGAGGGAAGATATCTTATATTGGCTTAAACAATATAATGTTAGAGTGTCCCTTTTGATGCGTATGGGGTTACAAAGTATGTCAGGAAATTTCATTGTTAACAATCTTAACCCTATCGCAAACGAAATGTTAAGAAACCTAGGCGAGAACATATACTCTGTAACACAAAACGGAAGAATTCTAGAAGATCGTAAAATGTCAACGAAATCAGAGTCAGACGTGAACGAGATGATGTATTTTGTTGACCAAATCAACGTTAGAACCATGAGTAATGAACAGTTTGGAAAGGCTGATAATGTCTTGAAGTTGACCATTAACGAGCCTAATTCATGCACATCCAATGGGAGAAAGAGACTGAGTAGTTTTGGTAGTATTGAGGTCCAAGTAGAAAGTCCAAATTTGGAGGACTTGGTTAAAGATTTGAGTGTAAAGGAAGAGAATCATGCAAGGAAGACATCTTTGAAGGAGGATCTACTTAATCTTCTTGGTGGTGGAAGCAGTAAAGATAAAGATTAATATCATCGAAAAGTTTAGGTTACGTTTTATCATGCTTTCAAAGTAAGTCATAATCTAAGGAAAACTCAGGTGATTCCTTTATTTTATATACAGTAGATTAACTGAGTTTATCAACACATATTCAACAATATTTTGCTTACCTCCTGCCTTATTATAAATTATTTTGAAAACGTTCAACCCTCAACAAAAATCTTTAATAGAGATTGTTCAACAATCTAAACTATCACAAGAAAAGGAATTAAAATTAATTTAAAATATCATATTAACACATTATAGAAAGTGTTTCAAACACTGATTGATTAACAATTTAGATTATTATTAGAAGAAAAACTCACAGTTGATTTAACTAGTAAGTTACTGACTGAATGGCAAGGATAGGCAAAAGAGTACAAAAGATAGCAAGCATTGTTTAGCAATCTAGATAACTTGTAAAGAGAATAATAATTGATTAGAATACACAATACTGTGGAAGTGAGATGAACAAAAGTCCTAAATATAACAGAATTCTAAGACAGTCTGAATTACTACAAAATGGAAGAATTACTGCTGATCTAAACTAACATGCTATTGATTATATATTTAATAGAGAATGTCAAAAAGTAGCATAATTAGCTTTACAATCTACGAATATGAAGTGAAATATATTTTTACTTTCCACAATTTTAATTTCACAAAAATAACCGGTTTCGACCGTCAGATCATTTTCAAGTGGTCAACTAAAGGAAATGAACTTACTTATAAAGATAAGAGCCTGATTTTATATTGAATAGTGGAGAGGTATTAACGTCTAGCTAGGTAATAAGAGTGATTTCACTAAGCTTTTTACAAAGTTTATTGATTACCAAACATTCCAACAGATTCATTTTCTTCTATTTGTCGCAATTATGCAGAATTTTGATATTATTTAATGTTATTGCATGTTTTATGGTTTTTATATGTTCTTATATTGGAGAATTATTGTCAGACGATGTGGTTTCGAAATTCCTACCTGTCTGCCCAAGATAAGCTACCATACTCATTGCCAACAATTTTGTAAACTCCTGATTTCTTGAATTTGTCTGTTTTTTGTTTAGAATTGAATAATAATTTTCTCAAGTTCAGATCACTTGAGAAAGAGTTGGTTTTTTTAAATTTAGAAGAATAGTTGCTCAAGTTAAGAAAAAGAGAAAAGAATACTGATTCCAATGAATGATCAATTTCTAAAATTATACGAACAAATAAAACTGCATCAAGAAAAATCGGCTAGACCAGTAGTATTATATATAAATACACCTTCAGGTAGGTTATCAAAGTTGTTGAATCCGATATTCATTGATCTCACAAAATTCACACATAGTATTAAATTCGTTTCATTTGATATAAAGAAGATGTATCCAAATATTCCAAGAGATAAATGCCCTCCGATTGTCAGAGAAATATTTACTAAAAATAAGGGGCTACCACACATTACCGATGAGTTTTTCAAACTTCTAAACCTGCCTATCTCAAAATTATTTTCAATTTCAATCAAAATTTTATAAGGAAACATCAGGACTCTTGGTCTCCTTTTAGCCGATAACTTGAAAAGGAGAATACTATTAAATAGCCACTTAGCAAAAAGCATAGAGTTCTCAATTTCCAGGACATAAATAGACAAATTGATGAATTTCTGAAATTTCTGAATGAAGCTTGTACTAACAATGAGTTTACAGCAGAAATGAAAACTAATAACACAAAAAAGAAACCTTCACAAATTCATCTATTCCCATTGACTCTTTCAATCATTTGAATCACAAACTAGCAGCTTATAATTCAATGATCCATAAGGCCTTTTCCATTCCACTGTCACAGACTTCATAATGGAAATAAATACCATCAGTAAACTTGGTTTTAGTAACAAAATTCCCCAGATTTTATTGACAAAATTATCCAACGTAAATAAATATATATATATATATATATATATATATATATATATATATATATATATATATATATATATATATATATATATATATATATATATATATATATATATATATATATATATATATATATTATCATTTACAAGCCTTTCTACAGTAACGGTGTAAGGCTTGATACAAAACATAATTTTACAATATTCGAAATGAAGAAAAACTTAATCAAGAATTAAATAATGAAAATCAACTCAAATATTTTTCACTCGAAACAATATTTCGCCACTGATTCCTATTTTGTGCCATTCTCTTCGTTTCTGTCATCTATACATTTTGTCCCGCTAGTATCTTCGCTACCAACCCATTCCACATTTCCCTCGGTCGCCCCATTTTTCTATTCGTCTTCGTTCGTGTATCCCAAATAGATTTTACCTGTCTTCAACTATCCATTCTGCATATATGTCCAAACCACCTTAGCTGGTTTCGGCCAATTATATTCCTAATGCTGTCTACTTCTAGTTGTCTTATATCTTGATTTCTTAGTCTATCTCTCTTTGTCACTCCAACCACACCTCTCAAATACTTCATCTCCATCGAAACTATTTTGCTTTTCACCCTGCTACTCAATGTCCAAGAATCAGAGCCAAAAGTAAGAACCGGCGTGTGTATTGACTTGAACTTTCAATTTTGATTTTCTCCCAATCCTTCTGTTTCTAAGAAATTTTTTGCTGAGTGTTCCATAAGCTTTCGCAGCACTCTGAATCCTTTCTCCGATTTCCAAATCCTGTTTACCCTTTTCCTCCAGTATACACCCCAAATATTTGAAACTTTTTACTCTCTCTATGATTTTGTTGTTGAGTGTCACCTTCGGATTATTTCTGTTATTCGATATAACTATAATTTTCGTTTTTCCTTCGTTGAGTTTTGGGGATCTTCTCGTAAGGCAGTTATTCCAAACATCCAAATTGTACTGGAGATCATTTTCATTTCTGGTAAAAATCGCCAAATCATCAGCAACGGTGCACTTAGTGATTTCAACTGGATAAAGATTTTTGAAACCCTAGTGGAGTATTCTGACTTTAGTTCTCGCCTCTTTGATAATTTCATCCATGACCACTATAAACAGAAGGGGACTCAATACGCTACCCTGTCTCAAGCCTTGTTCGGTGACAAACTCTTCACATTCTATCCCTCTTTCTTAGCACGTTCCTGCATACAGCATATAAACTTTTTAGTGCCCTTAGAAGATTGTGTCCTATTTGTCTTTGTGCCAAAATTTCCCAAACTCGATGTCTCAATATCCTATCGAAGGCTTTCTCTAGATCAATAAACGCTATCCACACCTCGAGATCCTGAATGAGTATTTTCTCGGTGATCTGTGTAAGGCTGAAAATATGATCCTGGATACTGTACCCCTTCCGAAATCCGCTCTGTGAGTCAGCCAATTGTTGTTCCACTTTCTGTTACAGTTTCCCTTCTAGCACTCTCCCATAAACTTTCGCAACAACACTAAGTAAAGTAATCCCTCGATAGTTTCGGCATTCTTTCTTGTTTCCCTTCTTGAAAACTGGAATTATTATACCAACCTCCCAGTCTCTCGGTATCTTACCGGTTTTCCACACTCTTATCAATAATTCAGTTAATGCAAAGATTCCTCCTTCTCCCATAGATTTAAGCATTTCTGGCCTGATACTATCGTATCCTGCAGCCCGTTTTTCATTTTCTTGATGTCCTCCGATACTTCCACTATAGTGATGCGTTCCTGTTCGTTGTTGTCGTAATAATCCTCGGTGGTCTCTCTCTGTATTGTTTGATTCTCATCTGTACTCAGTATTTCTTTAAAATATTCCCTCCTTCTGTGCTTAATATCATTTTCTTCAGTCAATGTTCTTCCTTGTTTATCATTAATCTCTATAGTAATATCTCTTTTATCTCCTTTAAGCGTTTTGAGCATTCTGAAAAATAATTTCTGGTTTCCCGCCCTTGCATTTTCCATGCGGTTTCCGAAATCCTCCCATCACATCTGTTTCGATGTTATCACTAGTTCTTTCACTTTCTTCCTTTGTATCTTATATTCTTCATGTGCCTCAAGTGTTCTCAAACTCAAGTATTTTCTCCATGCCGTTTTCTTCATTTTCACTTGTTCGTTTAACTCCTATTCCACCAAGCTGTTTGTTTTCTGGTGTTCTCAGACCTTATTGTACCACATACCTTTGCAGAGTTGTGTAACACCTCTTTGAATGCTATCCACATTTCCTCAATATCTCCCCTTTTCCATATATATTCTAGGTTTCTTAATCTTCTATCCACGCTTTCTTTGTATTATGCTGCAATATTGGGCTCATTAAACTTATATACTCTCATCGTTTCATATTTCAATTTACCTTCTTTTTCACCATTCTTTCGATTTTTCTCATGAACTTTCTCTTGTTTTATTTTTCCTACCAAAAGAAAATGATCGCTCCCTATTTCCACCCCTTTTTTTACTCTAACATCTTTTACATCTTTCAAGTATTGTCTCTGAACTAGTACATAATCTATAATTGATTTTTCGTTTCGGCTCATCACCTCTCTTGTGAACTTGTGTATGTCTTTGTGCTGGTAAAAAGTATTCATAATGGCCAACTGATTTTCTGTGCAGTAACTTCGACTAACTATTTCTCTAAATATCAAATAACCACCTTTTTCTCAAGTGGTCTGAACTTGATGAAATTATTATCCAATGCTTTTTCCTACAAAATAAGGAAATAAGACTTATATATAAGGAATTACTCTGTTCATTAGTTTGTATCTATCTAATGAAGCCACAGTGTGGTGAAACCGGTCATAGTATTGTTAATATAGTGAAAATCTAAATAACATAGTTTTATTACATTGAAAATATGTATATCGACTTTCATCAAGTAACGACCTCCTCAATCAAACTTTGACTCACAAACCTTACTCTAACCCCTAATAGCCAGCTAGAAATTTATATATCTCCACTACTTAATATCAAATTAGTCTAGTATCTATATAAGTAAGTTCATTTCCAGTAGTTGACCACTGAAAATGCCCTGATGGTCGAAACGGGTCGTGTTTGTAAAAATGAAATTGTGGAAAGTATAAAATATATTTTACTTCATCTTCGTTGAAAATGAATTTCCATAAAATGTATAAATCTATTATTATTCACTTGACAATCTAGATTATCAAAAGAAAGATAAAAAATCACCTACATAAAGCAGAAAGATATGCAAAAAATTCAATATATAAACAAAGATTAAACAATCTATCTCGATACAAAAGAACAAAATTACAGTTAATTTAAACCAGCAAATTACTAACTATATTGTAGGAAGATCAGTGAAACAAACCAAAAATAATAAATATTCAATAATGTGAATTATCACAAAAGATAGAATTACAGTTAATCTAAATTGAAAATTGCTAACCAAATCGTGAGGAATTCGGAAAAGAGTCCAACAGCTAACAAACATTGTTCAACAATTTAAATCACTACATAAAAATAAAATTGCAGTTGGTTTAAAATTACAAGTTTACTGACTGTGGCTAGTGCAATGATCAAAAGAGTCAAAGAGATCAGAGATTCTAAAACATTCTAAATTAATAGAAAAATGAAAATATTACACTTGATCTGAACAAGAAAGTTATGGCTTGTATGGTAAAGAGAAAACTAAAAGAATCCAAAAGATATTACATAAAGTCTGGGTAGTCTGGATCAAACTACCATAAAAGAAAATTACACTAAAAGGTAGTGTTTGGTAATGGAGTAAGCAGAAAAGTCTGAAAGATCGCAGAGATCGTAAGATAATTATTATCTCAATTGAATATAGCATTTGATTTAAAATGACAATTTACTGAGTGTATGGCAAAAGAATTAGTGAAACAATTTAAACTGACAAGTTTCTCACAAACGCAGATAACTAAGTAAAAAAGTCCAAAAGATTATGAAACAATAAAGATCAATAAAATAAGAGAAAGAAACAATTGATTTAAATTGGCAGGTTGCTAAGTAGTTGAAAGAGTAGAAGATAACATGGATTGATTAATAATCTAGAATATTAAAATAAAAATAATTGATTGTTGGCAAGTCACAGACTACAATTAATCATCACAAGAGGAGAAATTACAATTGAATTGATAGTGAATGCATAAAGTGATAGAATATTCTTGAGAATATAATACAATTTCACATAAACTTGTAAAGTGATAAAAGGGAATCACCTGTAAAATAAATACTCCTACAACTTTCTGAACATTTCAGTTGAGTTTGTGTGCACATTAATTTAGGAAAGATTAATATAAAGTATGTTAAACACTAATTAAGTATGTTGAAGCTGTTTACGATAACACAAAATGAGGTTGTGCAATACCGTGCCTTCACAATCAACTGTTCCTAGATAATAAGACAAAATACCAAGAAAATTGATAATTTAGAATAAATATTAGTGAAAACTCACAAATGTAAATATAAAAAGCATTGCTTTTCCTTGGTGGTCAATTAAAATAACATGAATGTAACATAATTCACCTCAAATAAACTATTTGAAATTTTTCTTTGTTTTGAGTAGTACTGATGAACCGATTTGTATTATAATTCAATTTGACACATTTTAATTTCGAAATTGTGAAGCTTGAATTATATTAAAACATCCCAGGATTTAAAATAAATGTTTCAAACTAAGAAGTGAAAATTTTTCTATGAGTAATTCCAAGGTAAGTTTAGTCTTCAAATTTCAAACGCGATTTTTCAAAACCATATTTCTTGAATTGGTACAAAATAGAACTCTAAGAGTTTTTCAACTGATTAATTTGGCATTTAAACTGCAGTTTCTTCTTTTAACTGGCTGTTGAAGTATTGTTAAATCAATAATATATAATTCACAAATTCTTTTGAATGATTTATTGCATTTGCTTTACAAAGTCAATTGTTATACTTAATGATGAGCGATTAATTTCTTCTTTAGTCAACATATAATAACACTTGTGCAATTACGTACCAAAAAAGCATGCTGACGCCATCTCTATGATACAAATATAAGTACATACAACACGAAAGTATAAGCATAACACTATTTACTGTATATTCTAACCCGCCTCCTTACCTGTGTGCGCTATGCAAAAATCATCGCCTACATATAAACAAATATATTTCGTTTTAACAAAACAAATATCAGTGTAAACCTAGCAAATTTCTCAAATAAATAAACCTTTGTTCATCTACCGTTCCAAATGAATTCAATGAAGAACGCACAGAAAAAAAGGAAATTTGCAAACATACCAATAAATTTAATGTTTAAAAAATATACATTACAACAGAAAACTATATTTCTTAATATACAAGGTGTAACTTTGGTTGCTAAAGTTTCAATTATATGTTCAGTAATTCTCAAAACTTAGAATATATTTTTGCCAATCATTCCTTTGACAGTCATTGTATTTAAGAGTGCCTCCTTGAAATTATCAAAATCCACCATTTTATAAGCTGGGCCTTGAAGTTCACTATTCATCATCATAGAAATCAGTTCTTCAAACATTTCTAACCTAAAAGTTAATAAGACACAATAAGACTTCAACATAAATGGCACCCTCTCTTAAGATCCCATAAATTAAAAAGGGGAAAGTTTAAAATAAGATTTAAATTTACCCCCAAAAAAAGATTTGTTGTTAAGGTTATTTTGACATCTCCCACAAATTTTCATTCTGTTGATCTAGTAGTGAAGGTCAAGGTCGTTTTCAAGGTCATGTCAAAATAGCTTTTCATTCAACCTACAACTTCAGTATCAAGCCCCAACAAGCTAGAGCTTTCAATAAGATTCCCTAATTTTATTTTTATGGCCATTTTATTGTTGAAATATGAGTTGAACCAACAAATGGGTGTTTCTATTCGCAAAAATGTATTTCCTGTTTGAAACACCACTTCCGAATTGGAACTTTCAATGATCCCTTTTGTATCCAATAACTTTTGTCTGGAAAATTTATTGAAATAATCATGTCCAACTGAGATCAAATTTGTATTAGTATTATCACTAATAGCAGATGGAATAGATGGTATATACCCTGCACACCTAATGAAAGGAATGGTCCAAATAGTTAATTCAATGCACATCTTTAGATCCTGTTTACCCTTAGGATACGTTCCGGACCCCTGGAAAAGGTCATCTTCATTGCCAAGCTAGGCACGATCGTACATAAAATCGCCAAAGATTTTAAACCAATTAGTTTAATCTCCTTTCACTGAAGACCATGGAGAGACTTGTAGAAAGATATCTTAGGAGAATCCCTAGCCCCCTACAAATCACTCAACATGCCTACAAGCAAGGTGGACCAGTCGACTGAGTGCTAAACTCTGTAGTAGGGTATATTAAGAAAGAACTGGAAAAAAATGAAATCACTCTAGGAATATTCCAAGACATAGGGGCAGCTTTTGATAAAACGCTTTATTATAGGTCGATAGACATAACTATCGTAAATAGAGGAGTAGACAACACAATAGCAAGGTGGGTGGAACGTCTGCTGTCGACCAGGCGCATCGAGGCTCATCTCGGCGAGTCGGCAGTCTTAGATCGACAGTCAAAAGAGATGTCCTCAGGGGGGAGTACTATCTCTTTTGGAATCTTGTGCTGGACTGGCTCCTGACGGGCTTCGCCGATGCTGGACACTTTGCGGTGAGTTATGCCGGCGATCTTGTACTCCTTGTTCGTGGAAAAAACTTCACCACCATATGCGAAGTTACCAGAACGCTCTGAAAATGACTTAACGATGGTGTAAAGACCTGTCCTTTGATCCAAACAAAACAGACATGAGTTTATTTACTCGTAAATGGAAATTACCGCCTTTCACAATTTATTTTTAAAGAGAAACTAACACCAGTAAAACAAGAGGAATATCTAAGTGAGATGCTAAAGGCCGAAGTAAATTGGGGCAGCACATCGAAAGACAAGCGAAAAGAGCATGATGCACGACAATAAGACCGCTTCTGACCTATGCGGCCATCGTATGACGGCGTACACTGGACAGGGAGACAAAGCGGAAGATCCAAAGGCAATCCTGTCTAGCAGTCACAGAAGCCTTCAGATCCACACCCAAGGCCAACATGGAGTGAGTCCTTGGCATTCCTCCTCTACACACAATAGTGGAGGAGACGGCCATGAGAACCTCCGGGAAGGAAGCATGTGGAGGAACTGAAATCCAATTTCTGAACATTCTACAACCCTCAATAAAATTAGAGAACTACAACCTAACCTTCTCACAAGAGGATATCAAATGAAAACCATCTCATGGCCCTACTCATCCCACAGGGCCTCATCTGGTTTACAAACATGTCCAAAACCAGTATGGGTGCTGGCATCGGCGTCCACGGCCCCAGGGCAAACATAACGATTGCTCGACCACGTCACCGTAACATACACAGAAATATACGCTATTCTCCGATGCCTGCAGGAAAACCTACACAGGTACTACCGAGGCGCTTACATATGCTCTGATAGCCAGAACGCCCTAGGATATCTGAAAGATGCAAGGGTTACATCCAAACTAGTTCACGAATGCAACTAAGTACTGCAAACAAAGTAACTTTGGTACTAAACCCATCAAGGTGTTAAAGGGAATAAGAATGGAGACAGCCTTGCCAAAAAGGCAACAGCTGTTAGGCCAATATCACCAGAACTTATTCTGACTATCTAATGGACCCACAAGCTCTCTTTTCAAAACTGGCACACCTCCGAGGTCCTAAACTATTGGGTATCTCGCGACTGAGACAGTCAAAAAGGCTCATAAAAGAGCACCAATCTTGCATTGAGTTTTGCGAGAACACACTTCCCATGTTTTATTGCTGAGGCCTCTGAGTGAACATCAATACGCCTATCAAAAAGGTAAATCAACCGATCTGGCTCTTAGTATCTGGACCGCAAGGAGACTGCAGCTGCAGCCTTCATGGACATTGAAAGGTGCGTTTAATGCGGCCCCCACTGACTCACTGTGTGGAATTGTGAGAGCCAGAGGAGTACCAAATATTATTGTGGAATGGATTAGTAACATGCTAAATGCCAGAGTGATCAACACTTCACTGAAAGGAGAAGTAGTCACTTTTGTGGCTGGCAGGGGAGTACAATCCCCTCTGTTGTGGTCTCTGTTAGTTGATGACCTTCTGGCAATAATTGGCGCACTGGATGTTTATGTACAAGCATATGCTGATGATATAGTCATTCTGACTGTCGGAGATGATAGCGATGTTTCCAACAGACTACAGGAGGCTATGTCTGCAATTCAGGGGTGGTGTGAAGGAGAGAACCTTAGCATAAACCCCTACAAAAGCTCTAAATGACAGATAACAGCCTGCATGATGATTACAGGAGCCTTTCACTCTACACCCACTGCGGCTATGGAACTGATATTGGTCCTTGCCCCTCTTCATCTTGTGATAAGGGGAGTGGCTACAATGGCTTTCTACAGATTCCATCATCTTTCCCGTAATGAAGCGGGTAAATTCGACTTTGTGCCTGGCGCCCTACAGTCCGAAATTGAGGACAATGAAGTGCTGACTATGAGGTCGGACATAGCAACACCTAAAACCAACATTGAGAGGCCATTCCAGATCATCATTCCCGATAGACAGGAATGGATCAGCTCCAAGGACCTCTACTCGAGGGTCCCATTTGGTACACGGATGGCTCAAAAACTGCGAAAGGTGTTGGAGCTGGTGTCTATGGTCGAGGTGCCGCCAAGGAACAGTCGATCTGTTTTGGTGGGCATGCGACTGTCTTTCAAGCAGAAATATTCGCCATTGACTACTGTGCTTACCTCTTGCTTGCGGGAGGATTAACAAATAGGTCAATTAAAATCCTCACCGATAACCAAGCTGTACTGAAAGCATTGCATCCAATACCTGTACTTCACTTATGGTGCAGGAATATCGCTCTATCCTTGCCAAACTAGGAGAGCGGAGCAGGCTCCGTCTAATATGGGTTCCTGGCCACTCGGGCATTGTGGGAAATGAGAAGGCGGAATCATTGGCCGCTCAAGGAACTAACCTGGAGTTCATAGGACTGGAGTCTAAGCTCAGAATTCCCATGGAAACTGCAAGGATGGAAAACAACCGATGGCTGGACTTGAGGGTATGTGAGCATTGGATGAGCCTCCCAGGTCTCAGACACGCTCGACGTGCCATCAGTGGACCTTCCACTACAGAATCCAAGGCCTGGCTTAAACTATCTAGGTTAGAACTGAGAGTTTTAACTGCCATATTAACTCAGTAAACACCTAAATAAATTAGGATTGGTTGAGGATCCTTCATGTAGGCTATGTGCGAGTGCCCAGCTGGGGACAGAGTCAGGATGGAAGAACTTGGATCTTGCAAACTGAAGCTGACTGAGCTTATTAAGCTCTCACCCACGAAACTCGTATCCTTTACGAGAAGGATGAAGCTCGTGGATGAAATTCAGGACAGAATGTGGCACAATAGACCACTGGATCACAGTGACCGCTAGGCAGCCCTCACTCAAAAGATAATATCTATCTATCTATCTAACCGTTCCGACTCCCTGATCGCAGTTTTTGTTCATAACACACTTACAATGTTATTGAAGATGTAGTTTTCGAGATATGAAATAAAAACCGCTCTGTAACCTGTCCGTAATACTAAGTTGCATTGAGTCTTAAATAATAAGGGACCCGCACGGTTAGTACTGATTTTAATATACCGATATGTAGTACTTTCAACAATTGTAAACAACTTTTGTTCTGGGACTTGGTCAAAAATGTGCCTCTGTTTCGAGTTTTAGGGTTCTGTACTTAGTATTACAGACAGGTTACAGAGCGGTTTTCATTTTATATCTCGAAAACTAAAATAGATATGTATAAAACTCACAGAGCTAAAAAGTTGCATTTTGAGTAGATTAATCTGAAAAAATATGAAAATTGAAAAAAAACAGCGGCCTGCTGTTTTTTCATCGAGTTTTGGTTGACCTGTCTACCGGGACGCCACTGGATTCGATAAGTTGGAAGAAACGAAAGCTAAATTAGCCTCGTTACATTGAATTATTACCGATTTTCAACTGAACCGAACATAAGATCATCAAGATATTAACAAGTAACCGATTTTTTCACGAAACTCTGACACCCCGCCTCTCAGTAAGGAGAAACATTTTATCAATGTGAGTTGGGTTAGATCTTAATATTTTTAACCAAGGATTTCACAGTTAAAATATTTATAATTGTTAATGAAACACACAGGGTGTTTCATGCTAATTCACTATTACCTATCTTTATTCCTCTCATTCTCTTTGGACCACTGTGTCATCCAGAATCCGCGTATTTTAAGGTTTTTGAAAATGAGAGCTGATGTGGGTACAGTAACAGGTTCTCTCGACATTCCACCATATGTAACCATTGATCCGTTATTTTCAATATGTCTCAGCATTTCCAAAGCATTCTGGCCTCCCACACAATTCAAAGCAAGTTTTGGCTTTTTAATATCTCCATTCTTAAATATCTTTGTCGTTCTCAAGTCTTCCTCTGTTAAAACATGAGTAGCACCAAGTCCTTAAAACAAAAATGTTACGTAACACTCATAGCTTAAACATAAACTCACCTTTCAAAAAGAGAACCAACTCTTCCAAATTATCTCTATTTCTAACAATATTCACAGTTCTTATACCCCATGATCTACAAATTTGAATAACATTTTGTCCACAAGCTGAATTTGCTCCATTTTGTATCACAGTATCACCGGGTTTTAAATTCTCAAAATCTTTTAGCATTCTGTAAGCAGTGCAAGGGTTCACACTTAAAGTAGCAGCTTCCACAACACCTAATTCCTTTGGTACTTTGAGTACATAATCTTTATCGATTGTCAAGTGTGTTCTCCATGTTCCTGTTCCACTTTTAATAGCTATTACACGATCACCAACTTTGAAACTATCAACAGAGGTTCCCACAGATACTACTTCACCAACCCCCTCGTTACCTGCAACTGCAGGAAATTGTGGTTTTACAGGATACTTTCCTTGAATTGTGTTTATATCAGCTGGATTTATCGGTGCAGCTATCATCTTAACTATCAAATCATTGTTGTGAGGGGGTTCGGTCTTATACTCTTCTTTCTGCACAACTTTAATTGGTTCACCAAATTCGCTATAGACCAATTTTTGTCCCCGAAACACTCCACTCATCAACCGAATATGCTTTGATAAAATAGGGGATAACAAATAGGAAAACAAACCCTTCCCTATAGAATGAGACATCTTGTTTATAAATGATTGAGCTTTAATAACATTAATAAATGTTAATTTATTATACGAGATTTACCAATATAATATGAAATAAAATTATATTCTAGTAATACTTCTTTATCTACTTCAGATAAAATTTATAAGTTTCTGAGCTCAAGGGTTATCCACAGAAAAGTATCTTATGCAAAACACAATTTATTTTAGCATGATCATGGTTATATATATGAAAGGCTGAGGCCATAACCCTTTGTAGATGTGATAGAAAAGAAGAAACCGAAGAATCCAAATAAGTACCGAGGTTCTGTAATTATCATATCTATCTCATAGGCATTATAAATGATCTCAATTTCCTGTGATTAAATAAATGAAAAGAGCTATAAATAATTTCAATTTTTATTTCATTACCTATATTCGTCATACACTTTCTTGTAAAAATATATTCAATTTCTTACAAGTCTCCTTTTCAGCAATTTCGTGACTTATCCTTGCCAAATCGTAAGGACTTATGTCAACCGAATCAGCAACAGTTGGTACTTCATTTTCTGGTGCTGTTATTGCACTGGGATTCTTAAGTATTTTCATTTTAATATTTTTATTATTTACCGAATATCTAGAATCGTACGAATCAAGTCTGAATAATTCTTCGTTGATCATAGAAGAGAGTTGATTCAATCGATTAGTTTTAAAAGGATTTTCGAAAACGTCCAAACCGAATTTTTTGTAGGTTGGAATCTTTGGAGAGGGGAGACATTGTTTCCATTTTTCCTGGCAGGCACAGCAACTAGTTTTCTTTATGAAAGAACACTTCTCAGGAAAGATGCTTTTCAGCAATACTTCACTGGTTTTACTGAAAAATATACTTTTTTAATATGTATACAATGAGATCATCTAACATGTAATAAATTCTGTATATCTCTCTACACTAAGAGAAGAAAAAAAGAAGAATAAGTCATGAGACAAATTTAATATTTTCAAAGATTTTCAACATTTTATTAGTATTAAAAGTTGCTGCTTTTGTGACAGAGGAAGTAAATTTGAAATGACATATGGACAAAATGACACTCATTAATTATTTCGAAATTGGCGGGCTAATTCTAATCATCTCGCATCGTAAAACGTTTGATAATAATTATACTAACTATAATTAATCATAAATTTTATTTCCTTACCAAAATTTACATGAGCGGTCAATTATCAGGGGAAGGAACATTCTCATAAATATAGACAAACAAGCATAAACACAAAACATATAGGTAAATAATATCAGAACAATCGGAACTGGTTAAGCTAAGCAGATATCCTACCACAGATTTTGTAAAATTCATCAACAGAGTAACAAAGATTAGCTAAAAGAAATCGGAAATATTCGGACCATCAGTTGTACCACCCCACAAGCGAATACCATATGTAGCTATAGTATGGAATTTAGCTTGATACGTAACTAAAGCAGCTTCTTCATTCATAGTGAAACGTATTCTACGACTAGCATAATCGCCGAAGATAAGTTTTTCTCCATCTCAACGACATGAGTTTGCCACGAGAGTGAACTATCAACAAAAAACCTAAACGTTTTAAGCAATCATCGACTTGTACGCATTTTCTTGTTGATACAATTAGATTTGGTCTTTTCAAGATTTAGGCGAAGATCAAACCAGTTTCTAGCATCTATCATTGAATGTCCTTTTTTAACTTCCAACTGCTCTCTACCGCTATCTCTATTTAAAATGGTGGTATCAAAGGCAAACATACAAATTTTGTCCGAGTTCACATTTTGGGGCATATCATTAAAGTATAGAATGAAAAGTATCGGACCGAGTATAGACCCCTGTGGTACTCCTGTATCAACCTTCTCTAGAGGACTCAAGCAGCCTTTCCATTAGACAGATTGATGTCTGTCTTCCAGATACGACTTTAAAATCTCAGTTAAGATACTTCGAAAACCATATTTCTCGATTTTAGCTAAGTGGATTTGTCAGTTCATGCAATCGAAAGCCTAACCTGAGTCACAACAGTTCATACTCGCCTATTCTTTGTTTTCAAGTGTCACTATTCAAAGAATTATTATTTCCATCTTTGTCGTCGTTGTAGATCTCCTTTCTCAGAATACATGCTGCAAGTCCCTTAGGATTTCATTTTTGTTGACCATAATCCGGACCCTTAATAAGCCTTCAAGTACCATCGACAGAATGTGCAGGATGGAGATCGGTTGACAGTTTCCGAAATCCATTTTATCTCATTTTTTGTAAACTGGGATGATTTTGGCCACTTTCAGACATTTTGGGAAAACTTCCTGGTCGAAACGCAAGTTTATAATGAAAAAAGTAAATTATAAATGAATAAAAAAATAAATAAATTATAAATAATAATAAAGTCAGTCATATTGGCAAACATGTGTTTTTCGTCAATTATGTTATATGAATCGTTGAATAGGATTACTATATAGCTTTAATTGAATATAATCTTTTATGGTGAAGGCAGTAATTATTGTTTATATTGTACGAAACGAGATATACTATAAGCACATGCCCTTTTGAGATCGTCCAAATCATGTTTCGTGCAAGTTCGCTGCATGTTTATATTACTTCATTTTGAATATGTGGCTATAAATTCGATGCATTTTTGCACTCCTTGATGCATTTACGATGGGGAGTCTTCAAAATCAATTTTCAGCTTAATCAAATCTAGAAAAGCACCCTCGTCCAAGGATTTTCCTCTCAGTGATAAGTCATGAGTCGAACAAAATAGTATGATCTTTATATTTTCGACAGCTGACCCCTGCATCCCACCCTCCTTGCTAGGGTTAAGCTAATCATGTGTGACTTTTTACAGATAATATGGTAAATTACAAAACTAGTGTTTCCTCAGTAGAAAATAACTCTGACAGTATTGTGGCTGATGACGATATTGGAAAAGGTGCCACTGAAACAATTCTGAGTGTAAACGATAGGCTAGGCACATTAGAAGATTCATCACAATTTCCCATTGAAACTATTTCACCAGCACTGCAAGGACAATTTTTTGCGAGACAGAGCAAGAGAGAGAGAGAGAGAGAGAGAGAGAGAGACGAAACTCAAAAATCCAATGGCTTTTACTTAAGCTCCGAGTATGGGAGAGTTGAAAGCAAAATATGCACCAACCAGCTTCGGGAATTCCCAAAATAACCATTCAGGTGTTATCACACTTCATCTGATGAGTTAAATTGATAAAGAGAGTGCACAAAGGGCTCAAAATGTCCTGTATGTCGCCCTCGTTTTCAACCATCCATACATATCAACCTCAAACGCAAGATTTCATAAATAAAACTGATTATGAAATGAAAAACTTACTCTTCTTCCGGCTGCTTTTCCACGATTTCCTCCAAGGTATCCGAACTTACATTGGAAATCTTTGAGGGGGCCACGTAATGCCTTATATTCGGCGGAAAGTAATCTGCACTCAAAATTTTCTTCAGAAACTGGCTCTTATACATGTTCACGGATATGTTGTTGGGCTCCTGGTCTTCGAAAATCTTCCTGGTGACACTCTTTCCTTCAACAGCCTGTATGTTTCTCGACACGAAATTCTTGTAACTCCTCGTTACCAAACTGGAGGCGGTCGACTCAAGAAAATCCGATTTCTTCTTTGGAATCTGGGATGCTTTTGAAATTACGCTTTTTGAGGATCTCTTGGCGCGTGCCGATTTGGAGGATCTTGAGCCTTCGAATATCACCATCTGTTGAGAAGCCATAGAGGTCACGTCGTCGTCGATAATGTCCTCCTCGAACTCGTAAACTGATTTCCATTCGTTTTTGGTTTTTGAGGGTATTTGGAGGACGTATTTTCTGATTTGGAGGATGACGTTTTCTAGGTGGCTGAAAATTGTTCTCACTTCTAGATGAATTGGTATCTGTTTGATTTTTGGCGTTAGATAGTATGATTCACAACTGAAAAAAAATATTGTCTCTTAAGTTCTTTACTAGAATTGTTTTTGTGTCGATATTTTTCGTTACAAAAGTGCATACAAATGTGGCGTATTAGAGGAGATAATGCGCAGGTTGCAGTTTGTGGTAATCGGTTTGTACGCTTAGAAAATATACAAGCCTTTTTGATTTCTTTCACAAATACCAAGAAACAAAACTTCAGAATGGGGGGTTTTCAGATGAACACAAGCTCTCAAGATATTTTCACGAAGAGGGTATGTTGAAATATTACTTTTGACTTACATGGTTCATAATCTGTTTATATAACAAAACCATGCTTCTCTGTTGTCTGTATCGTCTCCTAACGATAACAACTACCCTAGATTATCTCAGTACCTATGCGGCAAGGTAGACATGATCTAAATACGGCAGCTTTCTGATCCTTCTCCACTTCATTCCAGTTTCAAGGAAAAACAAGGCGTGAAAAACTCTCATAAAAATTCCTTTGATTACAGTGCTAGTGTGCTGTGGAACTGGCTTCCATCGAAAATCTTCCCGAAAACTTACAATTTGGTTCTCTTCAAAAAGCTAGTGAGTACACCCATTGAATCATCTTGGATAGCCACACCTGAGGTATGACAAGTATCGCCACCTCCCAAGAATTAAAATAAAAAATATATATTTATACATACCTTGTGATAACTGAGTAAGACCTCAACATCTTCAAAAAATCCTGCATCGATCCCTTATTGAATATCTTCTTCAAATATACTTTATCTTGACAATGGTTAACAATTTGCGCGAATTTCTCGCTCTTCGATTTTCTGAGCGCCCCGAGCACCGACACTAAAATTTCTTTGATTTTCTCGTTGACTAGTAACCTTGAATTGAGTCTACAATCTCTGAACAATTTCTGTTCATCTGCGTCGTCCTTGGCGATGTCTAAGCTCGTCGAACTGAACGAATGGCCGATATCTGAAAACTGAGATATTTATGGACACAGAGATAGAATTGTAGAAGTCAGACCTATGACGTAAGTCGGTAGCATGTTTAAAATGTCGAATTCTACATTTTTCTCTTTGTTTATCCTCTTAGATCTCAGAACCAGGCGTTCGAGGGGCAATTTTCTTTGGATATTTGTTGCAGCACTTTCATAGAAGGCATTCTGAGTGATTCTGTTCTATGCGTTGATAGCATATGTAAACATAGAATTTTATCTATGTCGACCTCGTTATCGGTAAACAGCAAACTGCGTATTTGCTGAAAATACAATATATTCAGTAACTTGTTTTCTGAAATTTAAATTATTTAATATTAGTTTTTTGTTTGCGGTCAACTGTAAAAGAACTATCAATATAAGCGCAACTTCGCTTGTATTTTACCAACTGTCCGACATTTTGACCAAATGTCAATAAGTGACATCTTCCAGATGCCTATTCTTACGAATATGGCGTCACCTGAATGCTTCTCTGTAACCAGTCACGTTTGTAGAAGGGGTTATTCTTCTTCTTCTTTACTCCTTCAACCATGTGTTCGGGAACTATGCCCATATATACAGCTGGACCTACAGTTTATAGTGGATTCCGAATCACTTTCCTAGACTCTGTTATGATCATTGCCACCACAAGGATTATAAATTATCTGGCCTTCGGAAGTATATGCTCTTTAAGGGACTTCTACAAACTCACACTTTTTCTCTTTTAAGGACGACATCCATAACTCGAACCCGGATTAAGGATCTTATATATATATATATATATATATATATATATATATATATATATATATATATATATATATATATATATATATATATATATATATATATAAGTTCCACTATAATAACACTGAAAATTGTGAAGCAGGCTGACGTCATGGCCGCCATTTGCAGTGTAGGCAAAGAGAGGAATTCAAAACGTTGTGGGTTGATACGAAGAATTTCTTTTGATATGATATTGATATAACAACAAATCGTTTTTGGTTAAATTGTTGAATATGTAACCTTTAATAAACTACCAAAGTGTTGACAACAAGTTTTTTCTTCGATGTAGTATTTACGGCGATTTATTTTTGGAATTCCTATCAACACTACATCATTCAAAATTATCGACCATTTTAGGGTTATTTGAGGTGAAAACAAATAAGAATAATGATTTATACACATAAATTTATTACCTATTAGAAAAAGGCATACACACATTTGAGATCATGAATTTAGAAAGAAGATCTGCTTATTCAGCTTGTGCCTTTGGCTCACAGGATTTGAAATATTTACAGACAAAAACCTCATCTTAAAATATCTTTTCGTAATGACCAGAATTAAAAATGATTTATGAGGTCCTAACTCTAGAGAAACGTTTTGTTTCAGGAGAAATATCACTCTGTAGACAAAAATTTCTGTGATGATTTTTTTCATCAAATCATCTTGTTTAGCAAATCATTTGAAACCATTATTATACTGATTTTTTATCTGCTTTTGTTTCTTCAAATTTTTTTTAAGATGCTCTGAAGAATTTGGAATAAAGAAGATACAGACTTTGTCTTCAAGCTCTAAATGTATGTTTCAAGTAATCAGTATCGATGAAGTGATACCTACACACTTTCGAAGAGGTCGATAGAACGAAATTCTATCTTTTGATAGCATTGACGCATAATTTGAGCAATGGCCCTTTTTTCAATGGAAATCATGCCTATTTTACCAGATATAGAAACTGCAAGAAACAAGTATTTTTCTTAGTTTCAGGAAGAAATGTCACAAACTTATTATATCCATGTAAATTGTCTACTGTTACACAAATTCTCCGAAAAACTGCACTTACAAAATCAGTGTTAATACTTGAAAAGTCAATTCAAAATAGTTCACAAACAGTAATAAATAATCAACTATGCCTAAACTGCAAATGGCCGTCACTCCCACCACTTGCTTCACTTTTCCATAGAAGTTAGCAATCCAGGGTGTGAAGATATAACATCCTTAACCTGGATTCGAGCCAATTATCTGTCAAAATTTTAGATAGTATCATCGGAGGTGCACGTGTCGTAGAAAAAAGAAATTCATCTTCGTTTGAATATCTTACACAAAAAGTGCATTGAAATAATACGGCATTTGAAGCATAATTCAATTCTTTGATGGTCACATAGAATAGTTAGATTATCCGACGTCACAGCGCCACTATCTCAATTTCAAACGTCTACAAGAGTTATCGAACAATACTTTACCTCGAAGTCCATAGAAGGAATCGAAGAAATCATTGGTGGTGTTTTATGATCTCCATTTCTCTTGTAACAGAATCCAGGGTTGTGCGTTTGATACATTTTCACTCCAGCTGCCTGTAATTAGAAATTTGAACGTGATCATTCTTTTCGGAGTTTTAGTGAAAAGGCCAATGCTTGAAAGCAAAAAATCACTTTTTTTCTATTATAAACTCTTGGGAGGAAGTGATGATTGCGTATGTTACTCGCTTCTTGAAGAGAGTGGGTGAATTGTAGGTTATCGGAAAGATGTTCGATGGAAGCGTGTTCCACAGCACACTAGCTCCGGTAAACAAAAAAAAATTTATGGAGAGAGCTACGTGGCGTAGCTAATTTGACCGTCCGCTGATGAAAGCCTGGATTCTTTCTGAAATCAAGCCTTTCAGTTTTCCAAAGCATTTGCTGTGGAAGTACCTGCAGAAAAGAGAAAGAAAGCAACCTGCCACCTTTGAGCGAGAGGCTGGAGATCACAAGTGATCTCCCGAGTGGCAATTGTTAATTGCGTCCTGTTCGCGTTGAAGTTGACCAAGTTCAACCGGCCTTACTCTGATATCTTCTCCTAGTGTGAATTTACTGATATGCTCTGTTGGTATCTTTGTCTATGTGTTCCCTTAGCAGTTATAGGATGCAGACAAGAAATCTAACCCAAATATTCTGTTTCCGGTAGAGTGAAGCTGATCATTGATATGCAACAGAAAAAGAATTGTCGTAAGTATGAAGTCCTGGGGTACTCCTGTATTAACCTAAAAAGATTCACTCCTTCACCATCAACTACCATCCAAATCGATCTACTGAAGAGGAAACTATTAATCGATCCAAGCAATGTTTCAGAAAGTCCATATGCAATTTGTTCATTCATCAAGACTACGAGCTGAGCCCTGACGAAGGCCTTCGAGATATCAAGAGCAATGACTCTTGATTCGCGATGCTCATCGATTGTTGGTGTCGACAAATGCGTAACGTGCGCAAGGAGGTCACCAGTTGATCGTTATCTACGTATTGTTAATCAATGATGACACCCCGTAACTTAAGATATTTTATGAGCTCATCGTTTATCACTCTTTCCATGATTTTCGACATAATGACGAACAATTCGATTGGACGGAGATTTTGGGGTAGCCATATCTATCCTTTATTTGAAATTTTTTTATTTGGGAATCTTCAACAGTTCGCAACTGTATTGAATGCTTCGAAAAATGTTTGGATTTGAATAGTCCTTTTGCAAAAATTAAACCACGTATCATGCCAATATGTTATAATTTCATATTTCATGTTCAGATTATGTTGTAACACCATCAAATATCATTGGTTCATCTACGTAGAAGGATTTGCGAGATTGAATACAAAGAGAAAGATCGCTCACAGAAATAGATAGAAAAAGATCGGCCCCAAAATAGACTCTTGTTGAACTCCACTAGGTCTAACACAGAGAATGTTCTTCGTGACAGATAGTCGACAATTAGCAGATGAAGATTTCCGCATATAGAGCAGCCTTTCATTTGTTACACTGTAGAGAGTATATCACATCAATCAGAATTTTGTGGTCCAGTCGTTCAGACAAGTTGAAAGATTGGTTGATCCACCCTGCACCGAAGATTGTTCTGCAGAAATCAACAATAAATGTTGCGCGCTATAATGAAATGATCATTGATCCGATAAGTTGTTAACAATTTCATTATAGTCGCTAATAATACTTTGCAAGGAATTCTAAGAATGCTTTTCTCTAGATAAATATTCACTGAACATGATTGAGATCTCTTCAAATTGTCAGAAAAACTATATTTTGTCCACATTCATCTAATTTGAACAAATTTTCAGTTCATATGAGCTAGATTAAATTGAATGAGATAACTTCCAAGACAAAATTGTTGATCACTCACGTAAAATTTTTCAGCTCACCTCAGAAAATTCATTCGCATACAAACTTATTTTCGAATATTTTGACCGGAATCGTTGGGCTTCACTATCATGCATTCTGAGTTCATCTTTCTGTTCCTTGTTCAGAATATTCAACTCTGCTTTCAATTTTGACTGTTCAATTCTATTTTGAACATTCTTGTCCCTTGTTAAATTACTTATAATGTACATTTCACTTCGACAATTTTTGAAAAAGCGGATGAAAGAATATTGATTGAAATATGAGTATGAAAAGATTGCCTTCGCGAAAATGAAGCGGACTTGAAGAAGTCATAATTTAAAATGACATACTGATCTGTGGTTGTTCTACAGAGTACAATTTTTTTTATTTTTCATGAAATTTCACGTCGATTAATACTGTTAGTCAGTGTTTTGCATGTAGTTTTGTAATAAAGATAATAAAGGAGATGAAAACAATCTTCAACTTCTCAAACGGCAGTGGTGGTGTTTTTTATACAAATATAATAAACTATTCCCATCATCATCTCCCATATTAACCTTCTTAATCGCTCTTCCTACATTCGCATTTTCGCTATTCGCGAATAAAAAAATATGACCCAATTTCTATATTCGTGGCTAAAGATTTCTTCATTCGCAGATCTAATCCATACATCGGTACATACATATGAATTAATAAATAGGATTTGGTATCTGTTGTGAACGCGTCGTCAAATGGACTAATGAAAGCGTGACATAGACAATATTACTACTATGCTTTTAAATGATATCACCGCTGCACTGTTTCGGCTTTTCCATTACCGCCTTCGCCGCAGTCGGTGTTTTTGGGAATGTAAATGAACAAAATGTTTGAGAATTGCGTTCAATCAGATGAAGAACCAAAAATGCCCCGGTGAAGATAAGATCACCATCGAGATGTTGAAGATGGGAGGAGAATATCTGTTGGATAACATACGAATCCTTCTCAACAAATGCCTAAATGAAGGAAGAATACCAATGGTATGGAATAATGCTCAAGTCATTCTTCTGTATAAGAAGGGAGACAGAAATAACATAGAAAATTACCGCCCAATTAGCCTTTTATCGCACTTGTACAAATTACTGACGAAAATAATGACAAATAGATTAACCAACAAAATGGACGCTTATCAATCCGTCGAACAAGCCGGCTTTCGGAAAGGCTTCAGTACAGTAGAACATTTGCAAGTGATATGGACTCTCATCGAAAAAACCTCAGAGTACAATGTGATATTGCATTTGAATTGTGGAGGCCGTTACTTGATGTAGATCCATGATATAAATGAGATAAAAACACAAGGTTTAACTTTGATCTACACTTTATTTGAAAAAATTCGACGACGTTTCGCTGACACAGCAGCTTTATCAAGAATGAAAAATAGAATGAAGAGTATGGTATTATAAACAATTCGTAGAACAAGTGGTTTGAATAACAGGAAAATCCACAAGCCATTGTACAGTTAGTATGGAAGGTAATAAAACTAATTGAACAAGTTAAGTAGGGTGAGTAATTCAAATCTACCTGTTCATTCAAAAGCTTGTCCGAATGTTTGTATCAGGAAAATCTTTGAGTCCACTTTTAGCAGAGATTTTATGAATAATATTGAACAGAAAATTCATACACATCCACTCATTTCCAAATTTCTTTATTGGTATAGATATGTTGACGACATCTTAGTATGTTTCATTGAACTACTCGTCAATTAGACTTATTTGTTAATTTCATTAATTCCATCCATTTGAACATTAAATTTACGATAGAAATTGAACAGAACGATTCCATAAATTTTTGGACTTAAAAATCACTAAACAAAATAATAATCATGTTTTTCGGTCTTTCGTAAACCAACACATACTGATACAATTATACATAACTACTCATTACATCCCATTCAACACAAAGTTGCAGCTTTAAATAGCATGGTACATCGGTTACTCAATTTACCTTTATCAGTAGAAGATTATAATAAAGAGTTAAACATCATCAAACAGATAGCCATTAATAATTCATATAATTCGGATATGATAGATCTAATCATTCGTAAAAACTCTATCAAAAAGCAATAAATGAAGTATATCCTATTCATAAAGACTATAAAATATTCAACAGTTTAACATTCTGCGGTTCTGCAAGTACAAATATTAAATCCTTTCTCGTCAAACAAAATCTTAATATAGCTTTCAAAACTTCTAATAACTTAGGTAAACATATTAAAATAATAAATCTCGTGTTGAAAAATCAAGTAAATCAGAATCTATAAACTCAATTGTGGTTCTTGTGATAAAATTTATATCGGTAGGACCTATAGGAGTTTTGGCATAAGAACATCTGAACATAAACGTAGCTTCGATAAAATAAATCTGATTCAAATTATTCAAACCACCTAATAAAAGAAAACCATTCATTCAATAAAACTTTGACATATTACATATGAAATCAAAAAGTTCAAAATTAGATCTCCTAGAAGCATTAGAAATAAATAGATACAAACATTCGGACAAGCTTTTGAATGAACAGGTAGATTTGAATTACTCACCCCTACTTAACTTGTTCAATTAGTTTTTATTACCTTCCATACTAACTGTACAATGGCTCGGTGTGGATTTTCCTGTTATTCATCCAAGTTGTTCTACGAATTGTTTATAATACCATACTCTTCATTCTATTTTTCATTCTTGATAAAGCTGCTGTGTCAGCGAAACGTCGTCGAATTTTTTCAAATAAAGTGTAGATCAAAGTTAAACCTTGTGATATTGCACATGGCATTTATAGATTTCAAGAAAGCGTTTGACTTGATTAAAACTTGGGCAACACTAAGAGCACTAGATAACGCAAGAGTGGACAGTAGATATTCAAATCTCATCAAATACATATACGAAAACGCCACAATCCAAATAACGATAGACGAAGAAACAACATCAAAAGAAATCCCCGTGAAAAGAGGCATACGACAGGGAGACACGATCTCTCCAAAATTATTTACATTGGCTCTGGAGGACGTGTTCAAGGGTTTGAAGTGGGAAACGAGGGGCATAATATAGATGGTGTACGTCTGAACCATCTTCGATTCACAACATCTGTTGTGAACGCGTCGTCCAATGGACTAATGAAAAAGTGTAATAGACATGCCTAAAGTATGCTTTTAAATGATATCACCGCTGCACTGTTTCGGCTTTCCCATTACCGCCTTCGCCACAGTCGGTGTTTTTGGGAATGTAAACGAACAAAATGTTTAAGTAAGGCGATCTTATTAGTCAATTCATAAAGTACACAGAACAACTACCCAGCAAATAAAAAGCTTATACTGTTTTTAAAAAATTAAATACATCATTCCCGAGGGAAACAAGATTGTGATGTAGAAAGAGAAAAAAGTATGGTTATTCATCAAACTTATTAAAAACCCTGGTATATTTCAAAATAAGGCTGCCAAATATTAAAGAATATCCACAAAACAAAATCAAATTTCTTCCATCCAATAACTGCATTCAGATTCAATCAGAGATAATCCTTTTATAATTTTTCTACCTGTATTTCAAACCAAATTGGACAGGAACCAACGACGTAGAATAATTAAAGCAAGATTGAATAGCGACAAGTAACCCCCGCCGGGCGTGTTATTCATCAAAACATATTAGAGGTTTTTTTAATAACTTTTTAACAACATTAAACTCCTGAAATGACAGTAAAAAAAACGTGTAGAAGATTCATTGTTGAGATGATAGTGAATTATTAGAATTTATAAATAGAGTCACACCTGTTGCTTTGATTATTAAAGTTGATTATTCTTAATATCTGTGTTACTATATCTTACGATCGTTGTGAATGAATTTCGAGTATGAATAGAAAAAATAATTTAAAAATTTAAATTAGTGAGCACAGCAAAAGTATATTGTGAGCTACCTGAAGTATCTCATCGAGCTGCCGATAGCTCTAGATCGACGGGTTGATAGAAAACACCTCTTTGTAGACAAATTCAATTATTCCATCAGTTGTGGTTCTATTTTTTCTAAAACCGAATTGGTTTGGCGAAAATAAGTTTTTACCTTCAAAATATGAGGCGACCTGATCACTCAAAATCCTCACAACCACTTTGGAGAAGACAGGCACTAAAGAGATCGACCGATAGTTTGAAACATCATTGGCATCGCCCTTCTTATGTAACGGAATAACTTTAGAAACTTTGAGGCAATCAGAAAAAATCCCATTTTTGATGCATCTATTTATCGAATGAATAAGAGGGTTGATAATGTTGCCCACATTTCTTTCCAGTAACATAACCGATAAGCCATAGTAATCCCTAGATTTACTATTATTCAGTGAGTTAATGGTATATCTTATGATGATAGAACTAACTCCAGTAAATGAAAAATTCAAGTTATTCGGCATTTTTTTCGAAAAAAGATTATCTGATGAAAAATTACTAGCTCAACAGTTGATGCAAAAAGCTCACTATATTCACCGACACTGATTTTGATGTCGGCAGTTTTTCTACTGATATTTCGTTTTGCATTTATACTATCCCACATTGTTTGGGATTTGGACGATTAGCAGATCTTAGAATTGCCTGGTCATTAGCCTGAATTTTAGCTCTATTTTTTCACGCCTATACTTTAAACGTATTATATTTCTCAAGAGCTTCAACTCTTCACTCTTGTATCTATTGTATAACTCAGATACTAATTCAACCCGATCCCTCAGTACCCTCAGTTTCTCTGTATACTAATGCACCCTCGATCCCGAATTGTCACACCTCATGGTCCTTTTCGGGAAAGCGGACAAGCAACAACGACAAAGAGCCAGCAATTGACATTATTATTGATGACATAATTATACATTTACAGACTGAAAGTGATACAGATAGTATCATTTTCTCAGATACCGATGATGACCTTTCTGAAATTGAACCTCTTCAATTCTTTATTTATGTTAACCAATCATTTCTTTGTATCTACTTCATATTTCGTTTGGGTATTTGTTGGGTTCAACATTCTATTGAATTACATCATTTGATACTTATATTTGAGAAATATTCTAAAAGTTGTCTCATTTAGTGCTCCGAAAATGATTCTACTAATTATCTTTAGTATGAGTACCTACATATGAACGAAATTTCCCAAACTAATGATCTTTAAGGCAACTTTTTGTTGATTAAATATCTATCAATCAGTAGTTATTTATGTGACACAGGTCAGGTAAGTAGTATTAACTCACATCAGAATATTGCAACTGCTATGAAATTCTCTATCCAAATTCGTGTCCATCGTTATCCGTTCAAACTTATACCTGAAGATCTTAATGCGGATTTTACTTTGACGATCTTCGAGCCATGCGTCCTTTCTTTGTCCCTTACTTCGAATACTTTCTCTGTTTGTATTTGGTCATACTTCCAATATTCTCGACAATTTTTCCTACATTTTTGAGACTGTACTTGCAGAAATTGAAAAGAAACCAGTGTAATTTTGAAGATATAAATTGGAGTGAAAAATTGGAATGTTTCTTGAAATTTGATAAAAATTGGCTAAACTTTCAGAACCGTTGAAAAAAAGGTATAGAGTATCTAGGTACCATTCGAAAGGTATCAAAGTATATCACTTTTTCGACCCTTTTGGATGAAGGGTATGCCATTTGAAAAAACAGTGAAATGAAATTTGAATGAACCCTTACTTCAAAACTTATTTTCGAACACCCCGTGTAATAAGTATCAACAGAATGTGTCATAAGTTCAAGCACCAACAGTTTTACATGTGAAGCTTCGAAATCAATATTGATGGCAAAATATTCCTTCTTCTAGAATCCTAAATTTCAGAAAATGTCAAAAGTTTCGGAAATTATTTAGGATTAAGAGTGAAGGGAATTTTCAACAAATTCACCTTCATTTTTGCTCACAAAGTCAAAATTATACGGTGTCCTATTGATAAAATCATAATTTTGGTATGTTAATTTATTATGGAACACCCTGTATAGTCCCAAAATATTTTCAGCTTAAAGTCAATACAGCACTACCTATTACTGCGCAAAAACCAATTTCAAAATCGGCTGCTAAATATGTCTAATCTTACGTCGCGAATGTGGTGAACCACCTGGTATATCAACGAATAATTCTGATGAAATACCAACACTAGAATAACTTACCAGTAAAACTAATATTGCATAACAAACGTAGATATTTATTGGTAACGACTTGTCCAGTTTCCAGCCATGAAATACTGAACTGGTCCATTCATTTCAGAGATATAAATGAATACGCAGGCATATATATTCATATTTTACGCAGTTCGCCACTCCCATTTTCAATTATCAATTTCACCATTTCGTTGTCTGATGGAATTGCTTGAAGAATGAAGAACTGAAGGTCTACCTCTTTTGCCTTGAATGAATGCATAAGAAACAACATAACTATTTCGAAATGTTGAATATCTCACATATTTGTTGAATTGATTTGATCGACATATATTGAAAGTTATGCACCTATGTTGAGTGAGAAACTATGTAAGGTGTTTAGTATAGATATGAGTATATGGACTGCAGGCTTTACCAAACATTTGATATTTATATTACTTTTAAACTACACTTATATCACCATTAAGGTCCTTCATTCACTGTAGAATGTGATTTCTTCTATGGTCTTGTATACTATATATCCTGGATTCTTTCGTGAATTCTTGAAATTAATGATACTTCTATGATTCCCATTATCAACATCCCATACTTTTCACTTATATTACCTCTTGGAGTCACTCTAGGCATTGTTTCTCTTGGTTTTCTGCATGTGCATTCCCTTCGAATTAGTCCTCTAATTGAGTAAAAAATTATGGTTGGATAACGGTTGCGTTTTAAGTCGTCCAACTGTCATCTGAAGAAATTGATTGAAATCTGAACTGACCTTTCACAGTTTACAGTTCTATAAGATCTTCCTAGTTTTTTAACATGGAAACTGTTAAACTAATTATTCACTGTAGTAGATAGGATCCAAATACAGCATCCGTTAGCTGAAGTAATCATAATGGAAGACTTCAACGTCCACAACATCAACAGCCTCCAACACTCAAATAGGGCCGACGTAGCAGGAAGGCAAGCGGAAGTCTTTGCGATCATGACGCCGACGAGAATTCCTAACAATATAACCGATTTTCCTATTAATCTCCTCCATCTCTTCCGTATCAGATCCAGATGATTTTCATTTACAGGTCTGAGAACCCTTAGTCAACTACGACCACAACCTCGTTTCTGCTACTGGTAACTTCTTACAGTCACGCAATAAAGATCTAACGCCTTCCAGGAAGATATGGCTTTTCAACCAGCCAGCTGGGGGAGCTGCACGATTTTTCTCATCTCTAATCTTTAATGACGTCTGTTTTTCAAATTCTGGTAAATGTCTGAACTTTACCTTTGAATCGAGATGACGGTTCTATCGCATCATCACCTGAAACTGAAGTTATTCTTGAAGGATTGGCCTCTACATTCCAAAATCCACAAAAGAAGTATCCGCACAAAAGCATTGCTTCACTGAAAATTAGGAATAGACTGTTAGAGCAGGCCAGTGGAACTCGTGAGTTCTGCTCTATGGCGAAGGTATAGACCACACCAACTTTTGAAAGTTATCCTTCTCCCTTTGGTTAGAGATGATAATTCTATCGCCTAAAGCAAAGTCGGATCCCTTTGTGAAAATGTTCTCGCGAAATTTTGATTTAGATCATCAATTTCCTGCCATTCAGTTTTCCAAAGATCAACAGCCTTCATCCATGTACGCAAAAAGTCGATCGACCAAATAGGGATATTGTTTTAGATACATTAAACGCAATCATCCCACATGTTCAATCGAATATGTCTGAAGTGAAATTCAGAGTATATTTTGTAAGGTGGATTCTTCAGCAACTGAATACAACCCACCGTTTTAAAGTAATGTGCTCCAGGGTTAGCAATTTTGCTCAAACATTTTTGCAAAAAGATCCGCCTATGTTTCATATGTATATATATATATATATATATATATATATATATATATATATATATATATATATATATATATATATATATATATATATATATATATATATATATATATATATATATATATATATATATATATATATATATATATATATATATATATATATATATATATATATATATATATATATATATATATATATATATATATATATATATATATATATATATATATATATATATATATATATATATATATATATATATCATCATTATCATTTTTCATGATAAACAGAGAACGTCTAAATTACATGATATTGTTGTTGCTTCAGATTATAATCTTACACCTCAGAACTTGACAATGCAAAAGGTAGATTTTGATATATTTGATGATAATTCTAAAAGAGAAAGTTGGATGCAGAAGGAATTACACGGAAAGCACCCTAAAGAATTGAAAATGATTATATTGATGAAATTGCATCGAATAAATGGTTAGTATCTGGAGAATTGTTTGCTGAAACAGAAGGCTTGGCAATTGCGATCCAGGATCAGGTTGTTTTCACGAGGAATTATAGAAAACACATCATCAAACAAAATATAGATGATTCTTGCCGTAGATGTTTCTGTTCTTCAGAAACAGTTTTCATATATTATCATCTTGCTCAGTCCTTGCTTCAACAGATTATTTAGAAAGACATAATGCCGTCGCTAATATTATTCACTTTAATCTAGGAATTAAACATGACCTAATTCCCAAAGAAAAAAATTTCACAAATATGAACCTGAGATTATTTGTGAAAATGACAAATATAAACTTTATTTTGATAAAACAATTCTTTGCAACAGAGCTGTAAAACACAATAGACCAGATATCGTTCTTAATGATAAACAGAATCAAATAACATATATAATTGATATTGCTATACCCGACACACATAATATATAAAATAAATACAATGAAAAAATTCTAAATATATGATGCTTGGCGACGAGATTAAAAAATGTGGAAAATGAAGAAAATATTTATTCTACCGATTATTATTTCTACAACAGGCGTTATTCTTAGAAATCTTCACAAAAGTATTGAGATTTTGGGTCTAAAGAAAAATTTGTTTGAACAGTTACAAAAGATAACAGTCATCAAATCTTGTAATATTCTTCGTAGGTTTCTTTCCGAAAATAATAATGAGGTAGAGTCATAGGTTTCCTCTTTAGTTTATACTGCTCAGAATCTCATTTCATATTTTATTTATTTGTTTATATAAATGTAATATAATAAACTGACAATTTTGTCATATTTATATTCAGAGCAGTATTCTATTCGATCGTTCACCACTTCACACAAAGGAAACTATTAATGAGTAACTTTCAGTGTTACTTGACTAAGGTCCGTACACTGGATTTTTCCGGGGAGAAAGCCTCTGACACTACTCGTTGGTACATTGATATTATTGTCTAATGATGCTATAGTATGTATATATTCTGGTAGATTGATATATTCTCATAACATTCAACGTTATCCTAATATATAATCACTCCAGGATATGTTTTGATTATAATCATTGCCTGGCAATGGTATTAATTACCGGGTGATGGATTTATATTTTTCATGAAATCAGTTTGATTGCATGAACAGATATATGGGCAACTCGTCGGGGTAAATATATATATATATATATATATATATATATATATATATATATATATATATATATATATATATATATATATATATATATATATATATATTCTTTCATTCTTTTGAAAAGAGAGGATTTACAAAATTCGAATAATTGTATTTACAATAAATGCTTATATCTCTAATTTTGGTGTGTCAGAGAAAAACACAATCGTAAAAAACAAGCGAATAAATAGAATACCAACGGAAAAAACAGACCATGCCCGTTCCTTAATCAGGCATCTGAATGCGCATCATGCCTCCTACGATTGCCCTTTAAGTGTGAGCACAGGAAATGTAACAGGGGAACCATACTATCTTGCGTATGATTCAATAAACGAGAGAAAAAAACCAGTGGAAAAACTCGTTTCCCTGCACTAGCAATAGATTGTCTGTTTATGTTGTGTTAGTGTCGTGTGTACAAAAAGAGTACCAAAAATTTGTCTGCTTAGCAGCTTCATTCTCCCATTCTCATATTGTACTTCTTGATTTCCAGGACTTCTTCACGAAGACAAGGGTGAAAGGAAGGGGGTTTGGGACAGGAAAAATCTGTAACAATGCAAAAAGAAAACCAGCAAGAAAATATTTCATCAATTATACCTAAGTCTTATATATCAAACCTCACTTGAATCTAAGAACTTAACTTATGTTCCTTTGTTTTTCAAAAAGGAACATCTCATACACTTTTAGGGAATGATCTAAGAACTTAACTAATGCTCCGCTGTTTTTAAACAGGGAACATCTCATACACCATTCGGGGGTGTAGCCCATAATAACCTCAAGATTAAAAACTAATTTCCTAAATAGACTTGAAGTTCTCTACCCAGTTAATGAAATTATCTGAAACGGAATGAATTTCTTGAAAACCACCCGTAAAATGGTAAATAGGACAATCGAGGACTAAATGTCTTATTGTTTCTTCAGCTGCGCCACATTCACATGCCGGACTTTCTACAGTATTCAATTCGAACAACATACTATTACTACGACCAAGCCCTGTCCTGAGACGATTTAATGTACACCAATTCTTCCTACTCATATCGAAACCTGCAACCCTTTTGGAAGGATCCTCTATGAGAACTTTGTTGAAAACATCAACTTCCTGCCATTCAGTTTTCCAAAGATCAACAGCCTTCACCCGTGTACGCAAAAAGTCGATCGACCAAATAGGTTTCCCAGATTTTAATCTCAGGTTAGGTGGATTTTGAAGATCGTGTTTTATCGGAAAAACTTCTGGAAATGAGTGATACTTATCCCAAGATGATTTAAGAGCTAATTTCTTGCGAGTATGGAAAGGAACTATATTACAAATAACCGGAAACCATGGGGTAGCAGTTGAACTGATACATCCACTCTCATAGAACAGTTCAACTGAGAATCAAACTTATTGACATAAGCACTATTCAACCACACCTGACAGCAATATTCTGCTGCTGAATATACTGAAGCTAAAGCAGTAGTTCGCAAAGTAGAGACTTCAACTTCTGACATAATTTATCAATTCATCAGGGTCCATTATAATTTGAACCTACAATGAATTTAATTCGAATTACAGTTTGACTCCACAAAAACCCATCGTGCTCAAACGAGGACATCAGCAAATACGAGCAATAACATAAAAAAATTGAAGTATTTTCTAACTAAGTGTCCCCATTTGAGAACACTGAACCAAATGGGTTAAATTGGAAGCTCATTAGATTTTGCCTGAACAAAGTCTTATGGAAAATATGTATATGCAAAACAAATTCTTCATCTTTAGAAACAGTAGAACCATTTTTATGATAAATAGCTATTTTTCTGTTTTCATAAATAATCAACCTTCGCTGGATGAACGAAGAAAAATAACAAATTCTATTTTTGTATATTTATTCGGAACAGGATACGAATTAAAACAAATAAATTAGTAAAATTTATGTCACATAAACAAACGGAACGCAATGCATATTCAAACTTCCATAATTTATATCGTATATTAAATATTAAATTCTACATGGAGGAGCATCGCATATGAAATAAAATCTCAGTGAATGGAATTGAAAATATTCCCCTTCTCTCCTTCATTAGTGAATGCATTCATTTGTTCGTAGCACTCTATTCGGAATCATCTCGAATGTCTACGACTGATTTGTTTGTTACCGAATATGATCAGAGTTGGTTTAAGGGGGATACGAGTAACTAGCGCTCTTAAGAACCATTTGAATTTTTCTTTTTAGTTTCTACAGGGCTTTGATCTCAATGGATTCAAAAAGAAATTTATTTTCACAACTTCATAATTTTTAATAGATACCTAACATGCGTTGCTCAGGGTTACTTTTAGAGATCTTCGGAGCTTGTTGCTTGTGAGAATTAATATCAGTTAGATAGTAAGGCTACCCTAGTCTTAATTTTCGAGGAAAATTTAGGAAACGCAGAGGCAGAAACTTTTTCAATTTTCTAGTACTACCAAAATTCAAATACCTTAAATAAGATCCCCATTAAAGCCAAAGCTCCAATATCTGCTGTTAGGAACCTGACATTTCTTATCAAACTTCGCTGTCAGTGTGGTATCTGCCAATACCTAATAACTCGAGCTCTACAGAACATAGACTTATCATTTAATATTTCATTCGAGACCATTGAATATAATGAGTATAGAAATTGAACCTTCCTCTGTTTCTATGCGAGACATTAAATAACTTTTCTATGTTTCATTATTTCGTTTTCTTATTGAGTTCGACATGAAAGATAATATGCGTTGCCGAAGATAAAAAATAAAAAGAACGATATATATTTCTGAATTACGAATATGACATGATATGTTTTTGTGTTCTGAGTTATAATTGAAAGGTAAGTAGTAAATGTAATTTTCTGGTAAACTACATTCATTGTATATTTCGTTTCAAAGCATCGAAGTGAAGATAAGCTCTTCAATTATTCATTTTAGTTAAAATTGAATGTGGTAGAATGTCTCGATAGTGAACTGTGGAGGATTGAATATTATATTCTGACTTCTTAAAGAATCAACTGGGATATTATAGAATGCCAGTGTCAAAAACAGATATTTAGCTTTCCTATCAAGTTTTTTCTGAAATTTCAGTTATTTTAATCATTCTTTGTAACGAAATTCCTTATTATTTCTTCTTGTGGTAACAAAAGTCGCAGATATTCAGATATTAGTTCATTTTGTTGGAGCATAAAAAGTGCAATATACGAGAAATCATAACTGTGATATATATGAATGATTTTCTTTTTGTTACCTTACTCACGGTCCAAAAAAAGTTGTTGACAAAAACAAAAGAAAGTCGAAAGTGATAAACAGCCAGCTTAGAGTCTCTTCTATACACAACAGTAAGAAAAATTGGAACAAGCAACAAAAATCATTTTTATCCATCTTTTTTACATGTTCCTTGAAGTCTTGAAAATATTTTCAGGAGAAAAAAATTCTTCGAAAAAGTCAGTTCTCAATTTCATTAAGATTTTCATGGGAACGATTGATTCTCTAAAAAAACACTGAACTGAAAAATGATTCTCAGGAAAAATATGGGAATTTTTAACATTTTGATAAGCTAATGTCTATTGACTCTCTTTTTCGTAGAGTTACAAATAGTCACGGTATTTTTAAACAAAGAAACTCTGGCTCTATCTGATTGATACATTAATATCTACCCAAAATATTAATTAGTTGAATCGAGATGACATGAAGATTTCATTTATTAATCTTGCAAACCAATGAAGACACTTTTAGAGATCAATTTTTTATATTCTCTTTAGATTCAATGTTGTAGAATCCGCTTTACTTGCACGTTATACGACTAAGGGCCTGGTCATAGAAATTTGGGCTTTTGGCTGGTTGAAGTGCCAAGAAAATCGTATAAAATGGGATTACCTACTTCAGAAACCGAGTGTTGGACAAGCGAGTTTGATACACCAAAACACTTAGTTGTGCTTCCTTTCTATCACAATATGTACAAGTGAAATCTATATCTTAGATGCAAACCCAGTTGTTTCGTGTAGTTAATTTCCTCAAAGAACATATTCACGGTGAATTTTCGGTTGCGTGGTTATTTTCGTTGTTTGTTTCAATTTTGTAATAACCTCAAACAACAAAAGTTTCAGTCACAACAGATCGAATGGATATCATTATCGAGGAGAAAAACAATTCTTAGAAGTAGATATTTAACAATAATGAAGTTGTTCGAGACGAATGTCGAAATTTTATTGCAAATTTTTCTTTAAATTAAACAAGAACCACGTAGAAATAATATATGGGAGATGTCAATTGAAATTGGGTTCATAATGATTCTAGAACATCTATAGATCATAATCAGCATTACTTAAAAGACCGAAGCTAGCCATCGGGGCTCTTTCGGTCAAACAGAGAGGGAATTGTTTTGTTGAGTTTGAATATTGAAGGGATTTTGCGAGATTATACTTCAAACTTGGCAAGCAAGAACAAGGAAGTGATTATGTTTCTGGAGACTCACACTGCGACGGAAGAACATCTCCACGAAAGGTTATGTACTATTTGATTATTTCCGTAGTCCTTTTTATGGCCTTGCTCGCTATGTAAAATCTTTCCTTAAATTCAAGTGTGTTTAGACATATAAGAGTCAGGTATGATTGTTGAAATATTTTCCTGTTGGTTTTCTTTTTTCATTGTTTCAGATTCCTGTACCAAACCCCCTTCCTTTCACCCTTGTCTTCGTCTGGAAATCATGCAAGATGAGAATGCTGCTAAGCAGAAAAATCTTTGGTACTCTTTATGTACACACGGCACTAACACAACATAAACAGACAAGCTATTGCTAGTGCAATAGCGACTGGGAAACGAGTTTTTTCCTCAGGTTTTTTTCACTCGTTTATTGAATTATACGCAAGATAGTATGGTTCCCCTGTTACATTTTCCTGAGCTCACACTTGTGTTTTTCTGACACACACCAAAATTATCGATTTAAGCATTTATTGTAAATACACAATAGAATTTATAACAAATTGGACGAACACAAATTGGCTTCAAGAATGTGTTTGGAACAAGAGAGGCACTATTTTCAATACGTGTGCTTGTTGAAAGATGTAGGGATGTAGACTCTAATGTATATCTGTGTTTCATAGACTTTCCAAATGCTTTCGACCTGGTGAAACACGATAAACTAATAGAAATTCTCAGGTCTTGTAACATAGACGACAAAGACTTGAGAATCATATCAAACCTTTACCAAGACCAAAAGGCTAAAATTAGAATCAATGGAGAGACATCTGAAGACATTAACATCGAGAAAGGAGTAAGGCAAGGATGTGTCCTTTCCCCGTTGTTGTTTTACGTTTTTTCGGAAGAGTTATTTAGGAAGGCACTACAGGATACCTCGGATGGCATAATAATAAATGGACAATGCATTAACAACTAGCGATACGCAGATGACACGGTTATTCTAGCAGATAGCGCTGAAGCACTACAACGCCTAATGAACCGAGTGATGATAACATGTAAAGAATTTGGAATGAAACTAAATACAAAGAAAACAAAAACGATGGCTATCAGCAAACACCAAAACAGAAAGGTCGGAATTAGGGTCAACGGAACAGAATTAGAACAAGTAACAGAAATAACATACCTAGGAAGTAGCCTTGATGAAACTTGGGATCACACACTAGAGATAAAAGCACGCCTGGAAAAAGCACGAGCTATATTTTATAAAACGCAAAAAATACTATGCAACTGCCAACTAAATATCTCATTAAGAGTTCGAATACTGAAATGCTACGTTTTCTCCACCGTGCTATATGGCGTTGAAGCATGGACAATGACGGAAACAACACAAAAAAGAATAGAATCGTTCGAACTTTGGTGCTACCGTAAAATGCTCAGAATATCTTACATGAGTCATACGACAAACATAGAAGTTATGCAGAGGATGAAAAAGGATCGAGAACTTGTGCAGATAATAAAAGAAAGAAAGACGCAATATTTCGGTCACATTGTGGGAAACCAAAAGTACGAACTCATCATCGAAGGAAAAATCAATGGCAAAAGGGGACCGGGGAGAAGACGCAACTCCTGGCTTAAGAACTTACGTCAATGGACTAATATGAGCTCCATAGAATTGTTCAGAGCTGCAACAAATAAAATAAGATGGGCAAATGTAATCGCCAACGTCCTTAAGGATGAGGCACCGTAAGAAGAAGATTGTAAATACATTTATTCGAATTTTTGTAAATCCTCTCTTTTTCAAAAGAATATATATAGGGATTCAATTTTTGACTATTAATTGCTGGCGAAATACTGACTTGGTGTATTGTAGGATAGGAAATCTATGTGCGTTTTCTAAGTATACAAATTTTCGAATTGATTTCGGAAAAATTGGTCGCGGCGCAGCCGCCATTTTATTATTAATCATTTATGAGTAATCTAATAACATTGATCTGGTTGGAAATGTACTTTATACTTTGCATGATAACACTGGACAACAAAATTGGATTTTGTCATTTAATATTCACCAATTTGACGTCGTTGATATAAATATACCCCCATTTGTTTTCTGACAGTTCTTGTTTACTAGTTATAGCATTTATTGAAAACACTTAATTATACCGTAATAATTTGCTGTTGAAAAATAATAATTTTACTTGCTACTATTAGATATAGCATCAACAACATGAGTTTGAGTGGATGATTTAAATCAGCGGAGAGAATATATTTAAAGAATACCGTTCGTAAGGGAAGTTTACAAAAATTAGTTTGGGCATACACTGGAATTTCGTGATGGGCCTTGAGTTCATCAAAATATTTGTAAAACGTGAGATAGGCGTCCATGGACAAATAAGAAAATAATAACTTTCCGATACGAAAGTGCTATGATCTGGAAAGAACCCGTTAACCGCCATGAGGACTACAATTTTTGTTTGGTGGACACAACTGCGATTCACCGAAAAAATCCAGCCAAATGGGAATATCCTTCCATAATAAACGAATTCTAAGCACTGTATTAAATTTTTACAGCATAAGTTACTGAAACGAAAACTGATAGTATCTAGCGATAGTGACTATGAATGAGACCTGAAATCCCTAAAATTATTCAATCAAGATGATTTAAACGACCTAATCCGAGATCTAGGGCTGTCAAAGTGTGCTTCTGAAATCCTAGCTTCTAGGGTGAAAAAAAGGAACGAAAGTTTTTTATAACCGCACTAGAGAGAAGAATTTCCTAAAATATTCTGATGAACAAGATTATGTTGTACGATTTGGTTTAATGACTGTAATGGGATTACGTGGAATTGCGTTTGTAATGAATGACGTTTATTTATAGATTCGTCAAAACGGAGTCTAGAACATGTTCTTTTACACAACGGTAATAAATTAGGGGGTTGTCGATTGTACATTCTACTAAAGGAAAGAAAAATATACATCTATTGCTTTAGTTTCCGACAAAATTCAGTATGCAAAAAACAAGTGGCTCATATGTGTTGATTTGAAAAAGGTCAACTTTCTTTTAGGCATACAAAGTGATTACTCAAACCATCCCTGTTTTCTCGGCTTGTGGGATAGAAGAGCTGCAAAACAACACTGATTTTGAAAAAAAAGGCCTGATCGGAAAGCGCTAATTCCTGGATAATAAAATATGATAAATCCACCTTTACCATCAAGGAATTCCATAAAATTGCCTTAGTTGCATGAAAAATTAGGGCTCATAAATCAATTTGTTAAAGATTTTATCAAAAATAGAAATTGTTACCTTTTCTTGTTCCAAAAGTTCCCAGAGTTCAGTAAAGATAAAAGCGGGCATTTTTGATGGGTCACAGATTTAATCATTACTAACAGACACAAGTTTAACAGGAAGACAGATATTGAGAAAAATGCATGGAATGAGTTTGCTTGGCTTTTACAGAATTTTTTGGGAAATAAAAAAGTTCTGATTATTTCCAACACGTTGAACACAACTGAACCTCCTGGCTCTCTACCTTCAGTACCTTCTCCTCGCTGCCAGTTAAGTTTGTCAGAAGTCTCGTTCAGTTCTGAGATTGTCGAACTACACCTTCATAATTAGAAGACACTTTCATCTCCAGGTCTTGACAGCCTATCTTCTGCTATAATCAAGAACGGCGCAGCATCCGTTTCTGTTCCTTTATCGATATTGTTCACACTATCTTTTCAATCGCATACTCTTCCTGATCTTTGGAGAACTGCATCAGTTACACCTATATTCAAAAAGGGTGACAAACTTTCCCCTGGTAACTATCGGCCTATCAGCCTTACGTCTATAGTCTCCAAGGTTTGTGAATTATTCCTGGCAGTATGTAAGAATTTCTAGCTAACCACAACCTAATTCCTTCAAATCAGCACGGCTTTGTTCCTGATCGGTCTGTCATAACTAATCTTCTTCTTTGTCTCCATGACTCGACTGAAGCACTGGATCGTGAAACACCTATTGATGTGATCTATTTGGATTTCTCTTGTGCGTTCGACTGGGTTCCATTGTGGCGTTTGCTTTTTAAACTGGAACATTTTGGTATCAGAGGCGATCTGTTGTCCTGGATAAGGGTTTTCTTGACTGATAGGAGCTACTTCATCCAAGTGGGATCTTCGAAATCTTCGACCAGACCTGTCACTAGTTGGGTGCCTCAGGGCTCGGTATTGGGTCCCTTGTTGTTCCTGCTATACATTGCCGATGTTCCTTTTCTCTTGTCGTCATCATGTTCACAGTTTGCCGATGATACCAAAATATATAGCTGTCCTCTGAACAGCGACATTCAAGGCGATCTGGATACGATTTCTGAATGGTGTTCTGATTGGCTGATACCCCTCAATTTCGAAAAATGCTGTATCTTACATCAGTTTTCAGCTTTCAGTTTTACCTCCCAACAAGACATCTTTGCTTGAACTTATGGGCAAAGGAATAACCCAGGCCTTTAAGCTCTATCACATTAGACAAACCTTCAAAATCATAATCAGCTGAAGAACTGAACCCATACACATTGACTGCGGAAAATGACGAAGAATCTGTGCGAATTCAAATTTCAACTGCAAACATTACCGAAATTGCAAATGGAATAGAATCAGATACGTTCGTTGGAGCTGCTTGAATCGCAAGATAAAAATTTGACAAACCGTTTTGGAGGAAATTCACAGTCTACTGGAGACGAAGCTTTAACAAGCACTGGACACTTAATATTTAATTTGGAACATCTTAGTGACGGTTTAACCCTTAAATACATGATTTTCAAAAAAAAACAAATAAACCTCAAGGTCTGAATTGAGAAGAAGAAGAAGAAGACCAATTCGATTCCTTTGGAAGAGTTTAGATACCCTGGTTATCAAGGTAGTGTAGCAAAGGAATTGAGGTGTAAAATTTATCGAAGTAAATTATGTGGTTTACACGCCTAGTTACTAAACCACACAATCTTATGACGGTATTTGCTAGTACCCCTAGATCTGGTTCACCTAGACTTGAGCAAAATCTTGCTCGCCAGAGTGAATTTCAAAGTTGTATGCATACCCAGACAGAGACATAGAACAATAACTTGAAGCCCCACTTGTGTGGCTGGTTGGGAAGATAATGCTTCATAAAATGAGCCACTTTGGAAGCATTCGTTTGTTGTTGTGGAAACGATCATGCTTAGGATGATTTATAGGATTATGCTCTGAGTTGTCCTTGAAATGGATTACAGAACTTAATTTTTCAAATCTGTTTACCGTCATGGTTCGCATTATTTGAGCAAAGCCATATTTTGACCAGTATGATCTAACATTGGAATAATGAAACACCGACGTGAATATGATAATGCCTAAATATTTCTGTAGCAGTTACAGGAGCACAAGTGAAACCATGTTGGACAATATATAAATTGATTTTTTCTACAATTTTTGTAATAATTGTGTTGTTTATGAATTTTGAAAAAAATTGGTATGGAGTTTCTATGTCCGCTAATTCTGGGGGTAGCTCAGTACTCAGTACGTTTCTCCTAATTAGTTATCTGTTACGATATCCCAAGAATTTCCGGTCTGATGGAGTGGGCGAAGATCCTTGAGGTTCCACATACGAGGTCTCAGCAGCTTCGTCAGATACAAGAGAAGGATCTTCATAGACTTCTTCATTTTCGGGAGGTTCATTATCCAAATCAGCTAAAATATCTTGTATACACTGCTCAAAATGGTCTAAGGAACAGTGAAAATATTAAGCGTAGGTCATACAATTCGCTTTAACTACTTCAAATTTTTACATGATATAATTAATACATCTTTCTAGTCGCTGAAAATTCGAAATAGAATACAAAACGAATATTGATTCCGTGAATTTAAGAAAATGAACAATCGTATACCAAATAAGAATTTCTCAATTGAAATGAAAAGAAGGTTTCTCATAATTGTTTTCCAAGTAACTTCAAATCTAACCACCACGAGCATTAATAACAGCACGACATCGTTCTGGCATGCTCAGAATACAATTGATAAGTAGATGTGGTAGATTCCATTGTTCCATTAAGGCATTTTCAAAAGCTGGATGACCTTGAATATTCGCCATAAGGGGATCAAGCCACCGCTGAAGCATGTCCAAAGCATGCTCTATGGGGTTCAGGTCAGGAGACTGTGATGGCCATTGTAAAATATTGATATTCTCTCTCTTAAAGCATTCTCGTACTGGGTTTGTAGTGTGTGGTGGGGCGTTGTCATGCATATATAAGAAATTTGGTCCAGCCGTGTTTCGAAATGGTGAAAATACAGGTTGGAGAACATAATCAATGTAGACTTGATGATCCATATTCCTTTGAAGACAAATTTCACGAGCTGTGATTGAAGCATTCCGTCTGGCTTGAAGCACAATAAATCTATCTTGGACAGGTGAAGTTTTTTCTAGGACCTGTGTGTCTTTCCTTCACGTAATCCAGATACCGTCTCCATAACCGACTTATCACACTTTTTGACACCACAAATTCACCCGCGACTCGGCTCTGAGAACTACCACCTTCAATCATACCCACTGCACGTAATTTTTCATCTCGCGCTAAATGTCGACTTTGCATTATTTTCTAATACCCTAACTCACAAGAGTTGCACTGCACAAGTGAGAGTTAATGGGCTAACATCTGAACAGGTAGCAATACGGAAAGGTGTACGTCAAGACTGTGTGCTGTCGCCTCTATTGTTCAACATTTACTCAGAAGCAATATTCAAAGAAGCACTTGAAAACATAGACACAGGCATTAGAATAAATGGAAAACTACTTAGTAATATCCGCTTCGCAGACGACACAGTGGTACTAGCTAACAACCTTCAAAACTTGCAGAGAGCCATGAACCTTATTGTAGAGCATAGCCAACGCTTTGGACTATCTGTTAACGTTAACAAAACTAAAAGTATGGTGTTTTGTAAGCAAGCAGTATAGGCTGTAATACGCATTAACAACCAACCGGTGGAACAAGTGCATTCGTTTCGGTATTTAGGAGCCACGGTGAACGACCAAAGTGACCCGAAAATAGAGATCAAATCTCGAATCGAACAAGCCCGTAAAACTTTCGTTGGCATGAGAGACCTTTTCGTCAACCGCGGACTTAATCTTCAGCTTCGTATGCGACTACTTCGTTGTTATGTTTTTCCTGTCCTTACTTATGGATGTGAAAGTTGGACTTTTAATCCAGAAATGGAGAGACGCATAGACGCTTTCGAAATGTATCTATACCGTAGAATATTGCGTATCTCTTGGATGGAAAGACGGACAAACATCGACGTCATAATACAATGGGAAAATCACGAGAGTTGATGGGAACCATCAAAGAAAGAAAGCTCCAGTACATCGGGCACATCATGCGCGGCAAAAAATATGAGATCCTTCGCCTGATTATTGAGGGGAAAGTCCAAGGAAAAAGATCAGTTGGACGACGCCAGAACTCATGGCTGAAAGATCTACGGGGGTGGTTTGGAAGAACGTCCACTGAAATTTTTAGAGCTGCAGTGTCGAAAACAATTATTGCCAATTGGATCGCCAACCTTCGTTTGGAGACGGCGTCATAGGAAGAAGAAGAACTCACAAGAATTCAGTATCACTGGAAGGAAATAACCTAATGAACTGTTTTTTTGAAGAATAATAAATATCTTTTCAACATCTGTATTTTTCTATGAGAGGCTGTTTTGATTAACTACGTAAATCCATCAGGTGCAAAATCAGCATTTACGAAGATATCAGAGTGGTATTCATTAAAATTATTCAAATAATCTTGTTCCCTAGACTATTTTGAGCAGTGTATATTCGATATCATTTTCATCACCTATATCTTCTTCATCTTCAGAGACTTCAACATTTTCTGAAGCTATGAGCATATCTTCTATTTCTCTATCGCACAGCATTCGTGTCATGCTAAAAAGCAAACAGATAAATCCAAACCAGCACCAACTATTCCTAGCATTTTCATACATACATTATGCGGCAGACGCATAATGTAACCATTTGGCAACATTACAAAAAACAAGCAATACATGAAATTACAAAGAAATGCGAAGACAAACATGCGATAATAATTTACCTTATTTTCAAGTGGATAACTAATTTTCGAAACTTTGAAGAATAGTTTATTTGATATGAAATGCAAAATAAAACACTTGTACCCTAAAATGCAGAAACTTACACATTTACTCGATTGAAATGACGTATGACAGATAAATTACCACCAAATTTTAAGATTGTTTTTTCTTCTGATAGTTTATGATCCGTGCCCACATATTATGATGCCATTTGAATTGTGGAGGCCGTTACTTGATGTAGATCCATGATATAAATGAGATAAAAAACACAAGGTTTAATTTTAATCTACACTTTGTTTGAAAAAATTCGACGACGTTTCGCTGACAAGTTGGATGAATAACAGGAAAATCCACACCGAGCCATTGTACAGTTAGTATGAAAGGTAATAAAACTAATTAAACAAGTTAAGTAGATTGAATAATTCACATTGTCCGAATGTTTGTATCTATTAGATTAGATAGATTAGATTAGATAGATTAGATCTAATCTAATAGATACAAACATTCGGACAAGCTTTTGAATGAACAGGTAGATGTGAATTATTCACCCTACTTAACTTGTTTAATTAGTTTTTATTACCTTTCATACTAACTGTACAATGGCTCGGTGTGGATTTTCCTGTTATTCATCCAACTTGTTCTACGATTTGTTTATAATACCATACTCTTCATTCTGTTTTTCATTTTTGATAAAGCTGCTGTGTCAGCGAAACGTCGTCGAATTTTTCCAAACAAAGTGTAGATTAAAATTAAACCTTGTGTTTTTTATCTCATTTATATTATGATGCCTTTAAAATCGTAACGTTTTCTTTAATCAAAACATAATTTTTAGCCGATTGGCAACGGTTTGCATTCAAGGGTTAAGAATGGCAAATGAGCTCTGTGATTCCTTTGAAAATTGATCAATCTATGAAACGAAGTCTTATTTTTATAAGGCAAGTTGCTATATATCAGTCTGAATTGAAGGAGCTTCTAAAAGCCTGAAGATAATACTTAATAGTTATGTTCATCATTGATTGTTTTTATTCATTTATTTTTGATTTCGTTATCTAAGAACGTATTCCCTATAATCCCATATGAATTACCATTCCATATTCACGGTTTTATATTCGTCGCATATTTACGGAACATATACCCCGCGAATAAAGATCTTAACTGTATATCTCAACAAAAACTTCAATAAAATCAAAAAATCAGCATCCAGTTATACAGTCGTAAGAAAAATTAGATGAATAATCATTTTCATTCATTCAATTGAAAAGGCAGCGACTACAAGTTACAAAGCTCCCGCAACCTCCTATCAACGGTCCTGTTCCTATCTACCTGTTGAAATCACCAGGCGACCTAACGCTTTTAGTGAAGTGAGAGAAGCGTACGTGAGAGATTCTGTACCACAGGCCGAGCGAACCATCGCCTCTCGTAGTATTCTGTGCTTGTCGTTGCAGTTGAGGTTAACTTTAACGAAAATCGCGTGAATTGTTTTATGACATTTGTTTTAAACTATAAACTAGGTAAAGTTATAGTTCAAGTGATATTTGGAATACTGAAGGATATATTTGGAGAGTATTGTGGATTCAGATCCTCGGAAATGCGGATAATTTGTTACCCTATATAGGTGAGGTGATGATATATTCTTAATTGTTGGCAATCTTTATGAATGTTGATGTCAAGTACTTTTGTTATAAAAATTGCTGAATAAAGGCACATTATTAAGGAATTCCTGGGTTACTTAGTGTCTAATATTAATGGAAAAGATGATAATATACTGATACAATGTTTTTTGTTTATATTGTACTGTTTCATTGTCAAAAACGTATTCCGATTAATAACTTCAAGAATATCCATATGAATAATAGAATTCTAAACTATTGAATCATAGACATATAGTCGGTGAATTCAAAACTCCTTCATTCTCTTACAAAAGTTATCACTTCATTTCGACAGTTTATAAGATTCAAATTTTCCATTATTACTTATTCAGATTGAATTCTAAAATTGATGTCAATAAGAATTTAGAATGAGAATTTAACAGTTGCCGAATGTACGAGGGGGATCCATTGAAAATACTCAGCATTCTAATAAGAAATATTGTTAATGTCCAATGTACTTTATGTCAAAAAAGTAACAAGAATTGGTCAACGACATACAAAATCTCAATTTTTAACCCAAATTTATTATATCGAACTCAAAGTTGGCCTTTTCCGAAATAATACATTTTCGCCAACGAAAAACGCTTTTTCCGGAATCGACTTTTGTGTGTGGTAATTTGTGTTATGAAAAAAGAAAAAAGTCGGCCGGAGCTATATCAGGTGACTAAGGTGGTTGTTCGATGGTATTTGTTGAGTTTTTGTTCAGAAATTCATTCACAATAAGATGGAGTATCTTCGTGGTGTAAAATCCATGAGTTTTCTATCTACAAATCTGGCCTTTTTCGACAAATTCGCTCTTTCAAACGTCGAGTAACGCTGTTGTAATATTCTGGCGAGTATACCGAGTGTACAACACCGCAACAATTAAAGATAACAGTTAATATTACCTTGACTTCTGATCGAATCTTACGTGGTTTTTTTCGGTTTTGGAACAATTGGAAGGCGTCATCAGCTTGTTGATTGGTTTGCATGTCAAACTCATAAACCGAAGTCTCATCACCAGTTACAATGCGTTTTATGAATGTCTTCAGCATCCTTTACGCGATTCAAATTCTGAAGAGAACTCAGGTATTCTGGAACTAGTCGAGTGGCACCGCGTATCATGCCCAAACAATCGTTCAAAATGGTACGAATTGAATCGTGAAGCACAGAAAGGTGATTGTATATCTGTCTCAAACTTTGAGAACTTTGAGTTGAAGCTATTGATGGCCGTCAAGAGCGAGGGAAATTTTTCACCACATCTCGATGGTTGTTGAATGCACTGTACTACTCATATGCTCGTGTTCATGATTGAGTTGGTTCACCATAAATCTTCTGTAACATTTTCATCGATTCGGCACACGAAATTCCATTTGCGATAGAAAAATTGAGACAACTTTATTGTTCGATACTTTTGTCCATTGTGAAAATCGTAGAACCCACTTGTGAAAACTGACAAAATCGAGAACTCTAAACAAACTAAATGACAAATTCCACTTCAGTATAGAAAACATTGTGCCAACTTAGTAAGAACAAAAATTTCGACAATCAATTCCTGGTACTTTATTGACAGAATTTATGCTGGAATGGGTTAGTGAATTGGAAAGTTTAAAATGTAAGAAATGTTATTTAAAGAAATGTTCTTGGATTTTTATTCAACTCAGTGCACTTCACTAATCTGATTGATATCTGTTAAGCAAAAACTTCTTTAGAGTCACAGTCACGCCATAGCCATATAAAGGATGTATCAGAACGAAATCGAAGCTTGTTTTTGTTCAAAATACCTAGTAGTTCACTGTATAAACGTTATGTCAAACGTCAATCCTTGGAGATATTGCGATACAAATATGGCGGAAATATAATACAGTACAACCTCTCTAATCCGAATCGTATGGGACCAGGGCTTGTTCGGATTACTGAAATATTCGGATGATCGAGGTAATTGAAATGAAATAGTAAAGTTCTTTTGTATCCTCGTCACTTTCTATGCTGTTGATTATTTCAGCTTCAGAGAGATAATTCTCATTATCTCCTACAACCCATTATTTAATGGCTTCAGTTGTTTATTATTGACCAGATACATTTGTTAGCACATCTGTCATCATGCATAGATCGCGATTTTTCTCTTCTTTCTCTAGCAAAATTTTTTCTCTCAACCGTGAAAGAGGCAACAGGTCAAATGCGTCATAATCATCATCTTTTGTGGGCCATGACTTCTTCCATGATTTCTGAATTAACTCTTGGGACACAGATGACCAGGCCCTTTCAAGAGAAAACACCACATGTTTGAGGTCCAATTGCTTCAGTAACTGCGAAACGTTATTGTCTTCTTGTCCCACAATATTCAGTAGCAAGATTTTCGATAATGCAATTTCACATTCTGTATTACATGTTGATCTATTGGTTGTAATAATGGAGTACAATTAGGAGGTAGAAACATGATCTGAATATTTCGGTCCTCACCCTTTTCTTTGACCTTTATAAGTAACAGGCAAATTGGAGCAGTTCTTGAATGCTCGGGATTTGTTGACTTTTCCGATGACCAGCAATTTCATTTTATGAGATACTGATGCATTAGAGCATGGTTTGAATGTAATACGGTCCCTACTCATCTTCCGATCTGAAGTTGAATTTTCAGCAGCATGGGCTAGTGTTTTGTTCGGAAGAATTCGCCAAAATAACCAACTTTCATCTGCGTTGTAAACTTGATCTGGCACTAGATCCATCTCTCGTATTTTTTGAAGAAATTTATTTTTAAATGGTTCTACCGCACTAACGTTTGGGGACAATTTCTCTCCTGATATGGTGAGTTGTCGAATTCCATGTCTTTTTTTGAATTTTTCCAACCATCCTTATACTGGTGTAAAAAAATCTTGCTTTCTCACATATGAGATCACCAGATGAAGGTGTATGCCGAGATCGTTCTTGTAACCAAGTGCGTAGAGCATTTTCAACATTCGAATTTTCACTAGTTCTGAGCGTACGCCTTTTCCAGGACCAGAATCAGAAGAAGATATAAAATTCTCAATTGATTCTCTGTTTTTCTTTATATCGCATACTGTAGATTTTCCAATTGAGTGTATTCTGGCCATTTCAGAAACACTTTTTCCATTATAATTCTTTCAAAATTTCGCATTTTTGCTGCAATGTTAACGTTTTATGTCGACGAGAGAGAGAATCTAATCTGCACAAGTGAAGCGAGTATTCAGACAAGATATTGCAAGTTCGGACACTTTCAATCAATGAAATTATTGACGGCGTTCGGATTATCGAGGTAAAAAATAAATTGTGCGGATTATAGAGGTGAGTGATTTCAAAGTTTCGTTGTTCGGATAACTGAATGTGCGGATTAGAAAGGTTGTACTGTATTTTCAAATTTTATGTCAAAAACAAAAAGCTCAATAATTATGAAAACTGATGGGAATATTCCTGATATAAAACACACGATCTGCGTAATTTTTCACTCATCTACAATGGGTGAAAGGGGTTGGAATAGATTACCCTATTATTCTTGTTGGTTTCTTGGAAATGAATGGATTTGTAAAGCCAGATTTATTCAGAAACTTTTTGTATTTAGTTTCTCATGAAATTCGGGTTGAAATTGAAGACTTAGTTGTAATGATGGTACGACAAAGTTTATTATAGATAAATCTAGTTGGCCGCTGTCACTATTTGACATTTTTCATTTCGATTAAATTTAATGACTGATTTAACTGAAAATTTGTTATTTGATCTGATCAATAGTGCATTGATAAGAGATTCAAGTAAATAAATGGAATAATAATGGTTAATTTCACGAATGTAGAAATGGCAAATATGCATTTTATATACGGGCGTGCAAACGGAAATTCCTTGGAAGGTAGTCATCTTTATGAACAAGCGTATTCTAATCGTAGGTCGCCACATCACAGTACTTTTACCTGGCGTCATCGAAGGTGAAGCTTATTTGGAGCTTACTAAAACGAAGATTTGGTACTGGACCGCAAAATTGAAGTTGATGTCCGAAACATTGAAAAGAAATCTGAGACAAGTATCAGAAAATTGCAGCGGAATTACACACTGATGATTCACGTTTCTGGAATGCGTGAAAGAACTGCCGTTATATTCTTACATATAGAAAAGATTTAACCTCTCTTTCAATGAGGTTTCGAACCGAGGATGATTTTTCCTTTTTGTTTTCATAGCGATGATGTGTTTTCGTTCGAAATCAGTTTCTCGATTTCAAAATTATCATAACAGACATGTGTGAGATGTTGAAAATTCAATAATTGAATCTAGACGTCAATATCAGTTATCTGTAAATGTTTGGATAGCAATTCTCAATGAATATTTAACTAGGACACATTTTCTATCTCTAACTTTAATTGGTCAGACATATTTTCATTTTATACAAAAAGAATTGCCTTATCTACCATAGCACTATCTTCTGCGAACTACAAATACAATATAAGTTCTATATTCGCGGGGTATATGTTCCGTAAATATGATGAGAATAACAGAAACCGTGAATATGGAATGAAAATTTATATGGGATTAAATGGGATACGTTCCTAGGTTAATTATATAAAGAAAACAAATCTATTGAAGTTTTTGACCATATTGACTCATTATCGTCAGGATTAGGCGATGGTTGAAACAATTTCGTAATTTTTCTTGCTTGGCTGTTTTGAAAGCTCGTTCAATCCAGACTGATATTCGGCAGTATCATTACCAATTTGCCTCATCGTCATATTCCATTAGCAATTTCGGCAAAGTTTGCAGTTGAAGTTTAAATTTGCACAGATTCTTCGCCATTTTCAGCAGTCAGAACAAGCCACAGTTTTTGCATTTCAATGTGTATGGGTTCAGTTCTTCCGCTGTTTCGTTTATGTATGGTTTGTATCATTTTAAATGGCCACTTGATCAATATTTTTCGCAATAATTCAGTCGGACGTATATCCTACATACTACATGATTTCGTAGAAGGAAGAAGATTTTTTGTCATACACTTCTGTGGTGCTGCTGGCTATTATATTATAACCTCAAAAATTTATATCTACTTCGTTGAAGAATACGTAGATTTCCAATGATTTCAGTGTGGAAAATAACGATAAAAAATAAAATAACTTACTACCACCAAATACAAGCAGACAAAAAATAGAAAATTGTTCAATTCCTCATTCGATCCCTTAATTCTAAGTTCGTAAGAGCTTTCGGGCGCCAATTCCAGCGCAAGAGCACAACGGATGCTGTTTCTATGCTCACAGAGTTGTATGAGCTGAGTTTTGACTATTTCCCTTCACTTTCTTTGATAGGAGAGAGTGAGATGTACTGAGTGGCCATTAGAAATGATACAAAGTGTATGAGATACAATTTGCTATGTCAAATGTCTTGTAGGATTTTATAAGATATGTGACTATGATTCTGAACGTTCGTCTAATGTAATAGACCTTAAAGGCCTGGATTATTCCTCGGTCCATGAGTTAAAGTAAAGACGTCTTGTTTGGAGGTAAAACTGATAGCTGAAAACTGAAATAAATTAAAGTTCGCGAGGATGACGTGAGCATTGTCTAAAACTAGAATAGCTTTCCGGAACCAGTCAAAAAAATAGCAGCTGTAACCCACGCTTCCTTAGTAGCTCGCCAAAACACTGGCAGATCGTTTTTGTTCTGATTTTTTAAAGCACGAGAATTCAATGATCTCTAAATATAGCAGCAATGTAACTATATTATTTTTTGTCTTAAATCCAGATGCAAACTTTTCGCTTTTGAAAATCAATATTTTGTTTAGCATTCTCTTCCAAAACAGCTCTGTTTTCTGCATTTAAAACTTGCTTAGGTTTGTATCTTTCATTAACTACTAGCTGCAAGTTCTGCTGTATATCTTTTTGCTGCAGCAGTGTCTGAAAATGCAGCATTTCAACGATTTTAATGCTACGTTATGATTGTCGCATTTTAACTTTATTAAACTGACCTTCCGAATCTTGAACTTCTCCACCACCACAACTAACAATTCTTTAAAATGAGCGTAAAGAAACTTTGCCATCTCCTAGATGATTTGGCAACTCAGGGGAATTGTTTTTTGGATGTAGTCTTCGATCCATAATGACGGAACCAGTTACAAAAAATAGAGCTTGTAACTTGTAGCCAAGACGTCGTGTTAGAAGGTAAAATTGTCAGTTTCATATTCAAATGTATAGTTTCAAGTTCGCGAAGATGAACTCGTGCATTGTACAAAACTAGAACTAGTCAAACAAATAGCGGCTGTAACTCATACTTCCTTATTAGCACCCCAAAACATTGCTAGTTCGTTCTTGTTTTGATTTTTCAAAACGCGAGGATTTAACACAATCTGCATTGGAACATAGCGGCATTCAAACTCTGTACCATACTGCCAAATCCAGAGACAGACTTTTCGCTTTTGGAAATGAATGTTTTGCTCAGGTTGATATCCACCATCAGATCATAGGTTTGCAAATTCTTTTGGAAATATTTCTGCTGCAGTGGGGTCTTAAGGTGCTTCTCTATTGATATGAAATTATTAGTGCACCCTGAATTTATTCAACCAACCTTCCGATGGTTGAAATCCTCCATTACCACAATCACCAGGTTCTTTAAAATGTGCACGAAGAGGCTTTGCCGCTCGACGATAATTGGACCGATCAGGGATTACTGAATCGTCAACAATTTTCGCTGACAGTAAAATTGAAGCTGCAGACGACCTCATTTTATCTTCGAATTTTTTATCGATCGTACAGTTGATTCATTAACAGCTAATACACACTATATGGATGCAAACGACTCTCCAAGGAGTAAACGATCAAGCGGATCGGATAAGTAGCTCTCTTTCAAATAGATCAATACAAATTGTGGTCGACGGTGTAACATCTGATTATTTCCAGTTGCAAGTACCTCAGGGATCCATTCTTTCGCCAACCTTGTTTCTGCTGCAGATAAACGATTTCCCGTCATCTACAGAGAACAAGATCTTCGATTTTGCAGACGATTGTACACCAGTTTCGTCTTTCAGTAGTTTGAGGCCGATTACAGCTTCGGAATCTCAGCGTCAGAGATGTCAATAAATTAATAACTTAAACTCTGACTTACAGAGGATATCTGAGTGGGGTCAGTTGAACCTGGTGAGCTTCAACGCATGCAAGACGTAAGCAAATACGTTCTCGGGAAAGGTCCCCGCTGGAGAACCTCCTCTGATAATTCAAGGCCAAAAAATTGCATCCAAAGATTCGATGCACCTTCTCGGAATAACTGTCAACTCCGGGTTTTGCTGGCATGAACATGTATCAGCAATAGCTAAGTCGGCATCAGCTAAACTTAGTTTTATTTTCAGAGCCAAGCGATACTTCACGTCATCTCAGCTGTTGCAGATTCGAACTGCTTTGGAATATTGTTCCCATTCATGTGGATCTGCGCCCAAACATTGCGGATGTTAGATAGTGTGCAAAAACGGGCTGTGCGCCCTCATCGACCACCCGGAGATCGCCCGCGATCTCCAACCGCTGGCTCTAGGAAGATAACTTGCTGACCTTTCTCTGTTTTACAGATACTTCAACGAAAGATGCTCCAAGGAGCTGAAAGACCTTGTTCCGGAAAAACCTATGTTTTGCCGCAACACTAGGCTGGCAATGAGTTATCATCATATGGCGGTATATTTAACGACCCCTCGAACCTCTCTCTATAAGAATTCTTACGTTCACACGACCGGGAGCTGTGGAAGTCGCTTCCGTCCAATATCTTCCCAACATCCTACAATTCACCCCTCTTCAAGAAGCGAGTAAACGGGGACCTCAATTCTTCCCAGGCGCCCACTCATATGATGTAACAGGTTCGCTTATTCCTGGGAAGCGCGCATAAAAAAAAGCATTCCTATTACCACTTTAAGCGGTAACACTTATCGAAATTCTTTTCTCAATTATTTAAGCGACATTATAAATTAGGAAGACAACGATAGCATAACAATATATTACGCGAAGTGGCTTTTACCAAAGGGCGGAACGTCTAATACGTGGCATTCAACAATATACTCATCATTATTTATTTTTAGAGGTAGTAGCCAGTTATGACACCACTTTCCCACAGCATCCAGATCCTCCTGCAGTAGATTATAATTGCTAGTGGGGTTTTTGAAGATATTTGTGTCGTCAGCGAAGTGGGAGTAGTTAGATTTGAGTTCAACAAATCGGCTGTATATATTCCAAACAACACAGAACCTAGGACCGATCCTTGCGGTACCCCACTTGTAACATTTCTGTAAGGAGGTAATTTCTGTAAAATTCTGACATATAACTCCATACCACTCACGAAAGCCCCAACACAGAAGACTAAGTTTCCCCGAATCCCAAAGTGTTCAAGTTTAATCAGAATATGACAGTGGGGAGCCCTAACGAAAGCAATAAGGAGAAAAGGTAAATTATATGGACTAGCTCCTTCATTCACAGATCTGGTCCCAGATGAAATGCAATCAAGGAGATTCGTTATGACTGATCTTCCGGGAATGAAATCTATCTGTTTGTTTTCCAGCAAAAAATCGTGCATCTATTCCAGGAAAATCTTTTGAGGATTTTGAATGCAACTGAAGTCAACTAATGGAACGGTAGTTGTCCGGAGATGCTTAGTGGCTACACTTGAAGGTTGGTGTGGCAGATGTCTTTAACCATAGTGAAGGCGAACAAGTGGACTGAAATGATTTTTTGAAGATCAGGAACATGGGATACGATGATTTGGTGCAGTATTTTAAATGTTTGGGTGACAGTCCGTCGGGACTTGGCGCGGAGTGAACGTTTAACCGAGATAGGTGTTTCTCCACGATATCTTCGGAAATGACGGTGTCACTCAGATCCAGTTGAGAATGTTGGGCTTTGCTTTTATAGGTTCACCGGTGAAGGAAGCTGAAAGAAGATCTGATAGGACGTGGGAGGTTTCTAGAGGTTTTGTGAAACAGAATTTGTAGGACCCCTGACAGTGGATTTAAGAAACGAACGAATTTATATAACTTTTCCTGATTTATGGAGTCTATCATCTTAGCCTGTCCGTAGTTTATGACCTGAATCGTTTTTTCTACTATCTAACGTTCTTGAAGGTAGTTTCTAACGATATAAGCTTGGTGAAGTCTGGCGTTATCATGCATAAGCAAGATGTTTTCACCCATATTTGCCGTAAATGGTACAACATGTTCTTTTAAAGTGTCTGTAAAAACGTACGTATCTGCATTCAATAGGTCGGTACACTATGCCAGTCAGCTTCTGACACATTGTTATGTTCTCTGGCAAAATTCAATCGTGTTCTTCGATGCACTACGGTTAGAGCTGAGCCTCGAGCTGCGACACGGAGCCTCAAAACAAATCCGTCATTTCAGTGCTAATCTGCATTACAGTGTTTTGTCGAAGCTGCATTATGAAAAACCGTTCTCTCTACTTAAATAGTCATGAATCGCTGTTGTTCGAGGTTGTCTTCGCCCAGGTCTTCTTTCATAACTACCAGTCTCTCTGTTCCTGCAGATCATTCTGGATATGGGACACCCTAAACCCCAACAGAACAACATTACCGTATGGCAAAACCATCGGCATTCACTGATATTCTCTTAGACCACTTTGAGACAGATCCAATTAGCCAACAAGAATTTCTATCAAACATTTATATTCACACATATTAATTACAATGCTAAAATGCACTTTTGTTCTCATTATAGAAAAAAATATATGCGAAAGTGAATGTCTAGATTGTCCGGACTACTAATGGAGAATGAATTTGCTCAGATTGATTCTTTAGTTACTACCCTGTAGCATACAGATTTCATTGAAAAAAAAAATTAAGGTTTTTCCTTTATTGATCAATAATTTATATACTCCTTTCTCCATTCAAAAATCTCTGTATACAGAGATATGCATAATAGTATGTCACAACTTGAGGGGGTAAATCTATGTGCAAAAGCTCCGTTACGGAGCTACAGGGTGTTGAAATTTCCGGAAAAAATTGTTTTTTTTCTTCAAAAATCCATGTCTTCTTTTGCCCTTTCAAACTTTTTTGCAGTACAGCATACAATCAATTTTCTTCATCTTCGTTGAATTTAGAAACTTTTTTGACACCCGTAATTTTTTCGTATCTCCCACCGTTCTCGAGGAAAAAATTATTAAACGATTGTATGCATTCGCCGAATTGAAAGTACTTCTAATTAAAAAAATGACTAGTAGGTTGAACCAGTGTCTGCTCGAATTGTTTATTAAATTAAAGATTAGTTTTAAGACTTTTGAAGTTATTGCTATAAGAAAAAAATTTACTAACGCCGAATTGGCAGATGTCCATTACATGTACGGTCTGGCTGACGAAAACACAACAGAAGCTGGATGATTATATCAGGTGTGCTTTCCAAATTGAGTAACACCAGACAGGCGAACATTTTCAAATATCCACAGAAGTTTGAGGGGAAACTGGTACTTTCACTGCAAATAATCATTTGGTGCAACTCAAACTATTAGAACTCCACATATCGAGGAAGCAGTTTTAAATTGTATGGATTTGAAACCTCATGTTAGTACAAGAAAAATGGAAATCAGTTGAATATTTCACATGATCTAGTTTGGAGGATTCTCCACGACTTTTTATTGTACTCGTTTCATATTCAACGTGTCCAAACTCTACTTCCTCGAGATTTTCCTCAAGACTGAATTTCTTCCGATGGTTCTTAGATAAAATAAGAGAAAATGCTCATTTTGATAGTGAAGTAATTTCCACAATAATCATTATTGGGCTGAGGAAGAATCTCATCATCCAGAACAATTTTCACTAAATGTCTGGATCGGAATAATTGGAAATTATTTGATTGGGCCATTTTTTCTACTTAACAGACTAAACGGTCCCGTTTATCGGCAATTTCTTGAGGATGAGTTACCTTTATTGTTCGAGGATGTGTCGCTTTCGGTGAGAAACATAATGTGGTTCATGCATGACGGGGTACCAGCATATTTTAGTAGAGAAGCTAGGGAATTGTTGAATAATACATTCAACAACCGATGGTTAGGTCGAGGTGGGCCAGAACCATGACCTCCTAGGTCCCCAGACTTAAATAGTTTAGACTTTTTCTTATGGGAATATCTCAAAAGTTTAGTTTATACCACTCCAGTGAACACTGTAGAAGAATTGAGAAATCGAATAATAATCTCTTGTGACACGATAAGAAATACCCCAGGAATATTCCAAAAAGTACGTGATAATATGGGAAGAAGAACAGAGGCCTGTATTATTGCAGGTGAAGGACACTTCCTGCAATTTATTCAGTTTTTAGTTGTTCTTTTTTCAGTTTGATATTGAATAAGTATAAGTTGTGTCTCAGAAGACGAGCTATCAAAATAAAAGCAAATTTTGGGCATACCTATCGTGTATTTCCATAAATTTTTTTTATTTAGCGAATGACATACAATTCAAATAATTCAAATTCAATAATTATTCACTCGAGAACGGTTGGAGATACGAAAAAATTACAAGTGTCAAAAAAGTTTCTAAATTGAACAAAGTTAACGAAAATTGATTGTACGCTGATCAGTGGCGTACTGCAAAAAAGTTTGAAAGGGCAAAAGGAGACATGGGCTCGGAAAAGAAAACACCTTGTGAATTTCAGTTAAAATCTAGGACGTGTAATGATGGAGGCTGCAAAAATAGTTCGCATTCCAATTTTGGGCTGAATATCTCAAAAACTGCAGGAGTTTTGAAGAAAAAAACAAAGTTTTCGGAAATTTCAACACCCTGTAGCTCCCTTACGAAGTTTTTGCGAACCTATATTTATATAAACTTTCTTTCTTAAAATTGCACGTAGATTTACCCCCTCAAGTTGTGACATACTATAATGTAACACCCTGTATAAAACACCTAATCAGTTTCGTAATAATCAAGTAGCTTCAACTTTCATACCAAAAACAACATCTCCTTATCTCCTTTCCTATCTAGATGATTTTTTCCAAATTATCTCGAACGTAGACACCTGTCATACAACTCTATTAAGTTCATATTTCATTCATACATATTACATTTCACTATTTCTACTACAATATATTCAGTAAACTCCTTTAATTCGAATTGATTAATTCTGATGGACTAGAATTATTGTTTTCGCTTCGTTTGAATATTCTAAATAAATTAGAATGACACAAATACATATTCATAAATACAAATTGAATCGTTCATGTTCGATTAAATTGATGGTTGCTTATGAAAGTCTCCCGAGAATGGTTGAACGTAATTTCATCATTCTAGTGTTCACTGTTATTTTTTCATTTCTCGACCTATGTTCTCCAACATGCATCATTTCTAGAACAGTCATTGTTTATGATACACTGTGTCAATAAATTAATTAATTCTTCTGAAGAAGCTACAGTGTCGCGAAAAGCTTAACGAATCACAATTATTCAGTTAAATTCCTCAAAAAACATTACTTGATTCTATTATTGATAATGGAATTGTACCAAGTGAAAGCTTTCCTAATTCAAACGTCAAAGTCGATCAAAAGTCAAGGTAATGTTGACTGTTTTCTTTGATCATCGCGGTGTTGGCACTCAGAATTCTTGCCAGGTCAAACGGTCAATGAAGAATATCACATGAACGTTATGCGGCGTTTAAGAGAGCAAATTCGTCGAAAAAGCTAGATTTGTGGAGAGAAAATTCATGAATTTTGCAACTCGATAATGCATCATCTCGCCAGGTTATCATTGTGAATGAATTTGGGACCAAAAACTCAACAAATACCATCGAACAACCACCGTATTCTCCTGATATGGCTCCAGCCGACTTATTTCTTTTTCCAAAACTCAAATTACCATTTCGCGGTTTCCTGAAAAAGTGTTTGACGAATGTCAAATTATTGTTGTTGTATTATTACGGAAAAGGCGATACAATAATTTCGAACGGTGTTTAATGTCTTGTATCGATTTAAAACGGGTACCACGAAGTGGTAATTTGCATGTCACCTTATCCTTACAATCGTTTTTCTAACGTCCATGCAAATTGAAGCAAAAAATTTTTGTCAACCATCTCAAAGGTCCCGAAGCAGATTGATAAGGATCGAAATTTTCTTTGAGAAATTTTTTAAAATTTCTATCCACAAACTAACCGAGCGATATGTTACAAATATAATTGAAGCCGTATCTCGGCACTTCAGACGACCCAACTTTATGTTGTCTATTTTCTATCGGCCACTTTAATATTCTATGATTACTTTGCTCATTTTCTCCTTGAAAAATTGCCGGCGGTGCCATAGCAAAGAATGAAGGAGTCATCTAATAATAATTTCATTTACCATCGATACATGCATATCGTTACGTAACGTGTATATGATACCTGCTGGTATAAACTACAATAATTGCATAGTGACCAATCCAATACCATCATAACGAAGCACAAAGAAATAATACCCGATTCAGTTCTCTGCCCCCGCGGCATTCAGCAACTTACCCAGCAGAAGAAAAAGAAAAGTGGAAATGACCCCTTCGTGCAAATAATACTCAGTCTTTTCACAGAACGTCGCGCACTTTGTGGTGCCTCTATGGCTCCACCTCTGTGACCACAAGTGACTATTCTATTACCAATGAATAATATGAACGAATGCATATGAATTTGCAGGGCTGGACTCGATATTGGCTCAAATCGACGAATTTATCTCATATTTAATTGTTTTCTTTAATCGAAGATTCGCATATGTATGAAACCTTTGAATATACATATTAGGTATAATGGATAATTAATCATACACATCTTGGAACCACTACCGCCCCATAAGTGGGACTTTAGTTGCTTCCAAAATCCTCGAAAAAATTGTTCTTGACCAGATATTCCATGTTTTGCTGGAGAAAAAGATAATCCCTAAAACCAGCATTGTTTCATTCCTGGAAGATCAGTCACAAGGAATCTCCTTGAGCGCCTTAAATTTTGTACCGGATCTATGGATGCGGGAGAGCCCGTCGATATCATTTATCCTGACTTCCCTTAGACTTTCGACAAGGTTCCCCACCGTCGTCTTCTAGTGAAAATTACACTTATCCTTGTGGATTGGGGTTTTTTAAGTGTTTTGCGTTAGAATCTCAGACAAGTCATCTTTTTATAGAAATGTTACAAGTGGTGTGCCGCAAGGATCGGTCCTCGGTCCTGCGTTTTTCTAATATATACAGCCGATCTGCGAATAATACTCAAATGTAACTACTACCAATTCGCTGACGACACAAACATCTTCAACAATCCTATTAGCAATTATGATCTACTGCAGAACGATATTGATGCTCTAGGTGGTGTCATAACTTAGTGCTACCTCTATATATCAACAATTGTATAGAACTCCATGTTGGAAAACAGAAAAGTTATACCAGATATTTTGTGTTTGATGACCTAAGTTGGGGCAGACATATTCAAGAAGTCACCTATAATCCCAAGTCATGAAGACCATCCAAAGATAAAGGAGTTTGTTTTCACCTTATTGTAACATACAGAGCTCTTCATGACATCTCTAGATGTGATTTAACTCCTTCTCCTCCTTCTGCTATATTCCAAAAAATTAAGAACTCACAATTTCAAACTTCTTGAACAGAAGATAAAGACCACCTGCTGGTAGATTTCTGGTCCAATAGAGTGTTCACCGCATGGAATGTCAAAAATGGGGAGTTGTAGATAGATTCTTAGCTGATGTGATTATAGTTACCTAAGTTGGAGCAGACATATTCAAGAAGTCACCTATAATTCCAAGTCATGAAGACCATCCAAAGATAAAGGAGTTAGTTTTCACCTTATTGTAACATACAGAGCTCTTCATGACATCTTTACATGTGATTTAACTCCTTCTCCTCCTTCTGCTACATTCCAAAAAAGTAAGAACTCACAAGTTCAACTTTCTTGAAGAGAAGATAAAGACCACCTGCTGGCAGATTTTTGGTCCAATAGAGTGTTCACCGCATGGAATGTGTTGATCCTGGAAGTTGTAAATGTGTCAACCAATTCGAGAACAGATTCGACTCTTGGAAGAATAGTGAAGACGTATTTCATCTTTCCTGTAATTCTTTTCACTTTGTTTTATTTATTACGTTTGTACTTGTTGAGAACTGGTTCATTTTGAAAGTGAAAAAGAACATGTGAGACCTTCAAACTTGTAGAAATCGTTCCTAATACCAAACAGCTATCTCCAATTTTCAGAGAATGCTGAATTGAAAGAATTCTTGTTCTCGTATCAAGCAATTATGATTTAGTTCACTGTTGGTCCGCCACTGTTTTCAGAAGACACATACAAATGCTGCTTGTTAACCTGCCCAGCCGGCGGCTAAACCGACATCGGTAATACAGGGAATGTAGGTACCGGCCCAGGCAGGTCGGTCCGTCCAAGATATGACACGCAAACTCTTCACTACATTCCATTTAAACCACCACTTAGGGATCGCCTACACGTCGCTCTTCGTTGGATATGACGACGCCAGTGGCAGGGCCATCTAATGAAACCATAAATTAGTTTTTCAAATTCTTCTATGATTTCCAGGGGGACTATTTATGACATCTTCAGAAAATGTGGTTAGACTAATTTTTAATCCTACAGTTTTATATTAAAGATGAAAGGCTCAAAATGACTGTAGTTGAACCAAACCTAGGTATAGGGACACTTTGGAGTTATTAGGTAGATTAGGAAATGCTAGGTTTAAGATGATGTCCAATAATATTGGTTTCTCGATTAGGAGAACTTAAACAGGTAATTTTAGGAACTCAGTAACTGTTATTACTTAACGTTGAAGGAAGTTCCTTGGAACTAGACTTTAAGAGAATATTTATGTTGTGTGGAAAGCAGAAGAGTTTGTCGATTTACGATGTCACTGTGGTTTGAAATTGAATGTCGTAGTCATGGAAGCTCTGATAGAAAATGAGTTGTAAAGTAATAAATACTAGAAATCCATAAGAAACAGCTTATAAATAGAACCAAAGCTTATTGTCCTGAATTCATAAAGTGATTTCCTCTATAGTAGAAAACACCAAACATGATACTTACACCAGAACGTATGTCAAGTATTAACTAAAGCTGCGTTACGTAGTACGCCGTGACGTGATCTGCCTCACGTCACCTCACAGCTCTATTTGCACATTGTCAATTGTATCTGTGATTTACTACAATCCATGATCTATTTGACGAACACAGTATTAAATGCATATCATGTCGATCTTTTTATATTACTGTAGTTCCCTGATAGTCGATCTTGAAATAGTTAGCAGGCTTTAATTTTTCGGTAAGTTGAATCTTGTAAGTTTATAAAGATAAATCGTTAATTGGACTTGATCCCTGAACTACATTTTCTTGTATTACTGTAGTGTTCTGGTAGTCAAAAATAAATTATGATTTGAATACAATGCTCTATTTTGAAATTGAGTAAGTAAGTTTGTTCAAAACTGAATAATACAATAAATGAAACAAATAACGTTAGATTCACAATCTATTCTACCAATTGGAACCCTCGATATATGACGCAAAAATACTCCAATATGGCTGCAAAAACTGACTGTCATAAGTTGCCTTACGTTTTTTTCAACATCAGCTAACAGTAAAATACCAAAATGTATTCAGCATGTATTCAGACCTTTACGTCGCTTCAATTTTTGAAGAAATGCAGGCCTTTTAGAACTAATCGAGCGGCAACGCGTTTAATACCCAAACAATTGTTGAAAATGGCACAAATTCATTCGTGAGACCCAGAAAGTTCAATTACCATTTCCTTCACTTTATAGATGTTGACTTCAGTCGAAGATGGTGATGGCTGACCAGAGCGAGGCATTGAGGCTACTGAATGACACCAGCATGAAAAAATCGCAAAACACACTTATGAGAATTGACAAAATCAAGCACTGTAAACAAACTGAATGACATATCATGTTCAAAGCTTCAGTAAAGAAAACAGTTGTGCCAACTGAGGTACAACAAATTAACAATCGTTATAAGCGAATTAACGGTAGTAACTATAGATGCCTTAGACAACTTCTATTTTGCCGATATACAAGGTGCTTCAACGAAAGCTAAACAGAGTCTATATCTACCAAGATATTCATTTCTGATCAAAACGCAAAAACAGATCAATTTTTGTTTCAAGGGAGACATCTTTTGGGGTACAATACTGGCCTGAAATATCAACCCCCTAAGCGGGGGTTGCAATCCTTGAACATTTTGAATAGAGAATATGGGTCGAGTGATGACTCAAAAGAAAGGTGGTATCTTTGTCTACATCGCCTTGAACGAATTTCCATTTTTAATTGAAAACTGTAAAAGATACAGAGTGAGCAACTGAAAGATAGGGAAGACTATTTCCTTGAGACTATTCAAGTTTCAGTGAGGTAGAATGGAACAGATTCATGCTGATCAATGGCAGTCATCATCAAGTACCATCCTCATCTCGAATTTCAACCCCTGAAGCAGGGGTGACAACCCTTGAACATTTGGAACAAGGTAGATGGGTCGAGTGATAACTCGAAAGAAAGGTATTATCTTTGTCTGCATCCCCGTGAACGAATTTTCAATTTTGATTGAAAACTGTAGAAGATACAGAGTGAACCACTGAAATTTACAATGGTTGTCACTTCTGCTCCAGGGGTTGAAACTCGAGATGAGGATGGTGCTTGATGATGACTGTCATTGATCAGCATAGATCTGTTCCATTTTACTACACTGAAACTTGAATAGTCTCATTATAAACAAGCTACGATGTATACTAGACCATTATTAAACATGTTGTTTAGCAGGCCTTGACCAGATGCGGTTATAGCTACACTTAGTACAAGTTCTGAAATACACGCCAATGCTATAGAAACATTTGTGATAATATTATTATCAAATTAATGCACAGAAAACCAAACAGTAAAATGTTTTAGAGATTTCCATCTCAAAACGAGTGGAATTCGAAGCTAGTTAATGGTTGGAAAAACAACATCAACAATACTCAACTGCAAACCAGAGTAAGTACAGCAAGTCGAATAGATGACCCTATTTAAATTTTGTTGTATATTGTTCCTTACTTTCCACTCAGCTTATTGATATGACGTGAAAGTCAATGTGGCCAACCAACATATTTGGAATATAAATTATCATTCAATGGAGAACCAACAAAAAACCATTAATTATCTATCATTTGATTAATATTAATATGAACACAAGATACATAGTTCTAGAAGTATAAGGACATAAACAACTCCCTGAAGAACTCGTTCATAAAATCTTTGTCAGTCGAAACAGGTTCAGTGGTACCAAAGTTATTGTGTCAAACAGAACAATTCCACAAATTGTGGTAGACCACTATCGTTAATTAATCAGCAACAATTGAGTCATTGTACCAAATCATTCTACCAGAAGCTTCATGAATAGAATTTTGTATCAAAACAGGTTCATTCCGTTTGCAACTCCAAGCAGCACACGGAATACCAAGCAACCAAATTGTTTTTTTCAGATTTGAATTAATTCGAAAAATTCCCTGCCTATGTTAATAAAGAAAATTATATAAACGAGAATTAGTGGAATAAGCGACAAAGCGTTCTACGCCACTGACATCTCCAACTAGCTAATAATCTGAATATTTATTATAGGAGCCTGTTCTTTGCTGCTTCTATCTTCATGATATCCAACATGAGATTACACACATTGTTCGACGATTGGAATTTTTTCAAACACTTGCTGCTCAACTATAATCACATCAGCTAAGAATCTAGCTACAACTCCCCATTTTTTTCGTCATGTTCACTTCGATTTTCATTATTTATCGTTTGTAGGTGAGTGTTTACATCTTCAGGGTACTCGCAGACGTTTAATAGGATGGTAAGACCAAATAAATCGAATGTGATTATATAGTGATCTAGTTATTCTGCCTAAGGGTGGTAGATATCTTTAACACCATCGTCTGTACCCTTTTTTTTGTTTTTTGTGCACTTGTTTCTGCACTGATCCGTATCAATTTAAGTAATGCCTACAGTTTTCATTCATTATTTCTCGCCTCTTTTAAATTAGCGCCTTCATGAAGATTCATATCTTCATTTCAACAAGAAGCTTCTTCTTTCATGTATCTTTCGTTGTATCTTGTCTTTTCAGTACAATCAGCTAAAATTTTGGGTTTTGATGGTACAGAAAGTATCTGAGATTTACGCGAAGTGATGATGCTAAGTCTTCTGAGACAGTGTTTGCAATTATATCTTAAAACTACGCGAAAGTCCTCAATAAAATTCATAATTTGATTGTCAGGTTTTACTAAAAACGCTGGCACAGGTCGATTATTAATTTTTAATTCTTAACATTTTATGATAGATTCACCCTCACTTTTCATTTTCAATTGTCAACCCCATCTTGTGATGGCTCTTTTCAAGACTCTATAAAGCTTTTAGATAACTGTTTAAAAAATTCCAGAAAGAAACGGTTGCTGTGTTCAATACAGGGTGTTAAAATAACCATTATTCTCGTCACACCGCCTTATCATTTCCTTACGAAATTGGTTTCGGGTTGGGGATTGGAAAGCCAGAATCAGTACAATAGGATGAAATATAGTAATTGAAGGTTGATATTCAATAGGGATTTGAGGCAAAGGATTAGTTACCATGTTAGTAGTATGTTTGTGATACCTCAATTCAAATATGAAACACAAAATGAGTTAAATAACGAAAAACAAAAATATTTCTGTCAGATTGTTCTTCATCAGAACTAGAAGACTCGCTGTTGCTGTTATTATCGTCTGCTTGCGAAGTAATTATGGAATTATCGATAACGTCATCCTGCATAGGTCATTGCTCAGTGAAAGATTGTTCAATTTTCAGCGTATTGTCTCATGATTCCCACTGATCTTGAGAAAACGAAGAGAAAAACTCAACACACAGTTTTTTTCACATTTTTCATTGAGAAATCAACATAGCTACATAAGCTTTCATGGCTGCCCAAACTTTCTCAATCGGGATTAAGTCAGGATGATATGGGGGAAGTCTAAGTCTGATCGCTCTGATAATTCAGGAGTTTGTCAATTGCATACGTTTTATATCTGGGTTTGTGCAATTTAATTAGATCCCATCTGCGAAGGCATTATTTCGACGTTGCAACCATTCTTTTCCATTCTTCTTTTCGGGAAGCCATGTTCAGTTGTTTTTTCTGTTTGTGCATTGTGAGATGGGGCGTTATCGATCACCAAATTGCCAAAGTTGTTCCTCTGTTCAAGGGGGGTGATAAGAATGTTCCTTCGAATTTCAGACCCATTCCACTGTTGCCTGCTTTCTCCTTGCAAAAGGTTATGAGTCAACAAATTGTAGGTTTTTTCGAGGACAACAATCTATTCGACTGTCGACAATATTGTTTTCCGGCGTAAAAAGAGTACGATTGATGCGGTAACGCGCTTTAGCAGGTATACACTTAAATGTTTTGAGGATGGGTCTCTCTCCCTGTCAGTTTTCCTAGACCTCACAAAAGCATTCGATTATGAGGTGAATTCGTTGCTGGTTAGGTTAGATTAAATGTTTTGAGGATGGGTCTGTCTCCCTGTCAGTTTTCCTAGACCTCACAAAAGCATTCGATTATGAGGTGAATTCGTTGCTGGTTAGGTTAGGTTAGTTGTGTGGAGAAGCTGGGGAGGTACCATTTCGATAGTGACATTGCAAAACTCATCAAATCATACTTGTCACATCGTTATCAGATGATCTTGATGAAGGAGAGGTTTCCCAAAAGAGTTTAATCAAATGTGGAGTACCTCAGGGGTCTATTTTGGGGCCGGTTCTTTTTCTGATATTTATAAATGATTTCCCTAGTTTCTTGGATTCCGCGGAATCCATTTTATTTGCTGATGATAGCACTGTCGCTGTCGGGGGTGCTGAACTGGCTGGTTGCGTTGGGGGATTCGGCACGATTGTCTGCAATGCGATAATTCTCCTCAAATAAATTATGCATGAATGATGAAAAGCCTGAATCAGTGATCTTCTCCTTAAGGGAGACGGTGGAATAGGCTTCGTCCAATCTGTCAAGTTCTTGGGTCTCTATCTGGATCCCAAGCTTCGATGGGGCGTTCATGTAGACCAGCTGGCTCAAAAATTGAGCAGGTATATATTTTGATTACGTTGACTTTCAAATAACCTCTCTCCTAGAGTTTTGATCTCTGTTTATCATGCTCTTTTTCACAGTCACCTTAAATATGGTATTATTTTGTGGAGTAAAAGTGCAGTACGCGAAACTGAAAGGATATTTCGATTGCAAAGAGAGGCACTTAAAATTATCACTGGTTCATCATATAGAGCAGATTGTAGAGGTTTGTTCCGACAACTCAACAATCTTACTTTTCCAAGTGCATATATCTTTGAATGTTTATTATATGCACATAAGGTACAACATAACTGCCTTCAGGCTAGGAATTTCACATGTAGGTAGAGGTGTAGAAAAGACATCCGTCCTGACTTTTGTAGGTTATCGAAGGCCCTCAGTAGTCTTTTTAATATGACATTTCAATTTTTCAATAAACTACCTCTAGATTGTCGTGCTTAAACACACAAATCTTTCAAAACACAGGCATTTAAGTTTCTGGTGGAGAAATCCTTTTACTCTATAAGTGATTTTTTGTCTACTAATGTTAGTTTGTGATATCTGTCAAATTGTTTGTTTTATATTCATATATTTTTGGGAGTACTGTGTACTCTTTATTCCTGTCGTTTGATTCTCTATGCCATTATAATTTGTTTGACGAATGCAAAATACCTTGGTATAAGTATGAATATTAAATAATTCAAATTCTAATGCTAAAACACATATTCTTTACTACTGGCGTTCAAAATTATCAGTCTTGGTTCTTTTGAAACAGGCTGACGTAGGCCGTCGTTTGTTTCGTCACAAGCCTTCTTGTTTGTATTTGAGGAATGAATATATGTTTCGTCCATGTAAATTTTTGGTCTCTTTTCTCGACGGTATCGTTTGCTTCGTAATAATTCAAACGTAGTTGCGTATTTAAGATTTTTCCATAAGTAGCTTTCTATTAGTTTTCATCTTAATCCAACGGAATTCCATTCCTCTCAAAACTTTTCGAATGCTCTCTCGTAATCCTGCATATTCATTCTCTTTCGATGGATTCGTTTTAAAGTGGGGTACGATTTAATCGACGACGTAAGAATTAACGACGAACCTATGAAGCAGAGCTCTGCCGAAACCATAGAGATCTGTTTTCTCCACTGGTTTTCTTCTCTTTTTATCGGTAGTTGAAAAACTGTTATATTCGCCATATTCAATCTTCTTCATTTCGCTCGAAATATTTTTCACAGTTCGCAAACCTACTCTTGTTGCGACAGCTACATGTTCTTGAACCTCTTTCAAAAAAAGTATAGATTAATACTGCATCCCTTCTCGTTTCATGAAATGAATGGCATTCACAATTATTTCCCTTGATTGGCCACTCAATTTTTCCCTTTCGAATTGGAAACAAACTCCATCCTCACCAAAACTTAGAAATATTGAAATGAAATTTGCAAGATTTTTAAAGCTTCAAATTCTTATTGAGAACAGAGCTATTGGCCACGTGACGGGCAAAGTTAACGCCCAACAAGGGGAAGGGCTATTTCACCCACACAGATGCTCTTGTCGGAGCCGTACAAAAACACCGACTGCGGCGAAGGCGGTTTACATCAAAGGAAATACCGAATCAATGCAGCAGCGATATCATTCAAAAACATAGTCGTAGTAGTAATAAGGTCTATTTGACTTTTTGTTAGTCCATCTGGCCACACGTTTATAAAGAATACCGAATCCTAATTATTAATACACATGCATGTACCGATGTACTGACTAAATCCGCAAAAAGATAAATCTTCAGCCACGAACATAGGAATTGGGTCGCATTTTTTTCTCTACGAATATTGAAAATGCGAATAAGGTGCTTTTACTGTATACTTGCTTAGGTAATGCTATAGGTTTTTGATGCCCTTCTTGTAGCAAGCTTTGCCAAAGTTTTAAGGATACACTTTTCTTACGGATATCACTTCCAAATCTATCAAAAACTTCCGTCCACAGAGCCATATTGTTGGGTTTGGAAGTAAATAAGAAAAACTGGGAGATAGGCCAGGAGAATGATGAGGTAGCAATCCATGTCGTTGATATTCTTTGGAATACGCCATATTATACCTAATTGAATAAAATTGATGTTTATCAACAACAACAAAACCAAAGTTATTCATCTTTGCCATGGTCACTAGATCTACCATGAAATTCAGATAGAATTTTCGATGCAAAATTGGTCACTTGATCAATTTTCCAATAATTAGTTTCGACTTAGTGATGCCAAGGGTGGAATTTGATTTCACATACTCATCAACCTGTAAAACCATCCCTCACGAATCAAAAATTGACCTCACATCGTTTTCCACTAGAATCACATTCTAAGAATTAGTTTTAGGTTCGTATTCATAATAGTTCTCTGGCTACTCTGGTCATCTGAGATGCTAAAATTCGTTTCAAAGCATTGAACTATACCGGACCAAGTGTACAGAAGTTAATGCCTTCTAGAATTATACCATATAATTAACATTTTCGCAGAGAACATTGCCAAGTCATTTCTGAAGTAAAGTATCATTACTTTCAAACAACTACTAGACTCAGATAACATTTAAATTGAATTTAAATAGGCTCATCAAAAAACTTGAATGCTACTAGAAGAGACGTTGAGATTATACCCCTGCTTTCTTCCTGATACCATCTTCTAAACAACATTAATGCAAATGATGAGGACTGACCAAGCAACAGGCGTCAACTATTGATAATTTGCTATTTCAAAGCGAATTCATAAAGAAACTTTACGATACTTGGTTAATTTCTATGACTTTATAGGAAAAAATAATAGGTGTTTAAGTTTTGCTTGCTGATGGAAGATTAATGTGGATACAAAAGATGTCGTGTGTATGCGGAAGTAAGAAATGATGTTAGACGCTATCTGACATAGCTTATAGCTAAAGCTATGTTCATTTCGATCAATTTTAGATTGTTACGATTTAATTATTACATCAGAAGAAGTAAGACTAGTTGATATGTCCATAATTAATCGTGAAAATACTGATACCTAGGCCCGTTTGTATAAAACTACTTGATAATTTGTCATTCTATGTCAAATTCGTATTTAGATTGCATAATACACTTAACAAGAAGTTAACAATAAATCATCTAGCAATATGTCAAACGAATATGAACTCAGTGTTTAGGTTGCATGAAACTTAATTGTCAACTTCCAAACGAAAATGAAATGAAAAATATTCACAATTTTAGTTTTACAAACACGATCGGTTTCGACTGTCAGGTCACTTACATATAGTCAACTACAGGAAATGAACTTATATAGATACTAGCCTAATTTGATATTAAGTAGTGGAGAGGTATTAATGTCTAGCTGACTATTAAGGGTTTTCACAAGGTTCATTGATTTCCAATAATTCCAACAGACTCATACTCCTTTGTCGCAATTATGAAGAATTTTCATATATCTACATATTGGAGAATTATTGTCAGAGGATACATGTTCTTCGAATCTGGTTTCAAAATTCCCACATATCTGCCCAATATAAGCTACCGACTAACAATTATATTCATAACATCGATAGAAACTATTCCCATACACTCATTCAATCACTTAAACCACAAACTAGCAGCTGATAATTCAATGATGCATGAGGACTTCACCATTTTGTTCTCACCCACAGACAAATTGAAACGAATACTATCAGAAAATTGCCTTAAATAACAAAATCCCCACAGTTTTTATGAATAAAATTATCTATCGTAAAGAAAAACATCAAATAACACAATTATTATATTCCTTGAAAGAAACTTCTTTGAAAAAATACGCTAATTTCAACAACGTTGGTCTCCTCTCAATTAGCTTGAGCAACTATTTTTCTAAATTCAAAATAACCACCTCTTTCTCAAGTGGTCTGAATGCGAGCAATTATTATTCAATGCTACACAAAAAAAATCAGGAGTTCACAAAATTGCTTGCAAGGACACATTCAAAACAGCTAGGGTAAAACCTATCTCTAAAAAAGGAGGAAAGAACAGTATCAATTTTCCCGGCAATTTCGAAGATCTCAGAAAAACCAGTTGCAAATCAGCTTGTTGTTTACCTCGCTACTTATGACATATTATCTTCATCTCAGTTCGGATTTAGAAAAAATTTAAGCACCTCTGATGCAATATTTTCATTGGTTCAAAAATTTGTAGAGCTGTGGGAAAGAAGAAGTGTGTTATGTGTATATTCTGCGATTTGTCGAAGGCATTCGACTGCCTAAATCATTCTATTTTTCTAGAAAAACTTAATCATTATGATGTTCTTATGCTCCTAATCCGAAGGGATGATTTTTTGGTAAAAATCGGCGTCGTTGTCGGTTTTCAAGCTAGTCCCAAGCCCAACTGGCAAAGAGAAAACGCAACGGATGGTCTCGTGGCTTCAATTGGACTTCGTTCAGCGTCATACCAAGATCTTTAGTCAAAATTCGCCTCAGCGATGTCTCTGAAATGTGCAATATTGAGAACGATGCAGCGTTATTCTCGGTTGTGCGTACTATTTCTGGTTTGTCACGCGTTTGGCTGTCAATGGTATTGCCAGTTTCTCCAAAAGACAACGCACATATGAAGCTGACGGTGCCTTTGTTCTTCCTATTTCCGAACGTAATTTTGGCACACATTCTACAATATTACCATGATTTTCAAAGTAAAACTGCCCTTTTTTTCTCAAGCGTATAAACAACCATTTTCGTTCATCGGAATGATGAAACTAAATCTTGTGTCAAATCAGAAGTGTCGTTAAGGTTATGAGTATCAAAATCACAGCTAGTTCGAAAAAAATCGATGGCAGACCCTTTATTTACTTTCAAACCTTCTGGCAAGAATTTGGAGTGCACAATACCCGAGATAATCGAAGAAAACTGGCAACATTACTTTGACTTTTGATCGATTTTGACGTGGTTAGGTTAGGTTTCGGTTCAGTTGGAAGACGTTTTCATGTTAAACTCATAAACACATGTTGCATCACCAGTTACAATGCGTTTTATGTATGTGGGGTCGAAATTGACTCGTCCTAGTATGCCTTCAACATACCTAACCTAACCTAACCTTTACGCGATTTAATTTTTGAAGCAAATTCAGGTCTTTTGGAACTAGTCGAGCGGTAACACGTTTCAGGCCTAAACAATCGTGTGAACGGATTCGTGAGACATAGGTAGTTAATTGCCTATCTCTCTCAAACTTTGACGATTTTCAATTACAATTTTCTTTCCTTTATCGATGTTAACTTCAGATGAAGATGTTGATAGCCGACCAGAGTGAGACAAATCTTCCATCACATCTTGGCCTTAATTGAATGCACTGTACCACTCATCTGCACGTGTTTTTGATGAAGTTGATTCACTGTAAACTTTCTGTAACATTTTCAGCCATTCGTCACACGAAATTCCATTTGAAATATAAAATTGAGACAAATTATGTTTCATATTTTCATCCTTTGTAAAAATCGCATATCACTTTTGTGAGAACTGAACGCGTCAGTATAGAAAACAGCTGTGCCAAGTTAGCAACAACAAAAATTTTGAAAATATTTCTAAGCACACTTTTTAAAATAATCGATTCCAGGTATCTTTTTGACAGAATATACATACAAGTGGGTCCTAGTGTCATTTATTTCTAAGTGAATTGAACTCCCTAAAGAACTAAAGATTTTCTTCGAATTTATATAAGAACCAGTTACTAAAGTCGAGTCAACTTCAGTATTCAATAATTGAGATATTATCCCTACAAAATCTTGTATTCAAGAAATGCATTATTATCTTTCAACAGAGATACGAAGCGCTTATCTCAATAGTATTGAATTCGAGCATGGTCTAATCTTAACACAAAAAACCAATATAAGACATCTAAGACTAATAATGGAGAGTCGTACCAATTTCATCTCGTGAGCACAGTAATCGAGAAATTCAGTCGAGCATAAACTTCAATAGCTGAACGTCAGGTAAAAATTCTCTGATAGATGATGGTAATAAAAAAAACTGACCGTCCGTCTAGACCCATGAGACTTGCTACCTATTATAGGATAGAAATCTGTTTTTCAACCGTAAGGTACTTTCTGGGGATTAATATATGAAATATTATATGTGCTGGGAATATGACCGCATTGTTTATGCTTCTGTGGGACAGCTACTGGGATCTTCTTCTCTGAAGAGTGTAAAATTGATGTAGAAGGTGATTTTATTGTGAATAGGAGCAGAGATTTTACAAAGCAGATAGATGTAATAATACCCTTGAATCAGCAAACAAAACTGAGTATCTTTCTTAAACGGGTGGCTCTAATTATTTTTTGATGCAACTAATTAATTCAGAAATAAAATTATCAATTTATTGAAAGATATAAAACTGATTATCCAACCGAAATGAAACTAATAGTATATAACCCACTAGCTCCACATATATATATATATATATATATATATATATATATATATATATATATATATATATATATATATATATATATATATATATATATATTAAAAGACTTAGAATTATCATCAAGAGTTATTTAACTAGTAAAAACCTTTTCAGAGCTATCAACTCCTATGCTGTTCCTATTCTTACATCTTCTTTTGGAATTATTAAATGATCTAAAACTGATCTAAATGAATTACAATGTCAAACGAGGAAAATGCTCTGTAAATATCATAAGCACCACCCAAAGTCAGCTGTTCAGAGAGTTACACTACCTAGACATCTTGGAGGTCGTGGATTAATTGATTTGAATAATCTTCATAGTAAACAGATTTTTCATCTACGTTCCCATTTTCATGATAAACAGAGAACGTCTAAATTACATGATATTGTTGTTGCTTCAGATTATAATCTTACACCTCTGAACTTGACAATGCAAAAGGTAGATTTTGATATATTTGATGATAATTCTAAAAGAGAAAGTTGGATGCAGAAGGAATCACACGGAAAGCACCTAAAGAATTGAAAAATGATTATATTGATGAAATTGCATCGAATAAATGGTTAGTATCTGGAGAATTGTTTGCTGAAACAGAAGGCTTGGCAATTGCGATCCAGGATCAGGTTGTTTTCACGAGGAATTATAGAAAACATATCATCAAACAAAATATAGATGATTCTTGCCGTAGATGTTTCTGTTCTTCAGAAACAGTTTTTCATATATTATCATCTTGCTCAGTCCTTGCTTCAACAGATTATTTAGAAAGACATAATGCCGTCGCTAATATTATTCACTTTAATCTAGGAATTAAACATGACCTAATTCCCAAAAGAAAAAAATTTCACAAATATGAACCTGAGATTATTTGTGAAAATGACAAATATAAACTTTATTTTGATAAAACAATTCCTTGCAACACAGCTGTAAAACACAATAGACCAGATATCGTTCTTAATGATAAACAGAATCAAATAACATATATAATTGATATTGCTATACCCGACACACATAATATACAAAATAAATACAATGAAAAAATTTCTAAATATATGATGCTTGGCGACGAGATTAAAAAATGTGGAAAATGAAGAAAATATTTATTCTACCGATTATTATTTCTACAACAGGCGTTATTCCTAGAAATCTTCACAAAAGTATTGAGATTTTGGGTCTGAAGAAAAATTTGTTTGAACAGTTACAAAAGATAACAGTCATCAAATCTTGTGATATTCTTCGTAGGTTTCTTTCCGAAAATAATAATGAGGTAGAGTCATAGGTTTTCTCTTTAGTTTATACTGCTCAGAATCTCATTTCATATTTTACTTATTTGTTTATATAAATGTAATATAATTAACTGACAATTTTGTCATATTTATATTCAGAGCAGTATTCTATTCAATCGTTCACCACTTCACACAAAGGAAACTATTAATGAGTAACATTCAGTGTTACTTGACTAAGGTCCGTACACTGGATTTTTCCGGGGAGAAAGCCTCTGACACTACTCGTTGGTACATTGATATCATTGTCTGATGATGCTATAGTATGTATATATTCTGGTAGATTGATATATTCTCATAACATTTAAGGTTATCCTAATATATAATTACTCCAGGATATGTTTTGATTATAATCATTGCCTGGCAATGGTATTAATTACCGGGTGGTGGATTTATATTTTTCATGAAATCAGTTTGATTGCATGAACAGATATATGGGCTCGTCGGGTAAAACCCCATATATATATATATATATATATATATATATATATATATATATATATATATATATATATATATATATATATATATATATATATATATATATATATATATATATATATATATTACAATAAATGCTTATATCTATAATTTTGGTGTGTGTCAGGAAAACACAAGTGTGAGCTCAGAAAATGTAACAGGGGAACCAGACTATCTTGTATATGATTCAATAAACGAGTGAAAAAACCTGAGGAAAAAACTCGTTTCCCATCGCTATTGCACTAGCAATATCTTGTCTGTTTATGTTGTGTTAGTGTCGTGTGTACATAAAGAGTACCAAAGATTTTTCTGCTTAGCCGTTTCATTCTCTCTTGCATTCCATGATTTCAAACGAAGACAAGGGGGTTTGGGGCAGGAATCTGCAACAATGGAAAAAGAAAAACCAACAGAAAAATTTTTCAACAATCATACTTCTTATATGTCTGAACAAATCTGAGAAAAGATTTTACATAGCAAGCATGGTCATGAAAAGGACTAAGGAGATAATAAAAAAAATACATAACCTGCGATATTTCCTCAAATTCCATCTCTGTTTTACCGAGAGAGCCCCGATGGCCAGGTTCAGTCTTCCTAGTGATGCTGATTATGATCTATAGATGTTTTAGAATCATTATAGACCCAATAATCTGGGTTGACATCGCCCATATATTATTTCTTCGTGGAACTTGTTTAATTTAAAGAAGAATTTGCAAAAAAAAATTTGACAGTCGTTCGGAAAATATGACATTTGTCATATAGTCTGTAACATAATTTTCATTCTCCGATTAAAATTTCTCAAGTTAATATGTGTTTCATATAAAGAAAATCAACATATACTCAAATTTAATATAAATTTTGTTCGTACTGCTTTTTAAAAATTCTCACATTCGCCGTATCACATAAATTCAATATCCTCAACTCCATAATAACATACTACTTCATGACGTCTTTAGCTCCAAACAATTTTTCAGAAACTCCATAACTATTTATTCTCGTTATGTTCTTCTTTTACGCGCGTACCAACATCTATCTCGTAACCATAGTAACCAATTATTCAATAATCAGGTTCTGCTACTTGATCTTCTCATAGGAAGATGGTGACCAACTTCATGTTTATAGACGCTCGATATCCGTTCTAGATCTTTTCGAGAAAAATCAGGACTGTCTACTTGGTACTTATACGTTCGTTATTTCCCGATGTGGTATCGACGAAAAGGGAAAATTTACGATTTCCTCCTGATTTAATAACGCTGGGGAATTGGTGATTCAAAATTGAACCCATATTCATTACAGTTTTTTCTTTCATCTATAAGATACTGAACATTAACAGAAAACGCCAGGAAATTAAGGAACAACATCGATAATTCAAATTTATTCAGAAGATGTTTAGATATGTTAAAAAATTATTTTTCCAGTGATCCACCAGCAGTAAAAAATACTTGAAAACAATCGAAATGAAAATGGTAAACATAAAAATTGAAATAAAACTGACTTCTGTCAAAAAGTACTGGGAATTGATTACTCAAAAAATCTGCTTAAAACGATTATCAAAATTTTTGTTGTTGCCAAATAGAGCTCGAGTTCATCAGTTCTCATAAGTGTGTTTTGCAATTTTCACAAAAGATAGAAATATCGAACAGAGAATTTGTATTGCAAATGAAACCTCGTGTGCCGAATCGCTGAAGATCTTACAGAAGGGATACGGTGAATCGACTTTACCAGAGTGGTACAGTGCATTCAACAGCGGCCGAGATTGTTTGGGTATGAAACGCGTTGCCGCTCGACTAGATCCACAAGACCTGAATTTGAATTGAAAGGTCGCTGAAGACTTGCTAATCGAATCAATTCCGACTCCACATTAATAAAACGAATTGTAACTGATGATGAGACATGGATTTATGAGTTTGACATACAAACCACTCAACAAGTTTCTGAACGGCGCCTTCCAACTGAACCAAAACCGAAAAAGCCACGTCAGAGTCGATCAAATACAAGGTAATGTTAACTGTTTTCTTTTATTATCGCGGTGTTGTGCACTTGAAATTCATGTTTGTACATCAGCGATGGAAAAGCATGGGGAATCTAGATCAATAGCCCTCGACATCTCTGAAGCATTCGATAGGGTTTGGCATGCAGCCCTGTTGAATAAACTTGCTGCATATATGCTTACCGCAAAATTGTGGGGTTGGATAAGTAGCTTTCTTTCAAATAGATCAATACAAGTTGTGGTCGACGGTATAACATGTGATTGTTTCCAGTTGCAATCAGGAGTACCTCAGGGAACCATTCTTCTGCCAATCTTGATTCTGTTACAGATCTTCTGTCATCTACACAGAAAAAGATTTTCAGTTTGCAGATGATTGTACCTTGGTTTCGTCTTTCAGTAGTCTGCGGCCGATTACAGCTGCGGAATATCAGCGTCAGAGATGTCAATAAATTAATAACTTAAACTCTGACTTACAGAGGATATCTGAGTGGGGTCGGTTGAACCTGGTGAGCTTCAACGCGAGCAAGACGCAAGCAACTACGTTTTCTAGAAAGGTCCCCGCTGGAGAACCTCCTCTAATGATGCAAGGCCAACAAATTGCATCCGAAGATTCAATGCACCTTCTCGAAATAACGGTCAACTTGGGGTTTTGCTGGCATGAACATGTATCAGCAATAGCTAAGTCGGCATCAGCTAAACTTAGTTTTCTTTCCAGAGCCAAGCGATACTCCACGTCATCTCAGCTGTTGCTTCTATATAAGGCACAGAGCTTTGGAATATTGCTTCCACGTACGGGGATCTCTGCCCAAACATTGCGAATGTTGGATAGTGTGCAAAACCCGGAGATCACCAGCGATCTCCAACCGTTGGCTCTGTTTTACAAAAACCTCCACGAAAGATGTTCCAAGGAGCTGAAAGATCTTGTTTCGGGGAAAACTCATGTGTTGCCACAACACAAGCCTGGCAAGGAGTTGTCATCATATGGCGGTACAATTAACGACCCCTCGAACCTCTCTCTATAAGAATTCCTTGGTTCACAAGTCCGGTGGGCTGTAGAATCCGCTTCCGTCCAACATTTTCCCAACATCCTACAATTTTTCCCTCTTCAAGAAGCGAGTAAACAGACACCTCAATTCTTCCCAGGCGCCCACCCATGTAGAGTAACAGGTTCGCCTATTCCTCTGGAAAGCGCGTCAAATAAAATGATAAACTCTGGTACAAAAAAATCGGTTATTTTTGAAATGGAGAGTGTATTTCATGGAAACACTTGATGGAATATCTAGTACAAATCTTTCACATACAACGTTCAACTTATTCTTATTCAAACGATCATAAAATATGGTAATATACAAAAGGACCACCTGTATGTCAATGGTGACTTCACTCAGCGTATCACACAATATTTAATTCCCATAATTACCTTTAGTGAATTGCTATTACTTATTCAATAGATAAAATTCAAATTATTATCTCTAATGATACGCTAAAGTTATCGCATGGCAAGAATCGCGAATGAATCGACGGTATCCGATATATTCAGGTTAGTCGCAGATATAGTCACCAGTTAGTCACCGTTTCTTGGGATTTTCAACACCTCAGGTTCTTTAGAAGGCGGTTGAAACCAAGACGGTCTCTGCGAAAGGTCATCACTAACCAGTTTTGGAGAAAACAATTATGTATGAATATTTCGCGATATTTTATCACAGAGCCCGATTAGATGTGTGAACTCGGAAAATATTTGCATTCTTGTATCATCCCCAGCTGGCAAAATTAACGAATTGTTGGTAGGAATTATGATAACGCTTTGTTTGAATTATGGAAGTGTCTATAATAATAATAATAATAATAATAATAGCATTTTATTGGCATCTTGTACAGAAATAATAATTATAACTATCAATTACATTAGAGGCCTTAAACTTATTATGAGTGTATGTTACTGTACATTGAGAGATACCAAAAGGTAGGATACAGCATAGCTGATTAATCCAACCTGAATAAAATAGAAACAAATACTAGACAAGTGTACCCACAATTGTACGGAAACATCATTATGTAAGAGATACTTATCACTAATCTTACCAACTATTCATCTTGAAAACAAAAATTTAACACTAAAATAAATCAAAATTAATTCATGCACTCCATATATAAAAGATCTTTTCCTCTTGGTGAAACAAGGAAAGACTACATCTCATTTAACTGGCTCTCAAAAAGCCAATGCCTCACCCTCCTCTTAAATGCATCCAAACTCAAACCTAAAAGACTACTCGGTATTTTATTGATTTCATCTACAATAATATAAGAAAAGCAACGCTGAAACATGGAAGAACGATAACGCGGTATGGCAAGTTTATGTCTGAACCTGACGTTGATGCTATGAACATCTGTTCTATATTTGATTCGTCGGTGCAGATAGGGGGGTTTCTTCTCATTCAAAATGATGTAAAACAGACTCAGCACATGCAGCCTTCTTCGATTCGCCATGTTCAACCAACCCAATTGCTGCAGTCTGCAGGACGTGCGATCTGTGCGTCTAAGGTTGAAAACAATTCGAACACACCAGTTTTGAATTTTCTGAACTCGGGCCACATTCTGTTTTGTCAGACATGGGCCATATACGGTATCGCAATAATTGAGGTGAGACAACACCAGTGCTTCACAAAGCATTTTTCTTTGTCGAATATCGAGAAATTCTTTGCAACCATAAATCAATTTGACATTCACGAAAGCTCTTTTAATTAGCAAGTTTATGTGAGAATCAAACCTCAAATCGCTATCCATAATCAAACCCAAATTACGACACTCGCTAGTCAGAGGAAGAACTGCGCCATTCACAGATATCTTAATTAGATCTTTACATGCCTCTCTCATGACCTTCCTTCCAAATAGCATAACTACAGTTTTTGAAGGGTTAATGCTCAGACACATACTCTCCGACAACTTAAAGATGTTATCCAAATCTATATTAATTTTTCTAGAGCTTCATCAAGTGAGTCGCGCGAAAACTGTAAATAGAGCTGTGAGTCGTCAGCATATAAATGAGCCGAGCAGAAAATTAAACAACACATGAGCTGAAAGGTATAGATAATAAAAAATATCGGTCCGAGAATGGATCCCTGCGGAACTCCACATGGGATCTCTATAGGATCAGACTTAATTTTTCCGTACAAAACTCTTTGTGTTCTGCCAGTCAAATAGCTTTCAGCTATGCGCTTCGTTTAATGGGTGTCCTAAAATATAAGCAAGATTTGAATCGAATAAAACGGGTTTGAGTCCAAAAATAGTCATATATGAGATTGGTACAAAAAATACCTGAACAAATAAAAGAACACAAACATTTTGGAGAAAATTATCACTATGTTTCAACATAATCTTCTTTCACCTTTTGCAGTAAGTGTGCATAATAAGAAGATAGTCCTCAACTACCAATTTCACTTCTGTCTCATTGAAAATTTCTTTCCAATGCGCCGTGTTTTCAAGAGAAGATAATACGAGAGTACTAACTCTTTTTTGTACATTCATTTTCAAAGTCTGAGACCGCCCAAGATGATTCATTGTGTATTCACCTTTCTTGAAGAGTGCCAAATTCCTGTAACTTTAAAGTCCCCTCATATTTGCCATTCATGAATGTTGTAGTTTATTCTATCCAAAACACTGCGCATATTTTCATAACTTACTTTCATCTCCACTGAATGGGCAACTTGTATAGAGGGTTTTAAATTTTCATTGCAATAACACAGCTTATAAACTGTATTTAGTCGAATCTATAAGTAAAAGCCACTCAGAGAGTTTCTGAAATTCGTAATTTTCGTTTCATTGGCTAATAAGATCCATTCCTTAGACGAGAACCAAGAAGTTCTAAATGTTGGTTTGATAAACCTAAATCACGTACTAAATCGTTTAACTCGCTTCGAACAAGTTCGTTGGAACTGGGACCTTGAGTAAAACTGAGGTTGGCACAAAGTTCCTCGGAGCTGTCTGATGATGCATTGTTTCAGTATCTTCTGAAACTTTATTTTGCGGATTTAAAGGTACGATCGGCACTGGTAAATTTGCATTATGAGCAGCAGGTCATATTGCAGACCGGCAAATTTGGATAGCCTATCCAGTCAGGCATAAATAGCTTCTTCTTCTTCTTCTTCAGCAGTTGCTGGCTGTTCAATCTTCAAAACCTTCCCTCGGCATTCTTAAGTTATCACTCCATCCTTTACGAGGTCTTCCTGGACTTCGGTGACCTCACGAAGATGTATCCCTTGTTATTTTTACAATTCGAGAGTTGTCCATTCGGGTAATATGGACACCCCACTCTCGCTTCTTCTCAAGTATCCAATTATTTATATCTGGTGTTCCACATTTCCTGCGAATGTTCTCGCTCTCGCAAAAAGTTTTCCTACAACCTTCCTAAGAACATTCATTTCTGCTGTTTCCATAATTCGCTTGGTAGTAGTTGTAGTCTGATTTCAGCAGTATATGACATTATCGGCCTAATAGCAGTTTTATAAATTCTCGATTTAGTTTCGATGTTTGTATGTTTATTGTACCGTATTGTGGTATTAAGGCATGCAGCCACTCTCGACGCTTTCAAAGTTTGATTCCTTACTTCCTGTTCCACGTTTCCATAACCTGACAATTCGATTCCCAAATATTGGAATTTCATGACCTGCTCGATTACCGTACCATCCAGCATCTTAAAGGTTTTTTCGATGTTGTCATACATTTGGTTTGGTTGCGGAGATTATCACATTGAAAGTTTTTGCAGTTTGATTAAACGCATGTAGTAGACGTTGTAAGTCGTCTTCCGATTCTGCTATCAGGGCTGCATCGTCGGCAAAGCATACAATATTGATCTCTTCGTCTCCCATTTTATATCCTCTAAGTGGTCTTATCCTCTTTATTATCGTATTCATGACATTATTGAAGAAAAGAGGGCTCAATGAATCTCCTTGTCGAGTGCCACTTTCCACCGGGATCAAATCTACTAGTTCACCATTTATTTTCAGGATAGTTTTGTTATTCTTATCTATGTCTTCGATAGTCTTTATTAGAATATATGGTATTCCTTAGTTGTAAAGTAATGATATGATGTCTCTTAGCAGAATGAGGTCAAATGCTTTCAATAAAGCATATAAAAGCTGGTTTATTATACTCAATGGACTTCTCTGTTTTCCTTATCACAAAACTGCGTTTGTTCATGACCTTCCAGATCGAAATCCTTGCTGTTCATCAGATAGTGTGATGATGCTGTTTATTTCCATTGTATTCTAGTAGTTAACTTGTGCACAGTATTTAGAAGATTAATCTCTCGATAATTTGTTAGTATTTTCTTGTCACCTTTTTTTAAGAGTAATATAGTAATACTAGTGCGCCAATCGTCTGGTATTTTGTGGAAGAATTTTCTGAACAAGTTTTAGTAATTCTCGTTGTAATGTTTGGCCGCCATATTTGAGTAGTTGGTTTGTTATTCCATCAGGTCCAGCCCTTTTCCTACTCTTCAGTTTTTTGAATGTTAACTCTAATGTTTCTTTTTCTATATATGCGTCTTCGTTATTTCTGGGGTGTTGGTTTCATGAACTATTTCGTTTTCCGTCTCTCCGTAGTCTGGTTGTATTACAAAAATAGCAATCATATCTTAGGTTGGATTTCCCATTCATACACTGTACAAACTATACGCTAAAACTAACACAGCACACATGGGCAGTCCACTGCTCGTCTTAATCTCCAATTGATACACCAAAATACAGGAAGTAAGCTTCTTTAATATTTTCAGAAAGTGGCTAAGCTTGTGATTTCACCATGAATTCTTCACAACTCCACAACTCGACAGAATTTATATTCTCATTTTTATGTACACTATTGCAAACGACACGGTTCAAGTATAAAATTGTAGCTAACCGTCCCTACATTACATTTACTACCTGGAAATGTAAAAGGATCTTATTGAGCTATTGAAAAGTATAACGTGTTAGGGCATTAGGAATATTTTTCCTATTATTAGAAGGGTATTTCTATTTGGAAAGTAAAGATCTGCTTTGTGTTACGAAAATTTTTTCGACTAGTCTAATCAGATTTTGGAAGAACTACATTAATAATATTGAATTCAGTATTGGTCAACAAATCAATTTTCACATCGTTAGATTATAAGTTTCCCATAGAAGGATCCTGTAGAGACGCAAAACACATAGAAGCTCTTATATGTCATTTTCTATAAGAACGTTTCTAGACGTACCATTCCGTCCCACCGTAGCAATTTAACCAACTGAAATAATTAAATCATGGCGAATAACTACATACATATGTAATCAAACTAATTAGAACAAGAACAGCTTCTCATTTGAAGCTTGGATACCTGAATACATTAAGTATTAAATAGCAAAACGGAGCATTTTTGACGAAAAACTGGAAAATAATGATGTAGGATGCAAATCAACATGTTGATTAAATGTTATGCAAAATATATAGTAAATGCATGTACTAGACTTGATCACGCAGTACAAATAAAAAAATGGCTACCGGAAAACGACAATTATGACGGTGGCATTATTCATTGGTGACTACGACGTATTAGTCATGGATAAATCAAGAAAGCAGTCGATTTTGTATTTTTCCTATAAATAATTTGAGGCTATGATAAATACGACGCATTTTCGGATTTTGTGAACTCTTTAACGTTTTATAGAAATAGTAGCAAGCCCGACAAATGCTACCTTGCCCTGAAATCTCATCTGCAATGAAGCTCTGTTAGAAAAGATTTTTATTATGAGTAATATTGATAATTTATTTATTTCATGGAAATTCATTTTCAACGATCTCAAGTAAAATATATTCTATACAAAATTGCTACAATTAGTGTACCGTAGCTTATGTTAGAAAGGTAGGAATTTCGAAACCAGATTCAAAGAACATTCATCCTCTGACAATAATTCTCCCATATGTGAACATATAAAAACTACAAAACCATTAAACAATTCTTCATAATTGCGACCAAGGAGAAAAATTAATCTGTTGGTATGTTTGGAAATCAATTAACTTTGTAAAACCCAAGTGGAATCACCCTTGATAATCAGCTAGACATTAATAACTTGACACTACTTAATATTAAATTAGGCAAGTATCTTCATACATTCTGTCGAATAAGTACCGGGAATTGTTCAATGAAACACAAAATATTTATTTTTCATTCACATTTATTGTATCGCCTTCAAAGTAGGCTCTTCGAAATTTTCTTTCGAAAAGAGTCGGCCGAAGCCATAACAGGTGAAAACTGTGGTTGTTCTATGGTATTTGTTGAGTTTTTTTTCACAAATCTAGCCTTTTTCGACAAATTTGCTTTCACAAATGCCGCATAACGCTCAGGCAATATTCTTTATCGTCTAACCTCCTGGCAAGGATTTCGCTTACACAACACTACGATTTTCAGAGAAAACTTTGATGTGTTTTTTTCGATTTCGGTTTAATTTGAAGGCTCCATTCCTAGGCCTGTTGACTGGTTTGCATGTAGAAACTCCCAAACCAATGTCTCATCACCAGTAATAATGCCTATTATGAATGTGGGGTCGGAATAGACCTTTGGGCGACCCAATTTTTGAAGAAAATTCAAGTCTAGTCGAGCGGCAATGCGTTTCGTACCCACTATCGTTTAAAATGGTACGAATTGATTCGTGAAACACAAAAAGCTCAAGAGAGAGATAAGCAATAAACTTTCTGTGTTTCACGAATGAATTCGTACCGTTTTAAACGACTAGTTCAAAAAAACCCTGAATTTTCGTCACACGAAATTTCATTTGCAATACAAAATTTGAGACAAATTCTTTGTTCCATATTTTATCCATTGTACAAATCGCAAAACACACTTATGGGAACTGACAAAATCGAGCATTTTAAAAATGTAAATGTAAATGACAGATCGCGTTCAAACTTCGTGTCAGTATAGAAAGAGTTCTGCCGAAGTTTTGACAATCCCGAATTTTTTGACAGAATGTAAGACAAATGAACGGAAAGTTGTCCAAAACAAGAATTACAGTATTGGTTGCGGCAAGCAAGACTGGTTCATGCAGAAGAAAACTTTTGGTGATAGGAAAAGCTAAAAAACCGCGTTGTTTTGAAAACATTCAGTCTTTGTCTGTAACTTATGAAAGCAACACTAGGTCCTGGATGACATCGCAAGATTTTGAAACATGGCTGCGTAGCTGGGATGCAGGATTGAAGTCTAGAGGAAAAAAATTCTTCTCCTAGTAGACAACTGCCTCGCTCACCCTGTAGTCTCCAATCTGAAATGCATAAAGCTTGTGTCTTTACCGCCCAATGTCACCTTTGTTTTACAGCCCATGAACCAAGGTATGATAAAAGCTTCAAAAACACAATACAGAAAACTTCAAGTGCTACAAATGATATAAAAAGTCTTTGTGTTTTGGATGCAATTCTAATGATATAGGAAGCTTGGGAAAAGGTCACACAGACCACTGTAGCCAACTGCTTTCGCCATGCAAGTTTCAAAGATCTCTCTTCATCACAAGCGAAGGACGACGATTATATTCCGCTAGTGAGAATGATACGATCTCCCACAGATGAAGACGACAACGTACCACTCGCTTAATTGCAAAGATCTGCTGGTACAGAACAAAGAATCAAGATAGAGGAATTTATGGGGATAGATTACAGTGCCGCTGTGTGCGCCTTAGCTACTGAGGAAGAAATTCTTGCAGAAGCTGAAAGTAACAATCGTAACACTGACGTAGAAAACGAAGACCAGCAAGACCCTGAAGAACAATTAAGGCCAACAACAATTCCTGAGGCTCTTAGCACTATAACAGTTTTGCAACAATTTGTTTTGAACATATTATAGGAAAAAGAAAATAATGAAAATGAAATTCTTGTCATATCAACCAATCCATGCATCAAATTTTTTCTTGAAAAAGTTGACAGAGTTAGCGTTGATGATGTCAGCATGCAGCTTTTTTTTATTCCATGTGGAGAAAACTCAGTTGGTCTGAAAATCTTGACGTTGCGGTATCTTAAAGTTTTCCTGGAGTTGATATGAATAAGTTGGGTCATCGTTATATATTTTCGCGTCATCAGCAAAGAATGAGAATAGAGGTAGAAGAAATGAAGGTAAGTCTGCAATATGTTGCTGATGTTCACTTTTATATTTTAGTTATCCTAGATTGAAGTGTAATCTACACTATTAATCCACAGTATGTTAAAACCAAGCTAGTTTTCATTATAAAATGTAAAATCATTTTTATTCGTTAAAATATATTACCTTCGTTTGAAAGTGATCCCTTCCCGAAAAAATGCACTATTACAAATGTTCCAATTTTCGCAAATCGACTTCAAACGGTGTCCTCGAAATGCTATTTTGAGTTTGGAAATAGCCAGCAGCCACAGGAGTTGAATTAAGTAAATATCGTGGTCATCAAATTTTTGGCGAAACGGTAACGACGAACGTGTACAGGGTAGGTATCCCCAATTTGTTATCTTGACTAATAGAGATATGTGGATGAGATTTCCTCGAATTGAGATTGTCAAAACTTTAAATTTTCAAAAACCCCTTGTATTTCGGTTATCTTTCAACATGGCGCAATGTTGAAAGGTGCATTCAGTGTGGCAACCAGATTATTCGTTTCGGTTCGGTTATAGACTAATCTTCTGTAATTCTAGTTTTTAAGGCAACACTATGTATATTTTGAGTAATCCTTTCGTTTGAATGAATATATATATATATATATATATATATATATATATATATATATATATATATATATATATATATATATATATATATATATATATATATATATATATATATATATATATATATATATATATATATATATATATATATATATATATATATATATATATATATATATATATATATATATATATATATATATATATATATATATATAGCCCAAATGATTTCAATATAGTTAAGGCCTTAGCACTTCTTCACTTTAAATAACTATACCAATTGTCAATAAGGGCTCGAGAATCTTCATGATATTTATGAAATGAATGTTCACTTTTATATTTTAGTTATCCTAGATTGAAGTGTAATCTACACTATTAATCCACAGTATGTTAAAACCAAGCTAGTTTTCATTATAAAATGTAAAATCATTTTATTCGTTAAAATATATTACCTTCGTTTGAAAGTGATCCCTTCCCGAAAAAATGCACTATTACAAATGTTCCAATTTTCGCAAATCGACTTCAAACGGTGTCCTCGAAATGCTATTTTGAGTTTGGAAATAGCCAGCAGCCACAGGAGTTGAATTAAGTAAATATCGTGGTCATCAAATTTTGGCGAAACGGTAACGACGAACGTGTACAGGGTAGGTATCCCCAATTTGTTATCTTGACTAATAGAGATATGTGGATGAGATTTCCTCGAATTGAGATTGTCAAAACTTTAAATTTTCAAAAACCCCTTGTATTTCGGTTATCTTTCAACATGGCGCAATGTTGAAAGGTGCATTCAGTGTGGCAACCAGATTATTCGTTTCGGTTCGGTTATAGACTAATCTTCTGTAATTCTAGTTTTTTAAGGCAACACTATGTATATTTTTGAGTAATCCTTTCGTTTGAATGAATATCTATATATATTTATATATAGCGAGCCCTTATTGACAATTGGTATAGTTATTTAAAGTGAAGAAGTGCTAAGGCCTTAACTATATTGAAATCATTTGGGCTAGTATATATATATATATATATATATATATATATATATATATATATATATATATATATATATATATATATATATATATATATATATATATAAGGCCTTAGCACTTCTTCACTTTAAATAACTATACCAATTGTCAATAAGGGCTCAAGAATCTTCATGATATTCATGAAATACCAATTTTATTTGAAAACTTCACCGCTCTGTACTTCATAACCATAAAATGAATGACCTAAGGAATCTCAACTCGAAGTTTTGAAAAGTAGTTAGAAAAAACCTTGAGTTTTCGAGTAGTTAGATTTATTATCAATATCCATTCATGTCGCAGAAATCCTTTTTAGATCACCCCATACTATACTCTCTACCAATTAATCTGATTCAATTAAAAGTGAGAATAATCCAATCCAAATGAGATAATTTTCGGAATTTCCATTTAATCCTTTTATGCATACATTAGAAATTAAGAAGCATGATGAAATTGAGTGACGTGAGTAATGTCAATCAATGTAATAAACAGTACAGTTAAGTTGCATTACCCGATGTTTAACTGACGCCTCAAATGAGCCATTTTGATGCCTTTTTATAGCCGCCATATTTCATCTTTACTTTAAGTGAAGAATCTTCAAAGTTATCTGATGGGAATTCTACAGTGATCTCTGATTATCATCAAGATAAACACTGGGGAATGTTAAGACGTTCTCTAAATGAGTGAAAGGATATTTATTACTAAATGCGCACTACAATGTTTTGCTCATACAAAAATGGCGATTATTTGAAAGGTTATCCTATATAGTGGTGGAGCACGTCGATTGGAATTTTTTGCGCTTTTTCCCAACTTTTAATAAGCATGAAACAGTGGTGAATTTCATCTTCCTTATTTTATGTACTACATATTACTCAATTTTTGGATTCTTCAGAAAGTTATTTATATAGTTCATGCATTATGTCCTATATCTATGCTCAACTATTTAAAAATTTCGAAAAAATATTCATAGATTCGTGAATAATTGAAAAATTGAAGAAGAAACACAAGGCCTAAGTTTCCCGGAATATAATAACTAAAATATGGTTGATATACAGGAGGTAAATGAATGAGTGTGAAAGATTTCACGAGGTTAGAAGCGTTGGGAAGATATGCTGAAATATACCCTCAACGTGTCACTCCTCTTCATACTTTGTTTGGATGACTTCATTAACAACTTTGCGAAACATGTAGCTTTAAAACTAGAATTCATGATTGTGGTCCCCACCGGGATATGAGAATACCTCCATTAGAAACAGCTGTACTTAATCAATTAACGATTATATCATGTACAACGAGTTCAGGCACTATTATTTCATCATTTTCCTGACCGTCTTGCATTTTCGTATTGGATGCTAGTTATGATTTCTGCAGTAAGTTTTTCGAGAGATATATGGGAGGAGGAAAATCCTCATGCTTTCGTTGAAGCTCATCACCAAGAACAATTTTCCATGAACATGTGGAATGGAATGATTGGAGATCACCTTATTGGTCCACATTTCCTTTCAGCTAGATTGAATAGAGATTTATACACTACCTAAAAACAAAATTAGTAGGTGGCAGTGGCCTATGTTGTGAATGCTTATGCAATGCTGACGAGGTCAAATGAGATGAAAACTGCAGTCCATTGCCCTTATTCATGACATCTGACTGTGCTGTACCCTTGCTGTGTGGCACCAGTTGATATGAAGGGTGGATCGGGAAACCAGCTCCTTCAAGGAGAGATATCTAACATTCTACGGAAGGTTAAATATTGATCCTTGAATAAAAATTCTTCAATCTGTTGGATCTACTTGATCCTAGTCCTTTTGATGACAGGGCGGGAATGCGGAACATGCACGATGGCACTCCTACTTATTTTAGTATAAAAGCTCGTCAAGACTTAGACCAAACAAATCCAGATCGCTAGATAGGAAGAGGTGGACCCCAATTTCAGCCAGCTCGTACACCTGATCTGCATCTAATAGACTTTTCTACTTGGGGACATTTGAAAACGTTGATATACAGGACTTCTGTACAAGACGTAGAAGACTTAAGAAACCGCATATTTAATTTCTTGTAGAGTCATTCAATATACTCCTGATACGTCTATACTTCTGTGTAATGGCTGAAGGAGGCCCAAGCACTCACTATTATCGCTTCGTTCACATTATGTTTCATCAAACACATAAAGTTGATAATTTTTCTACACAATTTATGAAAGAATGAATTTAATTGCTTGGGGTGTACAGAAAAAAAATTATAGGGGTAGAAATGACACGTGATCTATGAAAATTTGAAAATTAAAATTACTACCCTGTAGATTTGCATAATTGTTTCTGCGATCTGATTTTGTAGATTTTATAAAGCCTATGTTCCAAATTCGAACTGAGTATCTGAAAAACTGTAGTAATCATAAGAAAAAAAGATTTCAACACTCTGTATTTCGATAACGATGCCTTTCAGACATATGTTCATAGGAACTTTTCGTTAAAAAATTAAGCTTAAGGCTTAAGGAAGCACCTCGCGAAATCTTTCGCACTTATTCATTTATACCCTGTATGTTTCGGGTTTCATCCTCTTTTTAAAAACTAAGAGGAAATTAAAATGTTACAATGTTATTTATACCTAAGAAACAGATGAGAGGAGTGTGCACTAACAGAAATCAAGCTAGTCGTTAATAATTGGTAGATTATGTATGTGTGCTGAAGAATTTTCTACGAATTCTAATAAATTCTCTTTTGTTACCTGAATGTAAAATGTGAGTTTTGTAAAACCTACGAATTTCATACAAAGTTCTGAAAAAATTATTTTGAATTGTTGATTATTTTTTATGTTTGTATGCTCTAGTATTAATGGAACGACCAGTTTGACCTATAAAGAAGGAAGAATCATAGGAATATAATTTTTATACACCGCTCTTTTCACCAGTATCAAGTCGATCTTTGTTATTGACCAAGAGTGATTTCATTCTGTTTCAATATGATAACTGATTCGTGAAACTGAAGGTTGGGATAAATCAAGGATAATAATACATGGTGGTAGAGACGGCTGTGATATTTTAATAAATAAAAATTATAGTCTTCCTAGTATGAGATTAACCATTCGAGACGTAGAAAAACTAACTCAAATTAAAACTATTTTTGGATCAGGATACTTTATTTTCGATATTTGTTAATTTATGTATGAAGAATATCATTTGAATGTTCACCACGACTGGTTTCATAAACGTCGACTGTCCATCCGACACTCAAAATTTTTGATGATATCTTTTACTAGCTGGACCATTTACTTTTTTCCAAGTATCTTCATGAGAATACCCAACAAGATCTTATAGTGTTTATCATTTAGACTTTCTGTTGGCAACTGACAGATCGATAGAACATATCAATGGACTTGATGTTTGTTTGTAACCTCCGAAGTATGTTATATATACCCTAACATTTTTATGTTTATACGTGTTTTTTCGTTTTTCTTTAAATTTGGTTCTATGAGTGTCTTTTGCCATACGATAAATAATAATAATAGAATTCTAACAATCTGACAAGCTAATTTACATTTCCACGCTGATTTTCGAAGAACTTAGAGATAGCCTTCCAAGTATTGTGGCATGTTGCACCGTTTTGTTGAAAATAATATCATCCAATTTTATGAAGTTGCGGCAAAATCGGATGGAGTTGATGTTAATCGCGTGCTTATTTTCATTTTCGAAAATAGTGATGTTAATAAGCGTGCGAAGTTTTGACGTGCCAGATTTCGATACGTCTCCTACAAAAACTCCTAGCAATTGCAAGCACTATGCGCCCTCATTTGGGCTGTAAAAGCGACCAAAATATTCACGAAGTGCTCAGAACATGTTTTTTATGTTTTGATTCTCATAGTTCAACTTCATAACAGTAATATGGTTATGGCATATTAGTTCATAGCAATAAATGGCCAACCAACCAACCAAATGACATATAGGTATCAAAAAACAAACATGGCGTTCTCAAAAAATTGATGATTACTGTACTATAATACCATAGTAATAATTAAGAAAATTATATGTACTAAAGAACCTTTTTTATGACTAGTATAGTTTCCGCCTTAATGAATTGCAAAAGTAGCAGAAAGTTTCCCAGGCCATCAGTTATATTTCAAAGAAATATAAATGTCTTAATTTATTATACCGTTTGTTTATTTACTTCAGTGTTGTGGTGAAAGTACACTGTCCACTTAGGCCCGATATTGAAACGAAAAGACTACCTGTTTTATCTTTCCTAATTGACATTTCCTCTCTTTTGCAGATGGCCTCACCAATGAAGAAAGTGTATACAGACATTCTCCTAAGTGAACTACCGTGCAACCAACAGTGAAATTTTGAAGCTCGAGGTAAAATCAACCTAAAAAGTGCATATAATCGAGAACACACGTATTATATATTAAAATAACAATTGTGTCAACAATAAAAGTGAATAATGTTTTAATTAAACCGTGGAACTCGTTGTGCGTTTAAAGCAATGTTCGATAACTTGATAACCCGTATAACGAGTCCTTCTTCGCGAAGAAGGCATACTTATCATTGTCCTGAAGTTCACTCCGATCCTGAAGAAAATGAACCTGTAACTCCCAGAAAACCTCGTCTTCTGGAGAGAAGGAAGAGGAGCAAGAAAGGTCTGTTGGAATCTGGACTTCGACAAGCCAGGAGTCTCGGCAGATTAGATGGAATAAAAGAGGTAAGTCGTTGAAAGCATAAGACGGTGAGACTCAGGACAAATTTATGTATTCTATTTTATGAGAAAATGTCGAAATTTTATGATATTTAGGTTAGAACAAATGAAAATCGATGGGTACCAGATCGGGATGGTTGTTCCAAGCATTCTTATTTTAATTCGATTAATTTTACAATATCGATGATATGAGCTGGACACTATCTAGGATATAGAGAATTTCTTATGCAAAGCGGATTCTTTGTCATGAATCTTTACATCTAGCTGGTCCAAAATGCTTTGGCACTATTAAACTATTATTGTTTTTCTGATTCGAGGGTAAGCTATGAACAAAATTTCTTTTTCATTCATTAAAAATGATGCATATTCCTCTTTGAACCTTCCATTTGCTTTGGAGATGAACAACCGGGTTCAGTCCACTCTGCGGTTTACGGTTTCTGGATCTTAATGGTAAGTCTAAGTTTCATCTATAATATTGGATTACGTTTTTGATCCAAAGTTAAGAATTGCAAAAGCCATCTTGCCAATAGCTTTGTCAGACATAATTTATTTTCCAAGATATTGAACGCCTGTTTAATTGACATGCTTATAGCATCAGAAATTTCACGCTTGAACAATCGCCTATCATTCATTGCCATAGCAGTAATCAATTCTGCAGTAGTATCACTTTTTGGATGCCCTAAGCAAGGATCATCTTCAAGACATTGAAATTCCAAGCCTACTTCCTCACCATATTTTGAGAATTATTACCAAACAAATCCATCATTACTTCATGAATTTCCATAGCCTTCTAACCTTTTTTCACAAAGCATTTTGCCACGATACGATGTTCAATTTTATCCATTTCAAAACCATGTAAACAGACAATGTTATTTCTTGTACGTTTATACGTAAAAAAAACTGTTCAATTCAGTTATAAATTTGTTTCTAATGCTAGAGTGAAGATGTCGCTACTCGAACTTCTCAACCATCCTAATATTTGCAGAAATGCCTTCAATTTTACTTGTAAATCATTTGTTCTGATTGAAATTAAAGAACAGAAGTTTCAATATAACCAAATCAACAGAATCGACATCCTTTAGAAATGTATTAATCTATTCGTGTTTTTGCATTTTGAGTTGAGATAGAGTGATATTGTTCAAAGAAACATTGCAAGTGCTGCAAACTGATTCGCTCTAGCTACCATAATTTTCGTGTTACAAAATGGTGGTTACTGCTAAAATGACATCTCTTTGTTTATTTTGAACCGACCATATTCTCCCTTTTTCATTGTTCACTTACTTTATATTAAGCTCTTCAAATAACTTCACGAAACGCAATTGATTATTTTGTTTTCTTAATGAGTGAAAGGTTGGCATGGTAACTCGTAAGACAAAGTTATCATAGAAGTTTCTTTCCTAATTGTGATTTTCGGCATACCGCACCTGGTGATTAGTGGAGCAGCTAGAATAGCCTAACCTAACCTACAAACTCCATCACCTATCGAAATGAGACAAGTATGTTCAGCTTCGTTCATGGCATTTTACAGTCTGAAATTGGGCACAACAAGATACTGAGTATGGAGTCTAACATAGCAATACCCAAAATCAGCATGGAGCTATACTCCTACCAGATAGTCTGCTTGAGGGTCCTTGTTGGTTCACAGGCGGCTTCAAAACTGACAATATACTGGTGTATATGGTCGTTGTGTTTGCAGAGAAAAAGTCAGAAATATTCGCCATTGTCCATTGTGCTATTCTCTGCACGTCACTTACTGTGCATGAATGTTTAACCCTCACCAAACTGGGAGGAAGTATTGGGCTCCGTCTGATGTGGGTCCCAAGCCACTGGGGCATTGTATATATATATATATATATATATATATATATATATATATATATATATATATATATATATATATATATATATTACAGAATTGTATTTACAATAATTGCTTATATCTATAATTTTGGTGTGTGTCAGAAAAACACAATCGTAAAAAACAAGCGAAAAAAATAGAATACCAGCAGAAAAAACAGACCATGTCAGTTCCTTAATCAGGCATCTAAACTCGCATCATGCCTTCTACGATTGCCCCTAAAGTGTGAGCACAGGAAATTTAACAGGGGAACCATACTATCTTGCGTATGATTCAGTAAACGAGTGAAAAAACCTGTGGAAAAAACTCGTTCCCCTGTCGTTATTGCGCTAGCAATTAGAGCTTAGGCTCGGAATTCTCCTAGAGACTGCAAAAAAAAGAAATAACTGGTGCATGGATGTGAAGGTAAGCGGGAACAGGCTGAGGTCTCAGACACTCTTGGCTTGTAAACCTGCAAGAGCTAAAGTTGTGCCAAAGCAAAGAAATTACTATCTCTTGTTGTGATGTGTTGTTTTCCATAGAGCAGATGAGTATCAATCTTAGTTGATGCCTGTTCACAACTTGACATTGGCTTAATCTAGAAATTCTTACAAACAAATCCTCTTTAGAATTCCTCATAATTTCTGGTGAAAAAGTTTTTATTTTCGGTCATAAACGGTGCTTCAATAATTCTTCATTGTTTCTTAAAAGGACTTTGGACTTCGGAAAACCCTACAAAATGAAGTCCAGAGACCACCCAGCTATCCACTTAACAATTATTGGCTAATCGTACTTCTAGAAGAATAAACATAACACAAATTATAACTAAATGTGTACTCGAAACGATTTGTGCATATGAAGAGGATTGTGTCCAACAATTTGTGTAGATTTTTTGTACATGCCAGTTATATATTAATTTTTCTCTTATAATTATCCAATAGTTGTACATAAAATGTACCGAATTTAATGTGAACATTCATGCAGAAATGACTTTGAACACCGCATTGTAGAGATTTGCTGCTAGGCAATTTTAATTTGATCAGAATTAAAATCGCTATATCAAGTATTTGAGATTATGTATTATGAGCTTTTTGAATTCAATGTATATTCTGTCAAGAAAGTACCGGAAATTGGTCAATGAAATTCAAAATATTTTCCAATCATCAAAATATATTTCAAACGCTTTTTCCAGAATCAATAGTTCATCCATCTCCATTACATATTCGTGTATTCTAACTATTTTGAGTCTCCCTGAATTAGAAGTCCTCAATGTTCAAACAGTTCTTTCTGAAAATGCACCACACGCGTGGTGATATTAGGGATCAAGAGACATAATCAAAATGATTGCCCTGTTACTCTCCGAATCGACTGAAAATGACTCGATCTTCTGAAAATAATACCTTCCCCCCCTAGATTCCTACCACACTACAGGAAGGATGGATTTTGAAACAAAATTGAAGTATCAAATTAATTTTCCTCGTATTCCTAACCTTCTCGAAATGTTCGATAATTCACAACGAAATGTACGTATCAATGATCTCAAACAACTAATGATATATTTTAAAATCACGATTTCAAGAATCGGGGCATTTATAATTAGCTGAATGTTGAATCTAATTACAGATATTAATTTCGCGGCTTAATTTCATTCGAATCAGTCGCTCAAAGAACGAAATGCTTAAGTATGGACTCAGACGTGGCGAACAATGTTTTGCTGATTTACAACTACTGGTTAGTGCTTGCTTTATTGTTCTGACCTTTAAACATTTTATATGTCGTAAAATATACCCTATTAGCTTTGTTTGTCACGCCGCTAACCCCGAGCTACTGAATTTGCATCTTTCTTTGTTTATTGAAATCGAACTTTTATACGGGGGTGTTTAGAAAATCCAGATCGAGAATTGAAACTTGTTTAATGTTCCTAAGTTATCGTGTATGCATATTTTGAAAAATACTATCTCTTAGATAAATAACTTTGAAAGGAAATCACTTATATTCTGTCAAAAACATATCCGGAATTGATTGTTTAAAAAATGTGCTTAAAACGTCAAATTGTTTGATGTTAAAAATACATTGTCTCAAATTTTGTGACGCAAATGGAATTTCGTATGCCTAATCAATGAGAATGTTACAGAACGCTTATGGCGAATCGAATTTATCAAAAACACGTGAATATGAGTGGTACAATGCATTCAACAGCGGCCACGATGTGGTAAAAGATTTGCTTCGTTCTCGTCGGCCATCTTCAATTGAAGTTAATGTCGATAAAGTGATGGAAATGGTAATTGAAAATGGTCATTTGAGTTCGAGAGAAATAGGCAAAGAACTTTCTGTATCTCACGAATCAATTCGTACCACCTTGAACGATCTGAATTTTCTGCAAAAACTTAATCGCATAAAGGTCGTTGAAAACGCATTGTAACTGGTGATGTGCCATAAATTCATGATTTTGACATGCAAACCATTCACTAAGTTTCGGAATGGCTCCTTCAAACTGATACGAAACCGAATATACCACGTCAAAGTCTATCAAAAGCCAAGGTAATGTTAACGGTTTTCTTTGATTATCACGGTGTTGTGTTGTGCATACGGAATTCTTGCTAGGTCAGACGGTAAATAAAGAATATTACCTGAGCTTCATGCTGCGTTTGAAAGAGCAATTTCAAAAAGCTCATATTCAATAATCTCCAAAACTTAATGGGACTTTAATTCTGATCAAATTAAAATTGCCAAGCAGAAAATCTCTACTATTTGGAGTTTCAGTGTCATTTCTGCATAGATTTATGCATTAAATTGTACACATTTTTCGTAAAAATATTGGATAATTAAAAGAGAATAATAAATATATTGATATGTTCAAAATGTTCAAAAAAACTACAAGAATTGTTGGGAAATATTGGACACATTCCACTTTTTATGCACAAATTGTTTCGGGTACACATTTGGCCATAATTTGTGTTATGTTTATTCTTCTAGAGAAACGATTGGCCCACAGTTGATGAATGACTAGCTGGGTACTCTGGACTTCATTTTGTAGGGTTGGCTGCCTAGATAGCTGCACGGTTAGTGCAGTAGCATGTAGGAATCGACGAGGCTTTTACGTGATAAAAATCCATTTTCACAAATACAAGTAAACGATGTTTTCTACTGAAGTATATTAGTGAATACTCGAAGCGTTTCGATACACAGTATCTTTATCAAGAGCGAATGAATACTACAAATATATCTTACTAACGAATTTTCATATATACTAAAGATGCAATCCACTCAGAGCTATCCGTACTTGAACTAATGTTTAGGAAATAAATTCAATAAGGGTTAGTTATTTATGTCTACCTGATCTTTAGGAATTGCCGGTGAATACCGAAATCCGTTAATTTCAAGTACTTCCAGAAGGTTGAGTTTTATACCTCTATTCTCAGAATGTAGGATTTTAAATTCTGAATTGAAAGAGTGGCCATTTTCCTTAAGATGATTTGAATCGGGTTTTCCATTGATGGAACTGCGTTTATGTTCAGAGATTCTAACATTAAAATTTCTTCCTGTTCTACTTATATAAAAACAATTGCAATCTGCACAATCCAATCTATAAACACCTGATTTATTTTCTTTATTAATTAGAGATTTATAATTCATGATAAATGAACCTACATTTGTTGATGTTTTGAACGCTATATTTAAATTTGAATTTTTTAAAAGGGATTTCACATTATTGCTGATATATGCCTATATATGTTAAACTATTGAATTTGAGTAAAGTATATACCCGAACATTCCAACGATTGAGTGTCTTCCCCTTGTTACAGATATCTTATCCGAGTCTAACACACCGCCATATATCACTAATGAATTTAGCAATCTTCTTCAAATATGCCTACCTCAAAGTTACTTTCAATTTCAATCTAAATTCTTCAAACAAAATTCAGGTATTCCAATGGGTTCACCTCTTAGCCCTCTACTAACTGACATTTTCATGAATAGTTTAGAGAAAAACTCAATATTAAACACAGATTTCGCTAAAAAAACACATTACTTTCTGGTACAGATATGTATGTGACATTTGTTGGTTTTCGTGGTTCTAACAGGGAAATTCAGCAATTTTTAAATTTCCTGAATAAAATACATTGCCGTATAAGCTTCACTTCTGAATTAGAAAATAACAACTCAATTAATTTCCTCGACTTAACCATTACAAATTCAAATAACCAACTCACTTATAAAATTTACAGAAAGGAAACATTCACAGACGCATCGATTACAATGGACTCGTTCAGTCATTTAAGCCACAAACTAGCTTCATATAACTCCATGATTCGTAGAGCTTACTTTGTTCCCCTTTCAACAGAAAATTTTCAAACTGAACTTATTATTACACTATTATTATACTATTATAGCATCGTAGAAACCCCGGAAAAAAGATACACTAGTCCAGATACAGGGGCGAACTATCTAACAAAATCAGTAACTACTTTTCCAAATTGAACATTACTTCATTTTCAGGCGGCCTCAACTTAAGCAGATTATCATTCAATGCCTAACAAAAGAACGATAAATTCAAGCAATCAGGAATTTATCAAATCAAATGCAATGAATGTCAGGTAGTCTATGTCGGATAAACAGGGGGAAGTTTTGAAGGTAGATTCAAGGAACATATTTCCTCAGATAAAAATTCGCCAATATTTGAACACATAAAATCAACTAACCACTCGATATCATTGAACAATCTTAGAATCCTTCATAAATGTAACGAAGGGAGAGAGATGAATTTGTTGGAAAGTTTGGAAATGAAGAAACTATGTAAAAACCCACAATTTATTACCCTCAACAGCCAACTAGAGCATAATGAATCCCCACTACTCAATCATTCTGTACTTGTACTTGCCTACTCATGTATTATATTGTTATAAATGAGATAAAAACACAAGGTTCAACTTTGATCTACACTTTATTTGAAAAAATTCGACGACGTTTCGTTTTACTTTAGTCAATGTCATACCCTAATAAAATAGGTAAAAACTTTTTAAGTTAAACGGTTTTATGTTAAACATACATTGCACTGTTTAAGATAAATGTACTAAAAACCAAAAAATAATAAAATAGATACAGTCGTGGGAATTATAAATATGTGCATAGACTAGACTAAAATAAAACCGTGGGGCACGTCAATTGTCTACAAATTATCGACTTAATGTGCGATAGAAGAATCGTTTAATTCGTCGTTAGGCAGTTGGCCCGCAGACGGTGAGGAAATTATTTACTATTTTCTTGCTCATGGAAATTCTAATAGTTATACACTCCATGTAAATAAAAGAGATGTTTTAACTAGTTTATCGTTGGACATTCACACTGCTGGCTGGCGAGGAATCGTTTCACTGCTTGTTGTTTGTCTTTAATCGACAAAACATATGACAAAAGTACTACTCGCTCACCACTATGAAACCCTAAAACTCGCTTTTAATCGAGCTTGCTAGCTTGTTTCCACATTCTAGCCCTACTTATCACACGTCCATCGTTGTCGGTTGCACAACTGCCTAATAATTATAGTGTAACATTACAAAACAAACATTTTAATCAACGATTATAGACAATTGACGTGCCCCACGGTTTTATTTTAGTCTAGTCTATGCATATGTTTATAATTCCCACGACTGTATCTATTTTATTATTTTTTGGTTTTTAGTACATTTATCTTAAACAGTGCAATGTATGTTTAACATAAAACCGTTTAACTTAAAAAGTTTTTTTACCTATTTTTATTTTCTAGTTTTTAGTTTTTATTTCGCATTCTTTTTAATTCATTTAGTGCTTCATTATTGCAAGGTTTCTTGCCCGTTAGTTTATTGCAATCCAACTCCTCTATACGTAGTCCCTGCAAAGATCTTACTCTACTAAGAGCCACGTAGGCTTGACCTTCAAACAGTTTCGCACCTAAGTATACGACTGCGTGATCCACAGTGCTGCCCTGCATTTTATGTATTGTAGAAGCCCATGATAGTATTAAAGGCAACATTCTTCTTTCAGCTGACGCTATCATTTTTATCCACCCTAATGCCATACAGTTCTCGGCGCGTTTTAACCTTTCACCTTAACTTGGGTGGTGTACCGCTAACGACGTATCATTTTTAGCCACCCTAAGGCCACACAGTCCTCAACACGATACAAAATCTTGACTTGGGTGGTGAATTCAGGCTGAATACATTGTATTCTACTGGTTGAGCACTTTCATTTGATACCCATATTGATAGGATTGATAAAACCTACGTTATCCACCATCTTGGATTTCAATTTTTTATAGTATATTGTATTCTGATTGTTGAGCCCTTTCATTTGATACCCATATTGATGGGATTGATAAAAGCTATGTTATCCGCCATTTTGTAGCTGCCGCCATCTTGGATTTCAATTTTTTATAGTATATTGTATTCTGCTTGTTGAGCCCTTTCATTTGATACCCATATTGATGGGATTAATAAAACATAAATTATCCGCCATTTTGTAGCGGCGGCCATCTTGTATTTATAATGATAATGAATAAATATAATTGTATTGTCACCAAAATCCAAAGTGTATACAAAATTTCAGATTAATCGGTTGACAGGAAGAGGGTGAAATTTGAATTACTAAATTTGACCCAAGAATAAATAAAACAAAAGGGGTGAGCTAAATAAAACCGTTTAAAAACCCACAATTTATTACCCTCAACAGCCAACTAGAGCATAATGGATCCCCACTACTCAATATTTAGGATAAATTTCATTCTGTACTTGTACTTGCCTACTCATGTATTATATTGTTATTCAGTTGTTATTCGTTTTACTTTAGTCAATGTCATACCCTAAAAATAACTCAGTTAACAGTGGTGATTCAGATCAGTTCACTCTTTACCTTTTAATTTTCACGAATCTGTAAACGTTTCCAAAATGAAACAACCTGTTTCTACCTTTATTTATACTCGCATTTTTACACTCCAACGGTATTTCAAATAAAACACACAAAAATATCTTTAAAAAACTCGTTTCGAAACCTGTTGGCTAATAGATACTCACAAAGAGTTTTCGATAATTAGAAAGCAAGAATCTGAAGGGATTAGTTATGCAAAATAATGTTAATCCGTCAGGTATCGTTATTGTTATTATTTCTTCAAGGATAATCACTTGTTCAAGTACCCGAATCGGAGAAGAAGAATCGATACGAGGTGCGGCACGATAAGTTGCTGGTGTTTGAGGATTGAATGAACGGCTAGGTACATTTTAATCCAAGATTTAGAAGTCTTTAATGCCTAATAGGTAAAAACTGTGTTTGTTGTAGGGTTATGCAGGTATACTAGAAAAGGCTATTTATTTATTTATTTATTTATTGTTACAAAACATAGGAACCCCTACAGGATACACCCAATTACCGGGGTTCACAAAAGATGATAAGAGAAAAATAAACAGAAGTGAAACTGTCATACGAAATGAAAATTATAACTTTCATAAAAATTCAGTAGAGAGAAAAAAGACTCACCTAAGACTACAGAATCAAGTAAAATATCATGAAAACTAAAAACTACTACAATGAGCATGGTTCAGATCTAATGAGATATGCAATAACATTTTTTTTGAAAGAAGAAAGAGGTTCATGAAAAAAATCTATACTGGCAATATGCCAATTGTACAGACGCATAATTCGCAAGAAAACAGAATGAAAAAATAAACTAGTACGGGCCTTCGAAACATAGAAGAGTGCATTTCGACGACAATGATACACGGGAACATTGAAGGTGAGATAATTAACAAGCGGAAAATTAAAAGTATGATTTAAAAATCGATGAAGAAATACACTCTCGAAAAGGACTCTCATCTGTTCCAGGCTTAAAATTTTGTGATGACGCAAACTTAATTGATAATTATGGTTGGGACTGAAAAATCTAAAGTTGAAACTTTTGACAAACTTTCTCTGGACTCGTTCAATTCTGCCAATATACTTGTAGTAGTGAGGGGACCCAACAGGTGCACATATTCCAAATTACTCCTCACCAACGAGAAATATAGCACTTTAAAGACCTTGGATCACTGAAACTTTTAGTAATTCTCAGAACGAAACCCAACATTTTGAAAGCCTTAGAAACTATATGATCGATATGATACTCAAAGGATAACTTAGAATCAAGATATGTACCAAGATCCTTAATTTGGTTTACCCTCCCAATTACAAGCCCATCAACAGAAAAAATAGCATCGAAGAAATTGACATTCTTTGTAAACCTTATATGCTCACACTTATCAATATTTAATTGAAAATACCTACTTTGACAAAAAGGGGAAAGTCTGTCAAGATCACTCTGAAACCGCAAAATATCATCATAGGACCGAATAGCACTGTACACTCTAAGATCGTAGGCATATAAATCATGTTTTGTATAAAGAAAACATTCCGAAATATCATTAATGTAAATTGAAAATAAAAGGGGACCCAGATGTGACCCTTGAGGAACACCAGAGGTGACACGAACGAAACCGGAATGAGTGCCATTGAGTGCAACATACTGCAGTCTATCCGACAGATACGATTCTATCCATTTCAGTGAGGACCCCACTACACCAAAGTCTTCTAGAACCCACAACGAAGTTGCATGTACCTTATCGAAGGCCTTAGCCATGTCTGTGTAGACGGCATCAACTTGAATGCCATCATCGAAACTACTACTTATGAAATTAACATAAGGAGTTAAATTAGTTAGCTATGAATAACTTTAGATCTAATTGACATCATCAAACTTTATACCGGGTGTCCACTCGAGCTTGGACATTAAAAGTATAAAAATTATAAAAAAGTATAAAAGTTGACATCATCTTTTTATTTAAGATGGTATAATGTATGTTTCTGTTTTTTTCATTGTAGAAAATTAAATTCTGAACTATTTCTCATATCATTACCAATCGAAATCAACTGAAAGGATCTGTAGGTAACAGAATATGAACACTGTAACACTCCGCTACAAATAGAACACATTCTCACGAAATGCAATGACTTCAGAGATGCTAGGGTACACCACAATCTCAGCAGGAACTTGAGAGATTTACTAAGTTCAGAAGATCAAATTCCTAAGTTATTTGAATACTTGAAGAATATCGATATATATCATATTATTAAATTCATACTTTACTTAAATATCATATGTTGCAACTAATGTATAGTTTTATCGTGTCAATGACCAAAGCAGTCGAGACACCCAAATTTCCTAAATAAAAAAAATATCCTTGACATAGCTCCAGAGAAAAAAATCAACAGAGCTAAATCTGGTGAATGATGGAGCCATCCTCTCGTTTCTATGCAGTTATCACCAAAAGACTGGTTCAAAAGTTCTGTCTCGTATAAGAGCGCACTGTCATGATGGAAATATACTAACCTTTGTGGAACCAAGAAAATTTCATCCAGTACACCCTCGATTATGTTCTCATTTATTATATCATAATAAAGACGTGCGCGAGTAATGAAAATTCGAATGTAGGAAGGGCGATTAAGAAGCTTCTACTGTATTCTTGATAGACAATGGGGCAATGGTTTCACCCAAACTACAACTTTCGTTCGATTTATATCGAATTATCTGATCTGTTTTCTTGAAGTAGAATAACTTTTATCTTCTCAAATTTCTTAATGGTGAATATTTCGTCCTGCCTAATTTCAAATATTATGAATTTAAATTATCTGTAACGTGAGAAGATTCAGAGAAATTGCACTTCACAAATATTTCGTACCAATTAGGTTAATTAGATTTTATATGCAAAGCGAATTATGTAATTCAAAGTCTTCGACGGGTCTCTTTGATGATGATAACGATTGACAAATCTAACTAATTAATATCGAATCAAAACACCCGAAGCTATGAAATAATCGTTCTCTCAACCAGGAATTTAATATGCATAGTTTGAACATAAAAGTCGTTTGGAAATAGAAACCATAGTGGACTTTTTTTCAATCTTCAAAATTCAATGGACCACCTTGTATTAAAGCCAAGAAAATCACATGACTTTCAACAATGCATTCAATTCTCATGTATTACCCCATATATGTTTGACAGAGTGATTTATTGATTAGTTTCAATCCCTCTTCATTTCTACATGCCATAAACGTATGGAAACGTTAAGCGAACAAGCATAAATTCAATTGTTATGTAACAATAACTTCAAGACTCCTAAACACTGAATTTATATGTTCTAAACTGCATAAGAATGTGAATACCTATATCTCGATGGATTATCGATATACCGGTGTTGGATTACAAATAACTAGTGGCCTTGTCCATTTTCTTTAGTCAGTTATTCGCATAGTTGATTGTTAGCGGTTTGCTTTGCCAGTTCTCGTATGTAGTTCGACTTGTTGGATTGGATTGTTCATGATTTGCTTTGATTTATTTTCAAATTGGCTCTTGAAATATTCTCGATTGAAATTCAAACGTAAGCAAAAGTTTGTGCTAGTAGTAGAATCAAGGATGTGGTGTATCAGATGTTACATACACTAAAAAATTGATGAATAGTTGTAGTGTGAACTCTGAAATTCTCCTATGAAATTCGATACTTCAAAGATTTCTGATATACCGACAATCAAAGCATTTCACTTCTGTTCATATCGTCAAATATCTGCTGACGTTAATAGAAATTTGTTTGTGTAATTGTTTGTTTTCACACTCAATTTTAGAAACGCAGCCAATTCCTCATTATCCTTTCCCCACTGATACTCCATTTTTCACTTTTCAGAATTGTTCGGTGGATATTTTTTAAAGAATCAACTAATTATTGATAGGTTAGATGACATCGTTTTCTTCGATTTTCGGTAAATACAAATGGTGAATAAAATCGAAAATATCTATTTCATTCTTAAATTCTTGTGGACTATGAAATTATACCTGGATTTCTATAAACTGTTTTCAATCCAGTGAAAAGTCTTCGCTTGTCGTTTTCAAAACGATTTTGTGGTTCACCTTTTCGATTTATCTGATCACAAGTTTCGTCTCGGCATTGAGCGCTATAAGCTTGTCCAGCACCTGAATGAAGGAAATTTTGCAAAACGCCATCAGTTTTTCAAGAGAATGTAAATGATTAACGTCGATGAAAATGAATCTGTGATAATGGAGAGTGATGAAGCTCATTTTCATTCGAGCGGTTCGATTAATAAACAGAACTGCCGATATTGGGAAGCAGAAAACCTCCGCTTCACCGTGAGAAAGTCACCGTTTGGTGCACTATGAGCCGTCTTGGGGTAATTGGACTGAATTATTTCGAGGATGAGAGAAGAGCAACCGAAACTGTAAACTCTGAGCGATATGTTTTCATACTGGAATACTGTTTAATCCCAGAATTGCGGCGACGAAGAATGAACACAAGAAATGTTTGGTTCCAACAGAATGGTGCCACGGTATATACAGCCAGAGCCTCAATGGAAGTTGTGCGTCAAATTTTTCCTGGTCATGTAATCTCTCGTTTTGGTGATATGCCGTGGCCCCCTCGTTCACCAGATCACACTGCTTGTGATTATTTTTTGTAGGGAAACCTAAAGGCTAAGGTCGTCGGCGAAAAACCTCGAAATCTGCAAGAGTTGAAAGAAACCATCACAAGAGAGGTTAAGGCAAACGACACCGATTTATTAGAGCGGGTGATGCAGAACTTTGAGAATTGACTACAGCGATGCCTTGCAGAACACGGACGTCATCTCCCTGACGTCGTTTTCAGAACATTTTCTCTTTACTTTTTCTACACAATTAAAGATGATTTACGTTGAAAAGCAGCTGGGTTATTGTCACTTCAAAAACGCCCTTCCAGTACGCTCCACCCTGTAGTTAGTTTTTTCCTCAGGTTTTTTCACTCGTTTATTGAATCATATGCAAGATAGTATGGTTTCCCTGTTACATTTCCTGAGCTCACACTTGTATTTTTTCTAACACACACCAAAGTTATAAATATAAGCATTCATTGTAAATACAATTATTAAAATTTTTAAATCCTCTCTATTCTATTCAAAAGAATATATATATATATATATATATATATATATATATATATATATATATATATATATATATATATATATATATATATATATATATATATATATTCTTTTGAATAGAATAGAGAGGATTTATATATATATAACGCGATTTAATTTTTGAAGAAAATTCATATCTTTTGGAAGTAGTCGAGCTTTAACGCGTTTCATACCCATACAATCAATCAAATTAATACGAATTGATTCGTGAGACACATAAAGTTCATTGCCTATACGTTAACTTCAAATGTTCATAGCCGACCAGAGCGAAGCAAATCTTCCACACATCTTGGCAGCTGTTGAATGCACTGTACAACTTATATGCAACTTTTTTTAAAGAAGTCGATTCACCGTAAGCCTTCTGTATTATTTTCAGCTATGCGGCATACGATATACCATTTGTAATACATAATTTGAGACAAATTCTTTGTTAAATATCTTTATCGATTGTAAAAATCGCAAAACACTTTAGAACTGATAAAATCGAGCAGTGTAAACAAATTGAATGACAGATCGCGTTCAAACTTCGCGTCAGTATAGAAAACAGTTCCAACTTAGCAATAACAAAAATATTGACAATCGTTTCAAGCAGATTTTTTAATAAACAATTCCAGGTACTTTTTCGGCAGAATGTATATGCAGCTTTTCAGCGTATTCGAGGTATACAGGGTGGACAGATGTTGATGTTCTAGTACCGTAGCTATGTGAAATATTGTGAATAGAGGCAAAAGATCCCCCCCAGGGAGGTATAGAGTAACGTATGGTTAATTCTCATTTTTTTAAGCTTACTTTCTAGGGGTATCGTGGTAGGCTTAGCGTGTTTTGGAGTCAATCTTCCTAATGTGCTTCTTCTCGATTGTTTTTTTACTCAAATCTATTTTTGACAGCAAGCAACCTAATTTCTTTCCGGTATATAATTCTTTCCCATCATTGAATAAATGAACCATCATTTAACTTGGAAAATTTATTTCAGGACACTTCGTACTATAATATCAGATTGTGAAGGTGTACAATCTATTAGAACAGTTATTTGAATCTCCATGAGACGAATATCAAAATACAATCTCTGTGATGCGAATGAAATGTATTCGCATAAGCAAAGGCCAGACAGAGACGAGTTCTCCAAAGTACTTTCAAGATTGATAGAATTATTCGCATATTTCAATTTGAGGCCAAACAGCCTTGCATGATGCATACATTCATGTATATACAGTTAAGTAATATCGAAAGAGTAAAACTGAACCGCTCTTATAATATTAATGGCGATTTCTTGAGATTTATAGGAGAAAAACAATTAAGCACAAACAAACGTTTGTATGAAAATATTCGACCCAACCTAGATTTCATAAGACCAATCCTTGACAATCTAAAACTTCATTGGGAATGATATGTTCGCTTTTTGACGTTTAAATGAATTACTGTAGTTCAAGGAAGGTTGTTGTACACTTATGGATTCTTGTCGAAAGAAGTATACTTTAATTTATGTATTTAATGTGTCACTTTTCAAAATTAGTTTTGTTCACCAGAAACTTGTGGGTAAGAGTTAGTTTCATTACTAGGTGCAAAAATAAAGAAATATATTTTGTCAAATAAATAACGGGAATCGGTCAATGAAACTTTCGCCTTAGAGGCAATAAATAAGCAGATTTTGGCATTTATTAATTTTTTTCTCATTAGAAAAAATAGAAACAAAATTAAGTACCTACATTAATCATTCATAATTATTTCTGTATTTTAGTACATAAGTTGCTCTTCACTTAAGTACCTTGTGATACACGACCTTTTTTGTTTTATTATCAGGCGCAAAAACAAACAACGCAGATGGTCTTCCGACCTGTGAACATGCCACATATAATTGACCATAGGAAAAACATGGATGTTTTAGATTCGAACCACAAACTTCCAAGAATTGGCCTTGTGATTTGTTGATGGTCATGGCAAATGCAAGACGGATTGGAAATTGGAGTCTTTTAAATTAAATATCGGTTGGGATCATCAGGATTTTCGGAATGAGAACTTCATCCTCGAATTTTTCTTTCAGTATCGTCGCGTAAATTACATTGTTCATCAATTTTCTAACTACCAAACGCGTACTGCTGCACAGTTTTGGTTGGTTTATGGCACATCCAAGGAGTTTTGAAATTCAATTGGATAGTTGATAGCTTCATCTTCATCTGTGACGCAGTCAATAGATTTGAATGATGCATTGTTCCAATGATCTTATTTTGAATTATGTAGTTCAGGTCATTCACATCTTTATTCTTAACACATTGTTGATAAGTTCGTCTTTTGATGAGACAAAATTTCAGAAATTATCTGGAAATGATATCGATCCGCTCGATCTTGCTCCGAGGAATCTTCAGCAGATGTATCAATAAGCAATAGATTCGACGATTTGACATTTCACTTTTTCAATATTGATTTTTTACATAAATCAAATTGACATCCATACGTCCAAGTCACTCAGGAACACTGTCGAACGAGATGAACAGTATCCTATGTCCGTCTACTGGCTCCAAGCTACCTACCCACCAATTTTCAGCTATATCTGTACAGCCGTTCTTGACTCATATATATATATATATATATATATATATATATATATATATATATATATATATATATATATATATATATATATATATATATATATATGTATGTTTATACATTTATCCAAATTTATTGTATCTCTTCCGAAATAATATATAACGCTAGCGAATAATCTAATCATCAAAACATTTTTCAAACGCTTTTTTCGACTTCAGATCTCGCCGAAGAAGAAAAACGTCGACCGGAGCCATTACAGGTGAATACAGTGAGTGTTTGTTGATTTTTTGGTCTGAAATTCATTGTAAAACAGTCCATTATCGTGGTGAAAAATCCATAAGTTTTCTTCCCACAAGTCTGGCCTCTTTTGAAGAATTTTCTCAGTCTAAGGTCGCATTGCGCTGAGGTAATATTCTTTATTTACCGTCTGACTGTTTGGCAAGAATTATGTTTATACAACACCGCGACAATTAAAGGAGAGAGCCAACATAGCCCTGACTTTTGATCATTTTCGACGTGGTTTTTCGGTTTTGGTTCAGTTTCCAAGCTTGTTGACTTTTTAGATATTTTATTTCTAATATAACCAGCATGGGATCTAAATGTGAGACATTCATCTAATATTACACCAAGATACTCAAATACTGTGATTCTATCCAATTTACAATTACCTATATTCATAGATACATAATCACTGTTCAATTGATTCAATTAGTAACTAGTTCCTACAATCATATATTTACATTTATCAATATTCACACTTAATCGATTATCACACAACCAAGCATACAGTAAACTCAGATCCTCATTTATTTTACGAGTCATCTCTTCGATATATCTCCGCAAATGAACAACATAGTATCATCAGCAAACATAGTAAATTCAAAATGCCTTATACACTTAATCATATCATTCACATACTATAAGAATAGTATAGGTCCTAGGACCGTTCCTTGAGGAACCCCATGCTTAGTAGGTAATTCTGAGGATCAATTAATGCCATATTTAACTCTCTGACATCTATCTTTCAAATACGATTCAAACCGTAACTGCCTCACATGAGTGATCTTCTCTAAAACCTGATTGATTGCTACAAATTACTTCACTCAATCTACAATAATTTATCTATTGTTCCTTGATCACCATTTCTATCAACTTTTCATATTGTGGACTAACATTTATCGGTCTGAATTCTTCATTTTTACATGTGTTCAATACTTTTTGAACAGGAATAATTGTTGTGATTTTTCAGTATTTCGGAAAAACCCCAGTGGTCAACAAACAATTGACAACATCTAACAATCTGTTGCCTCCCACATCAAATATATCATTCAAAATACTTGTACTTATGCCTTCGCTTGTTCTTTTTTATATTTCATTGATTTGACTATTCTTTTGAGTTTACACATACCAACAGGTGCAAATTCACAGAACTTGCCATAAAAACACACATTCTGTAAAATAGAATCATTTTTATTTATCCTAGGAATCTTTTGAACTATTCAATCTACACTATCAATAATTTATGAAATAAATTCACTATTGCTATTGTTTCTTCATTATATGAATGAACATTTTCAAATTGGATAACCTCCCCATTGCTATTGTTTATTTTTCTAGGTAACAATCTCTTTATATTTTTCCACAACTCTCTATTTTCATCAATCAAAGAAATGTGATAGTTATTTTCAGTAGTCTCAACTTGCATAGTCACTTCATTTCTCACCTGTCTATATTTATTCCAGTCATATCCCCTCTGTGTGAATGCAGCCACCTCAAACAGCTCATCACGTTTCGCGATCAACTTTCTGATGTTATTGTTGAACCATTTATTTTCACTGTATTTTATACATGTTTTGTAATGGGGCACATAGTATCAATCATTTTCACAATATTTTTAACGAAATCATCACAGAGTAGATCAACATCACTTGTATCGTTTTTCCACTCCATACTAGAACGAGTTAATTTCGACGCTACATTCATGAATTGCATTGTAACTGGTGACGAGACATGCTTTTATGAATTTAAAATGCAAACCACTCAACAAGCTTCAGAATGGTTCCTTCCAACTGAACCGAAACCGAAAGAACCACGTTTGAGTCGATCAAAAGTCAAGATAATGTTGACTGTTTTCTTTGCTAATCGCGATGTTGTGCACTCGGAATTGTAGCCAGAAGGCCGTATAACGCTCAGAATATTATCTGAGCGTTATGCATCGTTAAGGGGGGCGAATTCGCCGAGTAAGTTCAGATTTGTGGAAGGAAAACTCATAGATTTTGCACCACCATAAAGAACCTACTCACACGGCTATCATTGTGAATGAACTTCTGACCAGTATCTCTACAAATACCATCGAACAACCATCATATTTACCCGATATGGATTCGTCCAAATTTTTATTTTTTCAAAACTCAAATTAGGTATAGTAAAATTTCATAGAATACAATATTCTATTCAATAAATTTTCATTTTCACAACTAACTAACTTACAAAATAATTGTAGAATTACTTCACTAAATCGAATTTGCGTATTCATTCGATATCAGTTTACCTTATAGCTGTTTGAAAGATGAGACAAACAACAAAATCCCGCGTATCAAGAAGCCCATCTTTTATTCATTTTTTCCAACATAACATTACAGTAACTCGTTCCGCTTATTTTACGTGAAATTGAAATGGTAATAAATGGAATAACTTTACTTACTTATAGTCCATATCCGTTCTCTAGAAATATTTTCAACAAGTCTCTATTTATTAATTACTGCAACTTAAATGGATAGCTTACTTGTTTTTTCGAACGTTTCTACCGCATGCGGTAATGCTGTAAAAACTAGGTGGATGATAGAAAAATTCAGAAGTGCGCAATTATCAGTGAATAACCTCTGCAACTAGTTTTGAGATGGATAGATCCAGATGGGGAATTATTAGATTCGAAGTTTGATTGATTAATTGGTTCAGGAACTTACGCGGTCATATAGGATTCGTAAATGTTGGAAGATGTACAAGTGACTTTTGATTATTTATCTCATGTATCTTTGTAGAATGAATAAATATATCGAATTTTACAATTCATATATATCCGATATTATATTTTTTTTAATTCTCATAATTTCTGCAATACCGCATGCGGTAGAAAATAAAAACTAATAACAGACGGAAAAAAAAAACAAAATGGCGTGAGTATCTGCTGATAATAGATACATATACTCATAACCAAGAGAAAACAAACACCAATAACTTTTTATTGAAGTGTGCGCAAACACGGACCAATTCTTAGTAGCAATTAGAATGAGACGAAAATTAAGGAAAACAGAAAAGAAAACATAGAGACTTAAATGGTGGATAGAGAGATTGGGAAGATAGAATGTGAGAGACCATTACGCAGAACAAATTAAGGAGGAATTGAAGATTGAGGAATACAATGGAAACATAGTGAAGTGGAAAAAAATCAAACAGAGCGGCGGTAGGAGTACATGAGGATTTCAGAGAAGAAAGAGGAAAAAGACTCGTACAATGAAGAGTGCAAGAAGATTCTAACATCCATAAAAAGAAACAACCAACGAGACACAGAAAAATATAAAATGATAAGACATTAATCCACCAAAATAAGAGAAAAAAATGTAAGAGATTGGGAAATAAGGGGAAAAAGAAGAGTCAGGACAAGAAAGAAATACAAGGAAATTCTATAACACAATAAACCAGAACAACAGAGTTTACAAAGGAAAAATACATCGAATAAATAACAAATACGGGGACACACCAGTAGAGGATAAATTATGAACAGGTATGGAAGAATTATTTTAGAGAACTTCATAGGGAAACTCACCTAGATTAACTATAACTGAGAGCGAAAGAGAGGCGATACTTGAAGAACCAGGATTAGAAGAAGTCGAAATTGGAATGCATCTGAAAGTGATAATCTCTAAAAATCACCATTTGCGAGATTATCGCAATGTGTAGTAGACACATTAAAGAATTTTCATCCAAGGAACAACATTCAACCTTCCATAGAATGTTAAATATCCTTCCTTGAAGGATCTGGTTATCCGATCCACTCTTCATAAACCCCTTCAACGGGGCCACACAGCAGTGGTACAGCCAGATGCCACTTCATCATTGCCATCAGAAAACCGTGATAACAAAGGGTAGATAAACGGATCGGAAAACCAGCTCCTTCAAGGAAGGTTGAATATTGTTCCTTGAATAAAAATTCTTCAATGTGTCTACACATTGCGATAATCCCACAAATAGTTATTTTAGAGATTGTATACATGCCTGGTTAACAACTAGATAGGAACGAGGAACATTAGTCTTTCGACTGACCGCTTCCTAGCTGACACAGTGTGTAGCGTTGCGGTAAATAGTCGAACTAGTGCGACTGCTCGGAGTTTTCCTGTTTATCTACTCTTTGTTATCACGGTTTCCCGGTAGCTATGGTGAAGTGGCCTCTGTCTGGAGAAAATTGGGTCTGAAAATGAACGAAAACAAGACGAAAAAACTAAGACTTGTAGAGAATCAAGGAAACCCGAAAATTAGTTGAATGTTTCAGATACTTAGGCATCATGATAACTAACGATGGTAGAAGATCAACTGATATCAAAGACAAAATAAACCCCAAGTTAAACAAATACCAAACATACATCGCGGAAACTATGGCAATTACGAAAAAGAATGAAGAAGAAATAAGAATTGCCGAAAGAAAAATATTGCGTTTGATTTTAGAACCAGTGAAATTAGGCAGCAGCAAATACAGAATATACACAAGCGAAGATATAAACCAAATTATGAAGAACTAAGATGTAGAGCATGCATGGAGGGCAAGTGAAGGAGCAACAATATTTGAAATGTCGCAGTGTCTACCGGGACCAAGGAGAAGACGGAGTCCAGAAAAGGACCTCACCAGGCTGGAGTCACAAGATGGAGGGAAAAATCAGGGGAAAGGGAATATGGAGACATATACAAACTGATGTAACTAGGGTAAGACGTGAGTGATTGACCCTTATAAAGAATAAATCTAGAAAGCTTCCTGTTTTTCGTCCGTTGATCCTGGAGTTGACCATTCTGCTTAAATCAATACAATACAAGTTGTGGTCGACGGTATAACATCTGATTATTTCCAGTTTCAATCAGGTATACCTCAGAAATCCATTCTTTCGCCAACCTTATTTCTGTTGGAGATAAACGATCTTCTGTCATCTACAGAGTACAAGATCTTCAGTTTTGCAGACGATTGTACCCTGGTTTCGTCTTTCAGTAGTTTGCAGCTGATCACAGCTGCGGAATCTCAGCGTCATAGATGTCAATAAATTAATAACTCAAACTCTGACTTACAGAGGATATCTGAGTGGGGTCAGTTGAACCTGGTGAGCTTCAACGCGAGCAAGACGCAAGCAACAACGTTCTCTAGAAAGTTCCCCGCCGGAGAACCTCCCCTAATGAAGATTCGATGCATGAACATGTATCAGCAATAGCTAAGTCTTTTCAGAGCCAAGCGATACTTCACGTCATCTCAGCTGTTGCCTCTATATAAGGCACAGATTCGACTTGCTTTGGAATATTGTTCCCATGTATGGGGATGTGCGCCCAAACATTCGTTGCGGATGTTGGATAGTATGCAAAAATGGGCTGTGCACCTCATCGACCACCCGGAGATCACCCGCGATCTCCAGCCGCCGGCTCTCAGAAGTCAAGTTGCTGACCTTTCTCTTTTTTACAGATATATCCACGGAAGATGCTCTAAGAAGCTGAAAGACCTCGTTCTGGGAAAACTCATATTTTGCCGCAACACTAGGCTGGCAAGGAATTCCCATCATATGGCGGTACATTTAACGATCCCTCGAACCTCTCTCTATAAGTATTCCTTTTTTTATAAGACCGGTGAGATGTGGAACTCGCTTCCGTCCAACATCTTTCCAACAGCCTACAATTTGGCCCTCTTCAAGAAGCTAGTAAACAGACACCTCGATTCTCAATACTCATGTGATGTAACAAGTTCGCCTATTTCTGGGAAGTGCGCATAAAAAAATTATATGGTTTTCATTTTGTGTTTGTGTAGAACTCTTCCGATTATGTGGGTTTTGTCTTTGATGTTTGGCAAAAGAGCTGGACTTTTGGGATTACATATTTTAGCTATGAGAATAAGTACTGCAGGCAGATGAATGACACGCCTATGGGATCACCAATTCCCTTTGCAATAGATAACTTTTTATGAAAAGTCTCGAAACAAACGCAATAAAACGAGCTCAATTGGCCACGAAGATATGGCTCAGATTTGTGGATGACATCTTCATAATTCGTTAACATAGAGAGTCTGAGCTCTTATGTGACAGGAATAACCAACACAGCAAAAATCAAGTTCATAGGGAAGCTGTAATCTAACGGCTACTCCCTTTCTTATATGTTATTGTTCGGAAAATAGATGATGGCAATTTGAACTTCAGTGTGTACAGGAAACCCATGTACACCAACCGATATTTAAACGGAAGATAACATCATCCCTCCCAACTCAACTCAGTGATCAAGACACTTGTCTATCACTTAAGAAATATTTGCTCACCTCACAACAACGAAGAAGAACTCAAAAAGCTAACCGACATCCTCCAAAGGAATGAAGACAAGAGAAGAATGATTCACAAAATTATCAACCCCAACAAACGCCCAAGAGAAGAAATAGCTGAAGATACGAAACCAAAAGGCCTAGCTATTCTACGATACACTAATGTCACAACCGACACAATTGGGAGAGTTCTATTTAAACACAACATAAAATCCATATTTATATTGGAGCAACAAACAGAAGAATAGTCCAAGAACATAAAAACGTAGAAGAAAGACGAATATCTGGTAGACCCTCGCTAATTCATACTAATGAAATGAGGTACTACCGAGAAAACTAACATTCGAGCACAACTAGCCATCAACTTAACTACAACTATGCCAAAAAAGTAGTCAATATAGAACAACTTCGAAGAAGGAAACTCAGAGAAGGCATCGAAATTGAAAAACATATAACAATGTATACGATAAGTCTACCATCATCATGGAAAACTATGTTGCATCCTAAACAACTATAAACAGGGAAACAGAAGTATCGGAGCCAACGAACCTTGTTGTCATTTTCTACAGCATATGGTGATATTACAGAAACTATGAGAGTTAAAAGAATAAAATAACGGAATTTGTATAATTAGATTCATTACAACTACAAACAGATAGACAATTATTTTCCTTAATTCAGTTTGGTAGAAAAGTCACACATTGAAACAGTGGCGTACGTGCTCATGCATCAAAATTAAGTGAAAAAGATGAAAACTCACATCGGGTAGATAGATGAGAGGGATTTTAATCGCTTCACCCATGTTTTCGGAAATGAATTGAAAACTGAATTCGGTTATTATGTTTCGAGGGTCTTGGCTAAGGTGGTACGAAATAAGGCAAGGAAATTGAAGTGTCAGCATTCATTTAGAATTCATTCAGTTCGTGGAAAGTTGAGTGTGTTGTATAATTAACTTTCATAAAAGATGTTTCGAAAGTTATTGGGAAATTGAACAAGAGTGTTCAATGTTCTATAATGTTTTTGGTATAAATAAAAACTATTAATTTTAACTTGAAAGCTCTCCATACATTTTCATGAAATTGTTTTAGTTATTATTATTACTCAATTATGTTCAAGACGATCAAATTGCGATATCTCTTCTTCATCGACCAGTTTATTTTCAGGTCCGTTACTAAATTCTCGCTCTTTTTTTATGAAAATACAACTTCATTGTGAAAAATTATTACAAAAGAATCATTCAAGATATTACCCATCGTTAGCTACAATTTTTTCCCATCTTTCTGGCAGAGCTCGAATACCGTGACGGTAGAAGTGTTCGTCTTTTGAGACTATCCACGAATCAAGCCATTTTTCGAACTAACTGCTGATCAGCCATACCATGTTGCATCTTACGGAACAAGTAATAATCGGATGGTGCAATATCTGGGGAATATAGCGGGTGGGGTAGGACTTCCCATTTGAGCGTTTCCAAGTAGGTTTTAACGGGTAACATGCTGTAGAATTACTTTTTTGTGTATCTGCTCGTATAGTGGCTGTTTTTCGCGCAGTGCCTTACTCAATCACATTAATTAAGTTCGATACCATTCCCCAGTGATGGTTTTGTTCGGTTTTAATAGCTCAAAATAAATAACACCGATTTGGTACCACCAAATATACAGCATAACTTTCGCAGTGTGAATATTTGGCCGAGGCGATGACGTAGAAACACGACCCCGAGATTTTCTTTTCTTTGGATTACTGCAATGAATCCATATTTCATCACCCGTAACGATGCGATGAAGAGAACCGTCTCTTGGCTTCAAATAATAAGGAACCCAAGTTCCTTGCTTTAGAATCATTCCCAACGTATGCAATCGCTTGTAAATGGACTTGCGGGTAACTCCTACGGCCTAAGCAAACTCTTCTTGCGTTTGTCGAGGATTCTCATCGAGCAATGCCACCAATTCAGCGTCTTCCTTCATGGGGACGGTCGTCCTCATCGAAATCACCGTTTTTGAAGCGACGAAACCAATCCCAGAACGTTGTTGCATTTAGAGCACCATCTCCGTAAACTATTTGAAGCTCTCTATGAGCTTCAATCTCCATTTTCTTCGAATGAAAGAAGAAAATCAACACTTTCCGCAAAAGACGATTATTTGCCTCAAAATAAGACATTTTCTCACAACTAAAAGTATATGACGCAAAAACAAAATCACTTATGTGTCATAGTGGTTCGTTTACTATATGTCTAAACTTTGTTCAAGACGTTCTTGATATGTAAAAATCGAGCAGCACTTACTGCTGGAGCCATCTATTGACAAACTGCGAGAACTTTGTTGCGCATCTAATATTAATCCGGTCAATTTAAACATCTGAAGGTATGAAATTTCCGATATCAGGAAAAATGATAACTCGGGGTCAAGTCACAAAAATGGGGGTTTCTGGATTTGCAGCAAAACAGTATGTTCTATCATAAGATACGTCATTATACATCATTTTGAGTTCTTCCTTCAACCACAGCCGTTCGATTTTTGGTTTTATTCTGTTCGTGGTTTCATTCTCGGCACAAAATTTGAACTGATGTAATTACACTTCGCGTTTCAAATACTCTTTGTTTAATGATAGGTTTAGTGGAACTTTGTGTGTTTCATCTGTAGTCTATAATACTACCCGAAAAAGTGTTCTACGTGGGTTGCCTTTTAAATTTTGTGCCTCCAGCACTTTTACTGTTGACAAATGCCTCGTGTATTTTGACATTTTCAAACCTAATCGTATTTACAACACTTCGACGAACGATTGAATTTTTTTTTGTTTATAGCTATTTGTCAGGGTCGTGCTTCATTCAGTGAGGAACTTCGCGAAGGTTGTCTAAAGTCAGTTGTTTTGTCAGAAACCATCGATGCAGTGCGCGAGCAGATTGCCATGTGACTTCAGTGAGATTGAGACAACTCTGAACATTATTTCCACTAGTGTATATTCAATATAACATGAACATTTGGCTGTCGAAAAGATTTGTTCGCGTTGGATTTCCCACAACTTAAGAATTGCTGGAAAGAAGGCTCGTGTATTCCGGTGCTAATAAATGTTCAAATTGCTTCAAAAGACTCATAAAATCATGAAAGCTAACACACATCAGCGCATACGATGGTGTTTTTGGACACCCTAAACACGTAGCGTTTTAATTTGATTGTCGTCGTCCTCGAGAATTGGTTTTCTTCTAGTTTCTATGTATTTGGTTCCTCCAAATTGAAGAAAATTGCTTCTAATCCTTCGAAATTTTGTTTTACTCATAGGCGCCAAATTTGGAAATTGGTTATTGGATTGCTTGCAAGATTTATCCACCACTTTTTGACATTCGCCATGAATTAAAAAGAGATTAAACATTTCCTCGTTTGAATAATCAGCCATTTTATTATCAATCTGGAGTTTTTCAAAAATTTTCACTTCAAATTACCAACAATTCTTGTTGAAATATCAAATTTGAATGAACGAAGTGACAAGTACATCAATTTTAGGCACCTGTCAGATGAGCGTAGCCAGTTCAGCTACTTGATTTAAATATTTCAAAGCATTCTCTGTTAGTTCTTGCAAAATCATCAAAATTCAATATTTTCCCAAATAATTTCGGAACTATAAGAGATGGGTATAGTACATGCTGATACAATTCCATCTGAAATTTGACGCTTCATCTGATGGCGATATAAAAATTGTGCCACGTGCCATTTGAAAAAATTGAGTTATTTCTGTTTGAAAAAGGCCAAATTGAAAAGATCATACAAAACAACGCAATAAACATTTGACATGTGTAGACTGCTTAAAAAATTCCTTGATCCTTATTCTATCCACCCAAGCAAAAATTGTGTCTGTAGTGCAAAAGATCTACGACCCACAATTTTTTTAAATCAAGTTTATAACAAAAATGATTAAATCTGTCAAATGTTTTGACAGATAAGTGCCAACAACTTGGGTATTTTATGCCTTGCTCAAATGTCGGTTCTAGATGTATAATAAAAAAGATAGATTGCCATTTGAAATAAAAAAGTGATGACCAACTTCCGGTATAACCGGAAATGGTATCACTTCGAAAATATTTCACTCCAATTGGAAATCGCTAGTTATGACCGCGTATAAAATTTCAGCTTGATATTGTAATTGGAACTCAAAATGTTTTTAACGGACGGTCCCGGTGGATATCCCTGTATCTATATTGTCTTCTACAAGTATTCTCCCATATCTGTCACTCCTTAATTCAAGTTTTAAAATGTCATAGGCTACTCATTCTTCAAAAATATTATCCATTAATAAATTACAGAACGACCTTCCAAGGTCCACAGTAAATTCTATTCGAGATCATGTTCTTCTTCATTCTTAATAGTCATAAAACCTTCAAATGTACAGATAAGACCTCAATACTTCTAAAATAGTCCGAAATTGCCTAAGGTGCTCAAGGCCTCGCCCGACTTCTCGCGATAAACTTCATCGGATCAAGAAGCATTAACGGTTTTACGCGGCAGCCACTTCGAATTCCGATTCCTCCTAATTAATAAGAAATATCGGATACTGAATCTGGCATACCTTCGTGACCTGGTAATTTTGCTCAGTGAGCCACAAAGCGCCTCAACTAGTCTCCGTGCCTTAATAGAATTTAGTTTTACGATCAGAATTGAATTTAGACGATTTGGTCGGCGCTTAGCTGGTTATCGCGAATATCGAATGCTAACTGTGATTTGCGTTGAATTTACGAGGTTATTTTATGGTCCATAAAATGAAACAGAAGCGATTTTTGCTATGATTTTAGTTTTATACCTCGTCAGTCGGTGGCTATGAAGTTTTTTCTTTCTCCTATTAAATTTTAGAAAATTTTGATGATTGAAAGAAGTTCTTAACCTTTAACCACATGTGTCATGTAACCTAGCCAAAGTACATGCGTGGTGTATTTCATGATATCACACAAAATATAGCGGTTTAGGTACTTTTTGTCTTTTGATTAAAATGAAACATCAAGTTCGGAATGAATGAACTTTTATTCAACCTTGAATGAATACATCAAAGTGATATAAATATAATATACAGTACAACTTCACTAGTCCGAACACTCGCTATATCGGACACTCGTCTAACTCGGGCACGCGACTCATTCGGGCACTTTTTACCTCTATAATCCGGGCACGTCGACGCCGACTTATATACAAACAATAATAATTTTCCTGTCTGTACATGCATGTATGTACTTGTACTATCTAAGAGTAGCGAGCATCGTTCTACAGTTGCGTTGTGCATTTCAATCTCGCCGCTGGTGTGCATAACGGCTCCAACCAAAAGAAATCATAAAACGCTCACACTGGCAGAGAACTCAAAAATAATACATTTCATTGATGATGGAATCAGGACTCATCGAATAGCAGCAAAGATCACTATTCCAAAATCAACAGTGTTTGACATAAAAAAGAACAAGGACAAAATAAGGAGATTTATATCCAAATCATATCAAGGAACAGGTAGGAAAATGCACCGAGCAAGGCTTTTCACAAAAAGCTGAGTACCGAGCTCTCGGCCAAACAAAATTACTGCATGCCGAGTATCAAGAGCGAGAGCTCGGCTGGGCCAACCGGGCCCTGAGTAGGAATATTATTTTAAACTTTTCTCGAATTTATTCTATCCAAAGTATTTTTGTAGGAAAAAGAAGAATTATTAGAGAAGCTGAAAATCCTGATGTTGAAATCGCATTGTATAACTGATTTCTTCAACAACGCAACGCACACGTACCAATTTCGTCAGACATATTGAGTGCAAAAGCCAAACAGTTTCAGGAAAAAATCACAGGAAAAAGAGGTTTTCTGGCAAGTTCGGGATGGTTAGATAAATTCAAGCTTAGACATGGAATTCGTTTCTTGAAGGTTTGTGGTGAAAAACTCTCCAGTGATGTTTCCGCTGTGATACCATTTAAGGAAAAATTTCCATCGGTTGTTAAACAGATGGAATTAAGCAAAGAACAGGTGTATAATGCTGATGAATCGTCCATTTTTGAAGATGTTTACAAGACACAACTTGGGTTCAACTAGGGAAAAATCAGCACCAGGTCGAAAAGTGTCAAAAGAACGCTTAACATTCATGCCATGCTGCAACGCGGCTGGAATTCACCAATTACCTTTACTAGTCTTAGGAAAAGCGGCAAATCCATGAGCATTCAAAGACGAAAGTTCAATACCAGTTGTCTACAAAGCATCTACCAAAGGGTGGATGACCAGACTATCATTTAATGAATGGTTTAAAACATCTGTTACCCCCGAGGTGAATAATTTTCCAACAAAGATTAACAAGCCCTCTAAAGCTCTGTAGTTGGTAGACAATGCATCATGGCACCCACTTGAGGAAGAGGTTAATACTGATCCAAACTTCAGAATTATGTTTTTGCCACCCAACTGTACTGCTGTTCTCCAACCTATGAATCAGAATTTAATTCAAAACATTGAAGTGTCGTATAAAAAATGCCTTCTTGATCATATCATTTCGCATGAAGGTGAAGAGATAACTTCCATTTTGAAGCAGTATAATTCGAAAGATGCCGTGAACAATTTTGCCCAATCTTGGAAAGTCATTACTTCAAAAAAGTTGGAATGCATTGTGACATGACACTTCAGGAGTAGAAGAATCAGATGATGAAAATATTCCACTCTCAGAGCTTCAGAAGAAACTTCGTCCAAGCAGTGAAAATGATTTGAAAAATATTGCCGAATCATTAAGGCTCATCGATCCAGAAAATGACTTAACTATTGAGAACATTACCAACTTGGCTGTGGGAGATAAAGAGTTTGTTATCGATTTGACTGAATAAGAGCTTATAATAATAATAATAATAATAACTTTATTATATTTATTATTTATATTTATATTAGAATACAGTCAGCGTCTGAAGTCTGTGCTGAAATCGATGTTGAATTTGGAGAATTTAGTCAAGGCAATTAACACCTACGCCATTCCAGTGTTACTTTACTCATTTGGAATAATCAGATGGACTAAGACAGAACTGGATGATATTCAAAGGCAGACCCGAACGATGCTAACAAAGTACAACAACCATCATCCAAAATCGTCTGTGATACGAACAACTTTGAAGCGGAAAGAAGGAGGACGCGGATTGATAGATGTAGTCAATTTACACACCGAACAGATAAAAAATCTCAGAGAATTCTTCTCAGCAAAAGCTCTCACTTCTGACCTACATAGAGTGGTATCGTTGGCTGATAAGGGATATACACCTCTAAATCTTGCTACCAGAGATGACCTGCTGAATTTACCATTCCTATCAGATACTGAAAAACAAGAGCAATGGTCAAGAAAGGAATTGCTTGGACGACATCACCATGAGATTAATCAACCACACATCGACAAAGAAGCCTCCAACAAATGGTTGATGAAAGGAGAATTATTCGCAGAAACAGAGGGTTTCCTTATGGCCATCCAAGACCAAGTGATCGCTACAAACAATTACAAAAAATTTATAATGAAGGACGGAACATTACAAACAGATAAGTGCAGAAAATGCCATATAAGATCGGAGACTATACAGCATATTACGTCCGGATGCGAACAACTGGCCAATACGGAGTATCTTCACAGGCATAATCAAGTGTGCAACATTATCCACCAGAAACTTGCACACAAGTACGGACTTCTGAACACCTTCCAGCCATATTACAAGTATCAGCCGGCGCCAGTATTGGAAAATGACTCTATCAGATTATACTACGATAGGCCTGTTATCACTGACAGAATGGTGACGAATAATAGGCCGGACATAGTGGTGTATGATAAGAGAGCCAGAACAACAATGCTGGTGGATGTCGCCATACCGAATAATAACAACGTGCTGAACAAGTTCCAGGAGAAAAAGTCCAAATACACAGACCTTGCTATTGAGATCAAGCAGATGTGGCACCTCGATAAAATAGATATTGTTCCTGTCATCGTATCGTCGACTGGTTTAATACCCAAAACTTTGCATGATAGCCTTAAGAAATTAGAATTGCATAAGAATACCTATATAGAAATGCAAAAAGCTGTAATTCTTAATACATGTAGGATAGTTAGGAAATTTATGTCAAGTATATTGTAATCGAGCCTATTCCCTTTGATTGCTAAATCTGGGAAAGGTAAATTATATCCAGCTAACAGCTGAGATAGTGCATAAGTCCACGATAATAAACTTTATTTCATTTCCATTTACAAACTTAAATTTTGTAACTATTAGAGAATTCTTATCTTATAATAAAAGTGCTATCATGAATTGAAGTAGGTAAGAACATTAATATATTAAGAAATAATTATTAAATACAACTAATAGAATTATCTGCTACTAATGAACTGTGAATCAGGAAAGGATAATCCTTGTGCCTGATTCTATCAACAACAATACTTGATGAGCCTGTATCCCTAATATAAAAAGAGGAAAAGATAACAGTAACATAGATTTCGATTAAAAACATCAAAAGACATAGTCCCACTGAAAAGCGAAACAACAAACGTATTGAAGTAGTTTGATCAGAACGACCCTGTACACAAATGTAAGTTAAATTGCGTTTTCCAAATTCATTAAGTTGGTTATAAAGGAGAGAGAATCCAATTCTTGGTGCTTTGTTTAAACAGTTTCAGGGCGGTCAAGCTTCTGATATCCTGTGGCAACATATTGAAAGTTCGAGTATAAAAAACACCTCGTTCGAGGAATGACGAAGGCATTTTTAGCATATCTAGTCATGTGATCATGCGAGATTAGTTCGTTCGTATTTCCGCCTCTGAAGTGATGGAAAGAATCTTCTCACAGAATAACTGTCTCAAATTTAAAATTCGGGTCTCGGCATAAAGTGCATCTGAAGAGTAAGTCTTATTTTTCGAATATATATTTTTCGAAAACCTTTTCTGAATGATTTCTAACTTCTTCAAATATATACTTTCCACATCCCTCCATACTACAATTCCATAGCCGAGAACAGATTCAACCAGAGCAAAGTAGAGCATTCTAAGCTGCTGTACTTCACAAACCCCTTACACAACCTGAAAAGCGAAAGGAGACCCCTCAATTTCTTGACTAAATACTCCTTATGGCCATCCCATCCATCAACGTAAGTGGGAATCAAGTATCACCCCAAGGTATCTCACTTTATTTACTCTGTTTAATTTGATCAGTGCATTCTCCAACCGAATATTCGAGAAGTTCCACTCTGGCAATTCCGTCCTGTAGCTACTGTGAGGCATAAAGAATGTTTTTTCGGAATTAAAAATGAGAAGTTTTGGGCTAAAAAATTCCAAGAATATAGAGAAATCCTTTTCTACTCTATTCTTCAGGGCGAACCAATCAGAACCCTGATAGAACACAGCGGTATCATCGGCAAAGGAAAATACTTCTCCAGAAGTTGGTAGATAAAACATGTAATTTATAAACACGCAAAACAAAACAGGACCCAGAACCGTCCCCTGTGGTACTCCGAAATCAACAATTCTTTCGCTACTCTGGCATTCGCCAATTTCAACGAATTGTTTCCTATTATTCAATTTGTATGCCGTGCCTCTAATTCCTACATTTTCTAAAGTTCCCAAAAGATCACTATGAGAGATCGAGTCGAAAGCTTTCGACAAGTCAACGAATATGCTGATGGACGGGACACCACCATCTATTGCACTATAAATATTACTTAAGAGCTGGGTCATTGTTGACTTTCCGGTTCGAAAACCACATTGCTTTTCGGACAGTATTCTATATTTATCTAAAAAGCCAACAATTCGTGTTTTTGATAGTTTTTAGAATATTTTACCGAGCACAGAAATAACAGATATCGGTCTATAATTACAGGAATGCTTTAGGAAGGAATATTGAAAACGTAGAGGAATCTTCTGATTCAGAGGATGGTTTAAATAGTATAGTAAAAGTGAAACATGCCTGATTATGAGTTTGGCCGAACAGAATAACCTTCCTATAGAAGACGTGTTACTCCTGAAAAGGTTCAAGGAAAAATCAGTTCAGATGGCAGAATCGAGAAAGGTTCAGAGTAAAATCGATGGATATTTTAAACGTTATAAGGAATAGCATGTAGTTTATGTACACTAGCTTATATTTAAATTCTATATTTTCTATGAGGAAACATTATAATGAATGGAAATTCTATAATTTGATTCTGTTTTATAATAGAAACTATTGTTTGATCAACTTTTTGATATTTTTATAATAAACTCGGCTTTAACAGATTTTGGTTTGTTTCTATTTTGAAAATGAAACAAATTCGAGTCACTTCAGAAATTCGGGCATTTCGATAGTCTGGGCATGCGCCGGAACGATATCTGCCCGGACTAGTGAAGTTGTACAGTAATTATGTATTACTGGAAAAATTGTAAAATACTGGATTCTGCTGCCGGTAATAACACTTGTGCGTGTTCTTTACAAACAGATCTGTTGCAATAATTACATCTTCTTCGTTCATAACAGTGGGTTCCACTCCGGCGCCAAATTTAACAATAAAAAACATTAAAAGTTATTGAAATTTTAACTTCCGTTGGATCTCAATGCGCTTTTCAAGTAGATGACTTATTGCCTCCAGCAATGCTTATGTGGAGAAGGCGTGGGATAACCAGCTCACCTCAGTTCAAAGTCACCACGTTTTATTAACGACTCGAAAGTGGAAAAATCGTCACTATGTTATCAAGCTACAATTGAAACACCAAAGTCTGTTGATTTAAAAGGAATTCAGTATTCTTCAACACAAGTAAACCAAATTGGTCAGGTGACTCAGTTGAAGCGAATAGAACGATATGGGTAGATTACTGGTAGGTTAACTACTAATATCTGATAAAATATAAAAAAAAAATAATATTTGAGCTCTACGACTCGATCAGCTAATCAAATTGTGATCACAAGATGCACACAATATACAGTGTGTTCCAACGAAAATTTGACCCCCCCTATAACTCCGAAATGAGTAACATTAGCGAAAAACACCAAGACACGTCGATTTTTGTTTCGAGGGGGAGCATTTTTCGAAATAATTCGAAACTTGTCAGATCAACCCCCTACCCCCAGCAACCCTAATTTCGAAATTCATCATAGGGAATAAGGGTCGAGTGGCACCTTACTGTAAAGGTCTGTCAATTCTCCATTCTGATTTGTCATTTTCAGAATTTTAAATTAACATACAGGGTGTCCCAACCGAGGGTAAGTTGAATTCCTGCAAATCCCAAATACTAAATGAAATCGATTTATTTTGGCATAATGCAAGCGCAGGTTTATGCTCGGTCTAGAAAAACGACCTACACTTGTGAATTTGAAGTTGGTGCAATCAACCCCCTATTTCCAGCATCCCCAACTCAAAAATCATTCGATCGAAAATAGGTCAAGTGGCACCTCGTTGGAAAGGTATTTCAATTTTCTCTTCGAATTTGGTATTTTCGAAATTCAGAATCAGCATACAGGGTGTCCCGGAGCAGGAACACTGAAAACCCAAATAACTTTTGAAACTGGTTCATTTCGGTATAATACGAGAACATGTTTATGTTTGATTCGAGAATAAGACTCTCTTGCGTGAATATGGAATTTTGCAATCAATTTCTTCCATTCAGCATTCCCAACTCAAAAATCATACAAGTGATTACAGGTTGAGTGGCAAAGTTCCAGAAAGATTTTTCTATTTTCTGAATCACTGAGGCATTGGTTTCAGTTTGGCAATCGAGGTTTTCTGGCGTGAGGATCAGGATGAGGGATGATGGAGAAACTGATTGGATGCTCATCTAAACAGGAAAACGAGATTTATTGAACTTGTATTCAATTGAAAACAAAAAACTAACTTGATTATTACAACAATTGTTCAAAATGACCTCCGCCCACCTCCATACAGTTATACAGACGATTTTCGAACTCTCTTCTCGCATTAGCGAAAACTTCAGGAGTCAAAAGTCGGCATTCTGTGATAATCCTCATCCGCAGCTCCTCCAGGTTTTCTGGTCTTGTGGCATAAACTTTAGATTTTAGATGGCCCCACAAAAAAAATCTAGGGATTTAAATCTGGTGACCTGGCTGGCCACTCAACAGGTCCTCTTCTACCAATCCACCTTCCTGGGAAATTTTCGTCTAAATATTGGCGCACCCGAGCATCATAATGCGGAGGAGCACCGTCTTGTTGAAAACGCATTTCGTCCTCAGAAAGAGTTGGATCGTTCTGTAAAATTTCTGTCAATCTAGGATGTATGTGTTCCTCTAACAACTGTAGGTAGCCATTTCCATTCAGATTACCCTCAATAAAGAAAGGCCCAACTAGATGATTGCCAAAATTCCTGCCCAAACGTTCAACTTCTGAGGCCTTTGCGTGTGGGCCTCTCTAAACCAATGAGGATTCTGTGTGTCCCAATATCGACAATTATGTCTATTCACTTCACCACTGAGCATAAAGGTGCTTTCATCAGAAAAACAGATGTTATTCAGAAAATTTGGATTAGCGTTTAGGTTTTCACTTAGATTTTCACAAAACTGTAAACGACGATCTGGATCATCTTCGTTTATTTCATGCACTAATTTTACCTTGTAGGGTGAAATTTGTGATGTTTCACGATTCTATGGACAGTTGTAGCTGATACACCAGTCAGACGAGATAGTTTTCTGATCGAAGTAGTATTCTCCATTTGTAGATGACCCACTACTGCCACTTCCGTTGCCTCATTTCTGACAGGACATGCCACTTCATGTTTTTTGTTTGCCACCGAACCCGTAGCTAGGAATTTGTCAACCAAATATTTAACGTACTGGTGACTGACTCCCCTTTCTCTTTCAGGATGGTTCCTATCGAATATCCTTGCCGTTTCTTTGGCACAACTGTTATTTCGAAAATACGTCGATACAATTTCGACCCTTTCCTCAGTGGAATAAACCATTTTCAGATTAATTTCAACTGACGAACAACAACAATAATGAGGAACTGATCTGAATAATAATAATATTTCATTGCAAAATGAGAAATAACAGATGACTGCACGCCAGATGGAAATGAAAAAATGTGAACATTTTCAATGCAGAAATCAGCTTTATTTCTTCGTAATTGATGCTCAACACATCGTACCCCAATACTTTTAACAGTTTCGAATTAATTTTAGTTGATAATTTCAAATGACGATATTGAATTTTTCGAAAGCGACATCCTGTATGGAGAGCCGAACTGAATGAAATGCTTTAATCATTCTGGAATTCAAAAACCTTTCTGAAGATATGCCACTTGAATTATTTGTATGATTTTCAAGTTGGGGATGCTGAATGGAAGGGGTTGATTGCAAAAATTCTATAACCACACAAGAAAGTCCTATTCTCGGATCAAACATGTTCTCGTATACCGAAATGAACCAGTTTCAAAAAGTTATTTGGATTTTCAATGTTCCTGCTTCGGGACACCCTGTATGTAGATTCTGAATTTCGAAAATACCAAATTCGAAGAGAAAATTGCAGTACCTTTTCCAACGAGGTGCCACTTGACCTATTATCGATCGAATGATTTTTGAGTTGGGGATGCTGGAAATAGGGGTTGATTGCACCAACTCCAAATTCACAAGTGTAGGTCGTTTTTCTAGACCGAGCATAAACCTGCGCTTGCATTATGCCAAAATAAATCTATTTCATTTAGTATTTGGGATTTCCAGGAATTCAACTTCACCCTTGGTTGGGACACCCTGTATGTTAATTTAAAATTCTAAAATGACAAATCAAGGTGGAGAATTGACAGACCTTTTCAGTAAGGTGCCACTCGACCCTTATTCCCTATGATGAATTTCAAAGTTAGGGTTGCTGGGGGTAGGGGGTTGATCTGAGAAGTTTCGAATTATTTCGAAAAATGCTCCCCCTCGAAACAAAAATCGACGTGTCTTGGTGTTTTTCGCTAATGTTACTCATTTCGGAGTTATAGGGGGGGTCAAATTTTCGTTGGAACACACTGTATTTACCTTATCTTATCAGACCATTTGATTGTGGCAGGTTACCAATAATGTTCATATAATTATAAGTACACTTTTTTATAATAATTATTATAATAATTTCAAATGTAAGATGTGATATCTGAATTTCAGCTATTGGATCTTTAGGAATTTCTACTAATTGTTGTTTCTCAATTGAATCATTCATTTCGTCCCTGGATTCTGTGATGTATCGAATTCTATTTTATTTAATGGTTGTAAAAACAAACTGAAATCTAAACACGCACTTTCACTGTGTTTTTCATGGATATATTCAGTGTGGAATTGTGAAATTAATGTAATGAAAACATGCGAATAAAATAAATGATTTAGTACTTTACTTTTCGTATAACCGTCGTACCAAAAGTTCCTTGACTTGATTCACGTAATCTCATATTCATTCAAATACACTCGAGTGACCTCGATCTTCAAAATAACATCGTAAACCGACAGAATGACCTGCTGCTGTGTTTTAATACTGACATTACAATACACACCCACGTATGTGTAAATCGGATCTTGTACATGTCAGATTGGCACTAATGCCATTTAATTCGTTGTTGGAACATGTAACTATCACTTTTGATCTGACAAAACGCTAAATCAGAGTCGATTGTGTTTAGACTGAGTTTTCTAGATAGCAGCACGAGAAAAGATTCTTCTTATGAGAAAGAATGCTGTTGTGCCTATTGTAGGAGATTTATTTAACAGCTGACGTTTTCTTCTCAAATTTTCAATTTTTCTCAAAACCTTTTCGATTTACTTGTATTCATCTATTGATAAATTGATTATTGTATATACTCCTTCCTTTTGGTACTCCTTCAAGAAATAATGTAATGTAATAATGATTTAAAACCGGTGGCCTCAGGGACCATGTGACTGGATTACCTTATACAATCCACCTATTTGTAAAAATAAAATACAAATATTGGGTGCTATATACTGTTAACAGTGTGAATACGAATCAATTCATTGCACGTCATAGTGACGGTTTGTTGAATCCTCTATGTAGTCGAAGCATTAAATGAATGAAATATAGGTTTTTTACGCAATGAGTTTGATACTTTGGATTCGTGAGTATCTCTAAAAACTTTGTGAACTAATCTGATTGTGAAGAAATCCCAAATTTCATGAGAAAATGGATATCAAAATAACATTTTGAAGTAAACAATTATAAAAAATTTCTGTGAATAATTAAATACAAGGATGATGAGAGCCTACGGCGTACCTGGTGCCAGCAGCGGGTATTTTAACGTCTTCGTCTGGAGTATTACGACAATTTAACATAGAATTAGCCCACACTTGTTACACAGCCTCAATAGTTGTCATAGTGGAAAGGGTTCTTAAAGCAAAAACTACATTTTAAGCCTACAAAGCATCTGGAACAGAGGGCATATATCTTACACACCTAATAATACGACTGGATTTGCTTGGATATATACTAGATCCTTCGTTCCTTCAAACTGGGAAGACTTCCCCATAAAATCCTCAAAGATTTTCGACCAATCAGTTGCACCTTTTTCCTGTTAAAGAATAGTCAAAAACTTATCAGAGTAGATTTGTCCACTTATCACTTCCCTCGGAAGTTATATGGAGAAAGGACTGAATAAGGTGAAATCATTCTTGAAATATCCTAAGACGTAAATAACGCACTCTATACATCGTAAGACGGAGCTATCACAATTGGAGGAATAGTTCACACCATAAAGAATTAAATATGTATCTGCCAGACGCATCGATGCTCACCTTAGCGAGTTTACCATCGTGGGGTAATCCAGCAGGAAATTCCATCAGAGAAGAGAGCTATCTACTTCTGCAAACTTGTGCTAGACGGCTTTTCACCGGGCGGTACTGCTGAGGACCTTGTCCTCCGTGTTTGCGAAATCCTAAGATATGATCATATTCAGTCATGAAAGAAAACTACTGCCTTTCAAGGTACGCACTTTATTCAATGAGAAACTAACACTAGTAAAACAAATGTAATGCTTGGTACCAAATCAAATTGGCACAACCTCATCTAGAGAAAGGTTCTTAATGGTGCAAAGCACCTCCTAGATTTCCCGCAAGTTACTTGAGACCAGATGCTGATTCAAACACTAGGTAGAGACTGTTATACACGACAGCGAATATACCGTTCCCGACCTACGCGGCCATGAAAATAAGACCAAACGAGATACAATAAACAATACCTAAAGGCCAACGTGTCAAGTAGCCACGGAGGTCTCAAAATCAACAATCACGATATCCAAAGGACGTCTGCTTGGCTTCCCTCTTTACACACAATTATGGAGAAGAAGACGATCATGAAACAGTGAGAACAGGCATGTGGAGGGACAGGAATTTGTATTCTTGACACTATACATCCCAATATATGAGAACTCCGAACTGATCTTCATATAAGGGTGATTAAATGAGAGGCAAGCATGAATTTGACGAACCATACAGGTCGAAATTAGTACAGAAATCGGCATTCACGGCCCCTAAGGGATCATTTCGCTGTACTGGATGCAGAAGTGCATGCTATTCTCAAATGCATGATGTAAAATCATCACAGGAACTACCAAATCACATCTAAACCAGTTAACTAATGCAGAAGAACACTATGACAGATTAGTTCAACAAAGAATTATACTGCTTTTGTGTAGACAATCTCTCCAGAAAGGCCACAGCTGTTAGGTCAATAGACGGGAATCTATCTTGACCATACCATGAATTCGTGAGTTTTTCACAATTTTGGACCACCACTGAGAGCTTCAACAACAAGACAGGCATCTTTGATGAATAATGGGGAGATATCGGAATACATTTCATGCGTTTGAAAATTAGATAGAATTTTCATGATATCCTTTTTGCCAGCTGTGTATATTCAAACAATAGCAACGATAGTACATTACAGATAAACTCAAAATCGACACAGTATATAAGAAAAAATTCGATTGTTTACATAAATACAAAAGTAACCAGATACCTTCCTGATTGTGGTTCGAAATCTTATACATAATACTATCAATGGTGTTCATTTTAATAATAAAGACTCGGTTGCATTTACCGCTAAATAGGAGACACAAAAGTAACAACTACCGTTATCTAGCCACCTTTCAATTAAATGCTAAATATACACGATACCGTACTATCTACAAATATTGACTCGTGTTCCTGGTGTTACAAACAAGTTTGAATATGCTTATCGAAAATTAGTATTGTAATTATCGCATGGGTTTTGGGAGATGAAAGATTTGCTAATTAATTCATTTCTACGTTATGTACCTACACATCAGTACAAGTTATTATCTTAACATTGACCTGCTTCTTCAGTTATCCAATGTGGTACTATAAAGTACCATAGATTACACTGGTCAACACTAAAATGTTTCCAGAGTGTTTTTATTTGTTTTCGTTCAGACGAAATGAGGCTAGGAAAATATTACTGCTTATTTCTAGCTCTTTTATACATTCTGCCAAAGAAGTACCAGAAATAAATTATTTGAAAAATCTGCTTGAAACGATTGGACCACTGTTTTCTATAATGCAAATCCAAATGTTCTCTTCTAGATTTTAGCAATTGCTTTCTTGAACCTTCATGAGAATCAGCCATATTACTTTAATAAATGTGGTTACATTAATGAGAACAAAATAGACACAATTATCAGCTTTGTTGCTTTAGCTGCATGATGACACCTGAGAGTCTCATTTCTGTTCTATACATAAATACAGTGATTGTCGATGGTGTAAGGTCTGCATACTTTCGCTAGCCCGTCTGCTAATAACAAAAGTTTTGGGTTTGCTGGAAATAGTACCCTGATAGCAATATTTTTCAGCATTCATCTCACAGTCATTGAGGATGACGTTGAGTGGAGAGCACTGCGTCGAATTGATCTCTCTGTTAACCTCTTGTGGCTAGTCATCCTTCCATTTTAACCCAGTAATGAGTTTAAGACGGAAACGATTATAGTGGATTCAATAATTAGCTGAATAATTCAATGATTTGAATACCATGATTATTTTTATGATCAATCCTGAACGACAACATGAGACTTAACAGAACTTCATTGATTCATTCATTTATTCCGATGGAGAAAGAGACAAAAACATTCTGAAAAAAGAAAAACTGTATTCTTAGTCAAATTTTGATGTTAGTCAAAATTACGATCGACAGAAAGTATGTAGAATACACTCTGCCTATCGTCCCACTATCGTAAGCTCCGAAAAATGAGTTGAACCATTCGTAATTTTTTTATGATTCGAAGAAGAGGAAGTAAATACCTGAGGAAAACCCTGTGTCACCCATCACTGTAAACTGTATGTTTTTGAATAATTTGGTTTTTCAATGGTGGATACAGCGGATATGCGCAGCAATTAGGTTAGATGTCATAGAGATAGGGGATTGGGGTAGAGCTTAGGGTACCAGCCATATGAAATAGCAGTTCTCAGCTGTAAAAAAGACCAGAGCAAGAGCAGCACTTGAGAGAGTGAACTTCGACATCCCAAGTGGGTCCAGTGTGACCGCAAGATATTTAAGACAGAAATTATGATTCCGTGAGATTTATTAAAAAATAACAAAATTGTTTATCCCTTGATGATTACCTCACTATACGAAGGATTATAGCATAGACGCCTCTGTCTGGAGAATTTGTTGGATGGTTTGGAAGTCATCGTGACGAAAAATTAGAGCCACGTTATGAGCATAAACAGAAGAAGTTTAATAATAAGGGTGTAAGAACTGATCTTTGCGGAAGACCATTGTTAAGAACGACTAATTCTCCCTCCAATGGAAAACCACGGGGTCATCTGTCAGACATTCTTCCTTACTGTATCATATTCTGCAGAAAGATCCAAGAAGAATACAACTATTCTATTTATTTCTACGTTATGTACCTACACATCAGTACAAGTTATTATCTTAACATTGGCCTCCTTCTTCAGTTATCCAAATGAGGTACTATAAAGTACCATAGATTACACTGGTCAACACTAAAATGTTTCCAGATTGTTTCTATTTGTTTTCGTTCAGACGAAGCGAGGCTAGGAAAATATTACTGCTTATTTCTAGCTCTTTTATACATTCTGCCTAAGAAGTACCGGAAATAAATTATTTGAAAAATCTGCTTGAAACGATTGGACCACTGTTTTCTGTACTGCAAATCCAAATGTTCCTTCTAGATTTTAGCAATTGCTTTCTTGAACCTTCATGAGAATCAGCCATATTACTTTAATAAATGTGGTTACATTAAAGAGAACAAAATAGACACAATTATCAGCTTTTATGCTTTAGCAGCATGCTGACACCTGAGCGTCTCATTTCTGTTCTATACATAAATACAGTGATTGTCATTGAGGATGATGTCAATAGATGACATGACGTTGAGTGGAGAGCACTGCGTCGAATTGATCGCTCTGTTAACCTCTTGTGGCTAGTCATTCTTCCATTTTATCCCAGTATTGAGTTTAAGACGGAAACGATTATAGTGAATTCAATAATTAGCTGAATAATTCAATGATTTGAATACCATGATTATTTTTATGATCAATCCTGAACGACAACATGAGACTTAAAAAACTTTATAGATTCATTCATTTATTCCGATGGAGAAAGAGACAAAAACATTCTGAAAAAAAGAAAAACTGTATTGTTCGTCAAATTTTGATGTTAGTCAAAATTACGATCGATAGAAAGTATGTAGAATACACTCTGCCTAACGTCCCACTATCGTAAGCTCCGAAAAATGAGTTGAACCATTCGTAATTTTTTTATGATTCAAGAGAACAGGAAGTAAATACCTGAAGAAAACCCTGTGTCACCCATCACTGTAAACTGTAAGTTTTTGGATAATTTGGTTTTTCAATGGTGATTGACCTCGAATATGTGCAGCAATTAGGTTAGAGGTCATGTTGAGGTAGAGCTCATCGTACCAGCCATACGAAATAGCAGTTCTCAGCTATAAAAAAGACCGGAGCAAGATCAGCACTTGAGAGAGTGAACGTCGACATCCCTAGTGAGTCCAGTGTGACCGCAAGATATTTAAGACAGAAATTATGATTCCGTGAGAGTTATTGAAAAATAACAAAATTGTTTATTCTCTTGATGATTACCTGACTATAAGGATTGAAGCATAGACGCCTCCCTCTGGAGAATTTGTTAGATAGTTTAAAAGTCATCGTGAAGAAAAAGTAGAGCCACGTTATCAGCATAAACAGAAGAAGTTTAATAATAAGGGTGTAAGAACTGATCCTTGCGGAAGACCATTGTTAAGAGCGCAAAAACGACTACTTCTCCTTCCAATGGAAGATCACGGGGCCATCTGTCAGACATTCTTCCTTATTGTATCATATGCTGCACAAAGATCTAAGAAGAATACAACTATTCTTTTTTTTAGTTATTTTTGAAATCTTGGCCATTCCATTACTCGCAAATAGATTGGAAGATCTGAAAATAGTGAGAAACGATTGATACTGCTTGCGTCCACTATAGTGGCAGTGAAAGCAGCGTCAGCGTGTTATGATCAGCTCAGGTCGCAATTCGAAATGGTTCCAGATCTAAATTAGTTTCAATGTTATGTAAAGCAATGTCTACTCTGCTCAGAAGTGGTAGTAATCGTCCTGATAAGCTTCTAAATCATCATTCACACATACATAAAATATTATGAATCCTAATTGCAAAGCAAGTTCCCTGAGTCAGATGAAACTGAACATTTAATAATAAGTTTCGTATATCTGAAAATAATGCAAAAAGTACTTCATTCCCATTAAGTACCATATCATGGTTCATTATCTCATAATCAATCCATCTCGATATTAGACAGGAACAACCGAGAACGTATGCACGACCGGCTGTACGAAGTTGGTCATCGTCTAATATTCCTCCTATTAATTAAAGAATCGGCAGCTCGATAAGAACCGTTAATGCTTCTTTATCGCAGAAAATTGGTATGCAGACTAATTTTCGAATTAGACCTTGAATAGCGTGCTCGCTAACTTTTTGCACGGTCACGATCGATGCAAATTGTCGGGGGGTTACGTTACACAGTTAAGAAATAGTATGTGTAATTGATATGCGGAAAATAAGAGGGCAATCTGGATAGAACGTAGTGATGCTTGGTGAAAATGTGGAATTTTATCGTATTTGAAATAGGGGAAAATGGGTCTTGTTAGTTCTTGGACGCTTGGGAACTAGGGATTCCCTACTTACTAGTATGTAGATATCTGCGCATTCTCCATGTCTGAGATCACTTTTCGAAACACTTCTGGCACTCTGAATGAGAAACCTCCAAAACATGGGGTTGGAATGCTCCAACTGGCTCTTCGGCCGTCGAAAATCGTTGCACACGCAGTTTTTTCTTGATGTACGCAAACGAAAAGAAGTCGTTAGGTGACAAATCGGGACTATAAGGTGGATGGACCATTATTTCAATATTTTGGGAGTTCAAATACTCCATTGTATGCGCTGATGTGTGTGAGCTTGCATTGTCATGATGCAGAATGATGCAATTATTGCATTCAATACCTATATTCAGAGAAAAACCTGAAATTGCCACAATTTCATTCATTACGTGCATGCCAATCAACGATCCATATTGTTCTATGACTGCAAACCACAGATTTTGAAAATGCTATCTAAGATCATGGTTATTTCCATGGTTTGATTTAAATTAGACCATAGTTATTAACTGTGGTCTTAGCCATATTGATGTGCAGCATCAAGGAAGATATGGTTTCATTGTGTGTTGTGTACTGAAAGCGTTTTGGCGTTTGAAATTTTTGATGAAAATTTGAACGGAGCACGTTATGAAGAAATCATCAACAATAATATCATTGAAGGATTTCTCGATCAACTTCCGTTAGCACAAAGATAAAATATTTTTTTCAACATGATGGTGTCCCTTTCCATCAAACAAGAGCCATCACTGATCTGCTGAATTTGAATTTTGGACATAATTGGATAGGGACTAAAGGTCCTGTGAGATGGTCGCCTCGTTCCCCTGACTTAATGCCACTAGATTTTTGTCTTTGGGTCATGTTGAGGATTCACTCTACAAGAGGAATAGTAACAATTTAGAAAAGTTGAAACATAATTTCAGAGAATGCCTTGGTCTCTTAGCAATATTCATATTTACAATGCCTGCCGTAGTATTTTTCAGCGATGTAATATATGCATTGAAAAAAATGGCAACACTTTTGAATATTTGCGATAAAGTAGTTTCCCCCATTTGTATCGTTATGGCTTTTTGTTGCTGTTAAAGATTTTCGTACGTGTTTTTGGTTTTCGTTTGAGAAAAGTTCAATGTCGTATGTCTTGTTTTTCATAATAATAACTTTTTTTACTCGCATAATTTTCTCATCATTCTAATAGAATAATTAGTGGAACACTCGAAAATTTAACCAAATTCGAAGTCCGATATTTTTCCTAATTCTCAACCGATTTAGATGATTTTTTCGGCAAGTTATAGATCAACTCTTCTGCTTTCTAGAAACTATAAGAGAAAACAAAAAAAATTTGAAAAAAAATTTTATACGGGGGCAAAACTAAAAGTGTTTTTTGTCAAAAATTCGTAACACCCTGTGGAATTTCGTGGTCCGAGTTGAAACGTACAATATCATGGTCTGTAAAGACACATATTCCTACAGTAAGGCCCTTCTTGTTTTATGCATTTATCTCTATTTTTACAAGAGATACCCAATTTGAAGCGAAAAGTCACAAATTTCAAGAATTTATTTTTAATCTTGCGTAGATGCATAACATCGGAGGTTAGCCAAAAAATAAAATCAAAATTAGAGAAGCGGAAATCTAACGAAATGAAAATTTTTGAAATTCACTGGCCAATTTCACGCTCCGGGAGAACTCGAAGTACATTGGAAAAATCATTGATTTTGCACATTTATTTTTGAATTTTTTTGTGTGACACTCTATAATAATTATCATTCCTGTCCAAAATTGAGAGCAGGTGTGTATCCTGGCGATACACTCGTGAAATGAAATGAATATGTTGAGAAAAATGTTCATGATGACCCACAAAAAAAAACATTTGATTTTAGTAGCGAGTATGACCCCCCCGAGCTCTTATTACAGCGCGCATACGATATTGCATACTCCCAATGATGTTGTCTATCATCTGTTGAGGTATGTTGTCCCACTCTTCCACCAAAGCCGATGTCAGCTCTTCAACGTTGCCAAGATTCCGTTGTCGAACCCTTCATCCAAGAATGTCCCAAACGTGTTTGATCGGGTTTAAATCCGGTGACCGCGACGGCCAGTCCATTCGTGTGATCCCAACTTCATTGAGATATTCTATCACTATGCGCGCAGTATGAGGGCGCGCGTTATCGTGCATAAAATGTAAATTTTCCCCTATGTAAGGAGCAAAAGGCACAACATGGGGCTCCAAGATTTCTGTTATATACCGATGGGCATTAAGTGATCCATTGCCAATAATCTCCAGTTCTGTTCGTACTCCCAAGCATATGCCACCCCATATCATAACTGACCCTCCACCGTATTGCTCAGTTCCTGCGAAGTTCGCTTGATTGTACCGTTCCCCTCGATGCCTCCATATTCTATCTCTACCATCCTCGAAATTCACACCATAGCGGCTCTCATCACTAAATGAAACTCGTCTCCACTGATTGATTGTCCATGCTACATGCTCCCTAGCAAACGCCAATCTTGCTACCCGATGGGCTCTATCGGGTCTTGGTGCTCTTGCTTGCGCGTATGATCTCAGACCAACTTTAATCGTCTTCTGACTGTCTTCACACTGACGTTAATGTTATCCACTGCTTGTAAAAGGTTACGTGCCTGAACAGCAGTAAGACGAAGATTTCTTATGGTTTGATTGACGATGAAACGGTCATGTATAGCGCGGGTTGCCCGATTTCTTCCTTGTCCTCGCCTCCTCACGTACAATCCAGTTTCCCTGTAACGTCGGTAGATTCGATGGATAACTGACGTCCAGACACCCAACATGGTACCGACTGAGCGGTAGGTGCGCCCTTCCTCGATCAATGTAACTGCCCTTGCTACTGAGGTTGGTGGTAGATCTCTCATTCTGAATGAAAAATACCGTTTCGAATGGTAAACAGTAAAAGAATCACAAAACACCGCAACCGATCGAATTCGTATCAAATCAAAGAATGGAAAACTCTCATTCTTTAAACAAGTGCAAATGTGGTCATATACAAAAAAACGTGTGTTGTATTTCATATTTGATAAAAAGGTGTGCACATGTGTAAATGAAAAGTTTTATCAATGGTCCCAGAATTCGGTTGTGTATTTTAATACTTACCGACTGTTATCTCCTATGAATTCCTAATTTTCACCAAATTAACCAAATTGTCATCAATAACTAATGCAATTCGAACATAAAAATCGCAAACGACAATTTCGACACGCCTGAGTGATAATAAGAAAATTCCAAATTGATAGACGAATTTTAATGACAATTTCTTGATTCAATGGAATTTCTCCAAAATGGTGATTTTCCACTTGAAATTAAATATATTTTGCAAAAATAGAGATAAACGCATGAAACAAGAAGGGCGTTACTGTAGGAAGATGTGTCTTGACAGACCATGATATTGTACGTTTCAACTCGGACCACGAAATTCCACAGGGTGTTACGAATTTTTGACAAAAAAAACACTTTTAGTTTTGCCCCCGTATAAAATTTTTTTCAAATTTTTTTTGTTTTCTCTTATAATTTCTACAAAGCAGAAGAGTTGATCTATAACTTGCCGAACAAATCATTTAAATCGGTTGAGAATTAGGAAAAATATCGAACTTCGAATTTGGTTAAATTTTCGAGTGTTCCGCTAATTTTGCCTCCGAGTGTAGTTTCGAATTTCAAAAAAATTAATGTTCATCTGTAATTCAATTCATGAAGAGTAGAAGTGATCGTCGAACTCTGCGATCACAGTTAATTACTATGGTTTAAATCGAATCGAACCATAGAAATAACCATGATGTTAAAAAGGATCTCTAAAATCATTTGAATTTGGGAGGCTTTTACTTGGTGAAATTCCATTATCAATAATAAAAACAAGTACTGTATTTTAAGGAATTTTACTTAATAATTGCGATTCGTAACGCGTTTCACTACACCGTAGCTTCTTCAGACGAATGATAATGCATAATCATTCGTCTGAAGAAGCTACGTAGTGAAACGCGTTACGAATCGCAATTATTAAGTAAAATTCCTTAAAATACAGTACTTGTTTTTATTATCTCTAAAATCTGTGGTTTTCAGTGATAGAACAATATGAATCGCTGATGGGCTCGCACTTAATGAATGGAATTGTGGAAATTTATGTTTTCCTCTGAAAAAAGGTATTGAATACAATAATTGCCTACAAGTGTTATATATTTCTGAAAAGGAAAGAAATTGCTGCACCCAATATAAGTAAAATTTCCTATGGTTTGTATGTTTGCATGAGAACGCGAAAACCGCTGAGCTAAAACAATTTTTTCACACAGCACTTTATTCTACTTAAAAAAGTGCCTGTAGAATGTTTAACTTATTTTATGTAACTTTCATGATAATCGAGATATCCGCGATGGACAATTTTCATAAAATTCGAGAAATTTTGAATATGTCCAGAATGGAAAGGGATATCAAAAAATTTTGGCACCACTAAACTAGTCACTGAAAATAAGATCGAGAGAGGGAGTGTCATTTTTCTCTATCTGCAATATTTTACATAGTTGCGGTGAAAATACATCGAAATTTGTCCACCCTATACTATCCGCAAAAATAAAGGTATCGAGAAAAAAATTATTTCATGGTCAAAATATACTTTTCAAGAAAGTTCTAATAAAAAACTAGAAGACGATCTCTAAAAAAGGAGACGAATGAAAAAATACTGCCATAACAGTTCTTGTTAAATAAGGATTCCTGCACAATATGGAGTTTATTGCTTTTTTCATTTGGTAAATAAAAATTGAAGATTATAGTTTATGTCTTCACTTTGAGCAAGAGAAAGGTTTAATAAATGCTGCTCTTCTGGGGAACTACCCTGTGAAATTGAAACAGAAATTAAACAAAGCATTTCGTATTCTTGAACTAAATAGGAAATATATACTTATATTCGATTAAATTCAATTTAAATCTTTTTATTTGTTCATAAGCGTAATAAGTAATTAAGAGAAATTCAACATCAATATGCCGTTAGTTTTGTGTCACATTGTAACATAAAAATAGAGTTACACGTTGAAAATGTTAGAATTCTATAGTAACTGTTATATTTTTCAAGGTTCTCTTTGCTTTTACGTATTAACAATTAAATAACTTGATATTCAAGAAGTTTTTCCGAATATTATTTGAAATTATTGAATTGACGTTGGTCATTTCAAGTTCGTGTCTGACCTTCCGCTCAAGAACAGTTTCTTTTTATCCGGCCAACAGAAATGGTTAATACTCATATATAAATAGCATTCGCTCCTGTAAAAACAGACCTAGCAGGAAAGTCACAATAATTCCTTAAGAAATGCATTGTTCGAAGGCCTGGTCATCCGAACAAGGGAGTGGGCACGCACATTCTTTTACGGCAGCTTATGTTGTACCATCGTATGTGGAGCTACGAGATCATGTCTTTCTTTTCTATAATGGGGCACTGAGTCTTGTAGATTTGTAGAAGAAGGCAAAACAATCGATTTATGGATGGACGTAATGCTAACATGTCTTCTAGTCAGTTTATTGGTTCCTGGAAATTTCGGTACAGATGGAATGGGTTTTTCTTCAAAGAGATACTTATAGATTTGAACGGGTTTTCATTCTGGAAGTTTTAGAATAGATCATGATTTTAACGTTGTTGGGCGCCATCTATTATATTTGATAGTAGTCCCGAACATTTTTGAAGTGGTTAGTTACTTTAATAAATTCGGAATGAACAGTCAACTAATAAATCGTAAGCATCGTTTGCCAAAGTGAATGAATTAACAAATATAGTGTGCGCTAGAGAAAACCGGACATTTTTTTCCCGTTATAACTTTCGCAATTTTTGAGCTAGATCATTCGTTCTTGCTTCGTTAGAAAGCCAAAGTACTAGGATTTTCACGAATTGTTTCGAAATTTCACTTCGATAAAATCCAATATGGCTGACCCATTCGAAAATGGGCAATATTTCAAGATCGCTGGACGTCTTTCTTTTTCACTGAAAAATTCGAATGGAGCACTCACTCGACAATTCAGTCTTTTCTGAACAATTTGACATATTGATCTTAAAAATATTCCAAGAATTGGTAAAAAAGTTGCGTGAAGAATTTTTTTCGTTCTGATTTTCAGCTGAAATCGAAATATTATTTTCACCTCATGACGTTGGCACTCCTGAAGTTGTTGTGTTTTCATGTATGTTCTAAGAAGACAAAGAAACATATTTTACTAAAACCAACCTAAAATAAGAAATTCCGTTCGAATTCAAAATGGCCGACTTCCTCAAATATTAACAATATTCTCCGCGCATTGAAGAATTTTTTGCAGTCGTAGTGAATCAACTGCGTAATTTAATCACTAGATTGAACCTTTTCCATTATTTTGAAGGGTCGAACTCGTATATTGATTCAGAATTGTGCCAATTGTCGTCGATAATGTTTCTCTTCTTCACCATCATATGCACCTCCCGTTGTGGAACCTCTGAACATAGACTGAATGCATTAACTCTATGATGAACAAAAAATAATGAAATGCCATCGAGTTTTAGAAAAAAAGTACAATCTATGATCTTGAGGAAAAATTTCGGACAACAGGGTGATTAGGAAGAAGATCAGAATGACCTTTCCCCAAATATCTCAGAGATGCCAACTGTTAAAAACATCTGCGAGAATAATAAGACGACATGATTTTGTTTAACAAATTGCATGAGTCAAAATATTCAACAAAAAGAATCAAGTACTCAGAATGGAATATGACCTCCATTGGCATCCACAACCATCTGCACCAGCTCTCTATGCATCTCGAAATTACAAGAATGTTCCAACATTCTTGAATTTTTCATTTTAGCTTCTCACAAATATTGAGAATAACACCATTTGTATAAAGTATTTCTTCCAAATGACCCCACAAAAAATAGTCGCACGGATTAAGATCGGGACTATTTGGTGTGCCATTGTTCTGGTTCGATGATATCATCTACGCGTTGTCTTATATAATCCATAGTATAGTGACTGGTATGACATCTGGCACCATCCTAAATTCAATTGAAATAGATTTCATTTAGATACATCTAATTTGGGACACCCTGTACACTGACTGCCAGTTTTGAGTAATTAGCGTTTTTTTGTGTTCATTTCCTGGACGAACGTTGTCAGAAGGATATGGAAAAAATTGTAGAATTCCAAAAAAGATTTGACCAATAAGAATCATCCAAAAAGCTACTCAATTTCTCAACCGTTCATTTTCAGCTGGTGGCAACAGTACTTATTCATGTCATACAAAAAACAGCAATCATTCACCTGCGTGAAAGTGAACTGCGGAAATGACGCCTCGATAGTTGGTAACATATGATCGAGAATTATGTGACAATAATTTTCCGAATCTAATCTTATGCTTTGTTCTATTAAAATAATATTTGATTTAAAGTTCCTCGAAATACTAGCAGAGACCATAACATGCCTGAAAATGTTTGTCTTTACCTAATTAGAGGCACATTCCTCTCGATTTCATTCGTCAGAACACAAATTTTGTTATGCTGTTTTTTGGTGGAGCAACATTGAAAATTTTTTCGACTGTGAACCAGATATTTTCAATTTGTCTACTTATTCTAAATCTATTTACTAAATTTCTGCATCATTCGAATCTGCGCTTGAGTCAATTGAAAATTATAGTGCTTCCGAAAATACTTAAGACCGAATTCGTGTCTTATTATCCTTCTCATAGAGGTTTTTGAGATTTGGCATCTCTGTGACATGTGGGAAACAGTCAAGCTGGTTCCTGGAGTTCTGATAGGGCTGACTGCTAAAGCAGAAATTCGTTGAATGTTATCCTGAAATTGTCAATTGAGTTTGTAATACGAAAAACGTAGAGTTGATGCCTGAAACAGATCATGAAAAAGGCGAGTACCTCTGTTCTAACAATTCTAGCTGCACCAATACCTGGTTTCCTTCCTAATGACCCTGTTGTCCGAAATTTTTCTTTTTTTTGTTGTACTTCTTTTGTTATTAGGGACTGAAAATTGGCGTAATATTTCCCTAGCAGTATAGCCACGCACAAATAAACATTCAATGAAACGATCGTCGCCATTTGTTAAAACCATTGTTAACAATTTCAAACGTCAAAGACAAGCAACACCAAGAAAAAATTCGAGATCAAACCAGATGTCGTCTCAAAGTCGATGACATTTCACTATTTTTTGTTTATCATAAAGTTAATGCATGCAGTCTACGTTCAGAGGTTTCACAACGGAAGGTGCATATGACCATGGAAAAGAGACAAGTGGCACAATTCTGAATCAATATTCGAGTTCGACCCCTCAAAATGATGGGAAAGGTTCAAACTAGTGACTGTTTTAATTCGCCATTTCGAACTCGAACGGAAGTCGAATTCTAGGTTGGTTTTAGTAAGAAATGGTTCTTTGTCTTCCTTGTACATCCATGAAAAACACAACAACTTCAGGAGTGCCAACGCCAAGAGGTGAAAAAATTATTCATGCTACTTTTTCACCAATTATTGAAATATTTGTAAGATCAATATGTCAACTTTCTCAGAACAGACTGAATTATCGACTCAATGCCCCATTCGAATATTCGAAGGTTCCAGCGATCTTGAAATATTGCGCATTTTCGAATGAGTTAGCCATACTAGATTTCACCGGAAGTAAAATTTCGATACAATTTTTGAAAAACCTAGCTCTTTGGTTTTCCAATGGAGCAAGAACGAATGATCTAGCTCTAAAATTGCGAAAGTTAAAACGGAAAAAAAATTGTCCAGTTTTCTCTGGCACACCCTATATTTCTCTGACTATTAGAGGGCATTTTAGACCTGACAATAATAAAATCGACTAACTATTTCATTTATAACATCTACAGAAAAGAAACCTTCACAGAATTAACTATTCCCATGGACTTATTCAATCATTCAAGCCACAAACTAGCAGCTTATAATTCAATGATCCATAGGGAACTTTCCATTCCATTGTCACGTCCAGAAGAATATGCAAACTTAGAAGAGAATGCCGAACGGACAGAAATACCAGAATTGCCGCTTGGAAATCACTGATGTATAACAATATACAATATCGAAAAATTTCTAATCCATTTCATCAATTTCGATCTCTTCTACATCCGTGCAGGAAATTCGAGCTTGATTCTACCTTGATGAATGAAATTCAATTATTCATAGCACTCGTAGCCATTCAATACTCCATTTCTATTGATTCTCTTTCCGACTAAATAATAGACATGTTCTCACCATGCAACCAATACGTGAAGGTGTATTTGATTATAGTACATAAATCTGAATCTATTACGTTCCCTATTGTATTTCACGATGAATGAAAATAATAGTTCAGATCGGAGATATTTGTGTGTCAACTTTCTCGTTCGTGTATTTTTGTTAACGTCGTCACGTGCATCTTCAGGTCACGAAAATTATATGCTGGAACCTTCTGAAAGATGACAAAACGTCAACTTTACAAGATAATATTGTTCTACTCACATTAAAATCTATATATATATATATATATATATATATATATATATATATATATATATATATATATATATATATATATATATATATATATATATATATATCATGCAGTTATATCTGCATAACGGTTATCTTTAACTACTGTTTTAGCATCATCTTCCCGTTGCTCAAGAGGTAAGTTCACAAGTGATCGATTTCAGCAATTAATTGTGAATTTCGATTCGATATTGACCATCCCGAAAATTTAAAAATCAATTATGATAAATATTATGCATTATTTAATTTGAATTGAATACTCTGAAGCAGGTACCAAAACCTTTCATTCCATCCAGAAAAATTGATTTCAAAAGATTTTGTTCTTGAATGAGAGTAAAAATCTCGTAAATCTGATATACAGGGTTTGCACAAAAACATAGCGTGAAAATTCGATATGGAAACCCAGTAATCCCGATACGAACACGGAGCGATGCACAATACTAGAAATACATGCTCCTCATTCTTATTCTATTACACTTCCTAACTACGAGGTTAGGTTTTCACTATAAGCTATCGATATATGTGCTAGAAGCACGAATTTTAACAGGAAAGTTAAGAATTTAGAACTTTTTTTCTATCCATACAGTAACTCATTGTGTAGCCGTATATCATAATCTAAAATAAATACCTCAAAAATTGAAGGAGCTAAAGAAAAGAAGAATGAAAAATAAATTGCCTCATCCTGTAGATCCATAACGAGATGATTGCATACTTAATTTATCAGAACCTTTAGTCTAAAATTGACTCATGGCACACCTTAGTACATGATATTTAAGAACATCTGTAAACTTAAAGCTATTACTATTGAGAGACATAACCAAGGGACGCTTTAATTTCCAGAAGTTGTTCTTTAGTGAAAATGTTTCTTTTACAACACGAATGAAGAGGTCACAGAAGAACAAATTAAATTGGAAACATTAAAAGTAAAAGTATGAATCTGTGTCAGTAGGACACTCAACTAATTGGCTGCTAACTTGTAATGTTTGCATATTCATCTTTATATTTACGGTAGTGTATGGAAGCCAAGACTCAAGTGAGTTTTCTTGAGAAGGTTTGTTGGTTGCATAATTGAGAAAAACGAGAAATTTGCTCTAGTTTATTGTGAGAAAACGACTATGATGTAGGAAGTTGGGAAAATTCATGATTTCAGTCTAACATTGGTTAACAATAAACCTTTGTTCATTATCTACAGAAATTCCAGTCGAATTTCATAGTATTCATAGTCAAATATTGAAATAATAGATGTCCTAACTGGGACAGAGGTCGATAAAGCTTAAACGATACATGTTGTATGTTTTAATTATGTTAGAGTTCGATATTTCACAACTGTATTATAGGAATAATAAAAACAAGTACTGTGTTTTAAGGAATTTCACCTAATAATTGCGATTCGTAACGCGTTTCACTACACCGTAGCTTCTTCAGACGAATGAATATACAGAAAAATATAAATGAGAATATAAATATAAATGTTCTTGAGTAATTAAAAGCTTATTGGGTTGCTTCTTCTTAAGTGGTTATTTATGACAGGTATATCCAATAAAATTAAGGAATAGATTGCTCCCCGAAAAGATTCAATAGAGGTGAAGGGCTTAAATCGACTTGTTCATTGATGAGTCTACCTGAGTGTTTGTATTTATTGATTTCTGAAGTTTCCCAAAGATCTACCTTCCAATATTTATTATCTGTATGCAAAATTTCAAACTGTGGGTCGAAAGAATGATTATTTTCTAAGAGATGATTCGCGTGATTTGAATCTGATTTTTTATTTGAAAAACTGCGTTTATGTTCCGATATTCTAATATTAAAATTTCTATGTGTTCTACCAATGTAGAAATTATCACAGTCATTGCAATTCAATCTATAAACACCTGATTTATTGTTTTTACCTGGTTTGGTTTTACTATTTTTTATATATTTGCCTAAATTATTGTTAGTTTGGAAAGCTATGTTGAAATTATTGCTACTTAAGAATGATTTCAGTTTCTCACTTGTAATGCCAACGTAGGTTAAGGTGTTGAACTTTTGTTTCAATTTATCGACAGGGTAAACTTCATTCAATGCGATTCTACTTTGTTTTTATTTAAAATATTATTTATTAGTTTGGGATTGTAACCATTATTTTTGGCTATTTGTTTAATCAAATTTAGTTCTTTGTTGAAATTTTTGGTGATAACGGGATGTTAATCAATCTATGAATAAAACTATTGAATGCTGACATTTTATGTTGATATTGATGACACAACGAGTTATGTATTATAATATCTGTATGTGACGGCTTATGGTAAATTGCGAAAACATGTTTTCCATTTTCATTTTGTTTTTGCCTTAATCCACTATCTCGTGAATGAAATGCTACTAGTTTCGGCTTCAAAATAAAGAGTCTATCAACTGAATTCGAACTAAGTCACTTTATTTATTTAGATGATATTAAATTATATGCCGGAACTAGATCTCATTTGAAAAGTCTACATGAGATTACTTCCAACTATTCCAATGATATTCATATGAAATTTGGGCTTCCCAAATGTAAAAATCTTTCTATTGAAAAAGGAAAGATCACCTCTGATTATGTAAAGATTTCCAATATCGAAATCGAGCGAATGCATCAAGGAGATACATATAAATATTTTGAATTTTGTCAAGAGAAGACAATTAACCATAGCAGCACTAAAGAAAATATCAGAAGTTCATATTACAAAAGACTTATTAAATGGTCTAAAACTAATCTAAATGAATTACAATGTCAAACGAGGAAAATGCTTTGTAAATATCATAAGCACCAGCCAAAGTCAGCTGTTCAGAGAGTTACACTACCTAGACATCTTGGAGGTCGTGGATTAACTGATTTGAATAATCTTCATAGTAAACAGATTTTTCATCTACGTTCCCATTTTCATGAGCTTTTGTGAAACTGTCTTCGAATAAGATCTCAACTGCAACATATTAATTGTAATTTTAACTATGTAATTTTAACTAATTTTAACTTAATTTATATGATCAATGTATTAAGTGAATGTCAGATTGCGTCTTCATATGGTGATTGGTCAGTCCAAACTAGTTGCAGTACCACATATTGAAATTTTTAAATTTTTCCTCTCAAATATTCAAAGTTATACCTTTGAAAAAACATAGTTTTGGATTGACCTGTACTATATGAAGAGAAAGTAGTCTCAAAACTTTAATGATGGAAAAGAAAGCGAGTTGATTGGTTTATCTTTAACATAATTTTTACAACAAACGTTTTCAAACAAAATTCGCCTTATGTCTCAATGTCGACCTTTGATAAAGAACTCTATCCGGTAGTCGTCACAGTGAGTGCTCCCTTTTGTTTAGTTATACCTATTTAAAGCATTGCACACTTCCGTCCTAACGATTGTCCCTCAGGTACTCGTACGATAACCCGTCTTTGGATGACTTTTTCCACTCTAGTTGTCAACCTTTTGTGTATCTATGAGAATAAAGAGAACACTGCTTTTTCCGACAAATTATTTTGTCGTAGTTCATGGTTTTTATTGTGTTATTCTCTAGACTCATTTGATGATAGTTTCTGTAGTAATAGTAGCTTTCAAACTAGTAAAATCCTGTGAAATGATCCATCGGTCCTGTGTTGTTTGCAATATACATTCTGTCGAAAATGGGAACTGATTATTTGAAAAATCTGCTGGAAACGATGTTCAAAATTTTTGTTCTTGTTTAGTTGGCACAACTGTTTTCTATACTGACGCGGAGTTCAAAGACATCTGTCATTTAGTTTGTTTACAGTGCTCGATTTTGTCAATTTACAATTGCGTTTGAGAGAGCAAATCCATCCAAAAAGGGCTTGATTCGTGTGATTTATTTTTTCCACAAATCAGGCGTTTTTCGACGTATGTGCTGTCTCAAAAGGCGCATAACGCTCAATTAAATTTCTTCATTCACCGGCTAACCTTCTGGTAAGAGTTCCGAGTACGCAATACATCGATAATCAAAGAAAACAGTCAAGATTTCCTTGACTCGTCAATGATTTTGACGTGGATTTTTCGGTTTCGGTTCCATTCTGCCATTCTGTACTCTGTTAAATGATTTGCTGTCAAACTGAAACCCATGTCTCATGCGGAGTTTCTGAAGAAATTCATGTCTTTCGAAAGTTGTGAGTTGCAAAGAGTTTCATGCCCAATCGTTCAAAATGGTACGAATTTATTACCGAATCTTTGATAGAAACCCTCGTACAAATCTCCAGGAAAAACTGAACTACCTGACTAGGATCTTCTCTGTCTTTTTGTTGCTTGCGAATATTGCTGTCCTCGTTTTGAATAAAATGTTTGCTTTGTACGTCTAAAATTTGTAGCCAGTAACGTAGACGAATATGTGTTTCAGGGTTCTGTTCGAAAATAAAACGAATCAATCAATTGAACACTAATGACTTAAAAACGATAGTGATTTGATGTGCATATCGAAATAGTTACGTTTACCAAAATAATTATTTCATGAATTTCCTGCATATCCAACTTACGCTTAATGCTGTAGGTTGAAATATATAATAATTATTCAATTGACGAGGTATTTAATGATAAAAACCATCTTCAGATAGAAGTAAACGATGATTTCTACTAAAATATATTAATAAATGCACGACGCGTTTCGATACACAGTATCTTTGTCAAGAGCGTTTACTTGTATTATTATATAATAATTAAATAATATTTATGATATTTCAGATTATTCAATAATTTTAGTAAATTATAGAAATAAACATTTATTTTATATTATAGTAGACTTAAGCTAAATTTTCCACACGAGTCTGGACCTTACCTAACAGAATGTTGAACATGTTTATAAATAATTTCATGATTTTCTAAATTATAGTTCTAAATTCTTTCTTACTAGACTTTAAAATTATAAAAATCAAAATAATGATTGTGTGCACATTCAATATAATTAATTCTTCACTTAGAGAAAGTGGTATAGTTTTAGCACGTTTAACAGGGGTAAAATTCGAAAACATTCTCATTATTTGTAAAATGAGCAAAACACTTTCACCAACTACTTACTGATGCATAGAAACGATAAAACTACTTCAAGAACTCTTTTAATATATATCAATGTAATGATTACATTTTTTGGGATTAAATTCGGAGAATATACTTTAATACGCTTTAACCCTTATCCTAGTAGACATTTGTCTCGACATACTTGGCGGGCGGTGGTACCTGTGTACCACTGAGTAATCGAAACTGTTTTGTTCATTGTAAATCATTGATGATAGGAATCACTCATCAAATAAACATCTATAATGATCTCATATACAGGTTATTGTTTAAGATAAAAACGGTTCTCATATCAGTTAATGTGTATTTAACCAAGGGCTTATGCTTTTTTGTGGAAAATAGAGATGAAACCCACCTGAATGCCAATAATATACCCAGGTACCCCAAATTATAATATGCAAGAAGAATATAATTGATGGCGTGCTTGTGACCATCTTGTCACCTAGAGATTTATTACTCTACGGCTTTACCAAACCGACTATAACTACATGGCAGATCGCGTACCAACTCCGCGTTAATATAGAAAACAGTTGTGCCCACTGAACAAGCTTTCTCGGTATGGATTTGGTACAAATAGTTGTAAACTTATTTCCCCGTTTCTAACTGATAGGTTTCAAACGGTTTTTGTGAATGGCTGTTTTTCGGGTAAGAAGAGCGTTGAAGTTGGAGTACCACAGGGTTCTGTGATGGGTCCTTTATTATTTCTCATCTTTATTAATGATTTTCCGGATTACCTGAGCCGCGGCAGTAGTTTTTACACTACTGTATCTGTACCTAGTGATAGTTTGGTGGAAGCTGAAGAGAAGTTGGTGCATAAACAACAACAAGAGAGAGTTGTGTTTGGTGTTAGAGCTCTTGAGGATAAAAGTGTCCTCATTTTGGGTGTTCATTTGGAATCGCTTCTCACTAGGGGGGTTCATTGTGATGTGCTTGCTAAAATAATTTGCAAGAATCATTTCTCTTGCGTTTGGAATGCTCTTTGTTTAGGAGAGCACTGAGGACTGCCTGTTTTGCCCTTATTGAGACACATTTGAGATACAGTATCTTGGTGTGGGGAAGTTGCAGTGAGTTCGATCGGGTTTTTCGAATACAACGGCGAGCAATGAGTATTGTTGGTGGAGTGGGCTATAGATTGTTGTAAAAATTCTTTCAGGGAACTGAATATACTGACTCTCCCTAGCTTGTTTGTACTTGAGTGTCTACTCTATGCTCATAAAAACCAAAAATTAGTAATTTCAAATAGCCAGTTTCATTCTTATTGTACCAGGGGCAAATATAATGTAAGAATCCCGTGTTATAGGTTGAGGAGGTTGCAGAATGCACCAAACTTTCTGTGTTACAAATTATATAATGTTTTACCTGTTAGTATGCGTAGATTTTCTGTGGCATCCTTCAAAAATAAAACAAGAAATTGTTAATTATAGAATGTTTGTATAAGACTGATGATTATTTTAAACTCAACTTTTCAGAATTGACAATCTGAACTCTATTCGCTGTGTTTGCTTTTGAAAGGGTATCAGGGTCGTTTGTAATTTTTAGTGATATTTTTCTGTGGTATGAGGTGTGTGAATACTTTTGTATATTAGCATCAATTTCCGGTCCTTTTTTGACAGAATATATCTCGCATAACTGACCTGGCGATCTCATCTTCCTTTCAATCTATCTCTAATGTGTTCTCATGAAAATTCACGCATTTGTTTAAAAAATTCTGCCATCCATTCGGATTCACATTTGTTCTCTACCGTTACAGGCACACTTTCCAGAAGTTTGGTCAGTTCGTTCGTAAAAACATTCGTTCATCCACATTGCTTATGTGATGTTCTCCTGTTTTCAACATCTTACAAGAATACCTTTTCTCCGATTCTGATAGATCAAAATTTTGGACATCCTGTATATTCTGTGTGATGAAGCATATTCTGATTAATATAAAATTAAGTTTACTACAAGCAATTATCTTCCATCTTTTTCCTATTAAATCCGACATTCCATATACACCATAGTAATAAAATTAAAAAATGAAAGCCTAGCACAATGTTTGAAAATTGTTCAGAGGTTCAGTATAAATCAACATTATAATTAAATTCGGGTGTGTTCTGTCGTGTACGCTATACAAACGATAAAATTCCGTCTGTATCATAAGACGTTATATTATCCATTTATATTCCCAGCGAAGACCAACAAGTTGGTTTCTCGGATCGAAAAAAAGCCGTGACTAATAGTCGGAATATTTTAACGAGGATTTCGTTATAGGTTCGTAAAATGGATTATAGGCAACATGCGTAACAACTCAGAAGTGGACACGGTCAGGGGGGTAGGAAGATATGGGAAGAATTAAACTCCGTTATTCAAATTATCAAGGAGTATTTGAATCTTGTATGCCTAGCGGTTTAATCGATTGTAATAAGCTGGAAAGAAACAAAGCGGACTGAATATCGTAAGAAAATTTTTTTCTGGAGTAACAGTAGTTTTATCGATGATTCATTATGAAAAAGAGAATCATTTTCAAGGATAACTGTTTGATAGTTGATAAATTCAATGTTGACTTTTTCCAAGAGAATCCGACGATTTAGAATGTTATGTTAACAACTCATTATATCTGTCCTACATGTTCAATGTTGACAAAGCTGCTACAGTGAAGGCAACATTTATTCTATAACCTAGACTCTAGTTTCATCCATTCTATAGCCCCTTAGTGTCCTATACTATTCTCTAATATGCTTCAGTTTGGTTGTCCCAAACGTACAAATCTGTTGGCAAAATCATTTGAGTATTACAAGGACTATGTCCAGCATTCCTACGAAGGCTCTTGATACGAAAGCAAATCTATAAGTTCGATGTTACGTCTATCCCATTGTGCTGTATGGAGTAGAAGGCTAAACTATAACTCAATGTCTTGAGAGTAGAATAGCTGCATTTGAGATGTTGGTGTACCGGCGAATGCTTCGCATTTCATGGCGAGGCCACGTGACCAACGCCGAAGTGCGACTTCCAAAGTGAAGATGGCCTTGATGATCGCCGATCTTCGTAAGAAGAGGTACCTCAAGAAGAAGAAGAAGAAAATTAATAGAGTGGGGATACTAATAAATAAGTTGTAACATGCTAGGGCAATATAATGCCTTCGAAGTGCAAACATGAAATTTACTAATATGTTCATGCTCGAACTGGGCTCAAACTGGGCTCAAACTGGGCGAGATTCTCCTTTTATGTTGAAGAGGTAAACATTGAATGTCGGATGCTTATAAAACTCACTCATTTACTCTACCAAAAGATCTCTTGATAAATACCATTGTGATCCTTTTTCTTTACTTGAGATTCATAAATGGGTTTGTTGCGACAGAACCAGTAAGGAACTTATGCATTCAGTCAGTTATTCCCAAATTACTAGATAATTTAGTTTGTAATTACCTCACACCGAAGTGTATATCGGTTGTTATTGGTGAGTAATATGGTTTTCAGGTCTACTGTTACTAATCTTCCTCTTCACGTCAACGACATAACGGCTTCTATGGATGGTTCAGATTGATGCAATTTACACCAATTTTTCAAAGGCAAAGGTTGACCATACCCTGTTACTCGATAAACTTTTCAGAATGGGGATAAGAGGAGAAGAACATAAATGGCTTTTGAGATATAGAATGCAGACTGTGAAGTGTAATGGTTTTGTTTCAACTCAATTCCAGTCTATTGCGGGGTTCCCCAGGGGTCCCATTTGGTACCCCTGTTGTTTCTTCTTTTTGTCATTGATATAGCCTCTGTAATTCAAAATAGGAAATTTCTTATGTTTGCGGACGACTTGAAGTTGTATCTTTGCACCTCATCATATTTGCTACAGGAGGATCTTCCTCGAGTTGAGGATTGGTAACACATTAATAGAATGTTTTTGAATCCTCAGAAATGTGTAGTTATTACTTTTTCCGGACTCATGTCGGGCACTGACTACGACTACTTTTTGTATAACTGCAAATTTAAGTTTCAGAAATAATGGAATTCTCAGGAACTGTCGGGAGTCCTCTGTAGCATCCTTGAAGGTTCTATGTTGCTTTTTAGTAGGGAGCATATTAGAGTACGGTGCTGTTGTCTGGTCTCCAAGTGGAATTTTTGCTGGCAATATCCTAGATAGAGTGCAGAATAGGTTTCTTCGGTTTATAGCTTACAAGCAAGGACTTTCTCTTGCTAATATTAACTATGCCTTCCTCAGGGCATTCCTCTGGATCTTCTTCTTCTGCATAAATTATTGAGTGGGTCGGTTTCCCCTCCTAAACTATTAGAACATTTGTTGTTTAGAATTCCAATGCCGAAACCTCGATTTCGGGTTCTCTTTTTCATTCGTAATCCACATACTTACTATAGGCAAAATTTCATTCTCATAAGATGTTGTAGGTTGTTTAATAACTTGTCGTCCACTCTAAATATTTTTGGAACATTTGGTGCCTATAGGTCTCTTAAATTATTTGTACCTATCTCACAGTAACATATCTTAGTAGGGTGAAAATTGGTTGCTTTTAGTTTACGCAAATATTAGATTATTTTGTGATGTATTCTTCTTTAGTTAATCAAAATTGTGTGAATGTGGGTTAGATTCTATTATTACTATTATCATGCTGGCAAATAGTATATAAATAAATAAAAAATATATATTTTTTCCGACCAGAACCCCCCATTAAGGTAACAATTTCGGAAATGATCACGAAAGTCCACGATATGTTAGATGATCGCCGAGTGGAGTTGAATGAGATAGTGAAGACTGTAAGCATGTCATACTATCGAGTTTTTGAACATTTTCACATAAGAAAGCATTCAAAGACTAGCTGTCACTGATGTAACAGTAATGAAAGAAACAGACTCTTCCCTTAAGTTTTTTCTTTTCCTCTGAATCAAATGAAGCGATCGTAGGATGCCTGGTATGTTTTAAATCTTCATCTATTATACATAATGTGCTTTTCTTCGATCGTGATGACTCAAATAAAAATTTGATATGGCATAATCCATTTAGTCCAAGTTTTGTACTCTCTTTCTCATTGATTCGAATAAATAAAAATATGTTAGTACTTTCTAAATGAGCCATTTTATAACGAAATTGTCATACACAAAGCAAGTGAATCGTTCAAGTTGTTGTGTTGATTCAAAACCACCGTTCAGCTACGCCAATGAAACCAAATGGACCAGATTTTTACGACGTTGCACCCATCTAGATTCAGATGTGATACAAGTTGGACAAAAGGTTTATTATTACACTCACTCGACTTGCATTATTTGATAATCTCAAGTTCGAAATTAACTCATATAGAGGTCGAAAACCTTGATTAATAAATAACTTGAAGGCGTTGCTCATCGAAGTGGAATTTGTTTCTAGATTATTGCTATAACCCTTTCTTCACTTCTAATTGATGAAAATTTCTGATTTGATCTTACACTAAAAAAACGAAATTTATTTGACTTGTTTTTCGTTTTTGGTAGTTGTTGGAACAAAAACAATAGGTTTTTTTGTTTACATTCTGTCTGGAGAGTACCAGGAATTGTTTAATGAAACACAAAATATTCAAATAGTTGATTGGTTTCAGCGTTACTACGTGATAGTTAATCATGATGATAATAAGAAATTAAACTATGTGTTATACTATCACAAGAGATTTATTGAAAATCACGATTGCAATTTCTAGACCATCTTCAGCTGACAACAAGTTGCTACTGGAACCATTGTGCTGCCGCTAAACCAAGAACCTGAACCACTTAGACGCATTTGGCACTATAACCGTGCTAATTGGGATGAGCTGCGTGAATTCTTTTCGTGTTTCCCATTCAGTGATGTTTGCCTTTCACATCTTGACATCAATGTGTGCACTGAATCTGTTACAGAAATCATTCATGCAGGAATGGATCTCTATATCCCTCCTATCCAAGAAAAGAACAAAAGCATAAAAGCCATGGCTCAACAAAGACTTCGAGAGAGACTCTGCAGCCAAGAGCAGAGCTTACAAGTCATGGAAGATAAATCCAACAGAGGAAACAAGAACAATCTTCGTACGAATACGGAACGTATGCAACCTGGCAACTACAAGAGCAAAGACCAATTTCAACGAAGGTTAAACTAATAAACTCCTTGAACAGTCAAGCGGGACTAGACAATTCTTGGTATGGCGAACACTCAGTGCCAATTTCTGCAAATCTGCGTTTCCGCCTCTTGTTAGAGAAGACAGAAGCATAGCATCATCTCCGAAAGATAAAGCCGATCTCTTTGCTCTCTTGTTCTCGAAGAATTCTATGCTAGACTCATCAAACGCGATACCACCGAACATTCCACCTACAAATTCTTTCATGGGAGAAATCAAGCTCAGTGTCCGCACTGTGACACGGGTTCTCGAGCAGCTGAACTGCAAGGAGGCAGTTGGTCTAGACGAAATACTGTCAATCATCCTGAGAAAGTGTGCTCCCGAACTGACACCCATTCTCAACCGTCTATTTCAGATTTCTTATGAAAGCCAGACATTTACGAGCACCTGGAAAATAGCGAGAGTTCAATCGATCCCAAAGAAAAGAAAGAAGTCCTTACCCCAGAACTGTTGCACTTCTAACCATGTCGAAAGTGATGGAAAGAGTCATAAATGATGAAATCATCAAATATCTTGAGTTGCAGGGAATTATTAACGACCGTCAGCATGGTTTTCGCAGGCAGAGTTCGACAGGAGATCTGCTCGCCTACGTCACTCATGCTTGTACATCAACGATGCAAAAGCATGAGGAATCTAGAGCATAGTCCTCGACATCTCTAAGCCTTCGATAGGGTTTGGCACGCAGCCTTTTTGCTGCATATAGGATTCCCGAAAAATTGCGGGGTTGGATAAGTAGCTTTCTTTCAAATAGATCAATACAAGTTGTGGTCGACGGTATAACATCTGATTGTTTCCGGTTGCAACCAGGAGTACCTCAGGGATCCATTCTTTCGCCAACCTTGTTTCTGTTACAGATAAACGATCTTCTGTCGTCTACAGAGAACTAGATCTTCGGTTTTGCAAATGATTGTACACTGGTTCGTCTTTCAGTAGTCTGCGGACGATTACAGCTGCTGAATCTCAGCGTCAGAGATGTTAACAAATTAACCACTTAAACTCTGGCTTACAGAGGATATCTGAGTGGGGTCAGTTGAACCTGGTGAACTTCAACGCGAGCAAGACGCAAGCAACTACATTTTCTAGAAAGGTCCCTGCTGGAGAACCTCCTCTAATGATGCGAGGCCAACAAATCATCCGCGGAGATCACCCGCGATCTCCAACCGCTCGCTGTGTTTGTGTAGAACTCTTCCGATTTGTGGGTTGTGCCTTTCATGTATGGTAGAAGAGCTAGACATTTTGGCTCACATATTTCATCTATGAGAGTGAGTACTACATTCAGATGAATGACACGCCTACGGGGTCACCAATTCCCCCTGCAATAGACAACCTGTTTATGAAAAGTCTCGAAACAAACGCAATAAAACGAGTTAAACTGGCCACGAAGATATGGCTCTGATTTGTGGACGACATCTTCATAATTTGGCTACATGGAGAGTCTGAGTTCAAAGAATTCGTATGTCACAGGTTCGCCTATTGCTGGGAAGCTCGCATATAAAAAACAATATTGAATTAAAGTTGAAAATACCCACATACATAAACAGACAGATACAACATTAATAAGGGTGTAAACAAGAGGTAACAGGAATTATTTAAAGATATCAAATATGGACAAATCCGCTCATTCGTCCGTATTTGGCAAGCTGTTCTCACAGCATGTGTCTCGATCTTAAGATTCGGTTAGATCTACTGGTGTTTACCCAGTTTTCTCAGCTACTTTTACTATCAGTCCGTGTAGTTTCCCTCACGTCATTTCCTTATTTGCTCTACTTCGTTTTTCAATTTCAACTTTTCTTGCGTTATTTTAATACCTTTGTTTCAGATTCTCCTAGGTGCTTTCGTTAATCTTTCAATTTTGAACAGAAATTCGTACAAATAATCTTAAAATGTTGAAATATTAATAAGATTGTTCTGTTTGGATATATCATTTTAACCATTATTTTTTCTTTCAGGTAAGCACGTATCTGAATGGAACGAGTAAATTGTTAACCAGTTCTGTGGTAAGTTGTCATTTTTTGTTGCACTTCTTTCAGTCAAGTAAATTGTTAATACAGTCTCCTTCTGTTTCTGCTACTTCTACCAAAGTACGATGAACTAGATTTTCAGCTTTGGCAATTGAAAGCAATTTATTATTCTTTACTTTGTTCTCTTATGGTAAGTTTCCTGTAGATTCTTTTAACAGCACAAATTTACAGGAGCTTAGTTTTGTGCAATTGGAGAAGAGGAACTCAAGGCCTTGATCCTCAATGCTATTACACAAGTTTTGTCGGACTTGTAGCCTCAATCGTGTTGATTCCATCTTTATACTTACTGGATGATCTCTGGTCTAATTGTCTCAATTTTCTCGTTGCTGTAATTCTCTCTTCTTTGGCCACTTCAAGAGGAATATGAAAATCATAATTAAGTGGCATTATATTTGATTTATGCGATAGGAAATGGAGCTATAAAACTGTGATGATCTTCATATTCTAAAGGCAAAGCCTTGTGGTTCAAACTATTCGTCCTTCTCTCATGTCACACTTTTCAACGACGGAAAAAAATTATATACCATGATTTCCTGGATATCTTGTGTTTTTTCGTCGTCCTTCAAAGATATTGCACAAAAATTAATCATGTCAGATTATATAACCAATGAGTTTTATTCTTCTTGATGCCATAGACTTCAGCAGAGATCTCTTTTTCATTATTTCGATCAAGACCTTTTTCCTAAGTTCACTTTTTCCTCCAGATCTATATTTCAGAACATGTATCCTTTCACTTTTTCTTGTCTTTCCAAGTCGATGCTTTACTCACAAAGATAAAAGCTCTCAAAAACATACGTTTTTACAAACGTTGAGATGTTTCTTAGTTGATACGTATATATAGCTTTCTTCGCTATATATACTGGTACTTGACAGAATGTACATGTATGTTGAATATGAGGAAGATAATATCATTATATTATCTTCCTTATATTCAACATACATGTACATTCTGTCAAAAAGGTACCAGTAAATAGTTTCCAGTTTTGGAAGAAGAAAATAGTCGACCGGAGCCATATCAGGTAAATACGTTGGTTGTTCGATGGTATTCGTTGAGTTTTTGGTTAGAAATGCATTCATAATGATAGCCTTGTGGGACGCTGCATTATCGTGGTGCAAAATTGATGAGTTTTCTTTCCACCATTCTAGCTTTTCTCGACGAGTTTGCTCTTTCAAACGTCGCATAACGTTCAGGTAATATTCACTGTCTGATAATCAGAGAAGTTACCTTGATTTTGATCTGATTTGATGTGGTTTTTTCGGTTTCGGTTCAGTTGGAAGGCGCCATCCCTGAACTTGTTGATTGGAATATATGTCGAACTCATAAACCCATGTCTCATCACCAGTTACAATGCGTTTTATGAATGTGGGATCGTAATTGACTCGTTCTAGCATCTCTTCAGTGAGCTTTACTCGATTCAATTTTTGAAGAAAATTCAGGTCGGCTGGAACTAGTCGAGCGGTAACGCGTTTCATGCCCAAACAATCGTTGGAAATGGTACGAACTGATTTGTGAGACACAGAAAGTTTATTGCCTATCTCTCTTAAACTTGAAGATATTGATGGCCGACCAAAACAAGGCAAATCATCCACCACATCTTATTATTGAAAGCACTACACCAGTCACACGTGGTTTTGATGAAGACTATTCACGGTAAGCCTTCTGTAACATTTTCAGTGATTCATATATATATATATATATATATATATATATATATATATATATATATATATATATATATATATATATATATATATATATATATATATATATATATATATATATATATATATATATATATATATATATATATATATATATATATATATATATATATATATATATATATTTATGAGACAAATATCTTCCGCGACAAACTTCATGAGGAGTCTACATTTGTAAACTTGTAAACTTGGGACGAAAAGAATAATTCAAAAATTCGTGGATCAATGAATAATCCTTTCTGATAAGAGCTAGTTGCCATATCTGCCCGCCATGCACGCAGCCCCCAAAAGCCACAATAGTGCAACTAAGCAGGATGCCGAGAAACGAAGCGGCAGACTACAGTTTCGCCCTCATTAGGAGCTCATCAGTGTCACATTTCGCTTCTCAGCATCCTATCAAGCTACATCGGGGTATCCCGATTCCAGAAAGGACGCACCTCGTACATACGTATGAGAGTCGCCCTCTATGGACCGAGACGGTGAACCCGCTACCGGACTTCAAGAAAAAAACGAATAATAAACTTACATTTCATTGAAGATAAACATAATTATAATACAAGAAATAAAAACGACTTTTCTATTGAGATATGTAAAACTAATAAAACTTATAACACAGCGTTAATAAGAGGAGTTACAACATTTAAGATTCTGCCAATTAATATTAAGGAACTAAAAACTATAAGGAATTCAAAATTCTACTAAGAGATTGTGTATTGAAGAATTATATTTAATTTTTGGTGTAATATTTGGAATGCTGGGAATATATTGTGGAAGACATTACATACCTATAACCCAGCAATATGATGTTGTCTTCAATAGCAAATTGCTAAATAAAGATTTACTATTATTATTATTGATTCTCATTTGCAATACACAATTTGAGACAAATTCTTTGTTCAGTAATCTTATCCATGGTAAAACACACTAGTGAGAATTGACGCGTTCAAACTCTGTGTCACTGTAGAAAACTTAGCAACAACAAATAGTTTGACATTCGTTTCAAGCAGATTTCTGAAATAATTAATTGGTACTTTTTTGACAGAAAGTACATACTTTCAAATCTTGATCATAGTTTCAACGTTGAGATGTTTCTAGGTGATACGTATCTAGAAATGCTTTCTTCGCTAATGATATTATCTTCCTTATGTTCAACATAGATGTATTATTAGTATGAATGGAGTGACAGTGCTCTTGGACTTATTGATTTCAGAAGTTATCAAGTTTAATTTAGCAGATGGCGACCGATTTAATTTAGGTACTACCATTTCATTTGTGAAATACATCAAACAATAATAGTGATTCACTTCTTCTTCAGTTCCAGCTAAGGTTACAATGTTGTCAGAAAAAATAATAGAATACAAGTTTAGGTCAATAATTTTTACACCATTTGAATTGGTTTTCATGAAGTCTTTACTTGCTTCCATGAATAGATTGGATAAGCATGGGGATAGAAAACAACCCTGCCTAACACATCTTTAAATTGCTTTTATTTTCCCTCAATAACCAACAATCTCCAAGTGTTCCATTCGCATCACTACATGGTATTTTTGGGCGCATAAAGTTCCTGCTTGGAAATAATATATCTAAGCAGAAAATGTTGTTCAAACATCCCTAGATTATAAACATTTGCCGTCGTTCATGTCAAGATGTATTCAATTAAAAGAGACACATTTCAATCGGATTTCATGTCTATTTTCTTTGTTATGTCGGAAATGTTTCAAGTATCGACATACAATAACCGGAATATCTTTCATCTAAATAGTTTATTACAATGATCTTCAAATGGAGTATTGTTTCTCCGAATAATAAAACTCAATGAATGCTGTAACACCTGTGGACTCATTCACATGATTGGACAATTTATTGCAATACAAAGCAGGCAGAAAAAAAGGACGAACACAAAGGCGAAGATTGGTTTCGAGACGAGGTGACGCAGACAATTTTCCTTTTTAAAAATGTTCTTATGAGAACACTTGTACCAGCCTATATCGGGCTAGTAAAAATGATTCTCTATTACAACAAAATCATCAATATGCATGAGGCTAAATTGTATGAGGGAATGTAAATTACTTTGGACATAAATGTACCCAATCTGCTCGCAGAGACGGACGTAGGGACGATTATTGAAGCGACAGGAGCGTAACGAAGAAATGTTGACTGACTAGGTGGCCCAAATTGAATTTCCTCAAATGCGGTAGCCCTTGTGAGCTGAGGAATAATATCGGGCACATCACATAGTTGAAAATCAATAAAGTCTTCGAAGTTCTCGATTTTTTCATTTTTTTTCTTGCAGCAAAACTTGAAATATTTCCCTTGCAGTATGACTGATTATAGACCTCATGAATTTCTTAATGATTCTTATATCTGCTGTTAGTTCCTGAGATAGCGGAGCTCTTATCATTTCTAAACCAGTTTTTTACAGTTATACCTTACAAAGCTACCTTTGTTATTCACTTTACCTGACAGGTGCAACAAATCAAGAAGAATTCGAAACGTAAATTACCCAAACCACGTGGCATTTGACATCTCAGTATCACATTACACACCTGAGAAAGTGTTAATATTTAGAAAACGTGACATGATGTCAAACGCTGAAAGAGATATCTCGACTTTCTGAGAAATTCTTAACGAAACGAAGTATAGGTACGTGTTAAGTCGGAGATTTGAGATAATTGTCCAGGTATTTTGTATGGAATCGTGTTACAGACAATTCTAAAATATAGGATCGTAAAATTTCGAATTCGTTCAACATTTATTCGATTATTTCGAAATCTCGTTCAACAAAATGTGGGAAGAAATGACATTTCGTTAAATAAAATAAAGCAATGTTAGATTTTCATTCATTTTTGTCAGCTTTACAAGGTGTCTGTAATGGAGATCAAATTTTGTGTAGGTTAGATGAACATCATTATTCTTCTTATTCCAAATGAAAATTTTGTATTTAGTGACTGCAAATGCAAGACTATTCCTATGTCGATTGAAATACACAACCAAATTTATATGGAATCACTCGATATTCCACATTATTCATTGTTTTTAACCATGGATCTTTGACTACTTGTGAAGAACGAAGTATTTTGTAGTAAAGAAACTGGATAGTATGATAAGAATTGAAACTGTGAATTTCAAAATTTTAAAAAGCCTTAATCATAATTGAAAATGTCTTACGATGGATTGTCCGATGGGCAGAAGGATCGAATAATTACTCTCGTTGAAGAAGGAGTGACACAGAGGGATATAGCGGCCACAATGGAGGTTTCAAAAACCTACGCCTGATACTGATCACTTCTGAAGAACAAGACTGCTTGTGCCAAATTGCAAGAACAGACCCTAGTACGTCACCCTATGCTCCAAAGGCAATTTTTGGAAGCACGAAACGATACGTTAAAATCTTCGTTCAATGGGTTTATACAGCAGAAAGCCCTTAAGAGTTCCAGAGCTAACCAGACAACAAAAAATTAACAGACTCAGTAGATGAATCGAGCACCAAAATTGGAATATTGAGAATGGGCGAAATGATTTTTTTTTCGGATGGGACCAGAATTGTTCGATCAGATGACCCCCGGATTCGGGTTTTAAGGGGTCGTGAAAGACAAGCTAGACTCCGAGCAGCAAGACAAAATAGATTTGATTAACGGCTAGAAATTTTATGGAGCTAGTGCTTGAGCTCATAGTGACACTCTTGTAACAAAATTAAACTTTTTATACTCTGGTTAAGCTCAGAGAAAAATGAGAAATGAGACTCTAATTATATTCGTCACTGAAATCATGGAAGAAAAGTTTCACTTAGATATTTAATCAATTACATAAATTATGATAATGATACATAGTGTCACAAATACTTCTTCATATGTTAATAGAGGCAATAAGACTTATCTGGGTGGTCCTAGGTCTTACTGCTGCCTTTGGGGAAAACCTCTATTTCAACTGTTGAGCTCCACGTACGAGTCTCTATCTAGGAAACTCCACCTAGGAATTTCAGTCTAGGTCTCCTCACCTAGGACTTTCTAGCTTCGGCTCCTCACCTAGGACTGAATTTCACAAATCAGACATGTATCACCAAGATATTCTATCCTTTAACGTAACAGCCAGCTACACCAGGGAATTTAAAGTAACAAAATAACGTGGGTCTAACATTTTTTAAAGATAAAAATTAATGGGAAAAGTTACAGAGATTCTAAAAAAGTAAACTTTGCTAGCTATTCAGGTAGGTCATAGAATTAAAAGATAAAAGTTTTATAAGAAGCGAGGAAGCATAAAAATTATTTACAATAGAAGAGAAGCTACATAAAAAGCAAGGAAGCATCTATAAAACTTATTTACAAAAAATTAAGATGTTTTGCAACCATTTTGAAAATTTGAAAGAATTTCATGCTTTACATGATAATTTCACAAAATTACTTGAAAATGAATGAAATAATAATTGAATATGGGAGTTTGAGTTACTTTTGTCGTTTTCTCATTATCAATTATTTTGATCGAATTTATTAATGAGTCACATCTAACCCATTGCTTTACACCTCTTTTGATGGGTTTCAGAGGAAGATATTGCTTGAAGCAGCTTCTCCCCTTGAACTTTGCCATCGCCTCATCCATACTCTGGAAAGTACATTCACTTCTCGAGTGAACGAAAGTTCGTTTCAAACATAAAAGAACTTCTTCCATATAAAATGTTTATGGGCAACTTCTGGTTTTTGTGGCGAGTTTAAATAGAGTTTGGAAAACAGTAGCTGAAATCTTTTCCTAGAAAAAGTTTGTTTGATCATTGTGTTGCCGAGTGAAGAATTAGTAGACCAATAATAACGTTGTGCTGGCACTTTATTGTGGGCATAATGAGAAAACAACCACTAACAATCATTATTTCATACTGATCAGTTTTCTGTATTGTTGTTTTTTTTCTGACTGAACTATCTTTAGTCTTTCGTTCGTTTTTTGGGCTATCCAATTGAAGAGATTTGGGAAATAGCCTGAAGAAAACATCAAGTTCAGTTGCTGTTCTGTTCAGCGTTGCAATAACTGAACAGGGTTTTTCATTCAGTATCTTCATTCTTGGCACTGAATTGTTACCAACAGGTTTCCATTTGTCCAAAACTACTATGTGAACATTCGTTGGCTTGTATCGTCATTTTCATCAGATAAATTTTCAGTAGAGGATGAAGCCTCATTGCATTCACCTGTCCTTTCCTTATTTTTGGAACCTTTCCTCTTTTTACTTGTTGACCGTCCCGAAAATTCGTCACTCGAAGATTCTGATGATCGCCCCGAAGATTGCTCATACTCTGAACTGTCCATAAATGGCTCCACATCCTCCTCCTCAATATCAAAACATTTTTCTGCGTATTCAAACAACTGTCTCCCTGTCAGCCGTTTATTTCTGAATTGAAAAAAAGATTTATAGTAATTGTTATACCACTGGAATAAATAAATCCCAAAGCAAAATACCAGTAGGACATATACATCCCAACGAGAAGTTTTTTGAGAAAAACTCTTCACAATCTTCCTTGCAAAAATAAAGGACTATCAGAAAGTGATGAACTATTAATACACTTACCTGGACATTTTTGTGTAAGAATTGAGAGAAAAAACAACCAAAGCTTGAGTGTCGAGAAAACATCGAAAGAAAATACGCGCAAAGTATTTTTTGGTGGGAGAAGGTGCGATACGATGTATCGATCCGTTTGAATTATTAGAGTACTGGAATTGTTTTAAATCTTCGGGGACTTATATTTCCCAGTGGAACTGAAAGGGTTAAGAGAGAAAATTCGTCGATAACTGGTAGTTTTCCGACAGAATGTATATTTGAGAATAATCTCCGGATGCTTTGTAAAAAATTATTATCTGTCGTTTATTCATGTAAAAATTCGAACAGTCGCTTTCCTTCCACCGTACATAATTTCATTTTCATCGAAACAATTACAGGAAGGATGTGATACGACCTTACACCGAAAATTCACATTGCACACAGCCTCATCGCGTCGTAATTTTTGTACTTAATTCACCATAACACATCCTGTACGTTAATATTATGGTGTACTAAAAATTCCAAACATAAGTATGCTTTCATCATTTTGATACAATCGCAATTTAAAACATACAAAGCTGAGATTTTATTGGATTGTGTGGGCAGCACCGGTCAGATATCAACCTCGCAGCCTACTTCCAGGTACGAAATCTGGAAAAAATAATGACTTTCGTTGTTATTCGTACGATATTCGGCTCGATATTCCACATGACTGATTTTTTATGGGGCGTTTCTTATGAGGAAATTTATTGGTTTTTGAAACAGACTTATTTCGTATGGCGCCGAATAATATCATGTTCAATTATCATTCATGCTATCCGATGTTCCTATGTCGTTTTTCGTATGTTCTTCTTCATTTGTTCTTGAAAATATTGCTTCTGTCAAGAAAGTACCGGATACGATTGGAAAAATATTTTTGTTGCTGAGTTGGCACAATTGTTTTCTTCAATGACGCAGAATTTGAATGAGATTTTCCTTCAGATTTGTTTATAGTACTTAATTTTGTCCATTCTCACAAGTGTTTTGCGATTTGTAGAAAGGATAAAAATATCGAATGTATTCTGTCTGATAAGTAATATATCCTATCTTGTTATGATTACATCCCTGGGTATCACAAAAACAACTTAGTGACTTCATTGTTGAGAATATAAGCTGTGCCAGTCACTTGATGCACCAATAGTGTTCTCAAAAGCAACCATTTCAGACGATTTATCATTAATGATGGTGTTCATTTGCTTAATTTCACACTCTTCGATCACATCCATTTTTTTCCCTGTGCATCTTTTAAGTAGCGAACTCATTCAGTGCAGTTTACAGCCTAATAAATAAAACATAGATTTGTTTCTGTATTGAGTTACAGGCCCATCACTAAGAAAGTGAATGTTTTCAATCTTTTATGGCAGTGATGACGACACAATGTGTAATGAAATTTGAGTTTGCGAACCGCCGAGATGGAAGGATTGAATTTCCTGATTGTATTTAGTACAAAAATTTTTGGAAAAATCCATATGTACAATGGTTTCAGGTAAAGAGTCATTCAATTGCTTAATTGCATTGTACTACACTCGGAGGCAAAATTAGCGGAACACTCGAAAATTTAACCAAATTCTTCTGCTTTGTAGAAATTATAAGAGAAAACAAAAAAAAAATTGAAAAAAATTTTATACGGGGGCAAAACTAAAAGTGTTTTTTTTATCAAAAATTCGTAACACCCTGTTTAATTTCGTGGTCCGAGTTGAAACGTACAATATCATGGTCTGTCAAGACACATCTTCCTACAGTAACGCCCTTCTTGTTTTATGCATTTATCTCTATTTTTACAAGAGATATCCAATTTGAAGCGAAAAGTCACGAATTTCATAATTTATTTTTAATCTTGCGTAGGTGCATAACATCGGAGGTTAGCCAAAAAATAAAATCAAAATTAGAGAAGCGGAAATCTAACGAAATGAAAATTTTTGAAATTCACTGGCCAATTTCACGCTCCGGGAGAACTCGAAGTACACTGGAAAAATCGTTGATTTTGCACATTTATTTTTGAATTTTTTTGTGTGACACTCTATAATAATTATCATTCCTGTCCAAAATTGAGAACAGGTGTGTATCCTGGCGATACACTCGTGAAATGAAATGAACATGTTGAGAAAAATGTTCATGATGACCCACAAAGAAAAAATTTGATTTAAGTAGCGAGTATGACCCCCCGAGCTCTCATTACAGCGCTCATACGATTTCGCATACTCCCAATGACGTTGTTTATCATCTGTTGAGGTATGTTGTCCCACTCTTCCACCAAAGCCAATGTCAGCTCTTCAACGTTGCCTGGATTCCGTTGTCGAACCCTTCTTCCAAGAATGTCCCAAACGTGTTCGATCGGGTTTAAATCCGGTGACCGCGACGGCCAGTCCATTCGTGTGATCCCAACTTCATTGAGATATTCTATTACTATGCGCGCAGTATGAGGGCGCGCGTTATCGTACATAAAAAGGAAATTTTCCCCTATGTAAGGAGCAAAAGGCACAACATGGGGATCCAAGATTTCTGTTATATACCGATGGGCATTAAGTGATCCATTGCCAATGATCTCCAGTTCTGTTCGTACTCCCAAGCATATGCCGCCCCATATCATAACTGACCCTCCACCGTATTGCTCAGTTCCTGCGAAGTTCACTTGATTGTACCGTTCCCTCGATGCCTCCATATTCTATCTCTACCATCCACGAAATTCACATAATATCGGCTCTCATCACTAAATAAAACTCGTAGTGAAACGCGTTACGAATCACAATTATTAAGTAAAATTCCAAAAAACACAGTACTTGTTTTTATTATTGATAATGGAATTTTATCATGTAAAGGCCTCCCAAATTCAAATTTTAAAATTGTCTTTATTAAAGCTCCACTGTAATATCGAAAGCGGTTTACGAAAAATTCATTCAAAATTAACTGCTTTCCACAAATGTGACCTTTTTCGATGAATTTGTTCTCTCGTTTAGATAATGTTTTTTATTTACCGTGGCAAGAATTTAAAGTGCACAAAACGGCGATTATCAAAGAAAACACTGATTTTTGATCGACTTTATCATGGTTTTTTCTGTTTAGGTTCGGTGGAAGCTTTTTGACTGGGTTGCATGTCAAACTCATAAACTCATGTCTCATCACCAGTTACAATGCGTTTTGTGAATGTGGGGTCGGAAATGACCTATGAAAAAAGTTCCGGTCTTTTGGAACTAGTCTTCGTTGCCTATCTCTCCCAAATTTAAATAACTATTTTCAATTAACATTTCCTTCATTTTATCGATGTTAACTTCAGTTGAAGATGTTGATAGCCGACCAGAGCGAGGCAAATCTCGGCCGCCATTGAATGCACTGTACCACTCAGATGCACGTGTTTTTGATCAAGACGGTTCACCGTAAGCCTTCTGTAAAAATTTCAACAAATTTTTTATTCGATATTTTTAAGCTTAAATCGTAAAAACATTGTGAGAATTGATAAAAGCACTAAAAACACGTCAGTAATTTTGACAATCCTTTTAAGCTGTGAAACACCCCCAACCCCGGTCTACGAAAGACGAAGCAAAATGCATCGCTTTTAAGTAAATTGCAATACCTGAATTATCTTATTTTCTTCCCCATATTAATTACACCCGAGACCGACTGAAATCGGTCAAATTAAAAGCCATGTGATCGTCTAGTACTTGAACTTGCCTTGAAGTTCTCTTTTATAAAATAGGACCCTTTTCTTTGTTGTGTTGTGTATTTGTAGTAACCTACTCAAGTTCTTTGATGTAAGGTTTGATGTGATACGACCAATTCTTCGTCGCTTAAACTATAGGTAAGGAAATGAGAAAAACAAAACAGATTCCGTAACAATGTCTATTTGATCTTGTAGCATTTGTATTAAATTCTTATCCTTGCATTCTTTGGCGTCTTTTAATGAATTTAATAAATATGATCATTTAGATAGAGGCCCAATTTGCCCTCACCCATATTTTGAGTGGAAGTTTATACCTTAGATTATTTTATACAGACCTAATTGGTCCTCACCCATATTACGAGTGGAATGTGGAATATTTAATTATTATAACCAGACCTAATTGGTCCTCACCCATATTACGAGTGGAAGTTGTAATATTTAATTATTATGAACAGACCTTATTGGTCCTCACCCATATTTCGAGTGGAAGTTTTAATATTTAATTATTATAACAGGCTTAATCAGCCCTCATCCATATACTGGATGGAATTCGGATATAAGACTATTGTAGACAGGTCTAACCGACCCTCACCCATTTTATGAGTGGTAACTGACCCAATCGAAGGGTTTTGGTAATATAATATCATGTTTTCTGACGAGGTCGTTGCCCTGATACTCCAAACTCTGAAAGATTTACTTTTAAAATTCTAAGGAACACGTCCACAGCTGACAACTTGCAAGCGTTAATTCGCTCGCGTATTTTAATCAAATTCAGTAATTCGTATAGTATCAAAACGTTATATATGGAAGTAGAGGTAAGCCCGTAAAGCCGTACGTGATTCTTTTGCTCAACTAAGCGCCAACGGGCAGTTATTGTCACTGACTGCGGATCATATTCTATTTCCATATCGCGGATTTGCCAACCAGGGAAACATGCCCTCTGATCATACACCTATATGTACCACAAACGTCACATACATTCCCTAACTCAGACATTCTTCAAAACTTTCATATCGACAACATACAAGCCTCAATGTCTGTGGGTCCATACATGCGTATCGTCCCTAAAGCCATTTATTTATACTAATGAGAAATGATATTATTCATAGGTGATCATTACACCTGAAGGCAGGGAAAGTTCCCTTATTGAGCTTAAGAGTATCGGACATCAAATCAATAATTTGAAAGTAAGATCTTCCCCTAAATGGATACAATGAAAGTATAAATATATTCTTTACCGGTTAAGCATGTTCTGCTAAGTTCTAAACTGAGATAAATAGAAATACCGAATAAAAGGATTATGGTATTTAAAATAGATAATTGGCCCATTATAGAAGCAAAGATAAGAATCAATATTAAATGTTCTCACATTCGAACGTATCGTTCATCGTATTATAAACAAAAGATTTGGATTGGCAAAATGGTTAAGTAACATCTCAATGAGATCAATTTTCTGAGTTATAAAAGTAAAGTTTCACATCAATATTAAACTTCATAACATTTCAAATTCAAATAGTTATCAAATTATTGGAATTAGTACACTATAACTTAATTACATTTCAGTAATGTTGCAAGTTTGAGAAACAAATGTTGAAATCAATACTAAAGAATTTTAGTGTACTTCAAAATAATGCGTTAAGTTAAAACAGCTGTTGAAATCAATATAAAATAAATTCAGTACATTTCATATTATTACCAAGTTACGAAAGCAACGTTTTAAATAAGTGCATGAAAATAACTCTTCAAAATTAATATTATAAAATGTCAGTGCAGTTCAAATAGATCATTTGCCAAGAAAAAAATATGTGAAAATAATTGGGAATTTGAGAAATGATTATTTCAACTCGTCCTCAGTGCATTTAGAAATTACGTAGCATATACTTCAAGAAATTCGTGAAAATTAAATAGTTACCAGAAATATTCAAAGAAATTCAGAAAGTAATCACCTGTGGGACACAGCGGGAACGGTGCTTCTTCTTCCCCTGTCCGGCTTCTCGGAGAGGAACAATCTGCGTCTTCCATTCTTCTGGACTCATGTTGTGCACGATTAATTAACTCAAATTTAATTCCGATTCACACGAATGAGTAAATTCACTGAGCTTCGAAAACTAAATAACTGAATTATAAGAGTAACTGCACGTCTGACGAAAAATAACTCAATAATAACCAAACTCATAATAATGAATGAAAATTAATGATCCCTTAACGTCGCGATCGTGGTTACTTATATATGCGTGACCCAGCAGTCCTTACCCCTCACTTCCCTCAGCCCTTGGTACTCAAGTACTTGTTACATAGTCTTTTCCAGACGCGTTCCTTCGTCCCGACGTGGGAATTGCTGATTTAGAAAACAACAGCTGTGGGACTGTGGATATACCATTGAGTGCTTAAGAGCTTAGGTATTAAAGTCGATTATTGGTTTCGCTGGATTTCTTATTTGGGTTAGATAAATTCCTTCGTGTCTGTGTTTACATTATTGGGTGATTTTAAGCTGCCTTAAGAATACGTAATATTCTACTATATTGAGAATTTAAAATATAATTATTGAATCATTCTGGCAAATGATCGTCTTTTCACTGTAATTTTGAATTCAGAGGAACAATATGAAATGTTATGCAGGTAGATCTACAAAATACAGTTATCACAATTGATAATAAAATTCACTTAGATAAAACCCAAGAAATATATGGATAGTTTTAGCAAATTAACAAAAAAAATTGACCCCGGTTCTGGGTCGTCTCAGCTGATTTTTTAAATAATAAATTCCCGGTACACTCTTTACAGAATGTATGATTAAAAATTCATGCGACCACAAGATTAAACAATTCAAAAACGGACACCTCATTTTTAACGATCGCTACTTCGTCGCCTCGTCCATGGCCAATCTCGAATTCATCAAGGGCCATTTTCGGTGAGAACAAAACAAAGAACAAGAAACGGCACAGAACAAAATGCCATTGTATGCGGCGTTACATAATAATCAGAACATTCGTAATGACAAATTGATATATGAATTTTTCGTTCGGCTATAATGAAGAAATCGTTATAGTTAATAATGTAACCATACATGCTTTATTTCTCGATCGCATGGGTTCTTTTTATTCTTGGAATTGGGCTTGGGACGGGCGGGTACGCAGAGTCGGCTCAGGGTACAAAGTTTGAATTTTAAATCTTCGTTTTCGAAGAATGGTCGTTTTGAAACTGCGATGAACGATAAGATGGAACTGTTCATTAATGCTCAGTCTAAAGATATACAGGGTGCTTCAACGGAAACTAAACAGAGCCTATATCTACCAAGATATTCATTTCTGATCAAAACGCAAAAACACGTCAATTTTTGTTTCAAGGGGGACATTTTTTGGGGTACAAAACTTGCCTGAAATATCAGGTTGCAATCCTTGAACATTTTGAATAGGAAGATGGATCGAGTGATGACTCAAAAGAAAGGTGGTATCTTTGTCTACATCGTCTTGAACGAATTTCCATTTTTAATTGAGAACTGTTAAAGATACAGGGTGAGCAACTGAAAGATAGGGAAGACTATTTCCCTGAGAATATTCAAGTTTCAGTGAAGTAAAATAGAACAGATCCATGCTGATCAATGGCAGTCATCATCAAGTACCATCCTCATCTCGAATTTCAACTTCTGGAGCAGGGGTGACAACCCTTGAAAATTTGAAAGAGGGTAGATGGGTCGAGTGATAACTCGAAAGAAAGGTATTATCTTTGTCTGTATTCCCGTGAAAGAATTTTCATTTTTAATTGAAAACTGTAGAAGATACAGAGTGAGCCAATGAAAAATAGAACATGTCGTTTACTTCGATAACTTTTTCACAAGCTATAATTTGTTGAGTGACTTACGAATGGCTGGCTATAGAGCATCGGGGACACTATGACATTTGTCATATTTTTTAAACGACTGTCAACAATTTTTCGCAAATTTTTCTTCAAATTAAACAAGAACCGCGAAGAAATAATATATGGGAGCTGTCAACCCAAATTATTGGGTTCATAATGATTCTAGAACATCTATAGATCATAATCGGCATCACTTAGAAGAGCGAACCTAGCCAACGGGGCCCTCTTGGCCAAACAAGAACAAGGAAGTGATTATAATTCAGGAGACTCACACTGAGACGGAAGAACATCTCCGCGAAAGAGGAAATACTTTTTGATAATCTCCTTAGTCCTCTTTATGGCCTTGCTTACTATGTTAAATCTTTTCTTAAATTCAAGTGTGTTCAGACATATAAGTGTCAGGTATGATTGTTGAAATATTTCTCTGCTGGTTTTCTTTTTCCATTGTTACAGATTCCTGTCCCCAATCCCCTTCCTTTTACCCTTGGCTTCTTCTAGAAATCATGGAGTGCAAGATGAGAATGAGAGAATGAAGGTGCTAAGCAGAAAAATCTTTGGTACTCTTTATGTACACACGACACTAACACAACATAAGCAGACAAGCTATTGCTAGTGCAATAGCGACAGGGAAACGAGTTTGTTCCTCAACAATTACCATCGAACAACCATCATATTCACCGGATATGGCTCCGACCGACTCTTGTTTTATCAAAAACTCAAAAAACTCTTCCAGGTACCCGTTTTGAATCAAAAGAAGATATAAAACAATTCGCGGCGAGATCTAAAGTTGATTCCGGAAAGTGTGTTTGCAAAATGTTTCGATGATTGTCTAGTTTGAAGGCAATACAATAGATTACGTTGAATGAAAAAGTGAATATAATGTCTTCACTATTCCAATAGATTCCGCATAAATCTCTTCGAGTTGAAACCAAACACAACACAAGTCAGAACTCTGTTCATTTCATATATGAAATGATTTCTTCAATATATTTTCCATCCGAATTAAAAACCAACAGACAATTAACCTTCCTGGATAAATTAGTCTCAAGAAGTAACAACAGATTAGATTTTTATGTATGAAGAATTACCGTTGCATTAGATTTATTCTGGCAGATTCCTTTCACGATAATCAGCATAAAATGAATTGCTCTCAAGTCTTCATTCATTACTCAGCGAACTCATTCAAATTTAGCTTCAAGTTTGGTGAAAAGGCAATATATTGTGTACTAATGATAAGTAACACATCTCTTGTTGAATTCTTAGTATCTAGAGTTGGAGACTTTTCGCATCTTCTCTTTCAAGATTTCAGTGTTGTCAATCATTTCTTCATTGAATTTGATTTGGACGTCATCCATGGTGGTTCTCGGTTGACAGACCAAATATCTAGCTCTTCATCGAGATTTATTTTCATTATCCTATCTGAAGCAATCATGCTTACTTATTAAATATTTCTTCATGGCACATGAGACTCGCCCATCATCAGAGCTTTCCCTATCTGCCTATCATAATGACTACCTTCATTTTGTTATTTGCAAACCCAACCCGAGCTCATCTTCGAGAAATGCCATTGTTTTTATGGATAGCAATTGTCGTTGCACTTTATTGCCTATGAAATTCTAGCCAATAATTCCGAATCATATATCATCTCGTCTTTCTTCGAATTGTCATTGATATATTCATCTTTGGGGCGTCCATAATTTCCTCCATGATCTCCAGGTACAAAGATAAATAACCCTGAATTTATATTGTTGCTTCGTGCATAACATCCTAGCACGTATTCGAAATTTGAAATTCTCGCAATCCTATCAATCGATAAGTAGAATGACAGTTATATGGTGAAAAATGTATGGATTTTCATAAAATTCTAATCTCCAAAGTTGGCAATGTACGAGGGTTGGCCCGGAAGTATACGATCAACTTTATATTGCTTTCTTGGTTATTTTACTCCCTCTGGCTAGTTGGCCACTTTATTGAAGCTGTCAGCATGCTTTCGACGTCTTTTCCAACTCAGGATGTATTCTTTATATTCACCAGTCGTTTAATTGTCATCAAATCGACACCCTCTGAGCGAGAGGGTGCTGAAAACAGCCAACAGTCGCAGGGAGCTAAATCAGGACGATACAGAGGCTGACGCAGATGTAAGAACCTGTGCTATGTCGAATATTGCTGCCTTATGTTAAGGAATCAGTCAATCAAAGCTGTATTTTTGTCGTCGAAAGTCGCCCAGAGTGTTGACCGCTATCAACAGATGTGAGCCCTTCTTTGAACCGTTGAAACCACCTTTTCATTTGTATTTTGCTTATATACTCATTGCCAAATCTTGTCTCTGTCATTTGGATAGTTTTTACAAGAAACTTTTAGCTTTAAAGCAAAATTTAACAGAAATTTGTTGTTTGAATTAGTCCGCCTTTATTCGAACAGAGAAAATACGAGAAGAGCAAAAACACTATAAGAATCTCCCACCGTTCTCAAACCAAGACATTTGGTCAATAACAAATGCCTTCAGATATTATTATATATACGTAGGTTGCCTTTTAAATTTTGCTCTTCTGGCACTTTTGGGTCAATCCTTTTTAGTAATGTGAACAAGCAAAGAAAACGGGGATACTTTGTGTAACCACTTTGTTGGCCTAAAAGAAAGTGCAACATTTTAAAATCAATCACCGCAAGCTCTCTAGATTCATTCTTTATAGGGGTGAATCACCCCCCTCTTCCTCTAGTTACACCAGTTCACTTATCAGTCCCCATAATTTCCTGTCCCATGTTTTTCATTCCATCTGGTGACTCCTGCCCTGTGCCATGGTCGAACTGAGTTAGTCCTAGTGAATAATGGAAGAATGACAGCAGCCAGATACATTGCAGATATCCTTGAACCCCATGTTGTACCCTTTGGCCCATTGATTGGCGAAAACTTCATTTATATGCTTGATAATGCTCGGCCTCATGCAGCTAGAGTAGTTACAGAATTTCTGCAAAATGCCGAAATTGATATTTTAAGATGGCCAGCCAGAAGTCCCTACTTGAATCCAATAAAATATGTTTGGGACAACATGGGATGGCAAATTCAGCAACGTAGGATGCCTTGTAGAACACTCCAACAACTAGAAAATCTGCTTCCTAAAATTTGTTTGGGGGGCTTCCGAGACGTATACTGGCAGTAATTAGGACCCGGGGAGGAAACACTCAATTTTTGAAATGATTAGTAACCATTCGATGCTACTTGATTGGCGAAGATGGTTTTTAATTTTTCATTAACTCAGAAATTGTTGATATTTTCCATCATAAACTCATTCTTTTGAATGATATCTTCTTATTTTACACTTCTGAAAGTTACCAAGCGACTCTTGAATGGCCAACCTAAAAGTTTATATAGTATTGTCGTAAAAGTAGAGTGATGCGACAATTCTTGTCTGACAGTAAATCTCTAAACTGAATTATTAAATTGAATCGAATCGCCGTGTGACCGATACTACAATTTGCCTTCAATTATCACTTTAGCTACTTGAGCCTATCATGAAATTCTGTTTACTTCAACTGTCTATTTTGACGAAAACAATAAGCATCAGGAAATCCTATTAATCGCCCCCAAATCTCAATTATAGACGCATTACGTATCATCTCGAGACTTTCACTGCATGAAACACCAACAATTGAATATCAACTATTTTAGATTACCGATAAAGCTTTCTAGATTTCACAGACCATTGTTCATGGAGCGAAACTTAGTTTCGTTAATTTGAAACAATTTCAGCTGATTTTATCGACATTCAAAAATGTCAAAACGATATTATTCCAAGCGGTGATAGATTAATCTTTGATTGGTCATGATTAGTATTATTCTCAATGAAAAAGTTTGCTCGTAGCAATTGTTCTTAGATGTACAGAATGTAAAAATTTCTATATACAGTGTGAAAGTATGGAATTATCCTACTAATCAAATAATTAGATAAACTTCAGATTTTATAGTTTAGAAAAATACCCACCATGTGGAGTTTGACTTTTCCTAACATAAGATGAGCATCTTCTAAATCAGGGGTTCCAAAACTTTTTTGTACCACGCCCCCTTGGGTATTTGGAGACCCCCCACGCCCCTCTCTGCACTCATGATGAAAATTAACACAAGTATTACAGGAAAAACGATCATAATTACTGATACAAATTTCAACATTGTAACACAGATATATTTTCAATTTAAGGAAGGTGAAGCAATAGGCCTACCTTCTTTCAAAAAACAAAACATAAAATGTAATTAATCCAACAAGTTAGGAAAGTACTCCTCCTAGGTTCTTCAAATGGTCAATTTTCAAGTTTTTCAAAAGCGATCCTTCGAAAACGTCCTCAAAACATGCTTCTTCTGAGACTGACACTACTTTGTTGAAACTTGAATAGTTTCTGGGGTTCATTGACACTTTACGTATCCCCAGTTGTAGTTTCTCAACGTACATCTTGATGGCATCCCGATGTGTTACTATATTTGAGTCTGCACCTTGCAGTCTCAAGATTAGGTTGTTTAACGTGTCGAAAAAAACTCATAAATACGCCAAAATGTCTTGGTTACTGGGTTTTTTGAACTCTGCACTAAGCTCGTTTTGTTTCTGCAGTGCCAAAAACGTAATCACTTCATCACGGACCTCAAATAGTCTTCCCAACATATTGCCTTTTGATAGCCATCGTACTTCAGTATGAAATAGCAGCATTTTGTGGTCACTTCCTCAATTTTCACAAAAACTGTTAAACAGTCGAGTAATTAATTCACTATTCTTTACGTAGTTGACTACTGTAATACATAGCTTGAAAACAGCATTGAATTCGTTCGGAAGCGTTTTTGCTGCCAAGGCTTGGCGGTGAATAAAACAATGAATCCCAACCACGTCAGAATTCTTCTGGTTGACCAACTGCACCTGAGCGAGAACCGAGCATTGAAGGAGCACCATATGTGCATACACCAATAAGTTTTTGCCAAGAAAGTTCGTGTTTCTCAAAAAAGTCTGATACTGCTTTCATCACATCTACAGCTTTAGTAGTGGTCACCAGCTCAGTAGAAAACATCAGTTCATCCTTCATTCTTTCATTTTCAATGTAACGAACATATACAATCAAATGTGAACATTGTGCTACGTCTGTACTTTCGTCAAGCTGGAAGCAAAAAAACGAGGATTTTTTTATTGCATCGACCACCTGGTTTTTAATGTCCTCGGCCATATCATCAATTCGGCGTTTTACAGTGTTTTCTGAAAGTGGTATTTGTGATAGCTTTTGCCTACTATAAGTTCTAAGGACATAATCGGTGGGGATACTCACACTCCCACCGAGGCCAAACGGAGGTATCGGTACACACGGTCGTTGCCGTCAAGGAGGACGGTTTCGAGAACTTTGAACTCTTGTGTGCTTTGTAGTTTTGGAAACTATAGGCTTTTTTAACTTCAATATTGGCAAGTCTATTCACCTTAAACCTTCTTTGTTCAATAATTTTATTCATTGTAAAAATCGAGGAACATGCTTGTGGAAACTGACAAAACGAAGCACTGTAAACAAACTAAATGACCGATCGTGTTCAAACTCTGCGTAAGAATGGAAAACAGTTGGGCCAACTTAGCAACAACAAAAATGTTGACAATCGATTTGAGCAGATTTTTTTAAATAATCAATTCCGGTACTTTTTTGAGAGAATGTATGTCTCTACTATATCCAGAGAATTGAAGCCCTCTAAGCTATTGATCTACCCAGAAGGCTCGAATTTTGCTAATGGCTACGACAAGAATGTGCTGAAAATACGGAATTTTATAGGAATATTATGTTGACAGACGATGCAGGGTTGGGCTAGAGGATATAATGAATTTCCACAACCATCTCATGTGGCCTAAAGAAAATCCTCATGAGACTATTGAGCATAGAAACGTTTTCTATCAATGTGTAGGTCGGTTGGTATGAAAGCAGATTGTTAGGGCCAGTAATTCTAACGAACAAAAATTGAGTTTACTAGTAACACTCGACTTCCTGAACAAAAACTCTGGTTGTTTTTTTCGATGATGTGGCTTATGCGAATAAAAAAAGAATGTGGTTTATACCTAATCGAGCACCTCCTCATTTTGAACCAGAGTAGAGGCGGTCCTGTAGCTTAGTCTCCACGATCCCTCGATCTGAATCCCCCAGACTACTTCGTCTGGGTGTATGTATATTTGTATATTCGAAATATTAAAAGGATAAATAAAACCTCTAAATGAAAATCTATCATTTTGTAAAAACTATGTCAAAAATCATGCTTTGCATGTAAAGGGCTTGACAGGACGTTATATTTATTATAGAAATGAAGATCTGTTATTTAGTTGCTTTCAAAGTTGATATCAAGAAATTCATGATAATCTTATTGAATGGATGCTTGTGTAGATACAAACTGAAATAACTTATTACCAGATCCTACAAATTTTTGCATTTCAAGGCTAGCGAGCCCTAAAAAATGCTTATATCTTAAGCTTCTGATGGAATTTGATATTTCAGGAAATTTTAAACAATTAAGTTATTTGTTTAATTGAGTATGCCTGCTTTTTCGTATAATTCGATTCTCGATCGAGATCTCTGGGATGAAGAAATTTCAGCATTCCTGTCTCAAAACCCCGTTTCTTTGCATCTGCCCGATTTGTTTCCGCATTTTTGGCATTCCTTCGTGTACTGTGACCCCTTTCTGTCTCCTCTGTTGGCAATTCAACAGTTCTTGACGTCGTCGAAATATAAATATATCATACTTGTCCAAGTATAAACTTAACTACTATATAAATAATTCGAACTGACGGCTTTATATGCCATCATTCTCCTGGAAGCAAGGAAATACCACGGTAGAGTGTTCGGATTCTTTATTTCTTGAACGGAACCGCAAGCAGAGATTTTCGTTTTTTATTGTAGGAATTTCCTTGTGGAAAATCAGAAAGTTATATTATAGAAAATAGTCATTTTTAGTTTATATAAAAGCGCATAATGTGTTGTTTTGTCATCAATATTAATATTTCAACAATCTGAAGAACTAATCTTCGTTTAAGAACAGGACTTTCTAATAAAATGTTTCATTTTGATATTGAGAAATTCCAGTATTTTTTAGGAAAATCAGTGAATGTTCATTTCATTATCAATAGGAAAGTATGACATTCATATCAGAAAACGATATCAGCCAAATGGCCGTCTTGCAGGACCATATTTCATGAAATTTTCCAACACCAATTCGCATAATTGCGGCTGTATGTCTTCGATAACTTGACGAATTCCATTTTTAATATCTTGAATCGATTGTGTAGCCTTAGAATAGACGTTGGAAACTTTTCTCTCAAAAGAGCCATAGTTTCATTGCTTGTGTGGAACGTAGCGCCGTCTTGTTGAAAGTAAACGTTGTCCAGATCAATCCCCTACAATTTCGGCCATAAAAAATCATTAATCATCGCTCGATAGCGCAATTCATTCACTGAAACAGTTGCTGCAGTCTTATTTCAGAAGTGAGGTCCAATGACACTGCCAACTCGAACAGTGACACGCCGAGGATGGAGATTATTTTCAACAATAACTCTTGGGTTTTTCGAGCCCCAGAGGCGACAATTTTGCTTGTTGACGTAGCCACCGAAGTGGAAATGGACCTCATCACTGAAGATGATCTTTCGATGAAAATCCGGATCATTTCTATGCATTTCAAGGACCCAACCAGCAAAGATACGTCGTTATTGATGATCAGCCGGCTTGAGTTATTGTGTCAACTTAACTTTATGAGCCTTAAGACTCAAGTCTTTATGCAAAATACGGTGTAATGACGTTTGTGAAATGCCCAATTCCAAAAAATGACGAGGAATGGATAAACCTGGATTTTCTTCAATAGTTTGAGTTACAGCAGCAATATTCTCTGTTGTTCTTGTGCATCATTCATGGGTTCGATTCCCAACAACTCGAATTTCGCCACCAGTTTCACAAAAACCGGGCGAAAGGGTGCTTCTCGTCGACCCAAAAATGTTTTAGTTTTACGAACTGTGACAGCAAAATTCTCAGCATTTTTGTAGTGAATTTTATTAATTTCAAGGCGTTGTTGAAGCGTGTATCGTTTCTTTTTTATTAATGGCGTACTTTTTACTTGTCGAATGTCTAAAACTGACAGCTTCAAAAGTGACAGATACCGAAATAGCGGGCTATTCAAAATAAAACCTCTTTTTGGAAAACCCATTGCCAAAAAGTTGAAAACAAGATATGCATGGTCAAAAAGTTAGGTTTTGGTCGCCTCCGTCGCTGTTTGTCCCTTGATTGATTGCAAATAAATTACTCTGTAGGAAAAATGTCGTAATAACAAATCCATGCCGTATAAGGTCAAGGAAGGACAGGCGTTGGATAGAATGCACGCGTCCCTACTTTCTTTCAGAAAAAAAGTTTTCTTTGGATATTCGCTGACACTTTTCTTCGTAATCTAATTTTCTAATGGATGGTGTCTGCGAAAGATTTGTAGGTAACACAGAAAATACAAAAAGCACATTTGTTGCAAGTCTGGTTTTTTTATTTTTTCGAAACTCCCAACAATGGATTCGAGAAAGGAGTAATATTCTTTGAATAGAATAGATGATAGTGGTCGGGAGGCCGAATCATTCGCCATTGCGTATGGCCTTGATCGATTGGTTATAAAACCCACCCACATTCCTGACGTTGAAGGTCAATACGCTAATATTCTCGATTTCTTTCTTTCTATCAACCCTGATCCTTACACAATAAAGGTTCATGCTCCCTTAGGAAAATCCGACTATAAGCTTGTAACGGCTTATAGCCGATTCACCACCTAGCACTTTACCACCTCGCCTAGTCTAGCACTATAATTCTGCCGACTGGACGGGTTGCGAATCTTTTTTCAGGTTTCCGTTGGAAAGAAGTTTGTTTTGTAGATGAGGATCCATCAGAATGCCCCTAAAAGATAACCGAAATCATCAATCTGGAGATGGAATGTTTCATTCCCCATTCTATCAAAAAACACAGCCAAGGTAAGTCATGGTTTGATGGTAAGTTTGCAGCTGCTGTGAAGATCGAGAAGCTGGCATATCGCCAATGGTGTCGAACTCTTGTTCTGAAAATAAAAGGGCTTTTATTTCAACTCGTAATTTATGCAATCTTGCAGTAACAGTTGGAACATATAAACAAGGTAAGAACTAAGCTTGTTAATCATCGTAGCTGTTCTATATCCTTTTGTGCATTGGCCAAATCTGTTTGGAGAACCTTTAATTCCAGGTCCCTCCCACCCTTGACTAGGGAAGACGGGTCTCTGGCCCTTACACCTGAAGAAAAAGCAAACCTTCTCGCAGGGCTATTTGCTTTTAATTTCATTCAGGACGCGGGAAATAAGGACCCTTCTGTTATTCCTCATGTCAGGTCTCTTATGCTCGATATTGTTTTCACGCAGAAGACAATCAGGAAAATACTGCTCAACCTCGATAATAATAAAGCAGCTGGGCCTGATGGTATACCTTCTATCGTTTTGAAAACATGCGCTTCCGAATTAACACCTACTCTCTGTAGACTTTTCACTATCTCCTATAATACAGGCATTTGTTCTTCCGAGTGGAAAATTTCCAGAATCCAACCCATCCCTAAAAAAATATTCCTTTTACCTATGATCTCTAAAGTGATGGAAAAAGCCATCAATTTTGAGCTTATTAAAAACATAGAATCTGTCGGTATTATAAATGACCGACAATATGGTTTCAGGCACCAGAGATCAACAGGAGATCTACTTGCGTATGTTACTCAAATGTGGAAAAGTTCTATTGAGAAATTTGGGGAGTCTTTGGTTGGCTCTCGATATTTTGAAGGCTTTCGATCACGTTTGGCATAAAAGTCTGCTTAATAAATTGTCCGTATATGGTTTGTCCCAACGGCTATGCCTATGGATTTCGAGTTTCCTCTCCAATAGATCTTTCAGTGTAGTCGTGGATCGGTTTACTTCTGACACACTTGGCATCAATGCTGGTGTGCCTCAGGGCTTCACCTTGGCACCAACTCTGTTTTTGCTTCATATAAACGACCTCCTTACCGTTACAGGTTGTAAACTCCACAGCTTTGCGGATGATAGTACACTTCATACATCTTCTTGCTCGATAAAACCACTGTCATCACAAGACACGAAAGAAATACGAAACCAGCAGTGCAACAAACTCAATAGCGACTTGAAATCAATTCATGATTGGGGATCTGCTAATCTGGTAGTAAAACTCAAGCCTGTTTATTTTCTAGGAAGATGAATAGCGCTGTCCCGGATATAACGATGGCGAATGAGACCATCTCACTTACTTCCTCTATAACAATGCTTGGAGTAACTATCGGCGAAAATCTATCATGGCATGACCATGTTGTGGATATTGCTAAGTCAGCGTCAAAGAATCAGGGATTTCTCTATCAGGCAAAGAAATATTTCACTTCGAACCAATTGCTTACTCTCTATAAGTCTCAAATTCATCCTGTTATAGAGTATGGCTCCCATGTATGGGGTTCTACTCCTAAACACAGCTGGAAACTCCTGGATTCCATCCAAAAGGAAGAAATCCGGTTAATCGGAGACAATGCACTCACAGATTCCATTCCACTATTGGAACATCGAAGAAACGTTGGTGAGCTTTCTCATTTTTACAGGTACTTTTATGGAAGATGCTCTGAGGAACTTTCTATGCTTGTTCCACCGCTTGTTTCCATTTTGAGACAAACAATGCAAACTCTTGGCAATCACCCATTCGTGGTTGAAATAGAGACACCTAGAACGTCTCTATATCAGAATTCCTTTTTTCATAGAACGGCAAAACTCTGGAACTCCCTATCATGTAACGTATTTCCTCATGACCATAACCTGTTGGCATTCAAGCGAAATATTAACCGTCTATCTATTTCAGGTACTCGTGGTGTCGTCAAGACATGACAGGATTTGTTTCCTTAATCGAGTAACTTTCAGATGAAAAAAGATATCTTTGTCATTGCTACATGCGGCATTTGGAAGAAAAGGCCTGATTTGTGGAAACAAATTTCATGAATTTTGTTCCACGATAATTCTCCAGCTCATAAGGGTCATTCTGAATGAATTTCTGACCAAAACCTCAACAAATAGCATCCAACAACCACCGTATTCACCTGATATGGCACCGGCTGACTTTTTTCTCTCAAAACTAAAATTTCCAATCGGAGGTACCCGTTTTGAGTCGATAGAAGACATGAAATAGTATTTGCGGCGAGAACTAAAGTCGATTCCTGAAAAAGCGTTCGTACTATAGTTTCGAATATCACCCTTTGTACAACAAGATATGCACTTCATTCCATCTGTGGCAACACCACGGAATCGCTTCAGTATGTTGAAAATTGACATTTCAGGATAACGTTTTTGAGTCTCAATATCTCCGAGTAAACTAATTTGTTTGAGAATGGCTTCAGGAATCGCATCTCAGAGTTTGTCATAGATCTGTGGAGTTACCCTGTATATATGGCATCATACGTTTATCATTAATAGCTCTTCACTATTTTCCTATTAAGAAAAGCCGAAAACAATCATTTAACAGAAACTAAACCCAAAACCATTAGCGAAGAGATTCATTGGAACTGTATAAGCTTCATTTGCAACTTTTTTATTTTGTTTAAAAATACGAAAACCTGTTATATATTGTACACACACATCACGGGTGTGTGCAAAACAACGTAAGGAATTTCAAAGATAAAATCTTCCCAGCATATTAATATTTATAAGTCTTTAACATTTCGCAGACACTCTCAGTTTAATCTATCACATAGTATGAATTATGAACCTCACTTCGCGTTGTATAATCTTTTATCTCCGTGTTCATCGATATCGGGAGGGACGTTTGGGACCTTCCAAATTTATAAGGATCCATTCTAGTGCCAAATATTGATGTATACGATCTTGTTGTCTCGAAAGTATGCAAGAATATTCATTTTGGTTTTATTTCGGTCGTTTCGACCTTGGTTTCATATAAACTCGAGGAGGGTCGAAAATTTTAAGATGCGTTCGTATGAGGGTGGGCCTTTGGGTATTTGGAAATGCAACTTATTGTTTTTACGCTCTATTCTATGTATAGCCCAATTCTATATGCTATAGGAATATCTATTTCTTTGCTTGATGATTATAAGAAATTATACTACCACAAGAGTTTATTGAAAATCAGGATTATGATTGGGTCTCTCGACCATCTTCAGCTGACTAAAAGTATTGAACTTAAGTTGAAAATACATACATGCATAAATAGGTACATACAAAATTAATAAGAGTGCAAACAAAAGGTAATAAATGAATTATGTTAAAAGCAGGACGGTATTATTCAAAGATATCAGATATGGACAAATAAGCTCAGCCATACTAGTTGTTTAGAAGATTAGCTCTATGTGGAATTTGTTGAAGTTTGAAAATTTCAATGAATTCTGAGAGAACTAACTTTCGTCCTTTAGGTATTCTATCAATAAGTCGGGTGGAAAACTATGGTCATTTTGGATAAAATGTGAAGCGAAAGTAGATTCGTCGGCTCTTTGATTATTGTGGTCTGAATAATGCTCTTTGTATGTAGGTTAGAATGAACGACCAGTCTGACTTATATAAACGCCTTCACATTCCATATGGAAAATTTTGTAAACTCCAGTATTGTCAAATCAGTAGTTTAATCGTCACTATTGAAGAATTTTTGGGATAGTTTCATGAGGGGTTTGAAAGCAATTTTTTTATGCTGTTTTGAAATGACGTATTTGGAGGTGAGTTTTGGCTTTTGGATTCTATGATGAATGATGTGAAATTCTTGCATGTGCAAACAGAATGTAATTTTTCCTTATCGGAAATTCTATGAGCCTTTAGCCATTTTCCGCATTTCTAAGCATTTTGAGGTTCTATCTTTTCGGCACTTGTTTCAGTTTGGGTTTCAGAAAAAATATTTATGGCAATGTGATTTTGATTGAACGTATCACGAATTTACCTGTTATGACGAATTTACCTGTATAACGAAATTACTTGCTACACTTTTCGATTAAATTCAGAAAAATACCACGACAAAATAACGTATATCGAAGTTATTGTTGGAAGCTCCTCGAATAGTTCTGGAAATGAACTATTCAATTTACAAAACTAGCAAGCAGATAAGTGTTTCTTGCAGTACGCTGAAAGATTTCATGGCGAGAAACGAAAACCATCCAAATAACCAACAAACCGTTCCTAAAACTGGCAGGCCGTTTGGTTTAACCATTGCCCTCGAAGGGCAGTTATTCAACCATATCATAAAGATGCAAGAGTTGGGATTCGGAGTAACAGTACAAATGGTTTGTAGAACCGCATATCGCTTGGCTGAACATGGAGGTAGACAAAATTTTTTTGGTCGTAAAGATAAGAAAGTAGCTGGCAAATGGGGATGGACTGAGTTCAAGAAGCGTTATAACTTGTCTTTGCGTCTTCCGGAAACTTTCGCTGCATATCCATGGCAAATCCTGAAATCATTGGAGATTATTTTGAAGAACTAGATTCCTTGGTAACAAGACTTTTCAAAGATCAAAGATATGCCTGACAGATTCAGTTGTCGAACCAACTAAAGTTGTTACCTCCATTGGAAAACGCTATATTTACAAAATACCCTATGCAGACAGAGAAGAATCACAATCTCTGATGGGTTGTATTTGCGCTAATGGCTCGAGGATTTCTCCAATGATCATCTTCAAGGTAGTAAGATGAAATGACGCTCTGAAAATTAACTGTCTGCCATATGCTCAAGTGAAACTGTCGCCGAAAGGATGGATTAATATTGAACTTTTTCTGGAATGGTTCCAGTTTTTTACTAGAACAATTCATTCTACGCGTCCTGTTGTACTCTTCATAGATTCACATGCCTCACACATCAATCCGGTGGTAATTTCTCTGGCAACTGCCCATGACATTTTTTTTCACTTTCCCGCACAAGCCACATCCTACAGCTTCTCGACGTTTATAGATCTTTTTTTACTATCATAGCTGTCATATTTTTAAAACGACTGTCAAATTTCTTTCGCAAATTTTTCTTTAAATTAAACATAGAAGAAATAATATATGGGAGATGTCAACCCAAATTATTGGGTTCATAATGATTCTAGAACATCTATAGATCATTATCGGAATCACTTAGAAGAACGAACCCAGCCATCGGGGCTCTCTCAGTCAAACAGAGACGAAATTGTTTTGTTGAATTTGAATATTGAAGGGATTTTGCAATTTTTCTTCAAAATTGGCAAGCAAGAACAAGGAAGTGATTATGTTTCAGGAGAGTCACACTGCGACGGAAGAACATCTCCGCGAAAGAGGAAATATCGCAGGTTATGTACTTTCTGATTATATCCTCAATTCTTCTTATGGCCTTGCTTGCAATCTAAAATCTTTTCTTAAATTCAAGTGAGTTTAGACATATAAGAGTCAGGTATGATTGTTGAAATAATTTTCTGCTGGTTTTCTTTTTCCATTGTTATAGAATCCTGTGCCAAACCTCCTTCCTTTCACCCTTGTCTTCGTCTGGAAATCATGGAGTGCAAGATGAGAATTGAAGCTGCTAAGCAGAAAAATATTTGGTACTCTTTATGTATACACGACACTAAAACAACATAAACAGACAAGCTATTGCTAGTGCATTAGCGACAGGGAAACGAGTTTTTTCCTCAGGTTTTTTCACTCGTTTATTGAATCATACACAAGATAGTATGTTCTTGTTACATTTCCTGAGCTCACACACTTGTGTTTTCTTACACACACCAAAATTATAGATATAAGCATTTATTGTAAATACAATTATTAAAATTTTTGTAAATCGTCTCTTTTCGAAAGAATATATATATATATATATATATATATATATATATATATATATATATATATATATATATATATATATATATATATATATATATATATATATATATATATATATATATATATATATATATATATATATATATATATATATATATATATATATATATATATATATATATATATATATATATATATATATATATATATATATATATATATATATATATATATATATATATATATATATATATATATATAGGGGTTTTACCCCGACGAGTTGCCCATATATCTGTTCATGCAATCAAACTGATTTCATGAAAAATATAAATCCACCACCCGGTAATTAATACCATTGCCAGGCAATGATTATCATCAAAACATATCCTGGAATAATTATATATTAGGATAACGTTATATGTTATGAGAATATATCAATCTACCAGAATATATACATACTATAGCATTATCAGACAATGATATCAATGTACCAACGAGTAGTGTCAGAGGCTTTCTCCCCGGAAAAATCCAGTGTACGGACCTTAGTCAAGTAACACTGAATGTTACTCATCAATAGTTTCCTTTGTGTGAAGTGGTGAACGATCGAATAGAATACTGCTCTGAATATAAATATGACAAAATTGTCAGTTAATTATATTACATTTATATTAACAAATAAATAAAATATGAAATGAGATTCTGAGCAGTATAAACTAAAGAGAAAACCTATGACTCTACCTCATTATTATTTTCGGAAAGAAACCTACGAAGAATATTACAAGATTTGATGACTGTTATCTTTTGTAACTGTTCAAACAAATTTTTCTTCAGACCCAAAATCTCAATACTTTTGTGAAGATTTCTAGGAATAACACCTGTTGTGGAAATAATAATCGGTAGAATAAATATTTTCTTCATTTTCCACATTTTTTAATCTCGTCGCCAAGCATCATATATTTAGAAATTTTTCATTGTATTTATTTTGTATATTATGTGTGTCGGGTATAGCAATATCAATCATATATGTTATTTTATTTTGTTTATCATTAAGAATGATTTCTGGTCTATTGTGTTTCACAGCTCTGTAGCAAAGAATTGTTTTATCAAAATAAAGTTTATATTTGTCATTTTCACAAATAATCTCAGGTTCATATTTGTGAAATTTTTTTCTTTTGGGAATTAGGTCATGTTTAATTCCTAGATTAAAATGAATGATATTAGCGACGGCATTATGTCTTTCTGAATAATCTGTTGAAGCAAGGACTGAGCAAGATGATAATATAAGAAAAACTGTTTCTGAAGAACAAAAACATCTACGGCAAGAATCATCTGTATTTTGTTTGATGATGTGTTTTCTATAATTCCTCGTGAAAACAACTTGATCCTGGATCGCAATTGCCAAGCCTTCTGTTTCAGCAAACAATTCTCCGGATACTAAGCATTTATTCGATGCGATTTCATCAATAAAATCATTTTTCAATTCTTTAGGGTGCTTTCCGTGTAATTCCTTCTGCATCCAACTTTCTCTTTTAGAATTATCATCAAATATATCAAAATCTACCTTTTGCATTGTCAAGTTCAGAGGTGTAAGATTATAATCTGAAGCAACAACAATATCATGTAATGTAGACGTTCTCTGTTTATCATGAAAATGGGAACGTAGATGAAAAATCTGTTTACTATGAAGATTATTCAAATCAGTTAATCCACGACCTCCAAGATGTCTAGGTAGTGTAACTCTCTGAAGAGCTGACTTTGGGTGGTGCTTATGATATTTACAGAGCATTTTCCTCGTTTGACATTGTAATTCATTTAGATCAGTTTTAGAGCATTTAATAATTCGAAAAGAAGATGTAAGAATAGGAACTGCATAGGAGTTGATAGCTCTGAAAAGGTTTTTACTAGTTAAATGATGATAATTCTATATATATATATATATATATATATATATATATATATATATATATATATATATATATATATATATATATATATATATATATATATATATATTTGAAATTTCACTGGCAGAAAAGCCTTGATGATTATATGAGACACCATCCAGAAAAGCCCAACAGGAATAATTTCCATGAAATCCTAAATCCAGCATTTATATCGAACTTCTCTCATAACAACATAACGAATGCCTTCAAAAAAGCAAAAAAGAAGCTTCTACATTAACTGCTGCCCCTATGACAGCCCTTGAAGCGAATGAGCTCTGGTAGCTGGAATTGAGGAAATATTAGAAATTACACAGCCGCTTAAAGTACCGACCACTTCCAGAAAGAAAAGAGATTCCAGAGCAAAATGTTTGAATGAAATAGAAACTGACCATCAGCCGGAGTTACTTCATCCAGACAAATAGAAACATCTGAAGACGACGATGATTTAGTATGAGGAAAGTGCAGAAAAAATTATTCTGAAGATGCAAAGAAGAAAAATGGAGCAAAGTGGGTGCAATTCTCCTACTGTAGGTTGCTACCACGTGAAATGTCAGAAAGAAGTTTCTAAGGAAGAAGTCTTTATGTGCGACACATGTGCCGAAAAAGAATCAGATTATGATGAGGATTAACATTTTTCAACCAATATGCGCTATAAAATATGTTTTTATCAATAAACTTTCCACGAATTCTATTTTCCTATGGTGCCAAAGCATTTCACGAAATAACTATTCTCCATTCCATTTCAAGAACTAATTTTTTCAGGAATATTCTGGTCCTTAGGCAAATAACCAAATGGTTAACTGAATCAGTATTCAGTCAAATTTCATTTGAATATAACCCCTTTTAACCTAATGTATCAGCAGTTAAAATCACTCTTTTCTATTTTTAACCTTCTCCGTTAAATTTTTTCTCAGTAATTTTCTATTGTAATCCAACCTAAATTTAGTACTCATAACATTCAATATTTATTTCAAAATCAACACTAAATTGAGAACTTCTGAATACAGTTTTATTAAAGGGTTTTATTTAGCTCACCCCGTTTGTTTTATTTATTCTTGGGTCAAATTTAGTAATTCAAATTTCACCCTCTTCCTGTCAACCGATTAATCTGAAATTTTGTATACACTTTGGATTTTGGTGACAATACAATTATATTTATTCATTATCATTATAAATACAAGATGGCTGCCGCTACAAAATGGCGGATAATTTATGTTTTATTAATCCCATCAATATGGGTATCAAATGAAAGGGCTCAACAAGCAGAATACAATATACTATAAAAAATTGAAATACAAGATGGCGGCCGCTACAAAATGGCGGATAACATAGCTTTTATCAATCCCATCAATATGGGTATCAAATGAAAGAGCTCAACAATCAGAATACAATATACTATAAAAAATTGAAATCCAAGATGGCGGCCGCTACAAAATGGCGGATAACGTAGGTTTTATCAATCCTATCAATATGGGTATCAAATGAAAGTGCTCAACCAGTAGAATACAATGTATCCAGCCTGAATTCACCACCCAAGTCAAGATTTTGTATCGTGTTGAGGACTGTGTGGCGTTAGGGTGGCTAAAAATGATACGTCGTTAGCGGTACACCACCCAAGTTAAGGTGAAAGGTTAAAACGCGCCCAGAACTGTATGGCATTAGGGTGGATAAAAATGATATGTCGTTAGCGCCTCCTATAAAACGATCAGGAACACCTGTTTTCAAACAGCCAGAACATCTCCAACCAGCTACACATCTCTGGCGTTTATTCACGCACTGTGAATTAACTGAAAATATGTGTCAGCAAGGTGACCAGATTTTCATTGATATTTTGAATGCTTTGAGAGTCGGTGAGCTAACAACCCAACATTTTAGTATTTTAATGGGAAGATTTCTTCAAGACACGAGTGATGAGTTTGCAATAGACGAAGCGTTAAGGGTATACCCCACAAATCAGCAAGTTAACGACCACAACTCTGCTGTATTGAATTTGTACAGAAAGAATGGTGCTCGCATTTACAAAATAAAAGCGCAGGATCAGCTAGTACACGCCACACGAAATGCTGACAATGTGGATATAGCTACAATAATACCAGCTGATATCAACAAAACTGGGGGTTTACCAGCGGAACTGGAAATATTTGTGGGGGCAAAAGTCATGCTACGGTCCAATATTGACGTTTCAAAGGGATTAGTAAATGGCGCTATAGGCTACATCACCGAAATCGTTTGGCCTCAATTTCGTCGAACTCAGATGTATGCAACAGATGTACCTTCCGTCCGAATTGATTTCGCAAGAGACGGAGTACATCTTATACACCCGAAAGCCATACAGTTTCCAGCTAAGTACAATTATGGGACAGCTGAAAGAAGAATGTTGCCTTTAATACTATCATGGGCTTCTACAATACATAAAATGCAGGGCAGCACTGTGGATCACGCAGTCGTATACTTAGGTGCGAAACTGTTTGAAGAAGGTCAAGCCTACGTGGCTCTTAGTAGAGTAAGATCTTTGCAGGGACTACGTATAGAGGAGTTGGATCGCAATAAACAAACGGGCAAGAAACCTTGCAATAATGAAGCATTAAATGAATTAAAAAGAATGCGAAATAAAAACTAAAAACTAGAAAATAAAAATAGGTAAAAAAACTTTTTAAGTTAAACGGTTTTATGTTAAACATACATTGCTCTGTTTAAGATAAATTTACTAAAAACCAAAAAATAATAAAATAGATACAGTCGTGGGAATTATAAACATATGCATAGACTAGACTAAAATAAAACCGTGGGGCACGTCAATTGTCTACAAATTATCGACTTAATGTGCGATAGAAGAATCGTTTAATTCGTCGTTAGGCAGTTGGTCCGCAGACGGTGAGGAAATTATTTACTATTTTCTTGCTCATGGAAATTCTAATAGTTATACACTCCATGTAAATAAAAGAGATGTTTTAACTAGTTTATCGTTGGACATTCACACTGCTGGCTGGCGAGGAATCGTTTCACTGCTTGTTGTTTGTCTTTAATCGACAAAACATATGACAAAAGTACTACTCGCTCACCACTATGAAACCCTAAAACTCGCTTATAATCGAGCTTGCTAGCTTGTTTCCACATTCTAGCCCTACTTATCACACGTCCATCGTTGTCGGTTGCACAACTGCCTAATAATTATAGTGTAACATTACAAAACAAACATTTTAATCAACGATTGTAGACAATTGACGTGCCCCACGGTTTTATTTTAGTCTAGTCTATGCATATGTTTTTAATTCCCACGACTGTATCTATTTTATTATTTTTTGGTTTTTAGTACATTTATCTTAAACAGTGCAATGTATGTTTAACATAAAACCGTTTAACTTAAAAAGTTTTTTACCTATTTTTATTAGGTGTTAGTTCATCTGTGTGTATTCTTGTAAATACATAATTAAAAACTATGTTAATGTCTTTCCGAATTACTGAATTGAGCGTCCTTGACGGCCGATAGAAATAACCTTCATTTTTACAATTGTGAACTTCGAAATGCAATTCCGAAATGCATTTTTCTCATGCACAAAAGTTAAAATCTGTATTACTGTTCAAAGAGTCGAATGAAAGGCCTGTTTTTATGCCTTTACTTATATGAAGCTTCAAACAAATGAAGTTACGTCTTTTGCAGATCATTTTTGGCATTTAAAAATATTCTACTGATAGAAATCCATTATGTTTCCACGCTGCATACGATGCAGCAAACGTCATAAAACCTAAACTATTTTTTCAGGCACAATAACTCAACAAAGTTATTATTAAAAACAAATTAAAATATCTAACATCTCGTCCGAACTTCCAAACATGCATGCCACGTGCATTTCCTAAACTACTAAAACCTCGCCCGTTTTCCATAAACTGAAATAGAGCGCAAGCAACATCTGTTTTTCGTTTGGTCCCATCGTCGCGTCGATGCGTTTACGAGAATTTCACCGCCTCCGTTCGGAGATTTCGAAAAGATTAAAGACGGACGCATTTTTTAATGACAGGTTGGTGGAATTTAGGATCTTGTTCCACGCTCATTTAGATCTAGCGGAAGAGCTGACTCGTCTAGGTTTTCAGAAATGATTTTGACACTAATTCCCCCGGAGACATTCATTCCGATTTGATGTGCTCCCCGTATGGGAAAGGTACAGGTAGAGAAACTATATCACTGAAACGACGTTACATTCCAGGAAACGATAAGTATGTTATTATGTTTACGGACTATTAAATACAGGGGATCTTCAGAAAGATGTTGGATTCTCTGAGATATTAAACTAGAATCTTTATCCCTTTATTGTAGTACTGTGCAATGTACGAGGACTGTTTGATAAGTAAGAGTTTTTTTTAACTTTCAATCTATCATAGCCGCCCTTAATTGCTATCTCATGATATACAGTTCTGTGAGGTTGTAATATGGTTGGTTCATTTAGTTTCTGTTTGATATCCATTGACAGCAGACTAGAATTTATTTCAATTAAAATGGAGAAATAATTTTTATGCAAAAAACATCACAGAATAAGGGCCCATTTTATTAATACTGCGGCGACCCAGTACCATCAATTCCTACACTGGTCTACAATGGTTTTGTTGCCCTAGATATGAAAATGATTTTGGGTCTATTTATGCACACAATTCGTGAAACTATCAATGATTTTGTAGGATTTGCTCTGATTTCTTTTTAAATCTTTATTTTCATTTTACATAACAAAAATCGTAAAACAAGAAACAAAATAACAGATATATTTATAATGTTAGTTATGTTTTGAGAAATTCGGATACATCGAAGTAAATAAAGAGGAAAATGTCGAAAATATATTTCATATTTCCATAAAACGCCTTTTATGAGCTTTTCTTCTATAATTTTTCAGGGGACAATCTCTTTTCAAAGACCAGCAGTAATCTGCCATCATGTGACAATCCCATCGACCTTGATACCTTTCTTCCATCACTTTTAGATCTTGATGAAACCGCTCTCACTGTTCCTCACTATAATTTCCTAAATTATCCGGAAATTTATCTAGATGATTGCGGAGATAGTGTAACTTAATACTCATATTTGCTCCTAAAGTCTGAAAGTTTGTCACCATATTTTGCACAATTTCTTCATAATTTGCTGCTTTATGGTTACCTAGGAAATTTTCGACAACCAACACAAAACGTTTCCAAGCTTTACTTTCCGGAACAGTCATAACTTTGATAAAATCTGAGTCTTTCATCAATTGCCGTATTTGAGGACCATCAAATACTCCACCTTTCAATTTTTCCATACTAAGCTTCGGAAATTTTCTGCAAATGTAATTAAAACAATTTCCGTCTTTGTTCAACGCTTTTACAAATTGCTTAATCATACCTAACTTAATATGTAATGGTGGAAGTATGATTTTGTCTCTGCTCACCAGCGGCTCCCTTATTACGTTGGCTTTACCGACAGTTAAAGAATTTCTTACAGGCCAAACATCTTGTTCCCAATGAAGTTGCTTTGCTCTACTATCCCACTTACAAATGAAGCAAGGGTATTTTGTATATCCACTTTTGGGCCAAGTAAAAAATTAACCATTTTTAAATCCACACAGATCGGCCATTGATGCTCAGAGTATTTAATTTTCTCTAAAACTAATTTTACATTTTCATATTCTTCTTTGAGTTTCGTTGAATGGGCAATTGGAATTGATGCAAATTTATTTCCATTGTGTAATAAGACGCATTTTAAACTTCTTTTGCAACTATCAATAAAAAGGCGCCATTCAGTAGATTTGTACTCTTTTAAACCCATGTCTATAAGCAGCTTCGCGATATCATTACAATACACTAATCCTTCATTTTCACTAAAAAATTATAATAACTCTTTTTCTCGCGTTCTGTATGTTGTAATTGTTACTGTTGGTGCCAATAAATTTTTTTCTTTCAATCTTGAGGCTAACAGTTCTGATCTTTGTTTTGATAAATTGAGATCACGTATTAAATCACTGAGTTCATTTCGAGAAAATAACTTTGGCTTAAATGTTTCACCTTCCCATTCACTGCCACTAGTAGATGATCCCGATTTCTGTGAATTTGGTAACATCATTGTTTCTGAGGGCATGCGAATTACTTTTGAAATGTATATGGGCCGAGGAGATTTTCACTGTGTAGAACCGGACATTTCGTAGACTGTAAGTCTGGGTATCTCCACGTTTGATTTCGATTAAAACCTTTAGCATCTACTACGCAAAAGTAACAATCATCTAAATGATTCGTAGGCTCCATCCAGATCATAAGAATACCAAAGTCTAATCCAGAACGTTCACCTTTTTTCCACAACCGTAAAGACTCAACACAGGACTTACAAACTTTATTAGGAACCCATGGTTTACCTAATTTGTCCATTTTGAAACCAAAATATTCAACATAAGTCTCCTTGACAAAGTCTGTGATATTTCTTTTTGTTTTTTGGTATATAAACACCGCAAATATAACAAAATAAATCACTACAATATTTACACTTTCTTCGTGACGAACTCATATTTTAGACTAGAAGACAAATATATAAGAATGGACATTCAGTAATTGAAACAAAATATTAATCCATGACACTTTATCCAGATTTACGTGTATATGTACTTCAATATTGTCAAATAACTGAGATCTCAGCTGTTCTGTGGAGCAAGGGGTCTGAGAGTGGGGATCAGGTGATGTTTGTATGCGCGAAAAAGTTGCGCAGAAGCCTAATCATGACTGGAAAATTAAATTGTATTTCTAACAAGCTTATAATTGTTCAAAATATAAGAAATGCAAAAATCATGAAAATACGAGCACATTGAGAACTTTCTTGAATATATTCGTAATCTGGGCACTTGAAAACATAAAAATTTGCGATGATATCCAGGGCAACAATAAAAAAAAAATTTTTTGTAGAGCTGTGCTATTGATGAGAAGAGATTTACAGAGTTCTGTTGTCGTATTAACATTAATGCAGTTGGGAGTCGGCAAGAGTACCTAGTGCCCACAGAGGGTACTTCTGTCATATTTTTCTAGAGTATTATACTCATGACGATGTTTGTATTCAACGACCTTGAAACTCCCCTAGTAACGAGTGTGGACCAATTCTATGATAAACTCTCCGTTATAATTGTCTACTTCAAAATCCAATAGTGAACTGCACTTTTCTTATGTACAAATGCAATTTAAGATTAGATTAGTTCACGAATTTTAGAGATTCTCACGAATCTAACGCACCAAACTTCATTGAAATCCGCGTCCACACGCAAAAAATCGATAGAGAGAGAGAGAAGAAAGCGAATTCTATTTGATGGGAGTTTCCACACTAGATTTTACATCTTGAAAGAATAACTCAAGTCTAATCACTAAATTCTGTAATGAAAAACAAGTACTGTGTTTTAAGGAATTTTACTTAATAATTGCGATTCTTAACGCGTTTCACTACACCGTAGCTTCTTCAGACGAATATTATGCAGGAAAATGTAAATGAGAATATAACTATAAATGTTCTTGAGTAACTAAAAGCTTATTGGCTTGCTTCTTCTTAAGTGGTTATTAATGACAGGTATATCCAATAAAATTAAGGAATAGATTGCTCCCCGAAAAGATTCAATAGAGGTGAAGGGCTTAAATCGACTTGTTCATTGATGAGTCTACCTGAGTGTTTGTATTTATTTATTTCTAAAGTTTCCCAAAGATCTACCTTCCAATATTTATTATCTGTATGCAAAATTTCAAACTGTGGGTCGAAAGAATGATTATTTTCTAAGAGATGATTCGCGTAATTTGAATCTGATTTTTTATTTGAAAATTTTCAACTGTCTATCTGTTCCTGTGAAGCAAATAATGATATCGTCTACATAGCGATACCAGTATAAACAATATTTACTGAGTGGATGATTATGAATTAATTTCTCTAAGTTATTCATGAAAATTTCTGCTAACAAAGGACTCAACGGATTGCCCATAATCAAGCCGTCTTCAATATTATAATATTTGTAATTGAAATGGAAATAATTTTGATCTAAACAAATTTTTAATAATGAAAAAATATCTGATTTAATGATAGTATTGACATGATTCCTTTCTAATAATTCTTCAACTAAATCATACATATCTTTTGGATTATTAAAAATAGATTCTAACATCAAAAAATAAGTTTTTCAATTAGGTATTATAGTATTAAGACGGCTTGATTATGGGCAATCCGTTGAGTCCTTTGTTAGCAGAAATTTTCATGAATAACTTAGAGAAATTAATTCATAATCATCCACTCAGTAAATATTGTTTATACTGGTATCGCTATGTAGACGATATCATTATTTGCTTCACAGAACAGATAGACAGTTGAAAATTTTCGAAAATCATATAAATTCATTACATCCAAAAATTGCATTCACAACCGAAATAGAAAGCAATAATTCGATAAATTTCTTAGACGTAACAATTTCGAATGAAAATGGAAAACATGTTTTCGCAATTTACCATAAGCCGTCACATACAGATATTATAATACATAACTCGTCGTGTCATCCATATCAACATAAAATGTCAGCATTCAATAGTTTTATTCATAGATTGATTAACATCCCGCTATCACCAGAAAATTTCAACAAAGAACTAAATTTGATTAAACAAATAGACAAAAATAATGGTTACAATCCCAAATTAATAAATAATATTTTAAATAAAAACAAAGTAGAATCGCATTGAATGAAGTTTACCCTGTCGATAAATTGAAACAAAAATTCAACACCTTAACCTACGTTGGCATTACAAGTGAGAAACTGAAATCATTCTTAAGTAGCAATAATTTCAACATAGCTTTCCAAACTAATAATAATTTAGGCAAATATATAAAAATAATAAAACCAAACCAGGTAAAAACAATAAATCAGGTGTTTATAGATTGAATTGCAATGACTGTGATAATTTCTACATTGGTAGAACACATAGAAATTTTAATATTAGAATATCGGAACATAAACGCAGTTTTTCAAATAAAAAATCAGATTCAAATTACGCGAATCATCTCTTAGAAAATAATCACTCTTTCGACCCACTGTTTGAAATTTTGCATACAGATAATAAATATTGGAAGGTAGATCTTTGGGAAACTTTAGAAATCAATAAATACAAACACTCAGGTAGACTCATCAATGAACAAGTCGATTTAAGCCCTTCACCTCTATTGAATCTTTTCGGGGAGCAATCTATTCCTTAATTTTATTGGATATACCTGTCATAAATAACCACTTAGGAGGAGGCGACCAATAAGCTTTTAATTACTCAAGAACATTTATAGTTATATTCTTATTCACATTTTTCTGCATAATCATTCGTCTGAAGAAACTAAATTGTAGTGAAACGCGTTACGAATCGCAATTATTAAGTAAAATTCCTTAAAACACAGTACTTGTTTTTTATTATTGATAATGGAATTTTACCAAGTAAAAGCCTCCCAAATTCAAACACTAAATTCTGCATGGTAACCGAACAAATACAGTCATTGTCAACGGGATATACTCGTAACTAAGGGTTTTATTATCCCAGGTGTATATTTGAGGCATTGTTTAATGCGTAACATATTTTACCGATGAGCTAGCAATAAACAATCTTAAGAAACGTCCTCAAACTACACATTTCCATGTCTTCTTATGTTGTGGCTCGAATATGATTCTGAAAGTATTATTATATATTCTTTCTTTATGTTCGAATATCCTAACTGCGCAAGGCGTCTTGTTTGCATTCATAACTTCTTATTTTCAAGGAAATACAGAGTATATTCTATTTATATTATATCGATGAAACTAATGATAAAATAGCTGATTTTATCTATACATCTAAGTTGAAAATAGCTTTCATTCAACATACAAAACGTTTTTTCTACGTTATTATTATCAGTCTCATCTACTACAATAAAATGTGTTAAAAAGAAGTCTTTCTACTTTTTGTTAAGACATAAATGGTTCTATGTCTCAATGTTATCCCACGTCCCTCTTTCTTTGACCTTATAGGCCATGAATTTGTCCTATATGACATTTATCTAGCAGTAAATTATTAATAAAACCAATAATGTGTAATTAAATTAAAGTACAAACACAATACGCGGATCTCTGCCAGAATCGGACCGTCAACTACCGTCTCAGAACCGGTCAACTCAATATTCTTGTATTTAGTTGGTGCAAATATAACTTTGCTATTTAAGTTTCATGGTGTTTTTATTATTACACATTTGTTTTAATCAGTCAAAGTTTATAATCAACATGGTGTCCAAATTTTTTGTCTTTGAATGGTTACTTCTAAACTAATAGAGATATGAAAATGCGTTTTTCACGAAGTGGTGTTATTAGGTGCGTAACTAAGTTCTCGCTGTTTGTCAATAGATGGCTCCAGCAGTATATGCTGATCGATTTCACATATCAAAAACGTCTCAGACATATGGTAAATAAACCACTGTGACACATTAGTGATTTTGTTTTCGCGTCATATATTTTTAGTAGTGAGAAAATGTCTGATGATGTGCCAAATAATTGTCGTTTGCGTTGCATGCGTTGGGAATGATTCCAAAGCAAGTAACTTGGGTTCCTTATGATTTGAAGCCAAGAGACGTTGAGCTTCGTTCTTTCGCTTGTGAACCACTGCTCGACCGGCAAAAAAGAAAGGATAACGGGTGATGAAAAATGGATTCATTACAGCAACCAAAAAAAAAATCTTGGGGTCATGCTTCTACGCCTCAGCCGAATATTCTTGCTGCGAAAGTTATGCTGTGTATTTGGTGGGACCAAGTCGGTGTTATTTACTATGAGCTGTTGAAACCGAACGAAACCATCACTGGGGAATGGTATCGAATTCAATTGATGCGATTGAGTAAAGCACTGCGCGAAAAATGGCCTCAATACGAGTAGAGACGCGAAAAAGTAATTCTACAGCATGACATCGCTCGGCCTCACGTTGCCCAACCCGTTAAAACCTACTTGGAAATGATCAAATGAGAAATCCCATTCCACCCGCCATATTCCCCAGATATTGCACCATACAATTATTACTTGTTCCGTTTCATGGCACATGGTCTGGCTGATCAGTATGAAGAGCTCGGAATATGTCTTGATTCGTAGATAGCCTCAAAAGACGAACACTTCTACTGTCACGTATTCGAGCTCTGCCAGAAAGATAAGGAAAAGTTGTAGCTATCGATGGGCAACATTTTGAATGATTCACTCGTAATCATTTTTCTCAATAAAATTGTATTTTAATAAAAAAAGAAAGCGAGAACTTAGTTGCGGACCTAATACGTTTTGATGAAACAATAGATGCATAGCCCCCTTCGTTTTCAAGATCAGGATGATTTTGAAATTCTTCAATTTTCAAGTACCCTTCGTATCTTGGTTATCCTTCAACATGGCTTAACGGTGAGAAGAGAAACTTACTGAAGAAATTTGTACTAGGAATCTAGTGGTATACACAGATTTCTTTTAAGGGGTACATTTTTCAAGTTATTGACTAAACTTGTTGTCTTAATGTAACACCCTGTATAACAGGGTGTTATACAGAATCAGAATCAAATGGGTTTGAAAATCTGGATTCGCCGTTCAAAAATTCTATAAGATGCACTTTTTATCATTGCGCCATGTTGAAGAATAACCAATATACGAGGGGTATCGCATTCTCCTATATCTATTAGTTCCGAAGTTACCATACAAAGACAAGGAATTTGGGAAATCATTTGTCGGTTTTCTTCACCTCAAAATGCTTTCTTTTCTTCTTCTTTTCTTTCAATTGATCTCTATAAATTATATTTAAGGATAGTTCTGTGAAAGTTTTATATCTCATACTGATCTGCAATAAATTCAATAATTTCGTTATCCATTACAATAACAGATTAATCTTCCTTGAAGTCATAAAACATTAAAAATTGTCGGTGCTATTTCCCTTCTAATGTTCTTTATGCTCTCTGATTCCTTGATTGATTCACAACCAGTTTATACCGACTGTGTCAAGAAAAAGCTTGATGAAATTAAATCGTCTCCGTACTTTCTCCTGGGATCGTAGCTATTTCTATTTGACGTGTGACAAATGGACTGTGATAAACCGCATTTTTATCATCTCCGTGCATTTCATGTTTCAGTGAAAGAATGCCTGGATCTCTTCCTAATGACTTTTAGGCACTTATGTTTCGAAATATGAATATTGAAGCAGCTGGGTAACATATGGAGAAATTCTGATAAATCTGAAATAGTTTTGATTTGATTTGATCGCTTAGTATGTTTAGATGTTCATTTAGTTGAACAGCGTGAAAATTCTTGTCGATTTCACGTTTCGTTATAAGTTCAAGAATACAAAGTGAAATAAATTTAAATATTCATCAATGTATGAAATTATATGAAGAATGAAATGATGATTTTAGTTTTATAGAAAGACAAATCGCAAAAACTAACTGAAAACTTGGAAAATTCTGGATAAACAAATATTGGAAATATTAGATGTTATGTGAATAACATTCGAAGGATTAGCTCGTGCAATTTATGTTGGATTTCAATGAAGCACAAACAGAATTTCATCTCAAATAATATACAAACAGACTGAACCATTTTCGTAGTTCTGCCATTTCCTAAAATAATGGCATATCACTTTAATCTAGAAATTTTGAACGGTTCTCTCATGAAAATATGAATAAAAGAAATAAGAGTTTATTAAAATTCAGGATTGCAATTTTGGTCTCTCCACCTTCTTCAGCTGAGAACAAGTACTGAACCAAAGTTGAAATACATACATACATAAAAAGGGAGATAGGAAATTGATGAGGATGCAAACAAGAGGTGATAAATGAATTATGTTAAAAACAGGTATTATTTGAAAGTATCAATATGGAGGAATAAGCCGGGCAATACTGGTTGTTTAGAGGATTATCTTTATGGGGAGTTTTCGTCCCTAAGGTATAATGTGAATAATTCGAAAATGGTCTACAGCTGAGAAATGATGGCCATGTAAAGCAAAAGTAGATTCGTCGATTCTCTGGTTATTGTAATTTGATTGATGCTCTTTGTAACTCGTTTTGAATTAACGACCAGTCTGACCTATAAAAAGGCCTTCACAATCCATATAAGACAAGTGGTGAACTCCAGTTTTGTCAAATCTATCAGTTTTATCTTTACAATTAAAGAATTCTTGAGACTTTCTTGTGGGTTTTGAAAACTTTTCTTTACGCTGTTTTTAAATAACAATTGCAATAAGTTCTCTAATAGTGCCAAATTGTTTAAATGAAATATATTTATCTACTGGGTGATTCACCATTGGCGTGGTGCTCTGTAGCTCGTATACTCTTGAAGATTTCATTTTTGTTCGAACGGTATTGTAATTAGAAATAAAAAATCTTATTCAGCAATTTATTTTGAAGAACAGGGTGTCCCAATTTTTTCAGATTGGAAGACCACTTTTTTGTTGAAGATTCAAGAGTGTCCTAAACTCTGCAATAATGTCTTTAAGTTTTTTAAGTTTTTTGGTTAGTAGTTTTGTCACAAAAATGTTTTTCCGTAAAAATTCATGAAAATAGGCTCTCACATCATCACATGCTCCTTCGGCCAGAGAGGATGAATACTTTTTTCCTTTCGTTTTCTTATTGCCCAAGAATAGCTTTATTGATGAATTGAAATAGATTATCCTCATTTTATACAGGGTGACTCAAAAAATTATTGAATATTGTAATTTTAAAAATTTCAAATCTTGATTTTTTCAAATGGAACATCCAGTATTTTATTATTCATGTCAACGCATAAAATTTTGTGCCATATTTTTGCAGAAGTAACCTTATCTTTATCTTCGACCATTTTCGAAATAAAAAAAAATAAACTAAAATAATGAAATCAGAGTTTGCGAAAGAAGAGTTTATTAGTACATATCATTATACTTGATCAGAGAAATGGAGATATTTTAAGGTAGTCGTGTATGAAATACGTAATAGATTGGTTTTTGGTGAGATGATGTACAAAGTGTTGAACTATTTCAATAGGTGTTCGAAAACTGTGTTGTAGCAAAAATCTGGTAAACGATGGCCCCACAAGAAAAAATCTAGACTTGTAAGATCCGGAGACCTAGCTGGCCATCTAACAGGACCACCACGTCCTATCCATTTGGAGATACATGATTCAAATGCTCCCTAACCTGATGTGAGTAATGTGTCGGTGCTCCATCCTGTTGAAACCACAAATCTTATCTTATATGCTCTGGTACATCGGCAATTAACATTGGTAGATGATTTTGCAGAAAATCTGAATACATTTCACTATTGAGGTGCCCGTCGAAAAAGTGCGGCCCAATTAGATATCCGTCTACTATAGCGGCCCATACATTCAAGGACCAACGATGCTAGTGATCTATTTGTCTCATGAGGTATGGATTTTCCGTGGCGTAATAATGAAAGTTGTGCCTGTTAACAAGCCCATTCTTGTGGAAAGTTGCCTCGTCCAAGAAAAGAACTCTGCTAAACATATTTGGATTTTCCGCTACTTTGTTACTTGCCCAATTGCACAAATTGATTCGATTTTCATAGTCTCGATTGTTCAGTTCCTAGTGCAGCTGTACATGATATGCATGAAATTTATTCACTTTCAAGATTCTCTGGACGGAACTTCGACTTATATCTGTTAACTGAGAAATCTCTCTTCGGCTTTTATATGGGTCCTCTGTCACTGTCAACAAAACTGATAACTGGTTGTCTTCATCTGTAGCAGTTTTTGGTTTTTCATGTTTTTTTAAAGCGATATTACCCGTTTCGATAAATCTAATTAGAAGTTTTTCGAAGCATCTTGATCAGGATGCTTCTTATCAAGAAACCTTTGTGCATAAACTTTACTTGCAAACAAGGAATTTCTATCACACTCACCCAGAATAAAAATCATAGCAACCATTTCTTCTTTGAAGAACTTCATGGCAGTCAATTGAGAAAATTGGGTTCAAACCTCACTTTAACAATGTTTAATAACGAAACACTGATAAGTTCTCCATGTAAAATGCAGAATATGATATGTCCGGACACCTGACAGAAGGCACTAATAACAAAAAATGTCAACACATATCTCGATTTACGTTTTAATCATTTTGATTTTATCGTTCCTCAAAAGAATTATTTTGCTTAGGTTTCATTTTTTACTACTTGAATCATTACAGAAAAAACTTCTGTGCGAATAATGATGCATGTTGATGAGTTTGATACGGTTTGTAGAATTTTCATCAAAAATTTTCACAAATAATCGAATATCTCGAAAATGACCGAAGATAAAGATACTTTTGCGAAATTACCCTTTAAAATGAACACAATTTATTTAAAATTATATATTTAATAAATATCTGGGCTCCACAAAATTTAAGAAATGGACTTATCTTCATAGTGATGTGCTAGCACATAAAATTGAGAGTATCTCAGCAGGTTGGTGGCTATCCAAGGAAATGATTGAACTCCTTTGTCCTGCCCAAACATAGAGGGGTTGAATTTGTCCTCTCCAGAAAAATAGGGCTGGTGTTTTGTCCTCTCCAAAAAAAAGGAATGTATTGTCCTCCCCGAAAAACTGTAAAAGTTTTCAAATATCACTATGTGTTCTTGATAAGTACAAGTGACCTCTCCTCTGCATTTATTTGAATTTTGTATGATTTTAACAAATTAGAAATGAAAAATAGCTCAGATAAATATATGGCTATACATATAATGAGAAAATAAAATAGTGATTGAACACATCAGACTTGTAAATCAATTATAAAAAGAAAATCTAGATATCAGGATGAAAAAAATATAACTTATTTTCTAGGCCATCCAAATAAAGTCGGAGAGAGGTCAGCAAGTAAAGTATAAAGTTAATAAGCAAAAGAAATATAAGATGCATATGAATGGAATTAAAAAATAATAAAAAAGCGATGCTGGGTAATGCTGAACGGAAATGGATGAAGCAGTAAAATATTCCTACATGAAAATTAAGAATTAAGAACAACGAAACCCTTGATCCATGGTGTAAGTAAATGTGACCTGAAGAGAATATAAGGTTATCGAGGATGGATATTCAGAAATTTATGCACATGTTGAGAATATCAATTTAAAGATGGAAATTGAAAATAATTACTTAGTTATGCGAGGGATCTAGGTATTAATTCAATGTTTGCGCAATATTAAAAGAAAATAAAGAAATAAAGCGGATGACAATGGATTATTACTTACCCCTTTTATTTTAAAGGGTTATTAAACAATCATTTATGATTAATTAATTTCGAGTAGCTTCAACGAAGTCTTCAAAGGAAATGAATGAACTCCAGTGTTCTCTCAGTTATCATTCTTCGATAGTCGCCGATGGTAGAGGGGATTATTCGCGGAATGAATGGTCATAGAATCAAAGTGACCTGCACTGTGTCAAACTTGCATCGTGTCAATCCAAAGGTTATTCAGTTAAAGTAGTAGCGGCCACTAAGCACGCTACAGCGTAACATGGAGTGCTGGGTTAAAATTTTTTCCACGCGGCCAGACAGTCAAGGGAGACTTTTATTTTGGCGCCATGAAGAGCGATTGCTTGAAAGAATTCGTGGTATTCAGCTATTTTGAACGATAATGCCCCATATCATCGTTCAAGTTCCCCAGGCTGCATTTCACGATGAAAGGAAAGCGATCGAAGCCATTGAAAGTGCGGACGCCGACGCGCTGAAAACCATTCTAAAAAAGGAGATAGAGGAACCGTTTGACAATCTGTCAATTTTATGTATCGATGCTGAAGGCGAATACATTGATTAATAAAAAAGATTTTTATCAAAATTAATACAGGTTGTTTTCTATTTCCAAAAGTGTTTGGTTTCTTTTGGAATGAAGGTGTACTGCCGGCTTCGAGCTTCATCTATTAGAATCACGATCATGCATATATCAGAAATTGCTTAGTCGAGATGTAACGTTTTTCGTTATCTGATGATCGGTATCAATTCACAACTACCTCAAACATCGTTTAGGAACTTTGTTCCAAAAACCTATCAAGTGTGAAATTGATTTTTCTGATCATTCTAAAACGTTGAATTATTTTAACCTTAATGTCAACGACTGAATTGTCAAATAAATGAATGAGATGACGTTTGACATTTAAGCGTTGTTTATACCCGATATCTATCCTCCAATTGAAACAAGCGATATAATCCACTAAACACCATCATTTTCAACGTCTAGCTTGGTGCCTTCAGATGCATTTCCCAGCCTCTTAGAAATTATCGGTCGATTATCTTCCCCCATGAAAACACCAATCATATTCAAATGGTACTTGCTTTCAAATTGTCGAACAAATTGCCTCGAATTTACAAGAGATGCTAGAGCTGCATCCTAAAGAGCTGTTTACACCCAAAGCAACCAAGTTTTAATGAAAAAAGAAGAGCTTCGACGAAGTGGTTTTGACGGGGAACGAGTAGAATGGTCGTTTGATGAAACAGAGCACTAGGCAGGCCTTGGAAATTATTAAACCAGTGGCGTAGTTTAATATAAATATTTTATTCGGTTGTCTTGACAAAAATCACTGAAATTTGTTTTACTCGATGGAATATTATACCAAGACATTTTATTAACTTTCATTCGAACGAATATGCTTGGCGAATTGGGTAACGGCCTCTCTTTTTTAAACCATACTCTTGTGATACTTTAGGAAAGCTTATGCATGTGCAGTTCAGATGGGCTGTAATTTAAAAGTATGTTGGACTTTACAGGGTGTCCCAATAATGTGTTGTACTTCGTTCTCTTCTATTAAATTCTCAACTATTAGAAGGTGAAGCCAGGGAGGATGATTAAATGTATGTGTTCACTCGCTTTTTGAAGAGGGTCAAATTGCTATCGGAAAGATGTTCGATGGAAGCGAGTTGAACCGCTGATGAAAGGTTTTCGCGAGCCTTTCAGTCCTCAGAACATTTACCATAGAAGAACCTGTAGATCAGGTATTTGAACTATTCAATACAATAGTCAAATTTTTTTTTGTTGAAATTACATTTCTCTCTGACAAGGACAACAACCTCTGATTCACCCTACCGCAAATTGGGTCTTATTTCAGCACATCCACAAATTATAAACACAAAGCAACATTCTCTTCATCGACCGTTCATGACTTTCAACTCCATGTTTCCTAAGTATCACTAAGTCTTCCTAAAACTCAACAAGGAGTGTAGCAGACGATCTTCGAGTAAAATGACTGTATTAGGGTAATCATTTTCAAATTGATGGAAACTAGCTACTGTTTCTGGTACCTGTTTAGCTTTTACATAATTGATTAATAAAATTAATAGAGAACCCCAAATAGCTGAAGAGAATCATTCATGTGAAAAAATCTGATATCAATTCCAAAAACTTTTTTCATGAAAGGAAACAAAAACCTAATACAATTGAGAATGAACAAAGAGAACTTTTGTTTGAAAATGACAAAGTTGCAAAATGGTGGCAACTATCTTTTGAAATACTTTACGAAAGACAGGAAATATGTGATGAGAATGAATCACTATATGAATATAAAGAAACCAGGAATGATAAATATAGTTCTATTTTCTGATGAGGAGTTTATGAAGACTTGAAGAAAGCTCAGCAATCTGCTGCCTCTGAGATCATGCGTAATCTGCTGATGGTCGATGCTTTCTTCTGGACTTTACCCAACAGATGTAATGAATGTTTAGGTGTGGAGCCTCACACATGGGAACATTATTCCAGACCAGATTGTTGTGCTCTGTAAAAAATCATGAGCTGTGAATGCGTGGAAAACTGCTTAGCCTTTAAAAGAAAACTGAGTTTGCATAAGCAGATTCAGCAATGGCGGACACATGATCGAGCCAGCAAACTCTGTATCAACTGTGATACCGCTTACATTCACGTTTTGAGTATAGGTGACATGCAATGCTGTTGTGGCGGTATATTTGTTTTTTTTTGCCAAGATGGGACTACCTGATACAATTTTTTTTATGAGCGCTTCACAGGAATAGGCATGAGGTAGCTGTTCACTCGCTCCTTGAAGAGGGCCCAAATTGTAAGATGTTGGGAAGATTTTGGATGGCAGCGAGTTCCACAGCTCACCGGCCCTGTGAACGAAGGAACTCTTATAGAGAGAGGTTCGAGGCGTCGTTAAATGTACCGCCATATGATGAGAACTACTTGCCAGCCTAGTGTTCCGCAAAACATGAGTTTTCCCGTAACAAGGTCTTTCAGCTATTTGGAGCATCTTTCGTGAAAGTATCTGTAAAAAAGAGAAAGGTCAGCAACTTGTCTTTTAAGAGCCAGTGGTTGGAGATCGCAAATGATCTCCGGGTGTTTGATGAGGCGCACAGCCCGTTTTTGCACACTATCCAACATCCGCAATGTTTGGGCGGAGATCCTCGTACATGGAAACAATGTTCCAAAGCAGATCGAATAGGCGACTCATATAGAAGCAACAGCTGAGATGACGTTAAATATCGCTTGGCTCTGAAAAGAAAACTAAGTTTAGCTAATGTCGACTTAGCTATTGCTGATACATGTTCATGCCAGCAAAACCCGGAGTTGATCGCTATTTCGAGAAGGTGCATCGAATCTTTGGATGCAATTTGTTGGCCTTGCATCATTAGAGGAGGTTCTCCAGCGGGAACCTTTATAGAAAAGGTAATTGCTCGCGATAAAACTAACCAGGTTCAACTGACCAATCTCGGATATCCTCTGTAAGTTAGAGTTTAAGTTATTAATTCGTTGACATCTCTGACGATGAGATTCCGCAGCCGTAATCGGCCGCAGACTACTAAAAGACAAAACAAGGGTACAATCATCTGAAGATCTGGTTCTCTGTAGATGACAGAAGATTGTTTATCTGCAAGAGAAACAAGGTTTGCGAATGAATGGATCCCTGAGGTACTCCTTCTTGCAACAGGAAGCAATCAAATGTTATACCGTCCACCACAACTACAAACCCTATCGAAGGCTTTAGAGATGTCGAAGGCTATAGCTCTAGATTCCCCATATTTTTCCATCGTTGATGTACAAACATGGGTGACGTAAGCGAGCAGATCTCCTGTCGATCTTTGCCTGCGAAAAACATACTGTAAGGTCGTTAATCATTTATGACTCCCTCCATCACTGTGGACATAATGGGAAGAAGTGCAACCGGGCGGTAGTTTTGGGGTAAGGACTTCTTTCCTTTCTTTGTGATCTGTTGAATTCTTGCTATTTTCCAGCTGCTAGGTAAAATCAGGCTTCCATAAGAAATCTGAAACAGACGGTTAAGAATGGGTGCCAGATCGGGAGCACACTTACTCAGGACGATTGGTGGTATTTCATCTAGACCAACTGCCTTCTTGCAGTTCAGCTGCTCGAGAGCCCGTCTCACAGTGCGGACTCTGAACTTGATTTCTGCCATTTGTAGGTGGAATGTTCGGTAGTAGTGCGTTAGATGAATCCAGCACAGAATTCTTTGAGAACAAGAGAACAAAGAGATCGAGATATAATAAACGCAGCAAAGTTTTACATGATCTGAGCTCCATATTGTTCCTGGCAAGCTGTTATTACAGCTTCTGTCTCGACCTTAAGGTTTGGTTAGATCTACTGGTGTTTACCCAGTAGATCTAACTCTGCTACTTCTACTATCTGTCCGTGCAGTTTGCCTTACGTAATTTTTTCATTTGTTCTGCTTCCTTTTTAATTTCAACTATACTTGCATTATTTCTACTACTTTTGTTTCAGATTCGCCTAGGTGCTGGGCTTTCATTAGTCTTTCAATCTCAGACAAAAATTTGTATAACACATTGAGATTTAAAATATTTCTTAACTTAATTGGATACATCTGTATCACAAAGATTGTCCCGTTTCTATATACCATTTTGACCATTATTTTTTCTTTCAGGTAAGCATGTATATGAATGGAATGAGTAAATTGTTAACCAGATCTGTGGTAAGTTTTTATTTATTGTCATACTTCTTCCTGTGAAGTAAATTGTTAATACAGTCTCCTTTTGTTACTGCTAATTGTGCCAATGCACGATAAGCTGATTTTTCAAATTTGGAAACAGAAAATTAAGTCTTCGTCAGACAGAAAGCAAATAGTTCTTTTTATTTTGTTTCTTACGGTTTTCTTTGTGAAGTATCGAAATTAACTGTCCCCATTCTGATATCTGAACTCAATGACATGCTCTGTTAGTATCTTTGTCGGTGTGAATCCTCAGCCGTTATAGGATGCTGACTAGCAAATGAGGACATCAGGGTGGAATCTTCCGCTAACCCAAATACTCTGTTTTTGGTGGAGTGGAGCAAATCACCACGCACGTTTCAGGACAGTCCCTATGCGATTAATTTATTCTTCAAGTCTGCGGGCCAAAGCCTGTCGAAAGCCTTTGAGATACCAGGCGTAATGGCTCTCGATTCGCGATACTTTTCGTTTGTTGATATCCACAAATGCATATGCAAAGTAGGCAAGAAGGTCACCAGTAGATTGTTGTCTACGGAAATCGTATTGTCGACCAGTAACTCGAGATATTTTATGAACTTATCATTTATCACTATTTCCATAACTTTCGACATGGAGGCAACAATGTGATTGGACGATAATTTTGGGAAAGACACTTCTTTCATTTCTTTGGAATCAGTTGTACTCTAACAATTTTCCAACACTCCGGAAAGGTGTGGGTCTCATAAGAAAACTGAAACTGATGATTAAGAACTGGTGATAACTCTGTAGCACATTCGTTCAAAATAGTTGTTGATATTCCATGAAGACCTACTGCTTTCATATAGTTCAGTTTTTCAAGAAGAGCCTTAACGTAAGCACCCCCCAATTTCATTTCAGACATATTCGATTGAACATGTTGGATGATTGGTGGCACTGCTTTAGCTAATGATGTGATAGAACCGTCATCTTTAATCAAAGGCGGAAAGGATGAATCGCAAAAGTAGTTGCTGACTACCTTCGCCATAGACCAGAACTCACGAGTTCCTCTGGGCTGCTTCGAGAGTCTATTTCTAATTCTTTCATTGAAGTAGGTTTTCGCTTCGTCAATTGTTGAGCTACAAACGCACATATTCAGCTTTAGTTTCATCTGTTGGATTTCTGTTTCAGTTCATATGAGCTCTGTTTTTAACTGTGACAGATTTGGTGAACCGAGATATTTGTACGAATATAAGTTCAGAATGTAGAGGTCCATGCCTGCAAAAATAACTTCTTTTTATATCAAAGTAATATAGTGATTTTCTGCACCTCTTCATTTGTGATTCGTAGTCGTGTTTGTTTATGACCACTGTTGCGTTCTCTTTGTCCGCGGGAATATATATATATATATATATATATATATATATATATATATATATATATATATATATATATATATATATATATATATCTTTTAAAAAGATGATTTCTTGAGTCTCGCCATTCTGCAGTTATTTTGAATAAGCCAAGGAATGGAAAGATGGAGAGAGCACTTTAAGTTGCCAAACATAAAGGAAAGCTAACAAGGAAGAAACAGTATTCAGAATATAGATGATTCAATTGAATCGATTGAGGAAGGGAAAGAAATTAACTCAAAGAAGTGGAAGAAGCAATCAAGAGATTTAAAATTGATAAAACAACAGAATATGAAAATATGGCACCAAAGAAGAACAATAACAAAACGGAACAGCTCCTGAGAGAATAAGCAGAATAGTTCCAGTGCTGAAGAAACGAAACAGCAGTTACTGACCAAATCATAGAAAAATCACACTATTGAGCATTAATTCTCTACAGTAGAAGAAATCGTGGATACCAAACTGAGACAAATAACTGAATAACAAATTGGGAAACCGCAGACTGGATTCAGGAAAGGAAGAAGTGTTCAGGATGATACCATTACCATCAACCAGCTTATAGAGAAGAACACATTGAAGAATGAGGAAATATTCATGGCTTTCTTTGATCATTAATGGATTTTACTCTCCTGTTGGAATACCGAGAAGAGTGGTATGCGAAAGTCTAAGGAGAAGAGTAGAATTGGATTATGAACTGAAGAGATGTATCAGATGCTTATATACAGCTAAAAGATATAATTTAATATCTGAAAATTTGATATCGGACTCATTTTCATTAAATGAAGGGGTCAGGCAGGGAGGAGTATTGAGTTCACTGTTATTGTTATGGGCGATATAATGGAAGTACTGAAGAGGAAGAAGAACATCACATTAGTCAAAGAAAACTGCCATTTCGAATTTCACAGCGTTTGCTGACGATTAGACTACCGAAAAGAAGCTTCATGATCATTTGAAAGTACGGACAGTTGAGTTGATAAAGAAAAATGAGCATTACCTTGGAGAAACAAAAGTATAGCTGAAAAGAAAGAATTATGAACAAGAAAACCACGTCAAAGTCAAGAGGTCAAGATAATTTTCACTGTTTTCTTTGATTATCGCGGTGTTGTTCACTGGGAATTCTTTCCAGTTATTACCTGAGCGTAATGCAGCGTTTGAAAGAGCAAATTCGTCAATAATTCACAATCTCACAAAGCTATCATTGAGAATGAATTTTATACCAACAACTCAACAAATACCATCGGACAACCACCGTATTCACCTGATAGGGCTCCGATCGACTTCTCTCTTTTTCCAGAAGTCCAATTGCCACTTGGAGGTACCCGTTTTGAATTTATAGAGGACATAAAAGAGAATTCGCTGTGAGAACTGAATTCGATTCTAAAAGAAGCGTTTGAAAAAAAAAGTGGCACACTTTGAAGGCGATACAATAAATTTGGATGAAAAAGAAATGTTGGGTGTTTCATTGTTCAATTTCTGGTACTTTTTTGACAGAATGTAAAATGTTTTTCAGATGTAGTACTCGATATTGAACTTATTCAGAGAGGGAGAGAGATAAGTAGTAGAATAAAAACATCCGTATTCAAGGCTTTCGATTTGTCCTCAACTGTGATTGCGAAAGCTGAATTCTATGTAAGACACAAAAAGCAAAATACTAGAAGAGAAAAGTACAGGTTATCGAAATGAAGTACAAATAACATGGAGAGACCAACTGGCGAACAAAGATATACGAAATTCATTGGAAGAAAAATCTGTCTTGGAAGCTATCGAAAGACACGAGCTAGGATGGTATCCATGGTGAGAATGAGTGAAATGCTTATGGGAAGATGTCTTCAAACGGAACACATCGGTATTTCTAATAATTTTTAGACTGCAACAGGAATTAGATGAAATGTGAAATATTTCTAACATTCATTTTCGGGAATTTCATCCACATCACTTCTTGAAATTACCCGCGCACCACTGTCCAAATCTCAGCCTGCTTGATTATAGTTTTTAGCGGGACAGACTCATTAACTCTCTTATTGATAATGACGTGCGTCGGTCCGAAAAAAAATGAGGTGAACCTTCGAAGTTTCATGAAGGCATTTTTACGGCACACAAAAACAGATCGATCAGCAATTTTCCCCATTTCTTGAAATAGAACGTAGCTGATTCGACCCTGATTATCCGTGGTTTTTCGGGCGTTTCACCTCGTCGTTTTTTGGGCGGTTACGAGAAGGCGGCGTATCAAAATATTAGTTGACCGCGGCTGAACCAGAAACCATATTATATATTAGGCACGCCGGTCTACGTTGATAGAAAGTTTTGGTCCCGAGGAAGAAGTTGGGATTACCTAAGGCAACTAGATTACGTCGAATTCTTCGAAGCTTTAATCGGTATAAGAGAGAATATATATAGTGCGCACTTTGATACCAATAAATTCAGTGAAATATTTTCCATTAAGTTTCATTCTTAGTTTTTGGGATGTAGAATATTTGTCACGTTTCTATTCAGGGTAAAACGGTGTAATGCGGTCCAACTACGGTAACTGCTGGTTTACAACGCGTTCAAACAATTTGTAGCCACCGTGCAATAGGTGGCGCATAGGGTTTTACTGTCTCATTCACATTGGCAGAGTATGTGGTTCCTCTTCAAAAATAATTGAAAATAGTGAAAATTGGCCATTCATTTCTCGCTAATTCGAGGTGAGGCATATTCCCCTTGCATCATCATCATCATCTGTCAACCATCCTAGTCCACTGCTGAACATAGGTCTTCCTCAACGATCTCCATTCCTCGCGATTTTGGGCCGGATTTATCCAGTTCGTACACACTCGCTTGATATCGTCTTTCCAACGAGCTGGTGGACGTCCTCTACTTCTGTGAGCTTCATCTCTGGGACGCCACTCCAAAAGACGCTTTGTCCATCTACCGTCCGTGGTTCTTGCTAGATGATCGGCCCAGTTCCACTTTAAATTAGCAACTCTCTCGAGAGCATCCTGGACTCTAGTTCGTTGGCGTATGATATGATTGGGAATTCTGTCCCGTAGTGTTATGCCTAACATAGCTCTCTCCATATTACGCTGAGCAACACATATTTCATTAGCTGATTTCTTTGTTAGGGTCAGGGTTTCTGCACCGTACGTCAAAACTGGTAAAACGCATTGATTGTATACTTTACGTTTCAAACAAATCGGTATCTCTGATTTGAACAGATTTCTCAGTTTTCCAAATGCAGCCCATGTCAGCCTTATTCGCCTTCCTATTTCTGTTGTTTGGTTGTCTCTGCCTATAGTTATCTCATGCCTCAGATATTTGTATGAAGTTACTTGTTCAACAATTTCACCATAGATGGAAACTGGTTGGCTTGGTACTAAGTTGGTCATCATCTTAGTTTTCGACATATTTATCTTCAATCCGATTTTACTGGATTCCTTTGACAACTGCAAGAGCATCTCATTTGCATCATCTAATCTGTTTGCTATAATGACGATGTCGTCGGCGAAACGAAGATGACTTAATCGCTCACCATCCACATTTACTCCCCTCTGATCCCATTCCAATTGCTTGAACATATATTGCAATAGGTTTATGAACAACTTCGGGGAAATAGTTTCACCCTGTCTTACTCCACGTCCGATCCTGAATTTTTCTGTAGAATTGTGAAGGCACACTTGTGAAGTGGCATGCTCATACATATATTCAATGATGGCAGTGTATCTATGATCTATTCTACAGTCAGCCAACGCTTTAAGCATAATCGCCTGTATCACGGTATCGAAGGCTTTCTCGTAATCCACGAATATGAGAACCAGAGGCAAGTTGTATTCTATGCTCTTTTCAATAAAAGTCTTGAGAGTTTGCAGATGATCATCAACACCAAATGTTGCCCGAAATCCGGCCTGCTCTCGAGGTTGGTAGGTGTCCAGTTTGTTTGTGAGGCGCTTTGTTATTATTTTGGTGAAGAGTTTGTATAAGTGCGATAGAAGGCTTGTAGGTCTATAGTTCGAGAGATTTGTGGGGTCTCCTTTCTTGTACATAATTATTATTATAGCATTATGCCAAGACTCTGGTACTTTTGCTTCAGCTAAACATTTATTGAAAAGTTTCGTTATCTCACGAATCAGATTTTCACCGCCTATCTTCAAAGCCTCCGCAACTACTCCATCTTCCCCTGGAGCTTTGTTGTTTTTCATATTTGATAGTGCCTTTCGGACCTCATCAGCTGTTATTTCTGGGAGGTCCTCCGAACCCTGATTCATACATGAGGTATACGATTGTCTTCCTCGTTCTCGCGATTTAGGCTTCGATACAAATTGGAGTAAAAGTCCTCGACAACCTTCACTATTTCGGCTCTATTTGTTATAATTGAACCATATGGATCCATTAGTTTGTGAATGTTACGTTTTCCCATTGAAGTCGTCCGTCGTAGTACCTTCATGCTTTTATTTTGTTCTATAGTTTGAACTGCCAAGCTTTTATTATGCTGTCGGGAGTCCTTCCTAAGTTGGCGAGATATCTCGCGGTTAAGTATTTTCAGTTCTTTCTTGCCTGCTGTGTCCTTGCTTAATAGTTCTCTTCTGGTCTTCATCATGCATTTCGTTGTCTCACTGATTCTTTCCTGTTTCCTGTTGAAAGTGCTACAATGCTTTCCTAGCAAATGTTAAAAGATTATGACCTGGTAATAAAATGTCATTTGTTTTTTCCAATTTCAAAAGGTAATGGTAAGGAAGTATCTAAGGAGGATCACGCATGCTTAATGGACAACTTAATAGAAAAGAAAATTTATTGTTTAGTGACAAAATACAATGTATGTATGTGCACACGTCATTTTCAGTAGGAAATTACGAAGAAGTCATTTCAAAATTTTCATGAAGTAGGGAAACTAGTAAAAAAATCACAGACCTATAGTATAAACACAAGACGAATCACATTTTAAACGTTTGCATCATTATAAGAATGTTTCAATAAAATTTTTCGTATTTCAACCTCAAAATTCTCTAAAGGCACATTTCTAAATCTTAAAGGCAATTTATTATTAAATTTAAGTGACAAGTAAATTGGTCCATTCTGCGAGTTACTCAATCTGAGGAAAGGAATATGAATGTCTGATTTTTATCTAATGTCATAATTATGATGATCACTATTCAACTTTAGGGTTTCCAAATGTTTGTGTGCATATACAAGGCACTCAAAACTAAAGAGACAAGGGAGAGTCATAACTCCCAACTTGACAAAAAAGTTCTTACAACATTCTCTATATTTGAGATTGTCAAGAATCCTGATTGCACGTCGTTGTAATCTGAATATTCTGGAGAATTCGCTACAGTTTCCCCAAGCTATTAGGCAATACTTCAAGTGAGATTCGCAAAGGCCATGATAAGCTACCTTTAAAATATGATTAGACACAGAGGTGGCAATTTTTTTCAAAACAAAGATATTTCTACTGATCTTCCTGGCCAACTGATCAAAGTGAACATCCCAGGTAAGCTTTGTATCCAAGTAAATACCCAGAAATTCAACACTTGAGTTTTCAAAACCATGTCTCAGTCCAAAAATCATATGTTCAGTGTTGTCGTCATTCACGCGCAAGCCATTTACCGAAAACGACTCCAAGACTGTGCCGTTCCAAACATCTCCTCCGCTTCCCCAAGGCCGCCGCAGTCAACAGAGACAGTGGTGTCATCAGCAAATAGTACACATAGACAATTGGCCAGATAACGAGGATGATCATTAATAAATATGATAAATAATAAAGGCCCCATAATTGGTCCTTGAGGTACCCCGATGGTGACAGGCTCTCTATCCGACCAACTGCCATTCGCGAACACTACCTGTGGCCTCTGTGATAAAAAATAATGTACAAGTTTCCCACTGTCATTATCAAAACCATAGCGACCCAGCTTCCACAAAAGATCTGAATGAGAGACACAGTCGAACGCCTTGGACAAATCCAGAACAAGGACAGCGAGTACAACCCCTTCTCAAAACAATCAACGGTATTGTTTAGAAATTCGATCACAGCATCAGCGGTTCCGCGCTTCTTCCTAAAACCATACTGTGCATTGGAAAACAGACTATTGATCTCAAAGTATTCCAGAATCTGATTGAACATTTTCTCTAAAATTTTTGAAAAATAGGCACAAGAGAAATCGGTCTGTAATTGGCTACACCATTTACGTCACCTTTCTTGTGTAGACGAACTGTCTTCAAAATCTTCCGGCATTCAGAAAAAACTCCCCGTGCAATACATCTGTTTATCAACACTGTGAGTGAGTATATTATGTTATTTATACTTTTTTTAACTAATATGGTAAATGGATCATAGTGATCTCTTCACATAGTATTTTTCAAACATCTAATTGTATCTCTCATAGTATTAAATCTTACTTCCCTGAATGAGAACTTTGTAATAGTGATAATTTCTTTTGAAAGCAGATCACTACTACTCAGGTTATTTGGGGCAATTGAGTTTAAAATTTCATGTGGTATAGATGTAAAATAGCTGTTGTACCCATTAGCTTTGATACTAGATTTTGTTTTTATCTTGGGAATATTTCTTTTAGAATTAATTAAACCCCACATCGACTTAGCTTTGCTGAAAGAATTGAGAATTTTATTATCATTATATCTAATTTTTGCCTGATTTATTTCCAATTTGTATCTCACTCTAAGCCGAACCCTCAAGAGTCTAAGATTATCTGTTTTATATCTGTCAATAAGCTCTGAAACCAAATTCAGCTGATCAAGAATATCCCTCAGTTCCTGTATGTACCAATTTGATCTGGAATTGCAATCGCTGCACTAAACCTCCTTCTCAGGAAATGTCTGTTCATACGATTCAACAAATTAATCATGGAATGCATGAAAAGTATCGTTAACACTGATCATCACGTATAAAGTCCCAGTTCAGGTTCTCTAATTTGGAATGAAAATTATTAAAACCCTGTTGTATGAGTGGCCTGAACCTTTCTGTTGATCTAGCGTACCCTGGAATGTCAAAGCTGACCATCTGTGCCCTGTGATCTGAAAACTCACATTCAAAGACTTCTGCTTTTTCACAAACAGGAGAATAATTCAGAAAAATATTGTCCAAACAGTTTGGACCTCTAGTTGGTTCATAAATTAATGGATGGTATCCAAAAGAGTTGAGTAAATTGCACAATGCACCAGCATTCTTATCCGCAATATTATTAAAATGAACATTGAAATCACCACATAAAGCAACTTTAGTAGAAACATTGATTTTTTTTTAAAACCTATTCAAGAATTTGTAAAAACACATTAAAATCACCATCTGGTGAGCGATAAAGACATATTACAACTATGTTCAAATTTTTTAAAAGTACAACTGAAAGTTCACAATGCAACTCACATGAATATGAGTAATTTGTTCTAAAACGAGGAAATAGTTGTCTTTACATAAAACAGCAACTCCTCCTTGCCGAAAAGAGGAGCGACCATATGAGAGGAGCGACCATATCAGAGGAGCAACCATATGAGAGGAGCGACCATATGAGAGGAGCGACCATATGAGAGGAGCGACCATATGAGAGGAGCGACCATATGAGAGGAGCGACCATATGAGAGGAGCCACCATATGAAGCTCTCATCACTAAGAAATCGATATTAACAGAGCCAGGAGGTATTTTGGTATCCCCTCAAGAGCGCTTCGAAGACATTTACCTATCAGGTGCAGGAAAAGGTCCTCTAGTAAGAGTTCAATACTTGGGTACTGCACATGAAGAGAGAATGGTTTATCCCCAGACAACAGTGACGTTGAAGCAATAGCTCATTTAGTTGCAGAAAAATTAGACATAAAGCATCGTTTTTTGAAAGAAAAGCGTAGTGCATGCAAAGATTGGTTTCATGCTTTCATCCGAAGAAATAAACAATTAGCGCTGCGGAAATCTGAAGGCTTAGCTAAAGCTCGTGCCCAAGTAATGAACAGTATAGATGATTTTTATAAGATCTTATGAATAATTCTAGAAGACAACAAATCAATGGATAAATCCGGTAAAATTATCAACGTTGACGAAACTGGTATCCAAGTAAATAATAAACTTGGCAAAGTTCTTGCTACAAATAGTTCTAAAGAAGTTTATTTACTAACAAGCTCTGAAAATGTGAAAATATAAGTGTAATAGTTGGCTTCAGTACGGAAGGATATTTTATGCCATCCGTTTTTTTTTTTTGAAGATAAGAACAGAAAACCAGAGTTCCTACAGGGCTTACTACTCAGCTCTGACGTATATAGAAATAAAAAATCTCATACATTAGCAGTGAACTCTTTTACAAGTGGTTTACTGAACACTTTTTACCCAAAAAAGGCATTGACACAACTTTACTAATATTAGATGGACATTGGCGCATAGCAATGCAATTAGCTTGCATCTAGATAGAGTTTTTGACTCATATAAACCATTTTTCAGTAAAGAATCTAAATGATAGATGACCACTCACAAAGAAAGGAAACTTTTTTTTGCGCGCTTTCCAGAAATAGGCGAACCTGTTACACCACATGACTGAGAAGAATTGAGTTGTGTCTGTTTAGTCGCTTCTTGAAGATGGCCAAATTGTAGGATGTTGGTAAGATATTGGACGGAAACGAGTTCCACAGCTCACCGGCCCTATAAACAAAGGAATTCTTATAGAGAGGGTCGCTAAATGTACCGCCATATGATGAGATTTCCTTGCCAGTCTAGTATTGCGACATAACATGAGTTTTCCGGAACAAGGTCTTTCAGCTCCTTGGAGCATCTTCCGTGGAAATATCTTTTAAACAGAGAAAGATCAGCAACTTGTCTTTTGAGAGCCAGCGGGTGGTCTCCGGGTGGTCGATGAGGCTCACAGTCCGTTTCTGCACACTATCCAACATCTGCAACGAATATTTGGATGTAGCTCCCCATACATGGGAACAATATTTCAAAGCAGGTCAAATCTGCGCCTTATAAAGAAGCAACAGCTGAGATGACGTGAAGTATCGCTTGGCTCTGAAAAGAAAACTAAGTTTAGCTGATGCAGACTTAGCTATTGCTGATACATGTTCATGCCAGCAGTATCCGGAGTTGACTGTTATTCCGAGAAGGTGCATCGAATCTTTGGATGAAATTTGTTCGCCTTGCATCGTTAGAGGACGTTCTCCAGCGGGGATCTTTCTAGAAAACTTAGTTGTTTGCATCTTGCTCGTGTTAAAGCTCACCAGGTTCAATTGAACCCACTCCGATATCCTCTTTAAGTCAGAGTTTAAGTTATTGATTTGTTAACATCTCTGACGCTGAGATTCCGTAGCTGCAATCGGCAGCAGACTACTGAAAAACGAAACGAGGTTACAATTGTCTGCAAAACCGAAGATCTGGTTCTCTGTAGATGATAGAAGATCGTTTATCTGCAACAGAAACAAGGTTGGCGAAGGAATGGATCCCTGAGGTATTCTTGCTTGCAACTGGAAACAATCAAATGTTATACCGTCGACCACAACTTGTATTGATGTATTTGAAAGAAAGCTACTTATCCAATCCAGCAATTTTTCGGGAAGCCCATATGCAGCAAGTTTATTCAACATAGCCTCATGCCAAACCCTATCGAAAGCTTTAGAGATGTCGAGGGCTATTGCTTTAGATTCCCCATGCTTTTCCATTGTTGATGTACAAATATGAGTGACGTAGGCTTATTATTATAAATTGTTTCTGCAGCACCAAGTATTTTCAAATAAATTTTTCAAGGCCCTACACTATATGCGCTGTTTGTCCGAACTATTCATTTATCTCCAAAGTTATAACGGTGAAGAGTAATAAACTTCATGTCCATACTTTAACTAATTCTGTACTTATATCCACATTTCTGTACTCAGATTTAGTACTACAAGTTATGCCTGTTCACTTCCGCTCACGTATAAGCATACTAAACACTAAATTCCCTGTTATCTAGCCGCCATGACCCTCGAAGAAACCTTCCATTGAATCCTACCAGAAATGCTGAATATGCATCAGACACACTGCCCATTCAATCGTTTCCTACATAATTCTCGAAGAATCTTAATAGCACCGCATTTGGATCTCTTATTGCCGATGCCCAAGAAGTTAATCTCAATTTTAATTCCATGGTATGGGTCAACTGGTCATGGCGAACATAACCTTTACACAGGGAAATTATTTGTTTGCTTTCAAATACCTTCTAGACGAAGATAATTTTGTGAAAATATCTCATTTGTTCATTGAATTGACATATGGGTCTAAAAATCCCTGGACTCATCAATAAAAATACAATTTTTTGTGAAAAATAAGTGCGAAAGATTTCGCGAGATGATTTCTCATCATTTTTTTACGAAAAGTTCCACTGAACGCAAACGGTTCGTTACCGAAATACTAGGAGTTGAAATCTTCAAATTTTCTCAGTTTTTTTCTTATGATTACTACAGTTTTTCAGATACTTAGTTCGAATTCGGCACATAGGTGTCTTTTTGAAATCTACATAATCAGATGATAGAAACCATTATGAAAATATACAGGGTGGTACTACCACTACAGCTTTCTTCAATAGCCTCAGGCAGTTCGAATTTTTTTTTCATTTTTAATTAATTTCTAATCGTTCTTTTCTCCTGCATTTTTTCCGTATCTTAACACAGTTTTTGTGTAAGGTTAAATAGTACTACTAAGAAATAATTCTCGTTTTATTCAATGTATGATAATAAAGACTGATTAAAATCACTTAAATATGTTTAATTTATATATATATATATATATATATATATATATATATATATATATATATATATATATATATATATATATATATATATATATATATATATATTTATGGCTGTCGTTTCCCAAATTGACCATACCTGATCTTAATATCTGGTTGTATCCTTCTGTTCGTTAATTTTCCTTCAATGTCGTTTTCACATTTTCTAGGTCCTCTCTTCTTAACCTCATTTTTAATCCTGTCCAATAATGTCGAACCGCAGCATCTCCTCCAGTAAGCCATTTTCGAAGCTAATAACTTTCCAGACAACTGGTCGTTCAGTACCCACACTTCCGAGCCATACGTTATTGTTGATTCTATCAAGGTCTTATAAATATTCCTTTTCGTCATTTCACTCAAATTTTGTTCCACAGAATTAAATGTAGCGCCTTAGTCATATTCCTTCCTTTTCCTATCTTTCGTAGTATATCTTTTTCATCTTATATCGTCACTCCAAGGTAGTTGTATTGCTATCCTTTATCTGTAGCCAAATCTTCTCCCTCCCTGCCTATCACCATGTATTGTGTTTCTTTAAGATTTATTTTCTGGCCCCATTTGTCGTACTTGTCTATCGGTTTGTTCATCATGTAAGTCATATCTTGTTTGTTTTCTGCTAGGAGAATTTGGTCGTCAGATCAATTAACTATCCGACTATTTCTGCTTAAAAAAAGTCGCAAGCCCGTCAAGACAGTTCCTTCGTTCCTTGGCAGCACCTGGACCCTATACACCAGGTCCAACACCTTTTGTACTTTTGAAGTCGTCTATGTTCCAACAGGGGCCCTCAAGTAGACGGTCCTTGGAGCTGTTCTATTCCTGTCTGCTAGGAATGATGTTGGTTTTGGGTATTGTTATGTTAGACTTCATACTCAGCATCTTGTTGTCGATTTGATACTGTAAAGTGCCTGACACAAAGTCGAATATACTTGTTCCATTTCGGGAAAGGTGATGGAATCTGTAGGTAGCCATTATTACTGGCCATCCAATCACTGGATGAAGGAGGGCAAGGCCCTGTATCAGTTCCGTGGTCGTAAGGGCTGCAGACCGTTCTCAGCAATTCAAAGAGCCTGAGTTGTGATTGCTTCTCAAGACTCTATAGCCACGAAACAATATATATAGAAGCGGCCGATTTAAAAAGTTGGTTCGAAGTGCATCCAAACCACTCTCTCAGGTTCCTCAGCCATGAGATTCTTCTCCTTCCTATACTTCGTTTTCCCTGTATTTTGCCTTGGATAATCAGTTGTAGGAATTTATATTTTTCACCTCTCATAATATGGCCCAGATATTTCAATTTACGTTTCTTGAGTGTGTTAGCAACCTCTCTTTCCCTGCCTTTGCGTCTCTGAACTTCTGCATTTGTTACTCGATCCATCCATGATATTCTAAGAATCCTCCTATACACCCACATTTCAAATGCTTCAATCTTTTTAAGAATTGCGGCATTCACTATCGATGCTTCCGCTCCATAAAGGAGAGTAGAGAAAACATAACATTTAGCTAAACGATGTTTTAATGCTATACTTAGATCTTTACTACGAAAAACTTTGTCCATTTTTATGAAGTTGGCTCGGGCTTTTTCTATTCTTATTCTTATTTCTTGGGTGTATTCATTTGTGCTGTTCACCATTGATCCAAGGTAAGTATATTGCTCCACTCTTTCTACATTTCTGCCGTTTATAGTTAGACTAACATTTACTGGATTGTTCTTTGAGATTACCATGAATTTTGTCTTTTTTATGTTTAGTGATAACCCATATTCCTCACTGTAAGTAGATACTCTGGTCATTAGTCTCTGCAGAGCTTCGATACTCTCCGCTAAGATTACTGTTTCGTCCGCATATCTTATGTTGTTTACCCGTGTTCCACCAACTGTTATCCCACATTCTTCGTTTTCCAGAGCTTTCTTAAGTATTTTTCAGCATATGCATTGAAGAGTGTCGGCGATAGAACGCATCCCTGTCTTACCCTCGTTGTATTTCAATTTCTTCTGATGTGTTGTTGTCCATGCATATTATAGCTTTTTGCTTATAATAGAGATTAGTGATGATCTGTACTTCTCTACTATCTAGATGTTTTGATTTAAGGATGTCTATCAGTTGATCATGACGAACCTTGTCAAAGGCTTTATTATAGTCTATGAAACACGCATAGACCACTTTGTTGACATCGAGACACCTTTGAGTCAACACGTTGAATGCGAAAAGGGCTTCGCGGGTTCCCAATCCCCTTCTGAATCCAAATTGAGTATCGCTTATATCCATATCAAGTTTATGGTATATTCGATTATGGATAACCTTGAGGAGCAGTTTGAGAGTGTGTGACATCAGACTGATTGTACGATGATCACTATATTCTCTAGCATGTGGTTTTTTTGGTAAGCAGATGAAAGTAGATACTAACCATTGGAATTGGTAAAGAAGCGTAAACTCAAGAGTTTTGTTTTGTTTCACAACTCTATATATACACTATTGATGTATCAGCAATGATCCAGGGTTCCTTCTACCTGCTCTCTTTAATCTTATTAAAGATTTCTTATGATTTCCTGTTGCTTCTAATTGTCCTGAATTCACACTTGACTAATATAGTAGGAAGCTTGATATGTTTTGAATGTTCATCCTATCTACACACTGTGTATTCCTCCCATCCTGTTTTGACTCACATCAAAGTTGACGTTATGTCATATTTCATATAGTTTTCCAATTCATTGTTGCTCTCTTTTTTCTTCGAATAAATAAATGAAAAGCGATACGGTGATAGGTTGCTACTTACATCTATAGACAACGTTGTTGAATAGGTGCTTGCACAGCTAACTGACTTGGTCTTATATGAAATTTTTCAAAAATTTGTGCTGGAAGAACTTCGATAGACTCGAAATTGGTCCACATTCCACGTTTTTCTCGGAATCATACTCTAACAGAAGATGTTTCGCGAGTTCAAGTGGCGAATCGTTGCTTCAGTTACCACGTTTTTCTGGGAGTGGTCGTGTATGGTCAATTGTAGTGTTCCGCATTTCTCTTTCATTTCGTTTCTCAACTTCGCAGCCATCATTGTAAACGCTTTAAATTAACGGGCTGGCCATAAATTGACCGAATCGTAGAATTATATCTTGTGCATGTGGATTCTAATTACATCTTTTTATTGCGTAACGGACATGTGTGTAACTACTCGGCAGAAATCAGCGGCCAATCTAGTGGGAAATTGAACGCTTTGGTCATGTCGGATGGATTCTTGCGAGACGTGAATGTGTGAACGAGTTGAGACAATATTTCTTGATACTAAGATTACTCTCACATGAATTATACAACATACATTCTGTCGAAAAAAGTACTGGGAATCAGACAATAAAACACAAAATATTTATTTTTCAACCAAATTTATTGTATCGCCTTCAAAGTAGGCCAGTTTTCGACGAATTTGCTTTATCAAACGCCGCATAACACTTATGTAATATTCTTTATTTACCATCCGAACTTCTGATAAGAATTCCGAATGCACAACACCCCGATAAGCAAAGTCAACATTACCTTGACTTTTGATCGACTTTGACGTGGTTCTTCCGGTTTTGGTTCAGTTCCAAGGCGCCATTCCGAAGCTTGTTGACTGTTTTCCATGTCAAACTCATAAACTCATGTCTCATCACTAGTTACAATGCGTTTCATGAATGTGGGGTCGAAATTAACTCGTTCTAGCATGTTTTCAGCAACTTTTTCGCGATTCAATTTTTGAAGAAAATTCAGGTCGTGAGACACAAAAAGTTCATTACATATCTCTTTCAAACTTGAATGACGATTTTCAGCACCATTTCTTTACTTTGTCGATGTGAACTTCAGTTTATGATGTTGATGACCGACCAGAACCAAGCAAGTTTTCCACCATATCTCGGCCGCTGTTGGATACACTGTATCACTCATATTCACGTGTTTTTGATTAAGTTGATAACAGTTACGAATGTTAAATTTACGATACCAGTTAGGAGTGAAGTGAGGATAAAATTAAATCATAGTAGTGACAAGACAACTATGAAATTTATTCATGTGAAGGGTATTGTCCGACTTGCACCATGTTTATAAGACTGCTAATAATAAACTGATAAGAAAATTACTTAAATGCTGTTCTAATATTCAAGATACTATAAGAGTGTTATATATTTTTGACAAGCAGAAAGAATTTTCGTTTTAAATGTTGAAAATACACAGGGTATCTCATTTAAAAAACATTACTTTATATCACATCTAAATAATAAGAGCTCGTTTCTTTAATAAAACTGAGTTATTCCACAAGAACAATGAAAATGAAACACTCTGTATTCATACACCTACAAGCTTCTATGTAATCCTTAGTGCGTTATTCCTACAAGTACTTGGCAGATTTTATATTTATATAGATTAGAGAAACAAAATCATTATACACCTAATAAAGTTTTATTGATCTGGACATTTCAAAGCAATTATGTTCTCATTCTCATCAAGTCAATTTAGAAAGTGGTACTTTATGTTCCTTTTACTACACATCGTAGTTTTCCTGATTGCAGAATTTACACTTTCCTAAAATTCCACCAGATTAAAAACGGTTCGAAAGTATGTGTTTTTGTACGTATAAGGTAGATTGGAATGGAATGGAATTAATTTCAATTGAACTATTTTTAGTTAGAAGGCTCTTTGAGCGAACGTTTATGAGGAAAATTCTCTGAATAAATGTGGATCATATGTACGAGGTAGTATCAAAAATTAAAAGACAACTCGACAAAGGAGAATTGTTGTACTAAGACGATGCATAGTTTCACTAGTCACAAGTAATAAGAATATATAAGAATTTACTTTTTGATTGATTTCAGAATTTCATATATATATATATATATATATATATATATATATATATATATATATATATATATATATATATATATATATATATATATATATATATATATATATATATATACATAATATCTTCCGCGATAAACTTCGCGAGGAGTCTACATATGTAAACTTGAGACAAGAAGAATCATTCAAAATTCGTAGATCAATGAATAATGCTTCCTGACAAGAGCTAACCTCGCGAAGTTTATCGCGGAAGATATTTGTCCCATTAAATGCTTACCGACGGGAGGTTTTATCCCGAAAACGAAGCCCAGAGCACTATTTCAGCGGGATTATTTCGCTCGTTTCATACCGTTGATGTGATTCACGGAACGGCGAAAGATGTCACCCAAATGTTGGAATTTTTAACGTTCTCACATCTGTTTGTTATTGTTCGTATCTTCCTCGAAGTCCGGTAGCGGGTTCGCCGTGTCGGTCCATAGAGGGCGACTCTCGTACGTATGTACGAGGTGCGTCATTTTTGGAATCGATAGGTTACCCCGATGTAGCTTGATAGGATGCCGAGAAGCGATATGCGATACTGATGAGCTCCTAATAAGGGCGAAACTGGAGTGTGCCGCTTCGTTTCTCGGCATCCTGCTTAGTTGCACTATTGTGGCTCTTGGGAGCTGTGTTCATGGCAGGCAGATTTGGGAACTAGCTCTTGTCAGGAAGGATTATTCATTGATCTACGGATTTTTGAATAATTCTTCTTGTCTCAAGTTTACATAATAAATACAGTGACTTTACGGGACTTATTGAGAACATAATGCGGAAACATAATGCGGGAACATAATAATGTTGAGCTATGCATTGTTGGTGATTTCAATCTTCCGACTGCAGTAATGAAGATGATGATGCCTATGGTAGCATACCAACTAATATATCTAAAGCCTCAGAAGAAGCTTTTTGTGATTCTTGCAGCTTCCTCAATATTTTTCAAGCAAATCATATAAAGAATATAAACGGTGTTATCTTGGACCTTGTTTTACACAATGTCTCTTGGGGCGTTCAGGTATCTAAAGCGGAACCTCTCCTGCATGCTGACATACATCATCCACCTGTATTAGTAATGCATCTGGACGCCTCATTCGATAAACTGAAACAGAATGTGGTTTTCAAGTACGATTTTACCAGTGCCCCATATGATGAAATCAATGAGTTTCTTGATACTGTTAATTGGGAGTTTTTGAATGTGTCAATTTTAGAGAATAGTGTTTCATTATTTTACGATTTCATTTATGAAATTTTCGACAGTTATATACCTCTCAAAGAATGTAAATCTTCTTCAAAAATGAATATCTTCATATTTGTTTCTACTAAAAAGAATTAAATGAAAATTTAAAGAGTGATCTAAATTGAACAAATTTATTTAAAATTTTACTCAGTCAAAGACTGAGTAATTTGATTTGTTGTTATTATTATTAATTATTATAAGTATTCTAAATATTATTCTGAAAATGCATTTCAATAACAGCGAATACGCAGATATTCTTTTTTGTTATGAAACACATCAGAACTTTGGTGCGTGTGTTAAATGAACAAAACAGCTAAGGAGTTCTTGATAACAATGTTTATGGTCCAGATTTTCTACCCATAAGATTAACCTTAGTAATATTTCTTGAGTTTCTTATGAACAACTTTCTGGACTTCATCGAAGATTTACCTATCGATTTAAGATAATAAAGTTGGATACAAATGGATGGAGTCCCCTTCTCCGCTCTTTGGAGTAGCTGAAAGGAATTGATTAAATACTAATTAACCGCAACGTAGGCTTGGTCGACTAAGAAGAAAAGATATGAATAGTAACGTGATTGATGACATTGGACCAGCGGCTTGGCCACCCAAATCATCGGATCTTAATCCACTTGACTTCTTTCTTTAGGGAAATGTAACTGCAAAATCTATGCTACTCTAGTACTTACAAAAGATGTACAAGTTTTAATGATTCAGCAAGTCTGCAATGATATACAATTCGAATGAAATATATGCTGCAATAATTAGGCCCTGTCGCAAAAGTATCGAGATCGGTCGACTACATTCCGACCAATATCTGGATAAGGAAGATCAGTAAAATTCGTGATGTTAGAGGGGAAATCGGCAGACTCAAATGGCCGGATATAATGCCAGACAAAAAGACGGTAGATGGAACGCCACAATACAGCAATGGCGACCATGGCCGAACACAAAAGAGATGGGAAGACGACCTGAAGAGAATTGATTGAATAAATTGGAATCAGTTTGCACAAAATAGAAACCTATGTAGAGAACTCGGGGCGGCCTATATCCAAAGTTGGATGACATATGGCTGAGACGATGAAGAAGAAGAAGCATACTCCATAGACGGCAGTAAACGTCTACAGAATTTCATTCGAATATCTGCAGTCGTTATGCAGCAATCAATAAATTTGATTTTTTACCCTTAAGAAAATATTTTCTACAATTTTTTTTTCACAGCTCTCTAACCATCTGTTCAAATTTCTTCACTCAGCTAAAAAATAGATTTCAGAGTTATTGCGGTTGGCGTTTTTCTAAGAAACACCTTGATATTACCTGATTTCTTGCAAATGGTAGTGAGTTAATTAAACGTAATAGCGTAATCAATCTTCAAAGTTATAATGTGTGACTGAGAAGCGTTTCAACTTCTGACCATGATAACCTAAAGTCGATTAGAAATATCTCCAACGTTGCTTTGTTATTGAAGCATTCATTTACGGATTACAACAAAAAGTAGTCTTCAGATACCAGTTTTAGATATAAACATTATTTTATCATTATAAAACTACCTAGTTGTTAACTTGATGTTGATGTTTACTTCTATAACTATTTCTATATTGTTACTACCTGACGTAAAGAGTTGTTCGTAAGAATTGTACCTGTTATTTAATGACAAGGAAATGGACTCCCCTTCGAGAGTATTTAAGGAGTTCTCGAAATTGTACTTGGTATATGGCTCCGTGATGATTGTCTACGTCTACTTTAGTGTCTTATCGTTTAATTTGATGGGTTAGGCACCAGGTTTTACGACGTTAAATTTTGGAGTTAAACTATTTAATTCTCCAATTACTTTAATATTAAAAACCTTATAGAAAAAAGTCTAGAAATTCGGGGAGAAGTATTCAGGATCAATACAGTAAAAACTCTTTATTCGCGCTTCCAACATTCTCGTTTTCACTATTCGCGGATGAAAAAATGCCACCCAATTTTTATTTGTGGATCTAATCGGTATACAAGAACATACATATGTATAAATAAATAAGATTCGGCATTCTTTGTTAACACGTCAACAATTGTTTTACTACTCCTGAATGATATTGCCGCTGCGTTGGTACGGCTTTTTCTTTGACATTAGCCGCCTTCGCCGCGGTAGGTGTTCTTGAGTGTGCAAACAATCAAAATGTTTGAATAAAACGACCTTATTACTCAATGCATAAAGTATATTATTAAATGCACTTTTTAGACCTTCCATCCTTTGGTAAAAGGCGCTTTGCTTTTTATTGCTCATTTTTCCACTCGTTACAAAAATCTAACCTAATTTATGATGATAGAATGAGCGTGATATGGATGCAAACGAGTCTCTAAGGCGTAAACAGTCAAACATTTCTATTTCACTGTAACACTGATTTTTTTCGTATTAAAACTCGTTTTTCAAGTTTTTTAGGCGACATTATCAATTAGGAATACAACGGTATTACTTGACCACAGTTGTTTTAATGGAAAAATGAAACAATACAAAACACATATCGCCATTTACCAGAGGACGGAACGTCTAATAAGTGGCATTTAACAATATACGAGGACGGTTTGATAAGTTAGTGACTATTTTAAACTTCTTATTCAGAATTTATGTGTTAATGAAAAAATTAACCAAGGCCGACGTAAATTATGCCTAGCCGCAGGTGAACAATACGAGCTCACTCAATAGATAGCTGACATCGCCTCGATTATTCCTAGAATAATCTAGATGAAATATGACAAAAATAAGAAATCATTCATCTAAGCCGGCGTAAATAATGCCTAGCCACAGATAGATGTGTGTGAAAACAATACCTTTTTCTTCATCTTCTTGAACCTTCGAGATGCGTTTCTTTCTAGATTATTCTATCTGTCTATATATACTCGTGCAGTCTCCACACTGCAGTTAAGTTTTATTTTGATGAATAACTGTGTCGTTAATTTCGTGAATGCGTTCGTACCGCATATTACAATTGAGTTTATATTGAAGTGCTTAGGTACTCACATATGTGTGTGTTCATGTTTTTATTGAAAGCAAAACCAATACTCTACCTACAGTTCTTCTTCGAAGAGTATAAGATTGAGAGAAAATCTGTGAAATGGACAGTACTTTCACATACCAAATTTCTTATTTTTACCCTCTATTCTCATGATTATGTTTCAGGGAAATCAACAAGATCTGTCAAAACAAGCTAATCACAAGTACAACAGCAGCACTTGGATAAAGCCAATGACTTAAGGTCGCTTCATTGAAATGCACTTCCCACAAACATTGTCGCATCACCCTACTTTTACGACAATACTATATAAATTTATAGGTTGGTCATTCAAGAATCGCTTGGTAACTTTCAGAAGTGTGAAATAAGAAGATATCATTCAAAAGAGATGAGTTTATGATGAAAAATATCAACAATTTTCGAGTTAATAAAAAATTGAAAAATTCTACCATCTTCAAACATTCGCGAAGAGACCAATCAACTAGCATCGAATGGTTACTAATCATTTTCAAAATCGAGTGTTTCCTCCTCGATGTACTCTTGAGTCACTGAGTTCCAAATTTCAGGAAGCAGATGTTCTGGTTGTTGTAGTGTTCTACAAGGCATCCTACGTTGCTACCCCATGTTGTCCCGAACGTGTTCTATGGGACTCAAGTCGGGGCTTCTGGCTGGCCATCTTAAAATATCAATTTCGGCATTTTGCAGAAATTCTGTAACTACTCTAGCTGCATGCGGCCGAGCATTATCATGCATATAAATGAAGTTTTCGCCAATCAATGGGCCAAAGGGTACAACATGGGGTTCAAAGATATCTGCGATGTATCTGGCCGCTGTCATTCTTCCATTATTCACTAGGACTAAGTCAGTTCGACCATGGAAAGAAATGCCTCCTCACATCATTACTGAGCCCCTCCGAAGTTTTCGGTTTGCCGGATACTGCATTGCTGATATCATTCCCCAAGTCGTCTGTATACAGGCACACGTCTATCATTTGATACTAGACAGAACCAGGACTCGTTAGAAAAGAGAATATTCGACCATTCTGGAATACCCCAATTTGCTGTTCCCTCGCAAACTGAAGTCTTGCACTCGATGGTCTCTGGTAAGACGCGGGCCGGTAGAAGCCACCCTTAGTCTGATATCGTCTTCTCTAAGCCTGTTCCTAACAGTTTGCAATGAAATATGCACATTTCTGGAAAGTGCAAGTTCATTTTTTAGCATTCTAGGCGTACAGTGCCGAACTCTTAGTGCAGTTAAACAAAGCCAACGATCATCAACTGGCCCCTGTCCGGCCCTTCTTTCATATTTCGTGGTACCGATTAATTGCTCTTGAAATAGTGCTTTGGTTAACATTCAACAAGTTAGCCACGTAACGTTGGCTTCGCCGCTCCTCTAGAAGTATTACAATTCTTACCACTTCATGATCACTCAAATAGCGTCCAGGACGTTCAGCATCCATCACAATAAATTCAAAGATTCGAAAATCAACAAGAGACAGAGAAAACTTGCATCAATTTAGCGTGAAAACTGAAGAGAAATTGAATGAATACTGATAGTCAAATAAACTCATTCTTATTTCAGACGTGTTTGAGATCATATGGAAACAAATGTTACTACATAGATAAGATTTTTTTCTTCTCATATGTCCAAAAACATATGTTGACAAAGAAACTGCGATCGAGCTGCTTAATCGATTGTGATGCAACAATTTTCGTGGTGTGTGTATTTTGGTTGTTGACGTTCTCAAGAACACTGAACGCGGCGATGGCGGCTTAGGTCAAAGGAAAACCTGAACCAATGCAGCGGCGATATCATTCAAAAATATACTTTAGGCGTAGTAGAATAATTTAACGACGTGTTTACGAAGGAATCCGAATCCTATTTATCAATACATATGTATGTATTGTTGTACCGATTAGATTCGCGAATACAGAAATCTGTAGTCGCAAATGCAGGATTTCGGTTGAATTTTTTTACCCGAAAATATATGAAAATGCGAATTTAAGAAGCGAAAAAGGAACTTGTACTGTATTATTATTTTGGTGATTCATACACTTTCAAATTATTTTATTGTAGAGTGTATCTGTATGTGTATCAAAAGGCTTCCATTAATACATTATTATTATTATAATTAATTTTGAGCACCTTCTACTGGATTTTATCAGATAAAATACTGTATTTTAATTTAGAAGAAAGAAAATCACGTTTCCAAATGATGGATGTAGTTTGTAGATTGGGAGATTGTTTGAGTTGGTTATAAAATTTTTCTGTTTGAGAACGTGTTTGGGCCAATACTTTTGTTCATTTAATTCACATCATTTCGTATTTTGCGTAAATAATTACTAAAGACGTAACTGAAGATTCTAATGAGTCAAGAAATTATGAAAGATTAGATATCTATATGCTAATTCTTGTTATTATTTCGTTTCAAGTCTTCTTCACTGAGAATTAATTAGTATGAAAGACCAAAATCACGTGAATACACAAGTGATGTAAGTACCTACATAGTGAGCTAGGATAATGAAATAACATGAATGACAGTTATAACTTCAGTCTTCATTAAAACAATTCCGGCGATATTACAGAGTATTAACTTAATTCTGCCATATCTGTCTTCCATTACGGTTCAAGAAATACAACAAAGATTTACAACTCTGGACGAGGCTCGAAGCATCTAAATGCAAGTATTTCTACCGGAAATAACATATCTAGCAACGGTATTCTATATTTACTTTGAAAAAAATTGTACAAGAATGCCATTTCCTTGTTCATTCAGATAGCGACTGATTTTTGTGACTTTCAGTAGGATATGAATGGATGGTAGTCTGGTGGCACGAGGTCGGACAATAGAGTTGTCCGAGTTTGTTTACGCTTATTTCGGACACAATTGGGGGTGTAATGGATCTGACGACTTACTGGCTAGGCTTGAGATAAGATAACATTGGATGGTGCCAAGTATATTCAAGAAAAGGCTAAGCGTATTTCATAATCTTCTTAAAAATTCAATGACATTTTCGAATGAGAAATATAACAAATAACCTGCACATTGCTTTCAAGATCCAAAAGTCTTTCAAGTGGTCTTATCTTGTTACAATATATATTATGTTGAACAGTAAATTCACACAATATGAAAGAGAAAAAACACTTTTGTCAGTTTTCCACTTACATTCGTTAATACACGATTGGTTTCGACCCTTCCGTCATTTTCAAGTGCTGAATACTAGCTTAGGTATAAGATGATTACAAGATATATGTTTGCCTTAAATTTTAAGTAGGGGGAAATTCGTTATTTTATATCTTATTTTCTCTTCTCGAATTCTGATCGCTTAAGAAATTTGATTTTTTTGTGGTTATTGGGCTCCTACAAGAGCCCCCAAAAAGATGTTTATCTTCAAAAATTAATTCCCTATGCTTATTGAATGTCTGGACCAGTATAATTTTTACGGCGTTTAGTTTCTATTGTTGAAAGGTATTCTTAATTTTTTTATGTTGAGCTACCTTCATGGCGCAAAAACAATTTTTCTTGCCTTTTAGTAGCAATTTTCACAATCTGTATGTGTAGGAAACCGTGAAAACAGTTTAATAGTAGTATGTAGTATCCTACAAACATAATAACCAACTGAAGATTTTGCTCTTCGGAAAATTTTTTATTAAGTAATGTTTTTTTGATATTTTTGCAACACTCTAAGTGCCAAAAACTGAATTTTCCCGCTACTGAATTTGCAGAAAAAAAAGAAATCGGTTGTCTGTAAAGTGGATTCACTGACGATAGTTGAACGTGGCGTCATAAGAAAATACTGATGGAATGGTTGCATTTTTCAAAAGAAAATTTCAATTTAATTTGTTTGATAGATATTTTGAATGGATATAGAGAAGGAGGTAAATGGAAACACAATTGAATTTATCAAGTTATATTTATTTATACGCATGAATACAATGATGTCAATTTTGATTCAGTTTTTTCAATTTACATAATTTCTACAAGTATGAATGTGCTTGGAGCAATTGTTTTGCAACTTTTAAACATGTGTGATATTCAACTTCTTATAATTTGTGTTATTCTGTTGAGAATAGGACGATGACATTTATGTTTTAATTTTTGAAATCAAAGCTACGCTCGATAGTTATTTGGAACAAATAGTAAAGCAATTGATTTTTTACTCATTATGAAATAATTCTGTTAACTTATTGTTATAGTTTTATCAATTATAGCGGATTGTGCCTCTTTGTCGCTCGTTCCGTACTCTCGCTTGCACTTCAAGCCTTGAATGGAACGCCTCAGAGCGAGGTAACGCCGCATGAGTAATGTTTTTTCTTGCGTGTAGCCGGCTTCTATCCTACAAACATAGAAGCCTATTGAAGATATTTATCTGCAGAAAATTTTAAGTCAGGATTTTTAGTTATTTTTGCCATTTCCTCACTTCTCTTTCAAATTTTAGCTTCTTGAAGTTGAGATTATAATTTACAATATATACTTCCGCTGAGATTTAATTATTTATGAAACCACAATTGCAAAATAGAACATTCCACCATGTAGGTAATTGATATCGGGTTGTGCGCTCATATCAGCTCATATGCGCGCAGACGGACTTGGCAAGAAGAAGTCATGCACAAACGTAGACAGTCTCAACAGTAGTGGGCAGCCTCATGGCTGCGCCCATCTTAATTTTCACTTGCGCATGTCTTCTTTTGCCTATTCCTATGCGAGCATATGAGCTTATATGAGCGCATATGATCGTTTATATTATTAAGATTTTTGGTTGTCTCTCAGAAGGCATCATAAATATATTAAAGATAATTCTATATCAATTATTTCAAGCTCGTTGTAAGTAAGGAGGCTCATTCTGCAGAATTCCTTGCATTTAGAGGCTTCACTGCATACAAGGTGTTTCCAAAGCATGCGGCAAATCGTAGTAAAATCGAAGCTACAAAAATTCGTTTTTTCAAATTAGACTACCTATAATAATTTTGAGTAGGCTATTACGAGTAATATAATGTGGGGTTTGGTGGAGTTTATTAATTTCCAATTTTCCAACAGATTTATTCTACTTACTTCATTGCATTTGTTAAAGACTTTGAGATTGTCTAAAACTATTGTATGGTTTGTTGATTGAATTTCTTGTCTGAAGATATATGTTCTTTGAATCTGTATATTTCTTATCCCATTGTGATTGAAAACATCTGCTGAAACATGTAGAATGATTTTGTTTGGGGGACATCTTTTGACGTATGTTTGAGGGTTCAACGAGCAATCCCCTGAATGGGAGAGCCTAAATTACTCAAAATTGAAACCGGCAAATGGGTCGAGCGATACCTCATTGAAATACATTCGAAGCCTCTTTCCATCAGTGTATGGAAAATGTGATTTCGACGTATCTTTTATACAGAAAATCATTGTTTCATCAATAATATTTTGGTTGATTTCAAGATTATTGAAAAAAGGAAAACACTTCAGTTTAGGTAAGAAGATCGGACAGGCCACTCTATTTTACACAATCCTCCCATTGCAACGAAAAGAATATCGCATATTGATGTACTGGCAAACTGGTGCGACGTAGAGGGAGGAGCTCCTACTTCTCTCAAATGAAATTGTTGATTAAGTAGCCAGGAATCATTCACTAGCTTTTAAGTATCAATGGATCAAACGAATTTCAGCATATCGAGATAAAGTTTGCCGTTTAAACTATCAGGAATAACCAGAGGTACAATTGGGTGGTCTCCCAAAATTCCTTTTCGAGGTATATAAGGATTTGTGTCGCTCCAAAATCTACACTTGCATGTTTATCTCTCAATCATGTGCATGCGTCCGAAAAGCAAACGTTGTCAAGAACTGAGGGTTATTATTGATATTCTCGGTAATAATTTCGTAACGAAACTCTTTTGTTCGGATGGAACTTGTATTTATGTTAAATACTGAAAAAAATAGATTGGCTAACACTGATAGTTGCAGAAATTTGTTGTACAAATTGCTCGTTTGATATAAACTGGACATGTCCCAACATCGCCATAAATACTGATTTATTATTCTCCTCGGCGTCACAGTCCACACCGGAGATTGCTGGCATGACCATGTGTCAGCCATTGCTAACCGGGAGAAGGCAAAGCGTATTCATGCACATTTTAAAGAACCTGGTGGTAGTGGTGGTAGTGGAGGATTTGAAGCATCGGAAGGTTGGTTCAATAAATTTAAGGTGTGACGATCACTGCATTCATTAAATAGTTGGAGAAGCTGCATCTGCAGACAGAGCTGCAGCAGTAAGATATCAAGAAGAACTTGTATTAGTAGCTGATGAAGGATACAAACCTGAGTAAGTATTTAATACAGACGAAACTGCACTATTCTGGAAAAGAATGCTAAACAAAACATTCATTTACAAAAGCGAAGTCTGCCCTTGGATTTAAGGTAGCAAAGGATAGATTAACATTGCTGCTACGTTCTAATGATTGTGTCATAAAATCAGAAATGCTGTGCAGATCTGTAAATCCTCGTACTTCAAAACAAGAACGACCTGCCAGTGTTTTGGGGTGCTAACAAGAATAACAATAATAGTTAAATCAGAAGTAATGCATGCTTTAGAGTTGGGTAAAAATAGAAAAGCAATTGGAAAAGACAACATTCCAATGGAGATCCTAAAATTGATAAATGAAGAGAACATAGACCTCATTGTTAAACTTTTCAATACCATCTACGACAAAGGCATACTTCCAAATGATAGGCTGAAGTCAACCTTTGTACCCATCCCTTGAGAACAATATCCTGACTACAGGCTGATAAGTATTACGAGTCATTTGCTGAAAACATTCCTGCGAATAATCCACTTCCGCATCAGGAACAAATGTGAACAAGACTTAGACGAAAGCCAATTCAATTTGGCTTCAGGAGTGGGTTCGGAACACACGAGGCGTTGTTTGGTATAAATGTACTATTGCAGGAAAGTCGCGACCAGAGAAAAGACATATTCGCATGCTTTGTCCACTATGAAAAATCATTCGACAGAGTACGACACCAAGACCTCATTGGAATGCTACAGAGAACTGTAGCTGACACCAAGGATATCAGAATAATAAAAATTTTACATTGGAACCAAAAAGCCAATATTAGAATGGGAGATGGACTTTCGAGGGATATGAACATTACCAGAGGAGTTCGCAAGTGGTTTTAGTAGCTGAAAAAATAGAGGACCTCCAAGAACTACTGAACAAGATCAACAGCATCAGCCAGAAAATGGGTATAAATATAAATGTCAACAAGACCAAATTTATGGTATTCAGCAAAGTCATAATGAAGCAAACTTACAACTGAAGGGCAAACGGATTGAGCGAGTGAGACAATTCAAATATCTGGGAGCTTAATTGACAGAAGAGGTAAATCCACACATAGAAATAAAGTGCCGAATTGAGACACTCGTACCAACTTTATTAAAATGAGAACTTTGTTCTGCAACGACAATTTGAATCTTAAACTAAGACAGCGAATGCTTAGATGCTATGACTGGTCGGTACTGTTATATGGAGAAGAAGCTTGGACTATAAAGGTCAACACATTGAATAAATTTGAGGCTTTTGAAATGTGAGCTCATAAAAGAATACTCAGAATACCGTGGACTGCTACAAAAACTAACTCAGAAGTCATTAGAAGAGCAGGATGTGACCGTGAGCTGTTAACAAATATCAAATGTAGAAAGATTAGCTACCTTGGACACATATTACGTGGAGTACAAACTACTACAGCTGATAATGAAAGCAAAGAAAGAGGGACGTAGAGGAGTCGGCAAAAAAGAGATATCCTGGCTTAAGAACTTCCGAGATTGGACTGGAATACAACAGGTGGAACAACTCTTCAGAAAAGCGGAAGATCGGAATGCCTTTGTAGAAGTGATTGCTACGTCAGGGAAACCAGACACAGCACATGAAAGAAAAAGAACAAGAAAGAGTGGGTTACAAGCGCTTTTTTTGCAACTGGTTCGAGAATTGTTCTGTTTCAAAAGCTGCTCTAGTTTTGGATTATGCACAAGGTCATCCTCGCCAACTTGAAGCAATGCATCCAAATATAAAATGACATTTTTACCTCCCAACATGACGTCTTTGCTTCAATTTATCAAGGAAAACTCCTGGCCTTTAAGCTTTATTACATTAGAAGAGCATTCAAAATCTTTTTGGAAAAAAAGGAATGTATCCTGATATAAATGTTATGGAATGTCCTCTATAATCCCATATAAATTACCCTTCCATATTCACGGTTTCTGCATTTGCGACATATCTACGATTGCTTTCAAACTCTTCAAAATTCTGCGTTAAGCAGCTTGTTTTAGTTATTTTATGAATGAGGTTAGCAAGTGCTTCAATAACGCAATTCTCCAACTCCTCTACTGTATTTACAAGAGTTGTAAACGATCTCTCAATCTGTTGGCCATAAATGCAAACCTAGAGTATCAAATCAGGGATCCTTGGAGGCCAATTTCAAGTTATAAAAATTCTAGAAAAAAGGAAGAAGTTGTGTTAACTATAGTCATAATGTAAAAGGACTGAAATTTAACGTTTTCAAAAGGAAGTGTATATTACCATTTACTTAATGTTATCGTCTCGTGAACGTTGAGAAAAGAAAATACTCCCGTGAGAATGCTAATTTGTTGCTAAGACGAATCAACTATCTTTTATATCGTTTTGATAAGCGTATTAAAATATTCTTCGTATTGCACAAGATCCACACCTACACCATCACATCTTCTTCAATCCTGAGGAAGAAAAAGATACGATACCATAGATTTCCATTACAGTACCAATAAATATCTTTTATAAGAATTAAAATTACGTAAAACTATCAAGCGTATCTTCGTTTTGTTCCAACGAACGTCAGTTACAGTAAATATCTGTGAAATTAAATTGTTTTGTATCGAATTATAGACATGTTCTTGAATAAATTAGTTTCGTTTGAATAATTCGATTAACAATCCTTCAGTTTTATGAATTCTTGGAAAGGTGAAAAACGGAATGAAGGTTCTTCGAGCAATCTTTTACAGTATGATGTTTTTGCGAGGTAGTTATTTTTCAGAAGAAAATTTGTCGATGTTAACCTGTCTAAATCATTCCTATTGGTAGAATTAAAACAGGTTTGAAACCAATAAGCATGTAAACCTGCAAGTTTGATGGTATATTCCATGAATTCTTCATTTGGGAAAAACTTTACGTTTCCTATCATCTTTCTATAATGATCTGTTCACTGGTTGCGATTTATGTAAAGCATTTTACTGTGTCATCGGAGCTACTACTAGGAAAGTTGGAGTGCTATGATGTTCGGTTTGGCACTTGATATATTATAGGGTGCGCCAGAGAAAACCACACTTTTTTTTCCGTTATAACTTTCGCAATTTTAGAGCTAGATCATTCGTTCTTGCTTCATTGGAAAGCCAAATGAATGGGTTTTCAGAAATTGTATAGAAATTTCACTTCCGGTGAAATTCAATATAATATATGAGCAATATTTCAAGGGCGCTGGAAAGTTTTTTTTTCTCTCTAAACATTAGTCTTTAATGAGTTTCACACATAAAAATCAAGCGGCGTAAGGTCAGGGCTTCTGGGTGGCCATCGCACCGGACCGAATCAACCTGTCCGTTTCTCTCCAAATCTCTAAGTCATCCAGTTCTGGACCATTCTAGAACTCCCAATCCTGTAATTTATTCATGTACCACCTATAATATTGCAACCTCACTTCACTATCCACTGGCAATAAGTCTTGAACCTTACACAAATGGTAAGGATGTAAAAGGCAAACGGATTGAGCACGTGAGGCAATTTGAATATCTGAGAGCTTATATAATAGTAGAGGTAAGTCCACACATAGAAATAAAGTGCCGAATTGAGACACTCGTACCAACTTTATTAAAATGAGAACTTTGTTCTGCAACCACAATTTGAATCTTAAACTAAGACAACGAAAGCTTAGATGCTATGTCTGGTCGGTACTGTTATATGGAGTAGAAGCTTGGACATTCCTTAACCCCAACCACACATTTACTCTAATCTCGTGCTGAGAGTGTGACACAATAGTGCCATGAGGATTTTCTGTATCCCCAATAATGTAATTTATTCATGTACCACCTATAAAATTGCAACTTCACTTCACTATCCACTGGCAATAGGTCTTGAACCTTACTCAAATGGTAAGGATGCAAATTATTTCGCTTGAGAACTCTATGAACCGTGGAATAATGAAGTCTCAATGTAGCACCAATTCTCCGAGTACTTGTTGTAGGGTCCTCGCGAACAGCCTGCTATATTGCAGGTACTTGTCTCCATTGCTGAACATTTCCACCATCTTTTCTAATTCTTAAACCACTGAATGAACTAGTTTCACTGGAGCGCCTAAACACTTCAACAAATGTCTTTCTGCAAGGTTGGTGTCTGTTTGGAAAGCGCAATGCATACTCCCGCACCGCTACGGGAGTATATCTCGATATTTAATATTTGAGAAACTAGGCATGTTTTTCTTTTTTTCGTAAAAGGGGAAAATATAAACTTCAATTTATTTATTCATTGAATGACAGTTCCTGTCAAATTCTAAATATCAAATCAAGTAATACAAGCCTTCTGCTATTTATTCTTTTACGATTCTCTATTCTGATTTTCTTCTTCTAATCCGAGAAAAATCTATTATTCCTAGTTTCTTAAACATTCAATATCCAGATATGTTATTTATTTATCGCTTATTATTATTGAAAAGTCAATTGTGGAATTGTTTAGACGCTCCGGGAAAACTAGCTCATTTGTGATCGAAGAATAAGATAATCTAATGTTCTTACACCAGTTTAAAATCGGAAGGGGTGTCCGTCAGGGCGATACAATATTTCCCAAGCTCTTCACAACTTTATTAGAGTATATGTTTAAAAAGCTCGAAATGGGAAATAGAGGCATACGTGTGGATGGGGAAATGCTAAATCACCTGCGTTTCGCCGACGATATTGTGTTGATCTCAGATAGCCTAGATGAGGCATACGAAATGCTCTCAGAGTTGTCAAGTATCTCCCAACAAGTTGGATTAAAGATCAATACCGCTCAAACAGAATTCATGACTAACTTAGTCCCCAGCTGTAACTTAAAACTAAGGGAAATAGAAATCCAGTTTGTAACCTCATATAAATATCTAGGGCACGAAATACGAATTGGAAGAGACAACCAGACCTGTGAACTGAGCAGACGAATAGGACTGACCTGGGCTGCCTTCGGAAAATTACGACACATTTTCAAGTCTGATATTCCAATAAGTCTTAAACGCAAAGTTTATGATCGATGTATCCTTCCGGTACTGACATATGGCTCCGAAACACTAACACTTACCCAAAGGACTGTCAACAGAATAAAAGTGACCCAACGAGTCATGGAAAGATCCATGTTGGGAATAAGCCTGTGAGATCGGATTTCAAATGAGGAGATACGAAGAAGAAGTAAGGTTACAGATGCTGTAGATAGGGTCACACGTTTAAAATGGAACTGGGCAGGCCATGTCGCAAGAATGTCAGACAACAGATGGTCAAAAAGGATATTGGAGTGGCGCCCTAGACACGAAGCCTTCAGAAGCAGAGGCAGACCGCCAACAAGATGGACGGACGACATAAAAAGGATCTCCACAAATTGGATTCAGGATGCCCAAGACCGGTCAAATTGGAAAAGGTTAAGAGAGGCCTATGTCCAGCAGTGGACGAGATGAGGCTGTGAAAGAAGAAGAAGAATGTTCTTACTCTTACTCTTACCCATGCTATTGCTGGATACTTATCGATCAGTTTTTAGTGGTACAGTTAACAAGAAAATACCACTAATTTTGTTCATTTCATAAATTTTTCATTTAGTCTTTCACAACACCCGATATACAATTTTTTTTTACAATTAGCACTTACCTATTTTATAGCAAATTCAATGCTCTTTCCGATGGTATGGTCAGATTTGCTGTAGCTGATGTAGAGTTACAGAGATATTCTTGTGTTTATAGAGAGAAGCAAAAAATTTCGTAAAATCAAGAAGTGTTAAATAACTCGATAATTATCAACTTTTCGAGAAAATGTTATAGGACATTTTTTGCTGCAAATGACTTGTACTGTCACCTACTGCAGTTTGGCACCTTTTATAGTAGGCACCCTGTATATGTGCTAATAGGTTTTCCAAAGATAGAATTCTGCTATTTGAGTGGGAAATTGACTGATTTGAAAATGATGTTTTTCCTCTTTTTCGAATTTTATTTTAGGATGGATACTGTTTATGAATTTGAGAAAATATCTAATCAAATTGTCTAAGTCAATATCAAATTTAATATCTTTGATCTTTAATTTGAAAATAAAACCTGCTAGACATTGAAAAAAACTTAAAATACAAGATGAAACTTTGATTGTCAAGTCGACTAATTGTTGAATATTTCGGGAAAAGCTCTTGAGAGAGAGAGAGAGATTCAGAAGCAACACCCGTCTTGTTTTCTATTTCGGTTGTGACGTGTCGATTTCACAGAATCCCTTTAAATACACTTTTCTATGGTTTAGTCATCTACTCATTGAGGTTCTAGCGCAAGGCTGGTTATCCGATTACGCGAAGAGACCGCGTTGTTGCCCCAGAGCGTTTCCGACTATCCCAGAGTGTATTACGTGGTTGTAGAGAGTGGACGTTGAGCGTTCTTCGCGTTAGTCGGTGCGGTATTCTTACGCGATAAACGTAATATTTGAAATAAGTGTGAAATGATATGATACCATTAGTGTAGGTTTTTTGTTTGGATTTTGAAGATGCATATAAAGGATAGGCTAGTTATCAAACAGGTATAATCATTATCATATAGATTAAGAGTTTTCTTGTTTTTAGTGTTTAATTAAGTGTCAATATTTTGGATTTTGGACCTTGAAAATCTGGAATCGAGTGTGACAATTACATAATGAATTTAATCACCTTGTGTGGCTACATGCAATTTGCATTCTGAAGATTTATTTATGAATTCTTATGATTTTTCCAACCGCAAAATCATTATAATGAAAAATATCAACCGCTTTACCATTTTTTTATTTATTAATTCTACGATCGATTTGATTTGTTTTGTTAGAATCGTTACTAAGACGATAAATATTTGTAATTCGTTTTATTCTTTAAGTGGAAGTTATTAGATTGTATCATGGCAAGTAGTTCAAAAATGTATATTCAAATCTGAAGCTTTGAAAATTGAACAAATCTGGAATGTTTCCAGCTCATATCCAAACAGTTTTGGGAAAAACAAATGATATGTTGTTTCTTGTGTTTGATTTAATGGTTATTCGCAACAGGAAAAATCGAAGTGGAATTTATTTAAATGTAGGTTTTTGAATGGCCATAACCTTTGAAATTGGGAAATTATAGAATTATTATAAAGAACGTTTAATAATAGTTATTTATTATACAAGTGAAATTTCAGCTCGAGATTGTGTTTTCAGCGGAAGGAAACAAAATAATCTAGAGCTGAAGATCAACATACTTTCCATGTATAAAACACAATTTTTTCCTGTGCGGGAAAAACGACAATTTCATATTGAAAAATATATTATTAGAATATATCAAAATTGCTGAGGAACCATTGGAAGTAGTTAAATATTCGTCAATATCTGCGATTTGATTTTTAAAAATTTGAGGAAGCCATTATTTACTTTTCTCCTGGGAAAGAAGTAATTTGATGATACATTATATTCAGTGACCTGTTGATAGAAATAAAATTTCAAATGTTTCCCCGTCACAGAAAAATTAATATATTATCTATGTAGCAAAACTAATTTATAAATCTCTGTATAAGTAGTACAGTATAAGTTTTTTATTCTCGGGGTATAGCGGTGTCCACGCGAGATGAGACATCAAAAGTATATGCAGAAAGGAATAACCGATTGGAGTTGATTAGCTGAAAATAATGGTTAACCTTTTACAGGAGGAATTATGGAAAAACTTTGATTCTTCTGAAAAAATTTTAATAGGCTTCTTTCGTGACGGAAATGACAATTTTCAGTTATATTTTCGCAGTTGATAAGAAATTTAGGAAAAAAATTCTGATTTTGATGCGAACACATATGATACCACTTGGGGGAGAAAATAATGAGAAATTTTTTTTTCTATCTCCTTTTAGTTTTGAACTGAAAGAACAAATAACCCCATTAACCCAGCGTCATGGGGTTGGAAAATTGTTACACGGACGTGGGGCTGGGTCATCATTACCCAGATAAGGATTTCTGTATGTATTTGAGAAAAACGATATTTTCTTTGTAACATGCAATAATTTACTATTACAAGGATAATACAAAACCATAAACATAGTGAAAATACAAACTTTTATTAATAGGAACAAGGTTTTGAAAACTATTCACTAAAAATCAATAAATTTGGCTTTCCTTAGCAAAACTTATCTTAAAAAAAATATTAACCAGTCTTTGGTTTTCTAATAAAGCCCTTATATATCTTCTTAGATAAAATAATAAAAATAAATTAGTCAGACTCATTATTACCAATACAATTAGCACAGAAAGGCACTATATGTTGAGGGCAAATATGCTTGTTGCATCTTTCACATACGTGTGTAGTTTTGCGATCTTTGCTTGCAGGACACACTTGACACCTCTTACGAGCATTTGTTTTTTTTGCTGAGGGCTCCTCTGTAGATTCCCCTGAAAATTGGTAAATTTTTTTACGAAGTTCTCGTGGCAAACTTTGAACATTGACTTTCAAGTGATCACTAACAAGAGCAAGGCCTAGGTTTTTCAAATAACGGCGTCGTTTTATGTTTGACTTATTGTTTATGCGATGTATTATAAGTCCATTAATTGCCGTCATGTTTAACATGGCATAAAAGATTGTCAGCGGCCACTTCTTTGAGTTACGACACACGTCATACGAAGCGCACAACTCATCTGCAATGTCAACTCCACATTTTGTTATGTTGTAATAGGTGTTTATCTCTGGTTTTTTCTTTTCGCCAGTAGAACTATCAATACTGTCATCATGGTGAAGGCTTGACATCAGCAACACTATCTTGTTCTTTTTGGGTGTATGAGCAACAAGAGTTATTTCTTTTTGGAAGGCAAATTGAGAGGTAAAAACACCTTTACCCGATTTTGTGGATTCAGGTGGTATTTGCTTCTTGTTCTTACGCAGGGTACCAACTGACGTCAATTTATGTTCACTAAGCAAATGCTGAACAAGTTCATAACTGGTGAACCAATCATCAAACGTCACGTTACGATTTGTCTTGGATATGGTCTGCACGATTCGATCTACTATATCAAATGGCTTGTTACTTGAAGAATATGGACCATCAGGCTGCTTTCCAGGATATATTTCAAGATTTTTGATGTAAAAGTTTCGTGCATCTACTAAAGCAAATATTTTTAATTCATATTTGGCAGGCTTTGATGGAATGTATTGGCGAAATTTACAGCGGCCTCGGAAAGCTATTAGCATTTCGTCAATTGTTAGACAGTCACTTGGAACATAAGATTTCTTGCAGTTTTCAACAAAGGCTTCAAACAGTTCTCTAATTGGTGCTAAGTTATCAAATTGTCTCCGTTCTTCGCGAGTAGAAAGATTGTCAAACGTCAAGCAGCTTTGAAGAAAATAAAACGCTGCTTAGACATTACTAATCTATAAATGTCTATTCCAGTGCCATCAGTAGACCACAAGTCACTGAAGTTTTGTCTACCAGAGCGGTTTAAGCCAGCAAGGTAAAGAAGGCCGAACAAAGCTTTCAACTCTGCCATACTACATTCTTTTATATGTGTGTATTTTGATGAGTTATTGCACAATGCTATTTTAGGACGAATACGTTCATTTGTATATTTTAGAATAAGTTGCAACATCTCATCAGTAAAAAATAGGTTCCAGCTCGCAAATTCCGACAAAGCAGCCTTAGCTTCCGGAGCTACCCCGGCAAGTGGTGGATTATATTTTCAGCTCTTGTTCGAACATTCTGTCGAAGAGGCTTTCGAAACCAAGCCGTACCATCTTTACCAAAATATTGCCGTGTGATCTCACAATCACGAGTCGACAAACTTGTTGATGCATATTCCTCCTGATGCAGATTTGCTTCAGACTGTACCCTACGTCTAATTGTCGCCAATGGAACCTCGTCGTCATCCGAAATCTCTTGCTCCGTATTGGTTGCTTCACTACGCTCACTCACGTGGTTATCATCCTCTCCAGATTCCTGATCAGACGGCATAACATCCGAATCCGATTCTTCAAGTACCGCCATAATACGACGTCTTTCCAGTTCCATTATTACTCGTACTACCTACCGTAAAAATAAAAAAAACGTCAAAACCTCAAAACAATGTAGTAACACTAATACAAAGTATCATAAACAACAATAAATCATGTAAACAGTAATTGAAATACATGGTTTAAAACAGTTACACTGAATACAGGCATGGGTCATATTTACCTTTTTCCCGTGACAACCTTCCTTCATGATGGAAAGACTCCATATATTCTGGACATATACTCTCTTCGCATTTTTTGCAAGCAAACCTCGTTCTCCTATTACAATTTTTCTCATGGCATCTTAGCGGATTCTTGTATTCTTTTTTCTCGGTATAATGTCCAATCCTGTCAGTTCTGATTTCTGGCAATACTCTCGTCCAAAACCTTTTTTTCTTTACTGCACTACAATCGTTACCAGCTGAAAGTGATCTTTCTTTTTTCTCGCTTTTCAGCTGTCGGAATCATTGATGTAGCAACTGAAGCCTTGAATTCCAAGAAAGAAAGAGAAATATTCTTTTTGCACTCATAAAGGATCCAGGCATTCACAAGTGACACATTCAGAAAGTGAAACCCAATTCTCATTGTTTTTTAGTCCATGAGGGTAATGCGCTATCATTTTGTGAGCCATGCTCACCCCTCCCATGAAGCGATTATATTGTTTAACAGTACAATAAGGTCTTTGAATCCTGGAGTTTGTTGTTTGCACCTTGAAGTCTGTTAGCCTTAACTGTTCCGATAACGTAAATTTGTTTTTGTTTCAGATGTACTTTTAGTGGAATTGAGGTGAACAAATTGTCTAAAAATAATTTGTGGTTGATTCCATCTACTCCAACACCAAGTCTGTCAACTGTGTCTCCAATTACACCTAAACTTGACTTCTGCCTCTCTATTGATGATTGATACATTTCGAATTTTGAAAAATAGCCTTCAACTGTGGCTCTTACCCACACTTTGAATCCCCATTTCTTTGGTTTAGATTTTATATTGTTTGGATCTATGCCTTCCCTTGAAAGGTATAATCATTTCATCGATAGCTGAAAATTCTGAGGGGGTGGCAGCAGGCTCGAAGGTTTCAGATAAAATATCCAGCAAAGGTCGAATTTTTATGAAACTATCTTTGCTATTTTGAGGTATGTCTCTTTTTATTTCTTCAAACTTCAGCAATGACTTTGTGTTTTTTATGAGGTCTAAACCTAATCCCTGGGCTGTAGACCAGTACATCCTATATGAAGGATATTTTATATAAGTCATGACAATATTCATACTGTTTCGCCTCTTCAATAGAGACTATGAAGCAATGTTTACCGGATTGTATAGCAAATTTGATTGTTTCATTTGTTATGTCTGAATAACTTCTCTGGAAATAAATTCAAAAAGAGTAAATATGGGGTTTCACCATCTATATTGATTTCGTGTCGACCTGAGAACTGTGGAGGATTTCCAGGATATTCATTATCTTTTTCCGCAAACCAAATATTCTTTTGCAGAATTGGTACTTACCTATTTATTTTCCTCCACGACAGTGATATCCTCAAGATGCTCTGTCGAAACCGCAACATGAATTTGGCTCACTCAAAGACTCCTCACTATGTGAGATCCAAACAACAACTAATTTTGGAAATAGAATAGAAGGGCGGGAAATGCTCTCCAAAGAAGGCACCGCCATCTACAGATCAAAAGCTGAAATGAGTCTACTTTTCACGTTTTCTTGTAAATGAAATGTTGTGATTCATTCCGTATTTTAGTGACAGATGCACAGGTTTACCTTTACTCCTCCATAGAATACCTATTACTTATTAATTTTCACATCAGTTGACAAACTGATGAAAATGAAATTTCGAAACACGCAGAAGGAACATTCACGGAAATGAAATTCTCTGATGTTTTCCGAAAAAATTATTAATTCTGTATAACAAGATTAGTATAATTATGTCGCATTTCATTAAAAATAGTTAAATGAAGCTTACTGATGTAAAGAGTTGGTTTGAAAATTCATTTTTCACATTTTTAAGCGGAGTGAACTAAAAAGATTCACAGTTCGTGAGAATCACCCATAAATGCATTGAATTGTACTGAATGATCTTCTTCACTTAAAACGAGCTAAAAATAATCGATATTGAATGATCTCTAGCATTTTTATGATGCCTTCTAAGAGATAACCAAAAATCGCAAAATTCCGATTTAAAATTTTATATCTTCCTTTCGGTTGACTTCAGGTGACTATAATATAAGAAAAAATGGTTAAGAATCTAATTTTCTACTATAAAAGAATAGAAATATACATTATGCCATTTGAAATAACAGATATGGTGTCAACGTCCAGTATAACCGAAGGTGTTGCAGCATTGAACAAGTTTTCGGAACTAGGTTCAAATAACATTCAAGACAACAACAAAAAATTTCTCCAATTGGTGATTCTTTTCTCCATATACTTTTAATATCACAGGTCACACATCAATTTCTAAGGTTGATTATATTTTGACCAATGCAGAATTATCAAATTGTAATGTACAAACTTATGAAGCCCATATCAGTGACCACCTAGCCCTCTCACTTGATCTATGTATTAGCTTCCATAAAAAGCCGAAACTGTATCGAGAATGGTCAGAAATTTAAACGATCAAAATCTTAATAAGTTTGCATCGAGTATTTCTTAATGTAATTTTCAGGACTTATACATAGATTCTGATGTTGATGAATGTTTTGGGACATTTGTAGATACCATTCAACATATCTTTGAAATTTGTTGCCCTCTTATGCGTAGTACCAATTATACTCATAACAGGAAAAACTGGATTACTTCAGAAATTGTTTTGGCCAAATGTGACCTACAAAATCTTCATTGGTTACATTCTAATATAAAACTCAATCCTCTAATGATTTATATAAGAAAGCCAAATCCTATTATAAATCCTTAATCCTAAGAACCAAATACAATTTTCACAGTGAACTTATTGATAAATCTGTAAATAAAAATAGAGCTGTGTGGAATCTAGTAAATACTATGACTGGTCGAAAACGTATGGAACAAAATTCTATTGCACTGGTTATTGATAATGTTACGCATAACGATCCCAAGGATTTGGCTGAGATTTTCGCTAATCATTTCACTACAGTTGCCGAATCTTCCCTCAACAGTTATTATAAAGACTCAATGTCATCCTCATGTACGACGTCACGTATGTTAGACACAACCTTTTCTTCCACCCAGTCCTGGAGCATGAAATCCATGATGTTATAAGATCACTCAAAAACAACAAAGGTTCTAGTGTTGATTTCATCTCAGCACGAATTCTGAAGATAATAGGTACCGATATCAGCCGACATTTCGCTCATGTTATTAACCTGTCAATTAGCACAGGCGTATTTCCTCGTATTCTGAAAAAGCAATCGTCATTCCTATTCATAAAAGGATGATGTACACGATATCATGAACTATAGACCTATATCTATCTTAAGTGTCTTTTCCAAGGTTTCTGAGAGAATAGTGTTTGATAGAATGATGAAGTACCTAGATAAATTTCAAATACTTGATACTGCACAACATGGTTTCAGAACCGGCCGCTCGACTCAAACTGGAGCATTGCAGTTCGTGGAGTTCGTCTATCGTTGCCTTGATAATGGTCAATATGTTGCTGGATTGTTCTTTCACTTGTCTAAAGCGTTTGATAGTCTTGCTATCCAGTTTATATTGGATAAATGTTATAATCTTGGATTCAGAGGCGTGTTCTTGAACTGGATTCGTAGTTATCTGGAGGACAGAACTGCCTCAATCAGGGTTCACGACTCGTTCTCAAATGAACAGTACTGTAAATTAGGTGTACCCCAGGGTTATGTCTTGGGGCCACTTCTATTTCTGTTATTCATCAACGATCTGCCACCAAATTTGAAAAAAATATTCTACAGAAAATCTAATATTCGCAATTTATTATCAAAAATAATGTGGTTGATACTGTTCGCTGATGACTCTTCCATAGCTATTACTGCTGAGACTCTTGAGGAGCTTCAAAAGTTATGCGAGCTGCTGGTGGAGAGTTTCGTAGAATGGTGCCATTTTAATGTTATTATGATCAATGTCAACAAGACGGAATGCATTCACTTCACTCTGTCGTCTTGTGATCAGGGTAGCATAACAATAAGGTATTTAGATACAGTCATCTCTTCGAAGGACACCACTAAATTCCTCGGCGTTCACATCGATAGGAATCTGAAGTGGAGTGCACATATCGATGCGATTTGTAAGAGGCTGAATAGTTCCTATTATGCCCTAAATAGAATCAAGAGTTCACTACCTCTAAGTTCCCTTGTGAACGTTTATTACAGTTTGGTATATAGTCACCTGTCCTATAATATCTTACTGTGGGGAAATTCCTCAGACGTAGGTAGAGTTTTCATCATCCAGAAAAGAATTCTGCGAATGATGTTCGATACAGCTCCACAATCTTCATGTAGACCGTTGTTCCTGAAGAATGGTATCCTCACATTGGCGTCTATTTTCATTTTGAGATGCCTCGTTTATATTAAAGAGAATGAAAGTAACATGACTAAACTCTCTAACTTTCATTCCCACAATACTAGAAATAAGGAAACATTATGTATCCCTAAACACAGAACTTCTAGATTTGAAATGTCGCCCCTGTACCAGGGTATCAGATTGTTCAATCATCTTCCACGGCATATACAGGGTCTAAGTGTAAATAGATTTAAGGTAGCAGTTAAGAATTTACTTTTAGCAAAATGTTTTTATACTGTGAATGAGTTTCTATGTGTTGATTTAGATAATGTCTAAATGTCTTTTCTATTGATCTGTCCTATACATATTTGTGATGTCTTAAGGGATCAATAAATTATTATTATTATTATTATTATATTATTATTATAATGTCCCATCTCGCGTGGACACCCGGTATATCTTAGAAATCCTTTATATTGACTTGGTATCAAATTTCACAACTAGATGTTTAGTAATATCATCCGTAAAGTGTCCTCATTTGAGTACAATAGGACGAATCGGGTTAACCTTTACTTTTAATCTATAAAAATTTTGTACTTGCTTGGGGTATCTTCAAGCGAAATAGCAAAATTATCGCCTCTCTTTAATTTACCGCCAATAGCTCAAGGTAAAGGACAAAATCGCCTCCGTACCTTAACCTTATTACTTCTATTTTAGTATCGACAACCTGATTCCACCCAGTATCAAGTAGCACATATACACGGAATAATAACACCATTTTACCATCGCTTTGTCATAACATAGTTTCAAGTTACACTTTTAAATCGCTTATTCATAACACAAGGTTTTGTTGTACTTACAAGCGTGCCTTGGGTTATTCTAGCTCTGTTATATATAAGGTAAACCTCTATTATGCAAGATTTATCCATAAAAGATCTGTCAGAAAATATATTATTATATCGGAAGTACTCAATTTCAAGACGGAATGGAATACATAATCGTTAATGTTTAATATATCCCATGCTGTTACATAAAAATAATGCAAAAACTCGTTTTTGAGAAAGGTAAAATATCCTGGTCGATCAATCGATTGAGTTTCAGATAACATATTAATTTGTTTCGAAATTATGATCTATATTTCGTGAAGAAAATATACATATACGTGTCTAGAAATTAATGCAAAGTTATTCTTGCATAAAAAGTGTTTGATATATATTAATTGAACACTTTTCGGTGATATATGAAGATGATTTACACAAGGATATTTTGGAATATTGAATTTATAACAGCTGTTTATGTATTCGTAATGATTGATATTTTGAAATTTCGTGACTAGTTCAACCTACAGACTTTGTCCTCTTCAAATTTTGATATATTTCTCTTGATCTTCCAGTTTTTTCAATTCAGTTAATAATGAAGCTCAATGAAAATAATTAACAAAATATTTTGCTGATATCGTAAGATAACCAAAATGGTTTTTGTTGTTTTGCCAGATTTTTTTATTGTTTTCTGTTTTCTGATTGCTTCCTTTTTTTTAATCACTCATTCTTCAAGTGCTTTACTTCATTGAAGTTCTAGTTTCTAGTACGGCGCTTATGAAGCGTACTCGTACTATCAGAGAGTAACAAAAATTGAATGGTCTACAAGAATGCCGATATGTCAAATTTTGATTGATGTGAGTCAGTAGAAAGCACGGTGAATTGAATAGATAAACCTTCAAAACAAGCCATCAGAAACCACCCTTAACCTAATAGTAGAATAAATTTTGAGTGCGTCGTCACACGCATTTCAGGTTCTGGCTAATCTCAATCGACCTACAGCTCGCGCAGCGCTCGTGTGTGTGTTTTTGTGTAGGGTCCCTGTGTGCGCCGTTCCAGTCACCATGAGTCGTCGAAAATACTTGAAATTTGACACAAATGTAATAATTAATAGTTTTTTCTAAAATGTTTTTTTCCTTGGTTGATTTTATTACTTAATTTTAATATTTTTTTAAGTCTTTGTTTTTCTAGTTCAGAAGATTTGAGCATTTAAAAAGTAAGAATGTTCAAATGGGTAAAAAACTGATCTTAATTGAAAGACTGTCAAAGTGATTAAAATGTGATTTTAGTGAATAAAATACTTATAAACATGTTTAAAATGATGACTGTATTAAATAAGTAAAATACATATAAATATTTTATTCCATAAACCTTTACAAGCCTCCCTTTTATACGGCGTAGTCGAAGCGACGAAGGTTGGTAATAAGCGTTTTAAACTGAGGTTAATGATCTAGGGTTGAAGGAAACTGAGAGGAAAGGCGTGAACTGTACAAATAAATTGGGGCAGAAAGTTGTGATTAGGTATTCGATTAGTAGTGGACAAAACATCAGAAAACATGGTATAAGCAGTTAATCCACAGGGTGGGGTGTAATGGAAGGGCGTTTTTGGAACGAGTAGTACACGTAACGGTTAGTGAGTAGAGGGGAGCGGCTGAGGTCATTTGACTCAGAAGGAGTTACCAATTAGTTCGAAATGGTTACGTGGATAAGAGAGCACCGTCGTCATTGTCGTGCATGGCGCTTTCGCCACCTCTTACAAAACGAGACGCAATCATCCGATATGTACAAAATTTAAGAACGACTGCATCAGCAATGAATCCGAAACCTCAAGGTCGTACCTGATGTGTAAGGGTACCAGCTTCTGTGGAAAGAGTGAGACAAATGAGTCGTCGAACCGTTCGCAGAATTTCACACCAAGAGCTCCGCTTTCACCCCTATAATCTCATGGTTGTCCAGAACCTGAATGAAGAAGATTCTGCATAACTCCAGCAGTTTGCCGAGAGAATGCAACTGATTATCGCTGATGAAAATGAACCAGTGAAAATGATGAGTGGTGAGGCTCATTTTCACTCGAGCGGTTTGGTTAATGAGAAAAATTGAGGATGTTTGGCAGCAGAAAACCCCCGCGAACAGCATCAATCCTCGCTTCACAGTGAGAAAGTGACCGTTTGGTGCGATAGGAACCCTCTTGGGGTAATTGGACCATATTTTTTCGAAGTTGAGAGAGAGGCAACCGTAATTGTAAACTCTGAGCGTTATGTTCACATGCTGGGGAACTTCTTCATCCCAAACCTGCGCCGACGAACAATGAACAGAAGTTCCAACAGTATGGTGTCACGGCGAATACAGCCAGAGTCACAATGGAAGTTTTGCGTCAAATTTTTCCTAGACATGTAATCTCTCGTTTTGGTGATGTGCCTTGGCACCCTCGTTCCTCGGATCTCACTGCTTATGAGATAAACCTCGAAAACTACGTCTATAAACCTCGAAATCTGTAAGAGTTGAAAGAAGCCATCACACACCAATTAGAGTGGTTGATGCAGAACTTTGAGAATCGACTACTGCAATGCATTGCGGAACGTATTTTACCTGATGTCAATTTCGGAACATAATCCTTCCACTTTTTAGGCACTAAATGGTAACATTTAAGCTTTAATGGCTTAGCCCTAAAGAGAAAACTGATTTTAGCAGAAACAGATTTGGCAATTGCTGACAAGTGGTCATGCCAGCAAACTGAAGTATTGACTGTGACGCCGATTGGAGGCATGTTTTTGCTGAGTAAATTCGATGCTAATGCATGCTTAGAGGATGTTCTCTAGTAATGACTTTTCTAGTGTTTGGGTGTGTCTCTTTGATGACTAGAAAATGGGGACACCAGAGTACAGTTGTCCGCAAACCCAAACAGTCAGTTTTTAGTAGATCATTAGTCTAGCTAATATCCTGTCTCAAAATGAGAGGTACAATCTCCTACATTCATTCAACAAATATTGAAATGAACGAAAAACCCAGGATAGAACATTTGACATTCAAAATGAATTTTCTAGTTCCTGTATTCACTCTGAAGATGTTACAATTATCAAAAGTACGTTTTTCTTGTAATAGATGATTTTGTACATTGGGAATCTGATTTTTTGTTCGTCATAACCACGTTTGTGTTCTAATAGCCTAATGTTGGAATTTTTGAAAGTTCTACCATATAAATTTCATTACAACTTATCAAGAACTTATTTGTTTTCTGTATGAATTTTCTATATATTCCTAGTATATCATTTGTTCTTGAAATAATTTTCAAATTATGGTTCTAGGTTTTACCAATATAAGTCAATGTAATATATTTTGATTGGTCTCTTTACCACTAGAAAAACTTCATGGATAACATATTGAAACTGTTTACTAGAAAGCATACTGTCAATCATACTTGGTATATCCATTATTGACCGCTATTTGTTTTATTATATTGAACTTTTTCGAGAATTTATTTTCTGACGTTGGTATTGTTGAAAATGTATGTATCATAAGCAGCTATTTTATATTGATGTGGATGTGTGGAAGAATTATGAATGGTAATATATATATGGAATGGTCAGTGAAAAATCATGTCTATGGTCAACTTTTGTTATAGTTGAATCTAGAAAGTTAATGGCATTCTCAATTTCTATTCAATATTAGGTTGTATTGAACTTATGAAGGTACAAAAGAATCTAGTTGTCTATTTATACCTGTAAAAATATAATATGTCATCCAAATATCTAAACCATTAAATGCAGTGTAACGGATGATTATGAACTGTTTTCTCAATGTTATTCATGAAAATTTCGGCTAGTAAATGACTGTGAGGATTGCTCATCATTAGGCCATTGTTGCTCATGTAAATTTCATCATATCATTGAAGTTAGTATATATACTAACGTTAGAAAACCTTTCATGCAGTTCTCCTTGATAATGGTGAAGGTCTTTTTTTCTAAACATACTTCTGAATGTATTCTAAACTCTGGGATATGGTTAATCTCTACTCTAGTGCTCCACCTTACGATGCATTGATATTGATTAGCCAAGCTCTGCTGAATAATAATGTGAAACCCCATTCTACAATCAGAACTTATGCGTCTCTTAGAAGTGTGCTCAGAACAAACTTACATTCTGTCAAAAAAAGTGCCAGGATTAGGTTAATGAATCACAGATAGCCTTGTGAGAACCATCTCACTGTCTGATCTTCTGGCAACACTGCAATAATCAAAGTCAACGTTACCTTGACTTTCGACTTTGACGGGGTTTATTCTGTTTCGGTTCAGTTGAAGGCATCATACGAAGCTTGACTGGTTTGCATGTAAAACTCATGAACCCATGTCTCATCACCAGTTACAGTGCGTTTTATGAATGTGGGGTCGGAATTAACTCGTTCTTACATGTCTTCAGCAACCTTCACGCGATTCAATTTTTGAAGAAAATGCAGGTCTTTGAGAACTAATCGAGCGGCAACGCGTTTCATGCCCAAACAATCGTGTAAAATGGTACGAATTGATTCGTAATACACAGAAAGTTCATTGTCTATCTCTCCCAAACTTAAATGACGATTTTCAATTACCATTTTCTTCACTTTATCGATGTTAATTTCAAGTTGACGATGTTGATAGCCCACCACATCTCGGTTGCTTTTGAATGCATTGTACCACTCATATGCACGTGTTTTTGTAACATTTTCAGCGATTCGACGCACGTGATTCTATTTGTCATACAAAATTTTAGACGAATTCTTGTTTGATGTTTCTATCCATTGTAAAAATCGCAAAACACACTTTCAAGAACTGACAAAATCGAGCACTGTTAACAAACTGAATGATAGATCGCGTTCAAACTCCGCGTCAGTATAGAAAACAGTTGTGCCAGTTGAGCAACAACAAAAACTTTGACCATCCTGCTAAGCAGATATTTCAAATAATCAATTTGGTACTTTTTTGACAGAATGTATAAAACACATCATCCTCTCAAATATACTTATCTGATGAAGTCTCAGGGTAGTGAAACGCGTCATAAATTTGTGTATATGGTTAAAATTATTTGCAGATCATTATTTCATTTAATTGAAAAAAATATATATATATATATATATATATATATATATATATATATATATATATATATATATATATATATATATATATATATATATATATATATATATATATATATATATATATATATATATATATATATATATATAATAAAAGTGTCAAGAGCTTGAATTCTTTCTTTATATATTTTAACCTCTAATCTTTTTGGTAACTCCCAAATTATTAATAGATACAACAATTTTCGTAGAAAAGTGAATAGATTGTTTTCCATCTGCATTTGTTCAGAATATTAGTTTTTATATGGTAGAATCAACACTCAACATCAACTTGAACTAGACAATGTCTATAATAAGCAACAAGTACCTTAAAATATTGTATTCCGCATTGTCAATTGTATTTTCGAAAGCACCTGATACCTTGTGAGTTTTTATTATCTCTCATTTTTTATCTGAGTTTAAAATCTTTTTCTTTTATAACCTTGAGCTTCCGAAATATCCCAGAACTATATATTTTATTATTGTGCCTTCAGGCGTATACTACTTAACTTCAGGTATAACATTTATTGACGTTAATTTTTTTACAGGTACGTTTTTCTAGGCCACAACCATCGAATCGAAACCAGAAACACGTGAGTTCCACATTTTCATCGAAATTTCAATAAATAAATCTGCCGCAACACACAGTTGCCGAGTTATAATTCACTTAACCAATAGAAACATGTACTATTAACTTTCTTTGAATACAAATGCTTTCGACATGTGGAAAAAATCGATTACAATGCTCACTTTTACACGATTTGAATGCCGCATTTGTGGATAATAATAAAAGGCGCATAGACAGGTCTATTGTTTCGTTTCGTGTTAATTAGTATTCATTGGAGATTTCTGGGTTTTTCTTCATCTTGAAGAATAACAATGGGCGTTGGAAACGTACGGGGCATATATTAGATAAAGCTCAACGTGCATATTGATTGGGATTTTGAAATCTTTCCGATTTGCATGAAGATCGGATCGGAATGAATGATTGTACGAGGGGTAGTTCGAAGGAATCGTACTTCCACGATTGACGTTGGTGTTTTGGCTTTAGGTATATTAGGTGTGATATACAGTTCAACCTAACAGCACTCTGAATTTTACTTCAGACATAGTCGATTGATTGAACATGTGGGATGCTTGGTGACACAGCGTCTGTTGTATGTAGAACATAATTCGCAAAAACATTTTAGCAAAGAGATCTGCCTTTTCTTCAGATGAAGATGCGATAGAAGCCTCATCTCTAACCAATAGATCAGGGTCTATTCCTAACTCTTTCATTGGAGAAGGTTTTCGCTTTATCGAAAGTTCTTGAAACGCACATATTCAGCTTCAATCTCATCTTCTGAATTTTTCTTCCAGTTCTTATAAGCTCTGTTTTTAACTGCGGCAGCTTTTTGACAGTTTTCAGTGAACCACGGTTTTTGTGCGGATGTTTTTTTTGTATAGTGTGGAATGTAGAGATGCACGCGTTCATTCAAAAAGATTAGAAGATATGCAGATTCTGGAAGATACACTTGGCGATCAATGTTCTTCGTATAAGCCAGAGTACCAGTGAAAAATTCGTAACAACATGTGTTCTAAATGTCTGGTTTTCAAAATTCAGGATGTCAAAGTTTAGAAAATTTTTTCTCTATTGTGAAAGATGCAACAGTTGCGACAATATTTTGTTGAAATTTGGCAGTGTTGATCATTGAAATAAGACGCTGAATTGAAGCTAACTATCTTAGTTATGCCAATTCAGCAGATTTCTTGAATAATCAATTTTCGGTAATTTTTTGATAGAATGTAGAATTCAGCAAATAAAATTACATCTTTTTCGTCCCATGTGACATTTTGCTTTCTCAATACGTGTATGAAGAAAAATATCAAAACCAATTCATTCCACTTCGATTATTTGTTGCAATCAAAACTTTACTTCATTTTTGTTATTGCCAAAACGGAAATTACAATCAAGTTGCCGATTACAAGATCTGTCTTACCCCTTTTCGCATTTCGAAGAACAAACTACCTCCCAACTTTCCCCAGGTATATTGCTTTCCGAAAACTGACAAATCCAAATGACAAAATTTCATTTCCAATCACGTCCGAGTCGTAAAACTCGAAATGTTTCTCGTTTTCGATGAAAAGTCTAGTTACACGACGAACAAATTCTAAAGGTACGGCATCAATGAACAACAATTCGACCTGTTCGGATAAACCTAGTTGCTTATCGAAGGTCGTACTCGACTTTATTGTGGACGTAGATACGAGAACGTGATTTTGGAAAGTACCTGAAGGTCTGGTTCGTGAGAATATCGAACATTTTGATGAGTCTCTTAATTGCTATATGCGCCGATGCTTTTGGTGTTTGTGTGCAACAACAAATCGACAAGAATTCTATGAATTCCATCGCCCCAGGAATTGGTTGTTCCGCAAAGTTGAGAATAAGTTAGAGTATTATTTTGGGTGTTGCCAATGTAAAGTATGACTCATCATTTTACTTTTTACTAATAGCTTTCGAACTGGGAAAATCTAGTTAGTTATTCTAACATGGTACAGCCCGAATGTGCCAGCAGACTTTTTGCATCTTGTAAAGTATTTAAGTAATCACGAGGTTCCTATAATCCCACTAATTTTTGGCGAAAACAAAGTTTCATAAAAAATTCTAATAAAACCAAGTAGGCAATGGTGTCGATGTAATCATGCAGAATCTGCTGAAATGTAGTGCTCGAAACCTTAGAGAACGATCTGTGTTGCTTGGAAAGATAAATACTCATGGCTTGTTGATAGTTTGACATAATCAACCAGGTGAAGGGTTAGAGAGAGTACAAAGCATTAAAAAATTCGGCAAATAGTACTAAGAAAGTAAATACTCACAATTTCCATTCGGAATGGGAAGGGCAATTATTCTTTATTGAATTAAGAATAACAATGTATATTCTTTATGTAATACTTTTGTTTATGTTACTTAAAGTGAGAGATACATCATAAAACTGTACAGGTTGAACAGATTATTGCGTTTCATTACTGAAGCTATGTGAAATATTGTGATTAGAGACAAATAGCCCCCCTTTACCCTGTTCTTTTGCCATTCATTGATGACAACAGATTCAAGGCAAATTTTCAGTCAATTGCCAATATTTCGATTCCTTTCGAAGTTATGTAAAAATTGTTTTGTCATTCTATAGGCACTTTTTTACGTAAAGTCGAATCAGGTGCGGATTTTCTATCGGGTTTTGAGTTCTGATGCAAACTTGCGTTTTTGAATGTGAACTCTAGGGATTTTGTTGAGTAGAGTTGTTTTCTTTTTCGAAAATATATCGCATGTGCACCCGATTTTTTCATCATGGACGTATTTTAATGAAAAACCAAGTATCATTTGCAATAACGAAGCTACAATGTCGTACGAAAAATTTGAAAAGTTCAATATGATTGAAATTCAAATTATTCATGATGCGGTTGCTGCAGAATCTGTTCTTTTGGATCATTTTTCTGAGAGACTACAACCTCATAGAAGTATATTCCATAAATTCAGGGAAACCTCATGAACCATGGTATAAGCAACGTCCTCTTACTACAGTTAAGCTATGTATTCATAATAATTAATATATTTCATGAGAATTTCCTTTATACTATCAGGATAGCTATCCCAGAAGTAAAGAGTAGGGTCAGAGAGGATGTGCCTGTTGCACATTGGTTTGGTAATGAACTGAGAGAGATGCGTTTCCATCTTTCATTGCTGAACGAACTTTATGACAGGTATCAGACATATGAGCTCAGAACTATACGAAATACTTTCAGACTCATGTATAGGTTCGCTGTTATGTGTTATGTTAGGAGAGCAAAGATCAAAGCTAATGATACCGCAATTTTGCAGTCAACTAACGCTCCAAAAACTATGTGAAGTCTTATCAATTCTGAGAGAAAAACTAATCTTAAGACTAAATCTTCTATATCTGCAGAGACATTCAGTAATCACTTTATTCAAGCTCTTTATAGTGTATTAGATAGTCTTGGACCACAGATTCATACTCCTGATGAGTTATTCAGAAAAGTGTTATCTCCTGAGTTATCTTTCTCATTTAAACAGGTTACTTTTTGAACGTTAGGAATGCAATCATCTCATTGAAAAGTAACAAATCACGTGATTTTTATGATTTATCAGCTATACTGTTGAAGCGTAATATACAGGGTGCTTCAACGAAAACTAAACAGAGGCTATATCTACCAAGATATTTATTTCTGATCAAAACGCAAAAACAGGTCAATTTTTGTTTCAAGGGGAACATCTTTTGGGGTACAAAACTTGCCTGAAATATCAACCCCCTAAGCGGGGGTTGCAATCCTTGAACATTTTGAATAGGGAAGATGGGTCGAGTGATGACTCAAAAGAAAGGTGGTATCTTTGTCTACATCGCCTTGAACGAATTTCCATTTTTAATTGAAAACTGTAAAAGATACAGTGTGAGCAACTGGAAGATAGGGAAGACTATTTCCCTGAGACTATTGAAGTTTCAGTGAAGTAAAATGGAACAGATCCATGCTTATGAATAGCAGTCATCATCAAGCACCATCCTCATCTCGAATTTCAACCCCTAGAGCAGGGCTGATCACCCTTGAAAATTTGGAAGAGTGGGTCGAGTGATACCTGGGAAAAAGAGTTATTATCTTTGTCTGCATCCCCGTGAACGAATTTTCATTTTTGATTAAAAACTGTAGAAGATACAGAGTGAGCTACTGAAATTTTCAAGGGTTGTCATCCCTGCTCCAGGGGTTGAAATTCGAGATGTGGATGGTACTTGATGATGACTGCCATTGATCAGCATGGATCTGTTCCATTTTACTTCACTGAAACTTGAGTAGTCTCAGGGAAATAGTCTTCCCTATCTTTCAGTTGCTGTTCTTAGAACAGCTTATTTTTATTTAGTTGAAGCACACTTAAAGTATGGTATCCTCGTGTGGGGAAATTGTAGTGATTTTAATCGTATTTCCGAAATTCAATGACGTGCAGTGAAGATTGTTGGTGGGTTGGGATATAGAGACTGCTGTAGAAATGCCTTCAGAGAACTTAACACCCTTAGTCTTCCAAGTCTATTTGTAATGGAATGTCTTCTATATACTCACAAAAACCAACGATCAGTAATTCTGAAACAAGGACAAAATTCATATCCTATTCTATAGGTTCAGAAGGTCGCAGAATGGTCTCAATTTTCTGTTTTAAATTTTATAACTTACTGCCTATTAAGTTTCGTGAACTGTCTGTAATGTGTTTTGAATGTAAAATTCGCAGTTTTTTAATGATAGTGTTTGTACAGGAGTGTTGATTTCAACTCTCTCAATTTCCACAGTATGGATACTGATGCTCTTCAAGATATTGTTTGTTGCCATTCAGGGTGTCTGTTCACTTATTGACAAGTGTAAATACTTTTGTATGTAAACAAAATAAAAAATACTCTATTCTATTCTATTCACTCGTGAATCACACTGTTTATTATAAATATATTTATATCCGACAGCCAGTCTGTTCCCAAGAAAATTCAAGTTGTCTTACCTTGACAACGAGATCATATCTAATCGTAAATTATACCATTGTATACGACACACGCTAACAAACATTAGAAGGTTGAAAAGAGGGACCAAGCAGAATTCTACATTCCTCAGATAACTGTTTGATTTCTGGTACCAGTTAAATTACAATTAATTTCCTACTTATTTCGCTTTAAGAACATACCTGCTATCTATACGCTTCATTAGATACTAATTTCGACACATTTCTTATTGCGTCGGTAAATATTGCCGAGATGAGTTCAAAGAAAATTATTTAAATTTGAATATAATGAATTTTCCGAGAAAAGACAGATGATTGAAGGAAAGACAAGACTTGGAAAATAATCAATTCTATTTAATTTTGTGACTATCCTTTATGCTAATATCCGACATCTGATAATATCTTCTTAATGAAATAAGAAGAAGCAAGTGAAAATGTTAGTAAAATCAAATAGGTTGTCGCTTGTCATCATTATAAGTAAGAAAAACAGCGAGTTTGAACCACTGATTCTATAAAAAAGTAGAAATCTTTAAAACATTCTTACTACTGTTAAATCTCTATGAAATGTTTTGGGCTAGCAAATAATATAAATATTGAAGTGTAACGTTTCTGTATCGTCATTTAATGTGAAATTGTTTCGAAACTCGAAAAACCATTCGAGTGCATAAATTGTATATAAAACAATTCCTGTCGAAGTTGTTGACGATTTCATAATAAACAATTGTTAACACATTACTACGATAGTATTCGATAAACTTTCACACTCGAAAGTACGATTTTTGGAACACTATATGATTTATTTCGAATCGAAAATGTTTTTCCTGGTTCAAACTTATTCGCTTCCCGGTGTGTCAATATCGTATAGGAAGTTGCGTTATACAAATATTTAAAATCTCAAGTATATACCTACATATGTTTATTCGAGACAAATAGTCGTTCATATGATTCGAGAATATCGCCGCGTTACAAATTGTAAATATACGAAAAAAGTGTATTTTTCAATAATCACAGGAAATTCGTTGCATCAGAACACATTTACGTTTCAAAAGATTCAATGAATTTTTCATAACTTTCCAAAATCAAATCTAACTCCGTCGAAAATATTTTCTACGTGTCTAGTACCGTTGATTGAAAAATGTACAGAGTTGACAGTTTGAGTACTGCAGCTATATGAAATATTGTGAATAGAAGAAAATGACCACCCTATCTCGTGTTCTTTTGCGTGAGGAATTCATTGCCGTAAACAGATTCAAGCTAGCTTTTTTCGTTTTCTAGTCATGTGGCAATTTTGAAAATTTTGGGAATCTGTCAAGTGCCAATATCTTTGTTATTCTTGAAGTTATATAAAAATGGTTTCGGTATTCTGTAGGCACATTTTTACATAGAATCAAACAATGTGGGATTTTTTTCCTCCAACGGTTTATGAGTTATATTGTAAAATTGCGTGTTTTCAAATATGAATTACAGGTAACTTTGATTTTGTTGAATAGAGTCTTTTTCCTCTTCAAAAATATCACATGTGTACTCGATTTTTCCATTCAAGACGTGTTTTCATGAAAGATTGTATAACTTTCCTCTAATTTTATCTAGTAACTTTTTATTCATACACAGAATTTTCACGAAATTATAGAAAGGTGTTCTGTGTACTCATTATGATAGTTCGAAATATAATTCTTGTAATAACAATGTTTTTTCATCAAGTTATACTCATCGTGTGGATATACATTCTGTCAAAAGAATACCAGGAATTGATTATTTGAAAAATCTGCTTCAGACGATTGTCTACGTCTTTATTGTTGTTAAGTTGGCATACTTGTTTTCTATACTAAGGCTGAGCCTTAACACGATCTGTCTTTCATCTTACAGTGCTCAATTTCAGTTCTTACAAGTGTGTTTTGCAATTTTAACAATGGATAAAAATATCGAATAAAGAATTTGTCTCAAATTTTGTATTCCAAATGGAATTTCGTATATTCGTATATACTACATGCCATCTCTGTGGCACCTAGCCGAAAATCATCAGGCCTAGACCAAACACCGACAGAGATACTGAAACTCATAGACGAGAGTAACATTAAACTAGTCACAAAATTATTCAATTCGATATACAGGGTGCTTCAACGAAAACTTAACAGAGACTATATCTACCAAGATATTCATTTCTGATCAAAACGCAAAAACAGGTCAATTTCTGTTTCAAGGGGGATTGCAACCCCCTAAGCGGGGGTTGCAATCCTTGAACATTTTGAATAGGGAAGTTGGGTCGAGTGATGACTCAAAAGAAAGGTGGTTCTTTGTCTACATCGCTTTGAACGAATTCCAATTTTGAATTGAAAACTGTAAAAGATACAGGGTGAGCAACTGAAAGATAGGGAAGACTATTTCCCTGAGACTATTCAATTGAAGTAAAATGGAACAGATCCATGCTGATCAATGGCAGTCATCATCGAGTACTATCCTCATCTCGAATTTCAACCCCTAGAGCAGGAGTGACCACCCTTGAAAATTTGGAAGAGGGTAGATGGGTCGAGTGATAACTCGAAAGAAAGGTATTATCTTTGTCTGCATTCCCGTGAAAGAATTTCCATTTTTGATTGAAAACTGTAGAAGATACAGAGTGAGCTACTCTAACTCCTATGGAACTTAATGTGAATAGAATTATTGCGAGCAGTCATGAAGGCAATCGAAATCCTCTACTTGAAATGTATCACTGGATCGAAATATTACCCCTGCTCTAGGGGTTGAAATTCGAGATGAGGGTGATTTCGGAAGATGACAGCTTTTGATCTAAAATGAATCTATTCCAGTTTTTCGCACTAATACTCCAATAGTCTTGGGGCGATAGTCTTCTCTCTTCAGTGGCATCATTAGAGGAGGTTCTCCAGCGGGGACCTTTCTAGAAAACGTAGTTGCTTGCGTCTTGCTCGCGTTGAAGCTCACCAGGTTCAACTGACCTCACTCAGATATCCTCTGTAAGGCAGTTTAAGTTATTAATTTGTTGACATCTCTGACGATGAGATTCCGCAGCTGTAATCGGCCGCAGACTACTGAAAGACGAAACCAGGGTACAATCGTCTGCAAAACCGAAGATCTTGTTCTCTGTAGATGACAGAAGATCGTTTATCTTCAACAGAAACAAGGTTGGCGAAAGAATGGATCCCTGAGGTATGAAACGTAGTACATTCATCGCTCCAAAGAAATAAGAATATGAAGCAATTGATGGAGAATATGCAACAATTGATGTGATAGGTAGTTTAACTGCCAACCAATCGATTTCGAAAAAATAACAAGGGTATCTATGAGTCGAGCGCTCATTTTTCTCAAGAAAAATAGATATGAACCTTATAAAATGAGGAAATCCTAGTTTCTGCAGCCAGGAGATATTTGCAATTCGACTTGATATTTGCAATTGATTTCTGCAGAAATCTGGAGAAAATCCGCAGTTTTTCTGCAAAATCATTCAGATCGATGAAATTCATCAGTAGTGATGAAATATTCAATCGTCATAATGAGCATTGGTGATGTGAACTCACATCGCCATACTAATATTCAGCGTCAAGGCTGAAATGGGTTCAACATTTCATCGCTTCGTTTCTATTTCAACCATTTCATGTAAATTCTGTGACTTGACATACAGTAACTAGATAAAAAAACGGAAAAGTTATACAGTTTTTGTATTTTCATGATAACACTGGATGAAAGAAATTGAGTTGAAATGTAATATGTTTATGGAAAGGAATCTATTTGAATAAATCGGAGTTGCCTATGGTTCATATTTAAAAAACGCCAGTTTGCATTGTAACTCAAAAGGCGTTGTACAAAGAAGTAGTTCGATTTTACATCAAAAAGATCAGTAACATAGTTCTTCAAAACCATTTTTACATAAGTTTAGAGAATTTTCAAATTTTCCAAATAACTCGAACACGAAGAGAAAGAGCTTGATTCTGTGGCAGTGAATTAATCACGCGAATTGATCACAGAGGAGAGGATCATTTGCTTCTATTCTTGATATTTGACATAACTGCAATACTAACTCAGTCGAAATCTGTCCAGTCTGTACATCTTGACCGAGTAGCGTTGCTTCATTGAAAACAGAACCTCCAAACTACTTTGGCAACTTAGCAGCATGTTGTATATTGTAGGGTGGAGAATTGTACAAAAGACTTTAATCAACGATCTTCACTGATTGCTAGTAGCAAAAGTTCAACATGTTTTGGACGTCGAAATTTACCAAGAGTGTGGGTTGCTAACAACAGATGTGCAACCATATTTGAAACGTTTGCACCACTCTTTCACCTGTGTTCGGCCCATACACTCATTTTCAAGTGAAGTTTTCATTGTTACGACAGTTTCCCCACAACTCTTTCCAAATTTCAAGTCGAAAGAATACGAAGTAAAGTTGGTAGAAAATGCAAGCATCCAAATTCCAAATAAGGAAAGGCATATTTGGTTGGTTCTTTTGCAATATTATCCTTTCTGGTGTTGGAAGAGTTTTCAAGAATGAAGTATTCAAGGGAAAACCAATATTCTACCCATAATGAAAAAAAATTAAAAGTCTGAAGAAACTTATTAAAATTTGTACAGAATAATGTCTGGTGTAATCGCAAAATAAACAGTGAACGAAAAGAACTAGCAATTAACACACCTTTCAACTTTCTTCTCGACGCGAACAATTCGTAGAGAGCAAGTGTTCGGAAATCCTCCCGCTGGACCCATTTCATTTTTATGCGATTTAGCCATATTCTGAACATCGGAACAGTCATAGAAATCAACTATTCTATTCGTTTTCCTCGTTCGAGACCAATTATCCGGATATTTAAGGCTTTATAAGTAGATTTCTTTATATGTTATGCGTATTCGCGAGACACACCTAGGTTCTTCGAACCCAGGTGAAAGACTTTCACTTCTTTTTCTTATTCAGTCGTACCCGGCGGCACCGAAAAAACGTGATGATTCGCACGATGTTTCCACCACGTTTTGATGTATGGTTTCTTGTGTCTATAATTTTAATTGGTTCGATGAATGGGATATACAGGCTGTTTAGTTATACTGGGTTGGAAGAATGTTCAGAATTTTCAATCAAGTTCAATTTAAAAATGACATCTAGACAAGTTTCTGTAATATTTTTATTCTAGTGTGGCATACTATGATTTCTAATAACTATAAAATGTTTAAGGCTTGACCATTTAATTTTCAACTCAAAACGGGGCATTAGTTTTTATATCTCAGTAAGTAGGTTAACAATGGAAATGAACACAACTTTTAAGTTGCTTGGTTTCTGTGTCTAAAGCCACTAGTATTATATTCATATTGAGTAATTTATTCATATTTTAACATTTTGAAAGGAAAAAACAAGTCAAGTTCCTCCATCTAAATTTCATATATGCGACTATTTTTTGCATTTATATTTGTCAGACGAAAAAATTTCGTAAATAAAGTTGGTGATTGTTTAAAATAAGAATAGAATGCTTGGCACGTTTTTTTATTGGCCTTAGTTATCAATATCGCTTTCAGATTAATTGATAAAACGACAACCGACTTCAATGAAATATAATAAAAAACAAGTACTGTGTTTTAAGGAATTTTACTTAATAATTGCGATTCGTAACGCGTTTCACTACACCGTAGCTTCTTCAGACGAATGATTATGCAGAAAAATGTAAATGAGAATATAACTATAAATGTTCTTGAGTATTTAAAAGCTTATTGGTTGCTTATTCTTAAGTGGTTATTTATGACAGGTATATCAAATAAAATTAAGGAATAGATTGCTCCCCGAAAAGATTCAATAGAGGTGAAGGGCTTAAATCGGCTTGTTCATTGATGAGTCTACCTGAGTGTTTGTATTTATTTATTTCTAAAGTTTCCCAAAGATCTACCTTCCAATATTTATTATCTGTATGCAAAATTTCAAACTGTGGGTCGAAAGAATGATTATTTTCTAAGAGATGATTCGCGTAATTTGAATCTGATTTTTATTTGAAAAACTGCGTTTATGTTCCGATATTCTAATATTAAAATTTCTATGTGTTCTACCAATGTAGAAATTATCACAGTCATTGCAATTCAATCTATTAACACCTGATTTATTGTTTTTACCTGGTTTGGTTTTATTATTTTTTATATATTTGCCTAAATTATTATTAGTTTGGAAAGCTATGTTGAAATTATTGCTACTTAAGAATGATTTCAGTTTCTCACTTGTAATGCCAACGTAGGTTAAGGTGTTGAATTTTTGTTTCAATTTATCGACTGGGTAAACTTCATTCAATGCGATTCTACTTTGTTTTTTATTTAAAATATTATTTATTAGTTTGGGATTGTAACCATTATTGTTGGCTATTTGTTTAATCAAATTTAGTTCTTTGTTGAAATTTTCTGGTGATAGCGGGATGTTAATCAATCTATGAATAAAACTATTGAATGCTGACATTTTATGTTGATATGGATGACACGACGAGTTATGTATTATAATATCTGTATGTGACGGCTTATGGTAAATTGCGAAAACATGTTTTCCATTTTCATTCGAAATTGTTACGTCTAAGAAATTTATCGAATTATTGCTTTCTATTTCGGTTGTGAATGCAATTTTTGGATGTAATGAATTTATATGATTTTCGAAAATTTTCAACTGTCTATCTGTTCCTGTGAAGCAAATAATGATATCGTCTACATAGCGATACCAGTATAAACAATATTTACTGAGTGGATGATTATGAATTACTTTCTCTAAGTTATTCATGAAAATTTCTGCTAACAAAGGACTCAACGGATTGCCCATAATCAAGCCGTCTTCAATAGTATAATATTTGTAATTGAAATGGAAATAATTTTGATCTAAACAAATTTTAATAATGAAAGAATATCTGATTTAATGATAGTATTGACATGATTCCTTTCTAATAATTCTTCAACTAAGTAATACGTATCTTTCGGAGGAATGTTGGGAAATAGATTCTTAACATCGAAAGAAATAAGTTTGGAATTAGGTGGTATAGTGGTATCTTTGATATTGGCAATAAGTTCGTATGAATTTTTGACCGAAAGTTTAGATTTAAAATTGCAATGTTTTATTAGCAAGTCGTTGAGGAATTTTGAAAGTTTGAACGAAGGTGCCGTTACATAAGAAACAACAGGTCTAATAAGGTAATTGGGTTTATGAAGTTTTATCAACGAATATAATTCGGGGATTGTGGATTGGAGTTAATGAATTTATATTTTCTTGGTCTGTAATTAATGATTTTGCTGTCGAAATTATGTTTTTAACAACTTTCTGAAATTTTGCGGTAGGATCCTTAGTTGATGTTATATAGTTTCCGGCTGTTAAGAATTCTTCAGTTTTAGAAATATAATCGGTTTTACTAATCGCAATGACGGTGTTACCTTTATCTGCTTTAGTGAATACTAAATCGTTCTTGGTACTATTTTCACGAATTGTTTTATTATCTTATAATCGGAATTGCAATGAGGTGATAATTTCGAAAAGTCTTCTTTGATGATTTTTGCTGTTTGATGTTTGGCTGAAATATTATCTTTGGAGTTTTTGAGAATAATTTCGGAGTCTATGCCTAACTGTTCAAAATTAGTTTTATTATGTTTTGGATGTAAATTATGTTTGAATCCTTTTTCTAATAGATCTTTTTGTGGTTGTGTAAAATCGGTATCAGTTAAATTAGTGAATCTTTCAAAAAATTTATGGTCTGAAAATTTATCAGTTGAAGGTTTGGGTGGAGAAATTTTGAATTTAAGTGAATTCAACTTTTTCTGTTGTTGCTGAAACTTTTTATGAATTAAAATTTTGACATCGTATCTGGATTCAGAGTCTAAAATATCAAACTCAACAGGGTGCAATCTAAACAATAATTCCGTATGGATTACCTTCAAATATATGTTTGCAACGTCCCTCCTGTTGTACTGGATCTTCATATCCTCTTTGAGCCATATGCGTTGGCCTTTCTCAATTGCTCTTCTTGCTGGTCCACTGTTGTTATGTGTCTTCAACCGTATGTAATTGGGAATCAACTGGTTTTTCAAGCACATTGAGTAGAACCATATATTCTGCGTGTGAACTGCACATCTTAGTAGTATTTTGAAATACCACAAAGCCAAAAAGCCGGTATCAGCTTTCTTTAACATTTGAATTTGAGAGGCTTTTACTTGGTAAAATTCCATTATCGATAATAAAAACAAGTACTGTGTTTTAAGGAATTTTACTTAATAATTGCGATTCGTAACGCGTTTCACTACACCGTAGCTTCTTCAGACAAATGAATGTACAGAAAATAAGAATGAGAATATAAATATAAGTGTTCTTGAGTAATTAAAAGCTTATTGGTCAACTCCTCCTAAGTGGTTATTTATGACAGGTATATCCAATAAAGTTAAGGAATAGATTGCTCGCCGTATAGTTATATTCTCATTTACATTTTTCTGCATAATCATTCGTCTGAAGAAGCTACGGTGTAGTGAAACGCGTTACGAATCGCAATTATTAAGTAAAATTCCTTAAAACACAGTACTTGTTTTTATTATTGATAATGGAATTTTACCAAGTAAAAGCCTCCCAAATTCAAAAATTCAATGAAATAATTAGTAGCAGAACAGTGGAAGTTCTGGTCTATGGTGAAGAGAGTCAGCAACTACTTTTACAAAACGCCTTCCACCTTTAAGTATAGATGATGGTTCTATCGCATCATCACAAACCGCAAAGGCGGATCTCTACACGAAAATGTTTTTAATTCAATTGGCTATGAGTTTAACATTTCCTCCAAGGCGGTTTTTGAGTCGAATCTTCATCTTACTATTCAAGTAACTCCTGAATATCACTTAATGCTATCTAACCTATTTCGTTCAATTCCATTTGCAATTTCGTCAATATTTGCAGTTTAAGCTCGTCATTTTTTTATAGGATAATTTCAATGTATGTATAAGATACATTTCGCTGTCAAATTTTTTCCAGGATTCCATTACATTTATATCAGTATCAGATTCCATATAATCCAATATAATTGATGATATATTTGTCAACTTCTTGAGTAGTCATGAACATGCTTGTGTTGTGAACTCAGAATTTCCTAACCATGATGCACTGGAGTTTGTCGTGGATCTCTGTTGGTGCTCCGAAGCATTCTACGATTAAGCTTAGGCCACTTCCTCAGGCAGATTTCAACAGTATGCATGTCTTACTGAATGGAATGAATTGGGATTTTGTCAGGGATGAAAGTCTAGACGGCCATAGTGCATTTAATATTTTTCGAGATAAATTTATTAATTCTTTTTTTATCTTCATTCCCTGAGAAAGTCACAAGGGTGAGGGAGAGCTGTACTGGAGCTTTAATCAACGATTTTCACTGATTACGAGTGGCAATAGTTCAAAATATTTTGGACGTCGAAATTTACCAAGAGCGTGGGTTGCTAACAACAGAAAGATGTACAATCTTATTTGAAACGTTTTTCAATTGAAGTTTTCGTTGTTACGACAGTTTCCACATTACTCATTCCAAATTTCAAGTTGAAGAAAGACGAAGTGAGCTTAGAGAAACTGCGAGCATCCAAATTCCAAATTAGGAAAGGTATATTTGGTTGATTCTTCTGCAATATTTTTCTTCCTGGTGTTGGAAAAGTTTTTATGAATGAAGTATTCTAGAAAGTTATAAGGAATAACAATATTCTACCCAAACTGAAAAAAAATAAAAGTCTATGGACAAACTTATTAAAATTTGTACAGAATAACTTCTGGTGTAATCGGGGTAATTGGGTGTACCAAAAAAACGAGCATGTCTTACTGAGTGGAATGAATTGGGATTTTGTCAGAGATGAAAGTCTAGACTGCCATAGTGCATTTAATGTTTTTCAAGATAAATTTAGTGATTCTTTTTTATCATTTCCTGAGAAAGTCACAAGGGTGGGGGAGAGCTGTGCTGGGGCTGATTGGTTCACTGATGGTCTCCGGGAGATGAGAAATCGGCTACATCTGGTTTCTGTCATGTATGAGATAGATAAGTCGGAAAATCTTAAATTCTTGCATGATAGGTTGAGGATCATTTACCACAACGAGATTAACAAAGCAAAAATTGATTACAATGATCGTATTATAGATAGCTCATTGAACAAATCCAAGGCCTCTTGGAAAATAGTCAATCAACTCAGAAGTAATAATTCAAAAATTCTTTCAATCAAAAATGAAAATTCGTTCACAGGGATGCAGACAAAGATAATACCTTTCTTTCGAAGTCTCACTCGACCCATCAACCCTCTTCCAAATTTTCAAGGGTGGTCACCCCTGCTCTAGGGGTTGAAATTCGAGATGAGGATGGTACTTGATGATGACTGCCATTGATCAGCATGGATCTGTTCCATTTCAATTCACTGAAACTTGAATAGTCTCACGGAAATAGTCTTCCCTATCTTTCAGTTGCTCACCCTGTATCTTTTACAGTTTTCAATTAAAAATGGAAATTCGTTCAATGCGATGTAGACAAAAATACCACGTTTCTTTTGATTCATCACTCGACCCATCTTCCCTATTCAAAATGTTCAAGGATTGCAACCCCCGCTTAGGGGGTTGATATTTCAGGCAAGTTTTGTCCCCCTTGAAACAAAAATCGACCTGTTTTTGCGTTTTGATCAGAAATGAATATCTTGGTAGATATAGCTTCTGTTTAGTTTTCGTTGAAGCACCCTGTGTATAACTCTATCCTTTGATGCCTTAAAACCAGGGCAGACTTTTCGTTTTAGGAAATGAATGTTTTGTTCGACATTTTCTTCCAAAACCATGCAGTTTCCTCTGCATTATATAATTGCTCAGGTTAGTATCTTCCATCAACTACTAGATTTGCATATTCTTCTGGATATCTTCCTGCTTCAACAGTGTCTGGAGTTGCAGCTTCTCCAACGATTATAATGCTAACCTACCTTTCGATGCTTGAAATCATCCACCACCACAACAACCACCAGGTTCTTTAAAATATGCGTCAAGGCGCTTTTCCTTCCTTCGGATATTGGCCCACTCAGAGCCTCTCTTTTCTGGTCAAGATCTTCGATCCATAATCAATGTCAATTTTAGCTGACAGTGAACTAGAAAGTACAGACGTACAATCATTACTGCCGTTTTACTGAATTTATTTCGTTCAAAGTCTATACTCTATATCCTTCTTAAAGCGTATAATAAACACAACAGCAACCCTTGTCTTCGTAATTCCAATTCACCACGAAGCAGTCATCTACATATTACCTTTTGTATTTATATCTATTTAAATCTATTTTTAGTAAAATTATACCATTGAATTCTGAATGATAATAAGCCAACATAAAGCCCTAGTTATCTCGAGAGTACAGTTAGATTCGTGTTGATTATACCTGTGCGATCATACAGAGTACACCTACGTATATTTATGCTCCAGAATAAGGATTTACATATGATCTGCGCGTGTATTATTGAAATGCATATTATTTACTACAAACGCCGGCGTAATAAATAATAGCCGGTATTCCATCTTATATTCCAATCATCTTTTATCCGGAGTTTTTGGAGCGTATACAAATTGAAAAGCGCTGTTATGATAATGCTGGTCTCGTATATTGATAAGTCCGGCAAATGTATGCGTAAGGAAATGATATGACGAATTTCTTTGTCGAGAAGGTTGCATATCTAAAAAGGAATTGAACTAGGCACTTTTACCGTTGACAGCTGCCATCCGACAATTGTTAATTCTGGAGGTGAAATCAACAATATTGTTCTGTTTGTTGAAGCCATATCTTGGAATCACATGTATCGCAATCGACGGTAAAGAAATTCAGGCAATGGTCGATGAAATTGGAGAAGAATCGGTGGATCAGAAGGGTTTTGAGGGCACTTTAAATGTGCATCAGATCGTAGGCGTTTATTCTACCTCCATGCTCGGCTTTCCAAGTAAATATAATGAAGACTGCTCTTGCAGTGTGGAATATCATATATCATATCATATAAATTCATCAACAACCTGCATCCAAAGATAAAATTCACTTCTGAAATAGAAGAGAACAATTCGATCAATTTCCTAGACTTAACAATAACAATATCAAATAATGAACACGAGTTTTCAATTTATCTTAAGCCTTCTCATACAGATATCACAATTCATTATACATCGGCACATCCTTACCAACATAAATTGCAGCATTTAATAGCTATATACATAGATTCTTGAACACACCGATGTCTAATGATAATCATCCCAAAGAATTGAATTTGATAAAACAGATCGCAATAAATAATGGTTATGATGCAAATTTAGTTAGCAGCATATTACATAAGAAAAAAATCAGCTTTACAACATATATATCCAATCGGTGAACACCAAGACAAGAAATTCAATAGTTTAATATATATAGGCAATATTAGCAATAATGTGAAATCCTTCTTAAAAATTCAAATTTAAATATGGCGTTCAAAACATCAACAAATTTAGGTTCATTTATCAGGAATTATAAATCTCCAATTAATAAAGAAAATAAATCAGGTGTTTATAGATTGGATTGTGGACATTGCAATTGTTTTTATATAGGTAGAACAGGAAGAAATTTCAATGTTAGAATCTCTAAACATAAACGCAGTTTCATCAATGGAAAAACCGATTTAAATTATTCAAATGATCTTAGGGAAAATGGACACTCTTTCAATTCAGAATTTCAAATCCCACATTCTGAGAATAGAGGTATAAAACTCAACCTTCTGGAAGTACTTGAAATTAATAGATTTAGGTATTCACCGGAAATTCTTAATGATCAGGTAGACATAAACAACTCACCCTTATTAAATTTATTTCCTAAACATTAGTTCAAGTACGGATAGCTCTGAGTGGATTGCCTCTTTAGTATATATAAAAATTTGTTAGTAAGATATATTTGTAGTATTCATTCGCTCTTGATAAAGATACTGTGTAACGAAACGCGTCGAGCATTTAATAATATATTTTAGTAGAAATCATCGTTTACTTGTATTTGTGAAAATGAATTTCCATCACGTAAAAGCCTCGTCAATTGAATTTTCTAATAATTATATTAATAATTGTGAAATTTTGAATCAATACTGAATAGAGTATCTAATTATTATTAATAGTATAATAATATTTGACTATGATGATGTTAGTGAGTATTGGTTCTAGCACTTAAGCTTAATTTTTGTTATGAATATTTAAAAAATTATTATTTTTGTGAATTAAATAATAGATTAATGTAAAATGACTCTTTTTAAAGTACAACAGTCCTGTGTCTCACTTAACAGTACCCTGTCACGTTCAAAACAGTCCACTGATGTCTCAAACAGTTCCCTGTCATGATTTCTTGGAAAATCTCGAAATACTCGAAAAATATTCTTATCAAACTAAAATAATAATTAATATTCTCTGGCAAATATAAATAATACTTGCCAGGACAGTATATATGGAACCTGTACGAGCATACAGACAAATGCCCTTATAAGGTATATTATTCATTTAATTCCTTATTTTCCTTCAACCTAAATATACTAAGATTGAGTATTCTTCCTGCGTGTAAAAAATTGTTTCGTGTTTAACCTGTTGCAATAATTACTAGCTTCGTATTTCCTAAGGTATCAGAAAGAAACAGCTGTAGTATAAAAGTCTCATTTCACCTGCTCTCTAGCCGATCTCCCAAGCCCGATTCCAGACCTTATTATCTTCGTATTAGAAGGTAAAAAAGCACACCTGCACGTCCGTCAATTTTTACGACGAGATGTGTGAATTCCTCGGTCCTGGAACAACAACCGTTCGAAGAAATACCGTTCCGAAATTCCAGTCCAGATTTTCCTGACCTATCGGTTCAGTTTCAACAGATTTTCGGGCCAAAATTGAATCAGATAAATCGCTGTTGCTTCAAGGAGTCCAATAAAGAGTATGTTATTATAACTGCCGCATATACCGTTCGAGTTACTGCTTTCGATTTTATCAATGTTTTTATTCGGGCTTTTGAAATTCAACTCTGCGTATAATTATGACCTGGAGAAATGAAAAAAGTTGATGTACAGAAATTACGAGTTGTTATAAAGAGGAATTCGGATGATGTAAATATAACTTTCGTATAGGCAATAAAGTTATTATTGTATCTGTTATGTATTATACAAGTTAACACATCATCGTTTTTTTTACAAATAATATCTACGACTTTTGAAGGGTCAGCGGCAGAATATATTTTTACTTCCTAATGAAACGCCATTTTTTTGAGAAAAGTGGTGATATTTTTATTTTAATGCAAAGTATAAACTCTGAGGTTAATAATGAAACGCGATATCTAGCCAGTTCCATCTCGGGTTTTTTACAAATGTTCATTCTTTTTCAGAAATTCTCCATTACATTTCCGCATGATTGAAGTTATTTTTCGCGTATAACACCTCGAATATTGTCCTCAATCGTTGCTGGAGCATTAGCGTAGACCTTATCTATGACGTAACCTCAAATAGAAAAGGCTACTGGTGTTAAATCGAATTATCTTGAGGACCGTTTCACGTTTCTACACGAAATCGCACTTTCAGGAAATTGTTGTTGCAATAGAACCAATTTTTCACCAGCTGTGGCACGTAGAGCTAGTCTGTTGAAAATAAACACTCTGCCAGCCAAGAGCATCCACTTCCGTCCAAAAAAGTCAGTCAACATCGCTCTAAAATGGTTTCAATTCATTGCAACGGTTGCGACAGCCTCATTTTCGTAAAATGTGGCCCGACGACACCTCCCTACCAAAAACCGCATAAACAGTCACTTGTTTTGAATGGAAAGGCTGTTCGAGTATTTCTTTTGGATGTTTGGTATCCGCAAATGCGGCAGTTTTGTTTATTGACATACCCAGACAGTTCAAAATGGGCAACTAACATCACTCGGAATATATCGGTTCAAAAAAGCAGGATCTCGACTATGCATTATCAGCGACCAATCGGCAAATATACGGCGTTGTTCGTGGTCAGTTGGCTTCAATTCTTTTTTTAACTGCACTATATAGGGATGGAGATGTAGATCAAGATGCAAACTACGGTGCAAAGTGGTTGGGGAAATGTCAAATTCCTGTGATCGCCTCGAAATTGACAAATTTGACTTTTCAGCAACACTATCAGCTACAACAGCGATATTTTGAGCTGACCTGGCCGGTTTAACAGGTGTTCATGCTGCACAACACTAGACGTTCAAATTTGTGGATTAAATTCACTACAGATGGGCAAGTAGGTGCTTGTTGATTACCAAAAGCAGAACGAACTTTTCGAACTGTGTTCCATGCGTTTTGCGAAAATAAATCTTTCCATGATTGAAATTTCCCTAGTTTTCACTTGTCAAATCACCATGCAATGACTGTTCTATGTTGACAGATAGAAATGGCGGCAAATTTAAAATGAAACTTGATGATGACCCTTCACATATATTATAACAATATAGGGATATCATAAAAATTCTCTGGAATTTATAAACACCATATGCCTGTAATATGTTTGCACTCATGTTTTCATTTGCCAATTCCTGGTACTTTTTAACAGAATATACACACACACAAAAATTGTCGCATAACCTGGTATTCTGAATTCCTCAATCGATTAAGCAGGTCAATCGTAGTTTTTTTGTCAACATATGTTTTTGGACATATGAGGGGAAAAATCTGTAACATTTGTTTCCATATAATCTCAAACACATCTGAAACAAGAATGAGTTTATTTGACTATCAGTATTCATTCAATTTCTCTTCAGGTTTCACGCTAAATTAATGCAAGTTTTCTGTGTTTCTTGTTGATTTTCGAATCTTTGAATTTATTGTAATGGCTGCTGAACGTCCTGGACAATATTTCAGTGATCATGAAGTGGTAAGAATTTTAATACTTCTAAAGGAGGGGCGAAGCCAACGTTCCGTGGCTAACTTGTTAAATGTTAACCAAAGCACTATTTCAAGAGCAATTAACCGGTACCACGAAACAGGGGAATATGGAAGAAGGACCGAACAAGGAAAAAATCGGATAACAACACCAGTTGATGATCGTTGGCTTCGCTTAACTCTCTCTCACCAGAGAGCATCGAGTTGCAAGACTTCAGTTTGCGAGGGTACATGCAAATTGGGGTATTCCAGAATAGTCGAATGTTCTCTTTTCCGACGAGTCCAGGTTCTGTCTAGTATCAAATGATAGACGCATGCCTGTATATAGACGACTTGGGAACGGTATCAGCAATGCAATATTCGGCAAACCGAAAACTTCGAAGGGTGCTCAGTAATGGTGTAGGGAGGCATTTCTTTCCATGGTCGAACTGAGTTAGTCCTAGTGAATAATAGAAGAATGACAGCAACCAGATACATCACAGATATACTTGAACCCCATGTTGTACCCTTTGGCCCATTGATTGGCGAAAACTTCATTTATATGCATGATAATGCTCGGCCTCATGCAGCTAGAGTAGTTACAGAATTTCTGCAAAATGCCGAAATTGATATTTTAAGATGGCCAGTAAGAAGTCCCGACTTGAATCCCATAGAACATGTTTGGGACAACATGTGGTGCCAAATTCAGCAAAGTTGGATGCCTTGTAGAACACTCCAACAACTAGAAAATCTGCTTCCTGAAATTTGGAACTCAGTGACTTAAGAGTACATCCTAAATTTGTTTGAGGGGCTTCCGAGACGTATACTGGCTGTAATTAGGGTCCGGGAAGGAAACACTCGATTTTGAAAATGATAAGTAACCATTCGATGCTAGTTGATTGGTCTTTTCGCGAATGTTTGAAAATGGTAGAATTTTTTAATTTTTCATTAACTCGTTAACTGTTGATATTTTCCATCATAAACTCATCTCTTTTAAATGATACCTTCTTATTTTACACTTCTGAAAATTACCAAGCGATTCTTGAATGACCAACCTATAAGTTTATATAGTATTGTCGTAAAAGTAGGGTGATGCGACAATTTTTGTGGGAAGTGTATTTTAATGAAGCGACCTTAATTAATTGGGGAGTATATTATTACGAAAACTTCTATGCAGTGTTCAGCGATATGAAGAAAAGAAAAGAAAACGAACTCCATTTCAAAAAATGCTTTATTTGTATGCTTTAGTGATTTATTGAAAGAATGGAAATACTCAACTCTATGGAAAATTAATTCAAAACGTTTTACAAACGCTTTTTCTGGAATCGACTTCAGTTCTCGCCCCGAATTTCCTTTTATGTTTTCTAACGATTCAAAACGGCTACCTCGAAGTAGTAATTCAAGTTTTGGAAAAAGAAAAATGGCAGACGAAACCATATCAGGTAAATAAGGTTCGATGGTACTTGTTGAGTTGTTGGTCAGAAATTTATTCCCCATAATAGCCTTGTCAGATGGTACAAAATCAATGAGTTTTCCTTCCACAAATCTGTCCATTTTCGAGGAATTTGCTCTCTCAAATACCGCATAGCGCTCAGGCAATATTCTTCATTTACCGTCTATCCTTTCGGCGAAAATTCCGAAGGCACAACACCGCCATGATCAAGGAAAACAGTCAACATCACCTTGGCTTTCGATCAACTTGATGTGGTTTTTTTTGTCTTTAGCGACCTTTACGCGATTCAATTTTTGAAGAAAATTCAGGTCTTTTGGAACGAGTCGACAGCAAAACATTTCATGCTAAAACAATCGTTCAAAATGACACAGATTGATTCGTGAGACACAGAAATTTCTATTTCTCAAACTCAAACGATTTTTAATTACCATTTCATTCGCTTCATCGATGTTAACAGCAGTTGAAGATGAATTTGTACTTTTAACAAACTAAACGACAAGTCTACGTCCTTCTTGTTGAAAACT